>CM076575.1:1398959373-1399559373 GCA_034641835.2 Pinus albicaulis
AATGTCATGACAAAGTTTCTAAAGAAAGAACAACGAGGCGTAATTGCACAATTATGCTCACTAGAAGTTCCGACATCAAAATCATCTATTTCTGCAGATCTCCAACAAGTCTTGGACAATCATTCCAAGGTGTTTGAAACTCCCAAAGGACTCCCACCTATTCGTGATCATGATCATGCTATTCATTTGATTCCCAGAAGTGTTCCTCCAAACATCAGGCCTTATAGATATCCTTACTTCCAAAAGAGCGAAATTGAACGTATGATTGCAGAAATGTTAGAGGCGGGTATAATTCAACCTAGTCAAAGTTCTTTCTCTGCTCCTGTAGTATTGGTACACAAGAAGGATGGATCATGGCGAATGTGTCCGGATTATAGGGAGCTCAATAAGCTCACCATTAAAGACAAATTTCCATTCCTGTGATTGATGAATTATTGGATGAATTACATGGAGCAATTTATTTTACCAAGTTGGATCTTCGTTCAGGATATCATCAAATTAGAATGAAGACTGAAGATATTCCAAAAACAACATTTCGAACTCATGAGGGTCAATATGAATTTTTTGTCATGCCTTTTGGCCTTACCAATGCACCTTCTACATTTCAAGGGTTGATGAATTCCATTTTGAAACCCTTCCTTAGAAAATTTGTGCTAGTATTTTTGGATGATATACTAATCTACAGCAGGTCTTGGAAGGATCATGTTGAACATGTTGACAGGGTGCTCAAACTATTGCAGGAGAAACAATTATATGCAAAAAAATCCAAATGTTTCTTTGGAGTACAAGAGGTGGAATATTTGGGTCATATTGTATCTCACGAGGGTGTTAAAGTAGACCCTAACAAAATTGAAGCCATTAAGGAATGGAAAGTCCCCACAACCATAAAGAAGTTGCGAGGATTTATCGGGTTAACAGGGTATTATCGCAAGTTTGTTAAGAATTATGGGAGAATAGCAGCACCTCTAACAACATTATTGAAGAAAGATGCATTTTCATGGACTCCTGAAGCAACTAAGGCCTTTGAATGTCTTAAAGAGGCAATGTGCCTAGCACCAGTCTTAGCTACGCCAGACTTCACAAAAACCTTTATTGTGGAATGTGATGCCTCAGAAAATGGAATTGGTGCAGTTTTAATGCAGGAAGGAAGACCCATTGCTTTTGAAAGTCGTCCAATCAAAGGAAAGTATTTACAGAAACTTATTTATCAGAAGGAAAAGTTAGCAATACTGCATGCACTAAAGAAATGGCGAACTTACCTAATGGGAAGACACTTCAAGGTAAAAACTGATCATGATAGTCTTAAACACTTTTTTGGAACAAAGACTATCTTCAGAAGAGCAGCAAAAATGGGTCACAAAGATGTTGGGTTATGACTTTGAAATAATCTACAAAAAAGGAAAGCATAATGTTGTTGCAGATGCACTCTCAAGAAAGAATGAAGAGGTGGAAGCATTGCTTTGTGCCATTTCTATTATCCAACCAGATTGGATAACCGAAGCAAGAGATGAATGGAAGAAGGACAAAGATGTATGGACACTCATTCAAAATTTACAGCAAGATCCTAGTACATCTGATACATTTAGTTGGAAAAATGATTCCTTATGGTACAAAGATCGCTTATATCTTTGTAAGAATTCCCAACTAAAACAAAAGATTCTTCTGAATTGCACACTTCTCCTTTAGGAGGACACTCAGGATTTTTAAAAACTTACCACAGGGTGAAGAAAGAATTTTTTTGGGATGGCCTTAAATCTGATATTCAAAAGTTTGTGGCGGAATCTTAAACACTTTTTGGAACAAAGACTATCATCAGAAGAACAGCAAAAATGGGTCACAAAGATGTTGGGTTATGACTTTGAAATAATCTACAAAAAAGGAAAGCTAAATGTTGTTGCAGATGCACTCTCAAGAAAGAATGAAGAGGTGGAAGCATTGATTTGTTCCATTTCTATTATCCAACCAGATTGGATAACTGAAGCAAGAGATGAATGGAAGAAGGACAAAGATGTATGGATACTCATTCAAAAGTTGCAGCAAGATCCTAGTACATCTGATACATTTAGTTGGAAAAATTATTTCTTATGGTACAAAGATCGCTTATATCTTTGTAAGAATTCCCAACTAAAACAAAAGATTCTTCTGGAATTGCACACTTCTCCTTTAGGAGGACACTCGGGATTTTTAAAAACTTACCAAAGGGTGAAGAAAGAATTTTTTTGGGATGGCCTTAAATCTGATATTCAAAAGTTTGTGACGGAATGTTTGGTTTGCCAGCAGAATAAAGTTGAGACAATTAAGACCCCGGGACTTCTACAACCTTATCCATTCCAAGTCAACGTTGGGAGGAGATTTCAATGGATTTTATCACAGGTTTACCTAAGTCCGAAGGAAAGAATGTCATCATGGTGGTAGTTGATAGACTTACCAAGTATGGACACTTTTGTGCATTATCTCATCCATTTAAAGCAAGTACAGTTGCTACTACATTTATGGACAGAATTCAAAAGCTACATGGAAGCCCAAGGGTTATTGTGAGTGACAGAGATCCCATTTTTACTGGAATTTTTTGGACGGAGTTATTTTCTTGTTTGGGTACTCAATTAGCTCATAGCTCATCTTATCATCCTCAATCTGATGGTCAAACTGAGATAGTAAATAAACGTTTGGAAGGATATCTTCGTTGTTTTGTATCTGATAAACAAACACAATGGGTCAAGTGGTTACCTCTCGCTGAATGGTGGTATAACACTTCCTTCCATACTGCAGCAAAAATGACCCCATTTATGGCACTTTATGGATATCATCCACCATCCATCACATCATCTTTAAGGAAAATTCGAAGGTTCAAGCAGTGGAAGATCACATCGAGCATCAGCAAGAAGTTCTCCAACTCTTAAAGGATAACCTGAATTTGGCACAAAATCGAATGAAACAACAGGCAGATCAACATCGCAGCGAGAGAAGTTTTGATGTAGGAGATCGGGTATTTTTACGGCTACAACCATATAAACAAATGTCCCTCAAGCAAGCTAAGAAGGATAATAAATTATCGCCAAAGTACTATGGTCCTTACAAGGTGTTGCAAAATATTGGTACTATGGCATACAAATTGGAGCTTCCCGCTTCTTCGCGAGTACATCCAGTTTTCCATGTTTCATGCTTAAAGAAGGTTATAGGTGAAAATCTTCCAGTTCAAACAATATTTCCAGAACTTGATGAGGAAGGAAAAATCATATTGGAACCTGAAGCGGTCACGGAAACAAGAACTCTATAGCTACGAAATCGATCAATTTTAGAGTATCTCATCAAGTGGAAGAACTTACCCACCGAAGATTCTACATGGGAGGATGAGAATTTTATACAGAAGCACCCAGAGCTACTCAAGTGTTGAGGACAACACTTTTTTTGAAGGAGAGGGGCATGTTAGGTCCCTATATCACTAGTATAGCCCCTTATTATTGTTAGTGTAAACCCCTTATTGTTATTGTTGTACCCTTGTAATCCCCATTTTGTTATTATTGTACCCTTAAATTATTATTGTTAGGTCGGCTAGGATTACATTGTGGCCCACTAGGATTACATTATGGCCCCATGGACTCCTATATATAGAAAGGAGGTTTTGTGAATTGTATCATCCAAGAATTGTTCATTCATGTAATGTATTAGAGGTTGCCCCCTCGAAGTGCTTATTTCTAAGGCGTTGATATCTCTTTTCTTCTCTTTTTGGAGTTGGTTACACAACACTCACAGTGTTTTGCAGAGATATACATGCAGGTCTCATGATTGTGCAAAGCATAGCCCATGATACACACATAGATCCATAATTATTATTGGAATTTCATTTTCCTAAGTGTTTCGGAAGCCTTTAGTGACATTCATACACTTTTACATTTTTTTTAGTTCAAATAGGCTTTAATATTTTGTACTAACCGTCATAAGTAGAGTAATTTGCTTATATTTTAATTTAAACTTTTGTATGTTGGGACTAGGAGTAGTGTGATTAAGAATGAGAGTATTTCCTACCTCCCATTAAAGAAATTTTGAGGTAAAAAATGGGTTTAAAAAAAAAATATACAAGAAAAATCAAATTTACAAGAACAAATATGATTCAATATGATTATTTCAACCATGGGGGGTGGGTCACCTTTTTTGGAGTAAAAGGTAAAAAATAAATAAATAAATAAACTACTTTTTCAACTTGTATTTTCAACTTATCACCATATGATTTTACTCAAATTCTGAGCAAGAGAACTCTTTGGATGCAAAATTTAATTTTTCATTCAAGAAGTACCCATGTTTCATACTTTCGATGTAGTAGAGTCCATCAAAAGTATGAAACATGGGTAATCCTTAAATGAAAAATTAAATTTTGCATCCAATGAGTGCTCTCGTTCGGAATTTAAGTAAAATCATAGGGAGACAAGTTGAAAATGTAGTTTTTTCTTTTTTCCCTCCAAAACTTGATGATGTAATCTAATATTATTTTATTATTTCCACTATTATTTTATAATATTCCTTAGGAGGTCCATTTTAGACCTCAAAATTTCTATTTTTCTTGCACCCTTGTAGAGAACATGTGGGGGGATCCGAAAAGGTTCTAAAATAGTACCTATCATCTCCCTTTCAATAGGTAGATTAAACATAAATTAAATAGGAAATAAGTAAGTGACATTAATCCACACATATTTACTTTTTTTTGCAAATAAATTCCATTTTTTGGGACTAGGAATTGGTGTTAGTAAGAAAGAGAGTAGTTCCTCCCTCCCTTGAACCATTATGGCGAATATGGGGGGATCATAAATGTTTCTCAAAGCACTAATTTTCCATCTCCCTATATGCTGACATAACATAATTGGGAAAAGTAATTGGCCTATTATACACACGTATTTTTATTTTTTTGCAATGAACAACATAACATAGTGTAATTAGGTGGAATTGTAAAGGATAATCACATATCCACATTGTTTCAATTCAAACACTTTGTATGTTCACCATTCACCTTGCACGCATCATCACATCACACATTAAAATCACTTAAAATTTCTGCAAAGGGTATGATCTTTCGCAAACTTTGTACTTATTTTAATTTGAGTTTTCATTTTGTTACACCCTATTATCACTTGATCTAAACCTCAGGCTGAAAAAGGAAAATCAGGGTAACCTTTAAACCAATGCTCAGCCTTGTAGCTAGCCCTACAAGGTCAGGATAGGGCTCTCTCTGTGAAAAGATATTCACTAAAGTACAATTATGAACTGATTTTAGGCTAGGTATAATAATAGGAAATGTTTAAATGAATGAATTTTTCAGGGATGCATGGAACAAATAGGACAGTTTGAAACTGGGAATTAAATCAAGGATATAGGGTATCTCATGGGGCAAGGTAGGCCAGGAAACTTAGAAATTAAGTTTAAATAATGATGGAATGGATAGACTGGTGAGGAGCTGTAAAGGGCATGGGAGATGGATCCTTTTCAAATAGAAGAAAACACAGAAAATTGAAAGATTTCCCAAGGTAGAGCATTAAAATGGATTCTACCTATCTATCTTGAAAGCATTCAACTAGAGATGCTTATGAATGAATGGTACACACAAAATTTTACATATGAACACAAAGGAGAGAAAAAATGCTAAATTTCATACCACATGGATCCCACAAATCAGAGCTACATATCTTTATTAATTCCCTGTCAAACTGTTACAACGCAGCGCAGAGTGTCCTCCTTGATTTCCACACTATTCCCTTACTTCCTGATTTTCAGACTGATTACAAATGATTGAAATAATTACATTAAATAAACCAGATTTGTGGGAAGTAAATCCAAAGAAAAAGGGAGCTGTTTTCCAGCTCAAGAACTGAAATCCGAACATCGAAAAGGGACCAACAGACTGCCCCCAAAAAGAAGAAACAGTAATATGTTTGACCACTTTGGCAGATTCACTGATATGCTAGATGAATGAAAAATAGGCAATCTGAAGAGTAGATCCCTATTTTCCTGCTGCTGTAGAAGTTTCTGTCTCATAATTAGCTCTCGGCCCTTTGATTGTTTCTTTTCATTGTTGAAAAATATCATATATGCCGAGAAATACCTACCAAAACTGAATTTATGCCTTTAATGAAGAAAAAGATTCATTTTGAGTAGGGGGAGAAAAGGGAAGGGAGGTGGGGTCCAAATCGCAATCGCAATTGGGATCGGAGGGGAGGAAGGGGATACACGTATAGTTGAGTGCTGAGAATATGCGTTGCGATGGTGTAATCACAATCGGAGGAAAGGAAAAAGGAATATGTATATTAGAACAAGGCAAAAGAAAAACTCTAATGCGATTGGCATAGGTTCGATGGGGTAATACAATAAAAGAGTGGAGAAATCCCTTTAAACAGATTTAAAACAAATCTTATGCGTCTATAAAGGAAAAATAAATTTTTTCATTAAAAAGAGCAGAGGGATTTTTTAAAGTGGGACCCATGGGAAACGCAATCAGAATCGGGGCTTGGGGACAGGGGCGGATATATTTGGAACAAGGCATAAAAAAATTCTGATGCGATTGAAGTAAATGCAATGCGGTGGAGTCCTTTGTAAAATGAATTAAAATGAAATTTAAGTTTTACAAAGGGAAAGGGCCCTATTATTATGAATGGGTGAAAGATTACGTGGAGGGACCCAAGGTCAATTGCAATCGGAATTGGAGTTTGGGAGCAGAGGTAAAGTGTTATACCATGGGATTTCACTGATTGTGATGGCACAATAGTGTATGAGTCATCCGATTGGAGGGGATGATCAACAGTAGAGAGGCAATCGCAATAGTGCATCTGGAGTTCAATCGCATCAGAGAAGTTAAGGGCACAGGAGACTGCGAAGGTGAATGCGATTGGGTGATTGTGATCGCATATGGGCCATTGGATCGTTGGGTGGATTGACAGTCAGGATGGGATCGGGCGGGGTCAATCGGGGGTATTGAATTGGCAGAACTCAATGCAATCGCATCGAAGTTTTTACAAGGGCCAATAAGAATGCACAACATGTATGGTGCGATTGTGATCGGTGGGTATTATAATATAAAACATTTTAAAAACTTTATTATAAAGTTAAAGGGGAAGGCAGGGAAGTGGTTTGTTTGATTGCATCGTGGATTTATATAATTCAAAAGGACTTTACGAATGTGATTAAGCCGTTGGGTAGGGGAAAAGGGATTTATAAAGAAGAAAATTTAAACTTTAATAAAATAAAGTTTAAGGGAAAGGTGGGAAATGGGTTAGGTTTAAGGTATAGGGGACCTTTCTTTCACTTAGGCATAAATTTCAATCCAGCAGTCAGTTTTGAGAGTATAATATACCTTCGAAAAGCTCTTTCCAGGCTCTTTCTGATGGACATACTTAGAACATGATTCTGGACTAAAAGTGTTGTGGAAAACTTCTCTGAAGGGCAGGGTGGTGACTTTGTGGAGATAGCAGCTTCTGAAGTGTGAATTATTACATATGATGACATAAAATTACATAAAGATGATAATAAAGTAAAGTATCATGTTTTCACCTCAAAACATGGTTTTGAGGCGAAAATGACATCAAGCTAAATAAAACATTTCTTTGATCTTCCTAGGTGTTGTGACTTTGATTTTATTCGACCTCCTCATGACCTTGATGATATTTATTGACACTTGACTCATTAATTTGACCATGGTGAGATCCTAGAACCTAAAGGAGACCAACCCTATGACCTATTAACATGACTTGCAGAGTGAAAGTGACTCATGACTAAAGACCATAGAGAGGAGAATCAACAAGTTTCTCATGAGGGAAAACTGATGAAAGACCACTACCATCAATGAATCCATGACCTAGCGGAATGATGAAATTTTATGGTATGGGACTCCTAATATGCAAATGCAAAAGAGAAATTTTGATCACTGATGGCAGTATGACTAGAATGACACTAACATTGGCTCCAATGGAGATGGTAGCTCCTTGGAGGTGCCAAGAACACCGTAGACCAAGTAGCCTTATCCATTGGGCATGGAGTCAAAAAAATACTAAAAACTAACACTATGCAGAGTGACTTGATGGAAAAATACTGAGAGGGGGGGTGAATCAGTATTTAAAAAATCTTTTAGTTTTTCCTTTCTCTTAAATACCATATGTTATATTATTGCATCCAACTTGTAAATATCTTATCATAACATTACTTAGCTCATTGCATCATTTATTCATCAGCAAGTATGAATAGAATTAACAGTACAAAACATAAGCAACACATACAAACACTAGGATTTAAGGTGGAAACCCAATTTGGGAGAAAACCACCGCTGCTGAAATCTCTGTCTTCAAAATTTTATGATAAAGAAAACATATTACAATTTCTGTGTTGGTGCAGACTTATACCAGCACGCAGGCACACACCTGCAGAAGGTTGTGGCCTTCTCTCGTTTACCAGTCTCTCTTGGAAGGGAGCTACAACCCCCTACAATGTTTATCAATTTTCACACTGATGAAGCAACTTCAACACAACCCTTCAATTAATCATAAACACACATACTTTGCCCGCTATAACCAGAGTAACCCAGACTTCAGAGAATATATTCATTTATTAACTCGAGTATACTTCTGTGTAATTTAATCTTCTGAAACCCCAACTTCCATATGCACTGTCAATGTAGATGACTCGCATATATATTTATATTAGTGCTTTTCTTGTATAGATCTGTAATAACAATATGTTTGCAGAACATCCCTGATCTACAGAAACTTACCCGGATTCATATATATTCTTCAGCAGTTATGCACAAGCTCTTCATTGTTTCTTCACGACTCATCACCTTTTAGATCAATGTCTCAAAGGGTACATCATGGACTCAGAATCATCAATTAAGCACGTCGTCTGTCCATACAGATATTCCTTAGAGGAAATTCTTCTTCGTCAACCCTTTTTCACACACCCTCTTCTTCATAATTCTCATCTCTTTATATAGTTCACGCCCTTATTGAAACCATGGGTCAAAACCATTCAATTACTAATGGTATTCATCTTAAAATTCGAGCCAAATCAATCTTCGTTCTTCTATACACGAAATGTCCCAAAGGTATTCTTTTCTCTGCCAAGTAATATTTCAATAAAACTTTGAATCAAATTTCATTCTTTGACCCCGGGCCCACATCGCAGTCTGCGGATCGGCGGTGTCAAACAAAACTTGTGATTGCGATTGATCAAACAGACGCGATGACCACATAAAACATGGCTCATAGCGCAATCGGGTCCTAGCTTTGAACAAATTCAATCGGGTCACACAATAGAAAGTTTCTATTGCGATCAAGACACGGATGCAATTTGCACATGTTAACTCCGTCGTATAACGCATCGGGTCCGCCAATTTCAAGATGCAATCGGGCCCAATACTTAAGATCTTCTGATTGCGATTGGGAATTCGGATGCGAATAGCAATAAACTGTGGGATATAACTCGATCAGGTCCGGCCTTTGATCGGAGCACATAACAAAACTCCGCCGATTGAGCCTTGTGATTCAAGACTTGCGATTCCATTCAAACATCGCCACGTGGTCAAGTTGACCCACGGGCCTTCGTTGCTGTGGAGGGGGCGATTTATATAAGGTTTGGTTGTATGTTTTATATACAGCCATTCCATTTCGGAACTCTACACATCCACAAGACATTTGATTATTGCGATTGGCGATTGTGATTGGATCGCATCTCAAATCTTCATATCAACAAGACACTGCACCAAAATAACTTTGCTATTTTGATTGGCATATGAAAGGTGGGGATCACTTGTCCTCCAATTCAGAAATAAAAGGACTTTCACCTGATTAAACAAATTTCCCATTTTGGTTGTTGAGGGCTTTAAAATCCCGAAATGACTGTCTTTAATAAATATTCTCCTTCGTAGTTTAGATCTACGAGAAATCTTCATTCCTTCTGCACAATGGCTACGCCCATCACCTGTTAATTATTTTCTGTCATTTGTGGTTGTGGCCCATCAAGATTTAATTCTTCTTCATACGGTTTTCTCCAAGCTTCTTCAATACAGAGTGTTGTGCACTCAAAACTCTGATTCTGTTGCGTTGTACTTGTTTCTCCTTCTGCCTAAGGCTTTGCCAATTCCTTTCCCACATCCTTTGCCATATCCTTTGCCATCAATGACAATATTTGCAACAATCTCCCCCTTTGGCATTGATGGCAATATTATTCCGTTGATTGTTGTATAGAAGCCCTTTGTTGATTTTCCTCCCCCTTTGGCATCAATGGCAAAGAGTTGATATTTCCATGCTCCCCCTGAGATCATGTTGCATCTTTATAGCATAGCAAGGCCAATAGTGCATCCTTTTTAGATGATCAATGCCCCCCCTTAGCCTGTGCATTCAGATATGCCCAAATGCATCTCGAAACCAATTTAGTCTTATGTAATTAAGTAGACCTGATCCTCTGCATGGCAGAGACTACTCCTAGTTTCTGTCTGAGATATTTGAATGCTTCCCTGGGTAGAGGTTTGGTAAATATATCAGCAACTTGTTCTTTGGAGGAAACATAATCTAATTTCACCTTTTGCTCAAGCACTTGTTCTCATAAGAAGTGATACTTGATGGGAATGTGCTTGGTCTTGGAATGCATAACAGGATTCTTTGAGATACTGATGGCACTTGTATTGTCACACATAATGGAGATAGGAGGTGAAAATTTGATTTGAAAATCTTGTAGGGTTTGCATCATCCAAAGAAGTTGAGTACAACATGATGCTGCGGCCACATATTCTGCTTCTACTGTAGATAAAGCAATGGAGCTTTGCTTCTTGCTGAACCAAGATACTAACCGGGGCCCCATAAAGAGTGCACCACCACTAGTGATTTTTCGATCATCAACACTTCCAGCCCAATCTACATCAGTGTATGCATGAAGAGTAAGATCAGCATTCTTTGGATACCATAGTCAAAAAACTTGATTTCCCTATAGATATTTGAATATTCTTTTCACAGCCTGAAGATGGGACTCCTTTGGATTGGCTTGAAATCGTCCAACAATCCCAACCGCATGCATGATGTCTGGTCTTGTCCCAGTAAGATAAAGTAGACTTCCTATCATAGATCTGTATTCTGGTTGATTTACGGTGGGGGAATCATCATTAGAACTGAGATTGCATCCAGTTATCATTGGTGTACTTACAGGTTTGCAATCTTCCATGCTGTACCTCTTCAAGATTTTCTTGAGATACTTTGCTTGTGATAAGAATATACCATCTGTTGCTTGTTGCACTTGCAGGCCAAGAAAAAATGTTAGTTCCCCGAGTAAAGAAATTTCAAATTCTTTCTGCATATCAGAAGCAAATTTCTGACTCGTAGACTTTTTATTACTTCCAAAAATGATATCATTGACATATACAACCACAATCAACAATTTGTTATTTTCAGTTTTTGTGTACAAGTTGTTATCAGCAGACCCCTTTGAAAATCCTTGTTGATGAATATATTTGTCAAGACGATAGTACCATGCCCTTGGAGCTTGTTTGAGACCATATAGAGCCTTTTTAAGCCTACAAACAAGTTTTTCATCATTTCCCAAAATGAATCCTTCTGGTTGTTCTATATAAACTTCTTCTTCTAGATCACCATTGAGAAAAGTCGATTTAACATCCATTTGATAAACTTTGATTTGTTGGAAGCTTGAAAAGGTGAGAAACATTCTTATGGCTTCAAGTCTGGCTACAGGAGCAAAGGTTTCTTCAAAGTCTATACCTTCTTGTTGAGCATACCCTTTGCACACAAGTCTAGCTTTATTTCTTATAACATCCCCATTCTCATTTAACTTGTTTTTGAATATCCATTTAGTTCCAATGACGTTTTTTTCAAGAGGCCATGGTAATAACTCCCCAAGTGTGATTATTTTCAATTTGATCAAGCTCTTCGTTCATGGCTTGAATCCAAAATTCATCTTTTCTAGCTTGACTGACACTGTGAGGTTCAACCATGGACTGAAATGCCAGATTGCTAGAAGATCCCACAAGAGTCCTTCTTGTTTGTACACCTGATTCCTTTTCTCCCAAAATTTGAGATTCTGGATGATTCTTTTGAACATATCTAGATGGAGCCCTTTCAGACAGCTCTTCTTCAAGTTCTTCACTGGGTGTACTGTTTGTATCATTACTATTTGATGTAAAAGGATATGTGTCCTCATCATCTTCATCTGTTGTTTTCTTTTCTCCTTTTGGGGCTGCAGTAGACTCATCAATAACAACATCAATACATTCAACAATCTTTCGAAGTATTTTATTGTAACATTTATATGCCTTACTCCTAGAGGAGTAACCAAGAAATATTCCCTCATCAGCTCTGGGTTCAAACTTGCCAAGCTTTTCATCATTATTTTTGATAAAGCATTTGCTCCCAAAAATTCTAAAATGCTTTATAGTGGGAGGATTACCATACCAGAGTTCATATGGAGTTTTATCACTATTTACACGAACATGTGCTTTGCTGAGAATGTTTGCTGCTGTATGGGCTGCTTCTCCCCAAAATGTGTCAGGTGTTCCGGAATCATCAAGCATAGCTCTAGCCATTTGTTGAATTGTTCTGTTCATTCTCTCTGCAACACCATTCTGTTGTGGAGTGCCAGCTACAGAGAACTGTCTTTTTATGTCGTGTTGTTCACAGAATTCAAGAAATTCTTTGGATGTATATTCTCCTCCTCGATCAGATCTAAGACACTTGATTTTTAATTCTAATTCATTCTCCACTAGTGCTTTGAAAATCTGAAATTTCTCAAATGCTTCATATTTATGTTTAAGTAGCCTAATCCAACACATTCTAGAGAAATCATCAATGAATAAGATATAGTATTCTTCACCACGGGGTGAATTTTTCCTCGTAGGTCCACATATGTCAGTATGAATGAGTTTAAGAGGCTTACTTGATGATCCTTCCTTGGCATTGAATTGTACCCTGGTTTGCTTACCAAACTGGCAAGATTTGCATATGATATTTTCAGGTAGAGTAATATTGGGAAGATCACGAGCAGCTTTAAGTCTGCTTGATTTGTTGATTTGAGAGAAGCTCAGATGCCCCAACCTTCTATGCCATAGCCAATTTTCTAAATATTTACTCAAATAACATTGTTCTTTGGGGTTCTTCAATATATACAAGTTGTTTGGAGTTCTTTTTCCTTTTATAATTGCTTTACCTGTATCAAGATCACGTACTACACATTCTTTTGAACTAAAGACAACTTCAGTTCCTTGATCACACATTTGACTTACAATTAACAAGTTATTCTTTAATCCATCCACATACATGACTTCATTAGCGTTTACCTTATCCTTTAGGAAAACAGACCCTTTACCTTTAATTACCGCAGGAGTATCATTTCCAAATGTAACATTCTTCTCCTTTTCTAGAGCTCTATATGCAAGAAGTTTGTCTTTATCACCTGTCATGTGTCTTGAGCATCCACTATCAATGTACCATTGGTTCTCTTCATCTTCTGCAAATAACGCTATGCCACAATTTTCAACCTGTAACTCCTTCTTTTTCCATTCTTTGGATCTTGAAGGAACATGTTCTTTTGGCTGAACTTTGCTCCTGCATTCAGATTCTTCATGGCCAAAGTTATTGCAATAAGTGCATTCAACTTCATTTTGAAGAGGAGAAAAGTTGTTATAAGTATTCTTCTTTGATTCAATATCGGTCCTTTTCTTTCTTGCTTCTCTTGTCATAATAGTTTTATATGCTACACACTGAATAGCTTTATGACCAAAATTGTGACATGAGAAACATTGTCCTTTGAAGAAGAAATTTCTGCGATCATAAGATCTTCTATATGAATTTATCTGTTGATTGGTTTTTCTTTGAAAGACATTCTTGTTAGTGTTTCTTGAATTGAAATGATCATGCTTTACTTGTAAAGATTCTTTATTCCCTTGCTGAGTGGCAGCATGTTGTAAACCAGCTGTAACTGCTTTTAGATAATTTGGTGCTGATGCCTGAGAAGATTCTCCAATATATCCAAGACCTATATTTATAAGAGGAGAACATTGTACCTTGATAATCTCATCTAAGGTTTCAGACTCTTTAGCAAATCTAAGATTTAGAGTCTTTACTTTCCCAAGTTCTTTTCTTAGATCTAGTATTTCACATTCTAATTTCTCATTGTGTTTCTCTTTATCTTCAAGCTGATTTTTCAGAGTTTCTATGATTATTTTGCTCTCTTCTAAGAAAATTTTGAGTTTATTGTTCTCATTAAGAATATCACTGTCTTCTAGGGCATCCAAAAAAGTATCCTCTTCTTCTCTAGATTCTTTTTCAAATGCCATGAGAAGTCTCAGATCTTGTTCACATTCTTCCTCACTATCAAATAACCCATCACTATCTTCATGAGTATGGTAACTCCTTTTAGAGCTAAAATGATTCTTATTCCTTCTTGCTACTTCCTTCCCCTTCTTATGTGTTTCTTGATAAGGACACTTAGCAGCATAATGACCAACTCTTCCACAATCAAAACATTTGAAAGGAAGCTTACCTCTAAATTGTCCTTTGCCAAGTTGAAGTTTCTTTACGAAGTTTATCTCATCTTCTTCTGAGATATATCCTGATCCTTCTGTTATTTGTACTTCCTTTCCTTTTGTAGAAGTTCTAAAAACTGATTCTTTGACTTCAGATGATCCTCCTCTTCTCATTTCATATGCAGTTAGTATGCCATGAAGTTGTACCACAGTAAGATTTTGAAGATCCTGCTTTTCTTCAAGAGCTGAAACTTTTGACTCAAATTTTGCTGTTAGAGATCTTAAAATTTTCTCAACCAAAGTGGATTCGGTAATTGTTTCTCCCAGATTTCTCATGCGATTTACAATATCATCAAGACGTAGAAAGAAATTTGCAATGATTTCTTCATTAAGCATTTTAATATTCTCATATTGGATTCTGAGAGTTTGAAGTTTAGCACTTTTTACCTTTGCATCACCTTCATAGCTTAGAATGATTTTGTCCCATAATTCTTTTGTTGTATTTAGCTGCATGACTTTGACAAATTCTGATTCAGTTAGACTTCCTAATAGAGCATTGAATGCATTTGCATATGTTTCATAATTATTTCTTTCCGTCGGATCTGTTAGTACTGCAGCTGGATATTGATATCCTTGTTCAAAAATTGCCCATGCCTCTGCTCCCAGAGACTGAAGATAGGATATCAACCTTGTTTTATAGAAGATTAAATTGTTTCCATTAAAGAGCGGAGGCCTGATAGATGCTATTCCATCTTGATTGCTCATCTTGCTTGATCTTCCTTCGAGCGACTAAGCTTTTCAGAAGGACTTGCTCTGAAACTAATTGATGGAAAAATACTGAGAGGGGGGGTGAATCAGTATTTAAAAAATCTTTTAGTTTTTCCTTTCTCTTAAAGACCATATGTTATATTACTGCATCCAACTTGTAAAGATCTTATCATGATGTTACTTAGCTGATTGCATCATTTATTCATCAGCAAGTATGAATAGAATTAACAGTACAAAACATAAGCAACACATACGAACACCAGGATTTAAGGTGGAAACCCAATTTGGGAGAAAACCACCGCTGCTGAAATCTCTGTCTTCAAAATTTTATTATAAAGAAAATATATTACAATTTTTGTGCTGGTGCAGACTTATACCAGCATGCAGGCACCCACCTGCAGAAGGTTGTGGCCTTCTCTCGTTTACCAGTCTCTCCTGGAAGGGAGCTACAACCCCCTACAATGTTTTATCAATTTTCACACTGATCAAGCAGCTTCAACGCAACCCTTGAATTAATCATAAACACACATACTTTGCCTGCTATAACCAGAGTAACTCAAACTTCAAAGAAGATATTCATTTACTAGCTCGAGTATACTTCTGTGTAATTTAATCTTCTAAAACCCCAACTGCCATATGCACTGTCAATGTAGATGACTCGCATATATATTTATATTCGTGCTTTTCTTGTATAGATCTGTAATAACAATATGTTTGCAGAACATACCTGATCTACAGAAAATTACTCGGATTCATATATATTCTTTAGCAGTTATGCACAAGCTCTTCATTGTTTCTTCACGACTCATCACCTTTTAGATCAATGTCTCGAAGGGTACATCATGGACTCAGAATCATAAATTAAGCACGTCATTTGTCCATATAGATATTCCTTAGAGGAAATTCTTCTTCGTCAACCCTTTTTCACACACCCTTTTCTTCATAATTCTCATCACTTTATATAGTTCACACCCTTATTGAAACCATGGGTCAAAACCATTCAATTACTAATGGTATTCATCTTAAAATTCAAGCCAAATCAATCTTCGTTCTTCTATACACGAAATGTCCCAAAGGTATTCTTTTCTCTACCAAGTAATATTTCAATAAAACTTTGAATCAAATTTCATTCTTTGACCCCGGGCCCACATCGCAGTCGGTGGATCGGTGGTGTCAAACAAAACTTGCGATTGCCATTGATCAAATGGACGCGATGACCACATAAAACATGGCTCATAGCGCAATCGGGTCTGAGCTTTGAACAAATTCAATCAGGTCACACAATATAAAAGTTTCGATTGCGATCAGGACACGGATGCAATTTGCACATATTAAATCCGTCATATATCGCCATCGGGCCCGCCAATTTCAAGATGCAATCGGGCCCAACACTTAAGATCTTCCGATTGTGATTGGGAATTCGGATGTGATTAGCAATAAAGTGTGGGATATAACTCGATCAGGTCCGACCTTTGATCAGAGCACATAACAAAACTCTGTCGATTGAGCCTTGCGATTCAAGACTTGCGATTCCATTCAAACATCGCCACGTGGTCAAGTGGACCCACGGGCCTTCGCTGCTGTGGAGGGGGCGATTTATATAAGGTTTGGTTGTATGTTTTATATACATCCGTTCCATTTCAGAACTCTACACATCCACAAGACATTTTATTATTGCGATTGGATCACATCGCAAATCTTCATATCAACAAGACACTGCACCAAAATAACTTTTATATTTCGATTGGCATATAAAAGGTGGGGATCACTTGTCCGCAAATTCAGAAATAAAAGGACTTCCACCTGATTAAAAAAAATTCCCATTATGGTTGTTGAGGGCTTTAAAAGCTCGAAATGACTGTCTTTAATAAATCTGCTCCTCCGTAGTTCAGATCTACGGGAAATCTTCATTCCTTCTGCACAACGGCTACGCCCATCACCTGTTAATTATTTTATGTCATTTGTGGGTATGGCCCATCAAGATTTAATTCTTCTTCATATGGTTTTCTCCAAGCTTCTTCAATACAGAGTGCTGTGCACTCAAAACTTTGATTCTGCTGCGTTGTACTTGTTTCTCCTTCTGCCTAAGGCTTTGCGAATTTCTTTCCCACATCCTTTGCCATATCCTTTGCCATCAATGAAAATATTTCCAACATGACTCTGACTCAAGACTAAGACTGAAAACTAAAAACAAACTATACACATATCATTCAATTTTTGTAGCCTTCACCTCGGGCCCCAAAATTTAATGATTGTGTATTATGAAATCTGACCAAAAATAACATGGTATATACAATGATTGTGACATAGTTTCTAATCCATTCTCTTCAAAAATGGTAGTGCTTCAAATTCCTACCATTCACTGCTCCTCCAGGGAAATCTTGGCCATCCATTTCTGAAAGCAAGAAAGCATTTTGTCCCCTGTATGCTGAAATCCTGTATGGTCCTTTCCACAGGTTGTCGAACTTACCATGATTCCCTTTGTCCTCATTTCTTGCATCCCATGTCAACACCACATCATCCAACTAAAAATTTTCTTCTTTGGTCTTACAGTCATAAATATTCTTTATTTCCTCCTGCAACTGAATAGCATTTTGTGACACTTCCTCCCTTGTTTGCTGAAGATGGATCATCTGATTGATCCTTCGTTGATTGTCATCATCTTCACTACCAACTTCTTGAAATAATATCATGAATGGAATTGTAAGTGATGTAGGAAAGACAACATCAGTACCATAAACCAATTCAAAAGGTGACATACCTATGGATTTCTTGCTGCTAACTCTGTCTGCCCACAATGCGTTGATGAGCTTTCAATGCCAGTTTCTTTTGTTTGCCTCCAAAATTTTCTTGATTATATTTATCAGAGATTTGTTCGATGATTTTTCCAGGTCGTTTCCTTGTGGGTAGTACATTGTTGAATGACCCAACACGATATTATATTTTTCACATAACTCCACCATATTTTTAGATTTGAACGCTGCCACGTTATCTATTATAATTTTGTGAGGGCAGCCAAAACGAGATAAAATATTCGATTCTAGGAATTGAATAATTACTGTATCTGTAGCTTGCCTTGCTGGAATGGCCTCGATCCATTTGGTGAAGTAATCTGTACCTGTCAAGATCCATCGATGCTGTGCTGATGATGCGGGATGGATTTCTCCTATGAAATCGAGTCCCCACTACTGAAAGGGAGCATTTACTGAAATTGGTTTCAAAGGAAGAGGAAGAAATTTCTTCTTCCCTTGGAAAATTTGACATTCATGACAATTCATCACTGTTTTATACAAATCTAAAAATAAAGTGGGCCAATAATATCCTGCTCTCAACACTTTGTTAGCTGTAGTCTTCCAAAACAAATGACCACCACAATCACCTTTGTGGAAATCATGCATTACCTTCTAAGCCTCTTCTTCAACCAAACAATTGAGGAGAATACCTCCTGGATCTTTCCAATAAAGAGCACTGTTTAAAATATAATATCTAGCAGACTTAAGTTTCAGTGATCTACCTTTACTTTTAGACATCCCTGGAGGTGGTGAAAGATGCTGAAGAACATAAACAATATCAGAATACCATGGGGATTGTAGAAAAATGTCTAAAACTGGAACAAGCAAACCTTCTTCTACATCCTCTGACATTGTTGTTATGAGATTTATATCCAGGGCACGTAGATTTGATTGGGCCATCAGCTTTGCCAAGCCTTGTCCCTTGATCAACTTTGTGGGCTTGATCTCCAAATCATACTCCAAAATAGCTGTTATCCACTTACCTCTTCGACCTTTTGGATCAGTTTGCATCAACACATCCTTTACTACTACATTAGGAACATATGCTATAGTATGTGAATGAAAAATATAGACCCTAAAATCCTTCAATGACTTTATAAGAGATAATGCTTGCTTCTAAATGATATTATACCTCAAGGTAGCATCTCTAATAGTCCTACTGAAAAAGGAAATTGGCTTTTCAACCTGATCTCTCTTTGCATCAAAATAGCAGCCATAGTATGCTATGATGCGAATGAAAATATGATAAAATATTGAGTACAATTAGGACTAATCAAGATTGGGGCATTGGACAGAGCGAACTTTACCAGATTAAATGACTTTATAGCCTCCTCACTCCACTTGACAGTGCTATCCTTATTCAACATGTTATTCATTTCTCTTAAATGTTTAGCCAAAGTAGGTATAAATCTCCATAAGAAATTCATCTTACCATTGAATGCTTGAATCTCCCTTTTGTTATGTGGAAGATCTATGTGTTGAATTTCCTCTACTCTAGATGGATCAATGCAGATACCATCTTTAGAGATGATATGCCCTAGCAACTTGCCTTCATCCATGGCAAAGAGACTCTTCTTTGGATTGAGAGAAATCCCAAACTTTCTGCATCGCTGAAACACAATCCTCAAATGGTGCAAATGTTCTTCATCAGAACCAGAAAACACTGTTAGATCATCCAAATAAACCACAAGAAAAAAATCTTTTTCATTGGCAAAAGAAATGTCCATTTCTCGCTGGAAGGTAGCTCCAGTGTCCTTCAGTCCAAATGGAATTTTGGCGTATTGGAAAGTTCCCCAGGGTGTTGTGAAGGCAGTTTTGTCTTGGTCTTTCTTATGCACCAAGATCTGATTATAGCCTGAGTAGCCAATCAAGTAGTGACATCCTAGATGCTCCAACTACTCTTTGCAGAATATGGTCCATCTTCGGAAGTGGATAATTATCCTTTAAGGATGCTTTATTCAGATTTCAAAAATATATGCACAACCTTATCTCTCCCGTCTTCTTACGTACTGGACCCAAATTTGAAATCCAGTCAGAAAATCTAATTGGAACTATGATACCAGCTTTGTACAATCTGTTTACCTCTTTTTCAATGGATGGCAGCAGCTTTAGACTGATTCTTCTTAGCTTGTATCTAAATGGCTTATGATCCAGCCTGATGGGAATAGTATGCTGGATTATGTTTTTTTCATATACTTTCAAATCTGAATAATCCCATGCAAACACATCAGAAAATTCAGAAAGCAATTTAACATACTTTTCCTTTACCTCAAGGGATAATGCCTTTGACAACTTCACAAACTTGGGCTTGTCAGTTATTCCAAGATTCACATCTTCGACTCCTTTCTCAGTAGGCACCAAGCTTGGTTTCTTTGCAACATCATCCTGATCAAAAAGCTCCTCTAAAGGTATGAGACCTCTAGGAATTACATTGTCTTTAAGATGCAATATGTCCATCTGATTTGCTTCCATTTCTTGATCATCAACCTCATAGTCACCTTCTATTGGAGTATCTTTGAATTTTCCATCACTGTGCAAAAAAGCATCGATCTCATTGTCATCCCAAAACAATTGCCAATACCTTAAATTGTCTGGAACAACAGGCCTATGTTTGACATAAATCTCAAACTTGTTGCTGGAGTTCATCGAAATTTTCAAGTTGCTTGCAGTAGTGGCAAGAGAATCAGCAATGATGTTCTGCATCCTGGGCATCGCTGTCAAAGTGTACTCAGGGAATGTCTTCAAGATATCCAGGACTACATTTCTATATGCCCTCAATCACATATTTTTAGCTTGGTAGTCTCCTTTAAATTGTTTGATTATCAGCTCTGAATCTCCATAAACATAAATCCTCTTTGCATTTAACTTCTTCAAAATTTTCAGACCTGCAATCAAAGCTTCATACTCTGCTTCATTGTTAGAGCAGTCAAAAGCCAACTTATAAGCACATACTATAACATTACTAGGAACCTTTTCAAGATGGAAAATAGGGCTCCAAATCCATATTCCAATACCAACACCGTCCTTACCAATAGCTCCATCAAAATCCATGCTCCAAAGGCCTTCTTCTTCTTCTTCCAGATGCTGAAACTTTGCTTCTTTCTCCACTTTATCTTGACTAATTTCTGCATCTTTCTGCTATTCACTGTCTTTTTGCTGCTAGCAGGGAGGAGGTTCAGAAGTGCTTGCTGCTTTATCTTTTTCCTTTTTGAGGACTTCCCTAAAAATCTCTGAAATTTCAGGCATGCCATCTACTTGTACCAACTAAACATTCTCATCATTCAAACCACCATATGAATATAAGACACAGGACTCTAAATATGTGTGTAATGCATTAATGGGATGATTTACTGGCTTCTCTTTTCTAGTGATCATATATTTCATTTTCTTCTCCCTATATATTTTTCTCAACTGACCAAACACAGGAATGGTGGCATAAGAGAAGTCAAGTTGCATGGTTCCTTTAAGTTTTTCACCCCAAGACTTGGATAGAAGCATTCCAAATCGTGGTGGAACATCGGAAACAACTATGTCCATCAAAACATTCTTGGCTAGGATTTGATCTAAAGACACTACCAAGCCTTTGATAAGACCAATACAATGGACCCTACCTAAGTCAAAGGAATACAAATCATGGTATTTACAGGTAATATCAAGTCCTAAATTCTCTATGATGGCTTTGGGCATCAAATTATGTGAGGCTCCGGAGTCCAACATAGCATTATGAAAGATGAACTCATGTAATCTAATACTCAGGTAAAAGGGAGGGACTTCACTTTATTCAGATTGATCTTCTGTGGCTGGACCAAATATGAGTTCCAAATAGTCATCCTCAACATTAACCATATCAAAAATAGAGTCTATTTGCAAAATTCTAGACACCTGATGTTTATAAGTACTATTTTTCACCAACTTAGTCAAGGGCATGGACACTTTCAGCTTAGAAATTTCATTCTCCAAATTAAAAGAAGGGAATTTTTCTACCTCTTTAATGGGAGGATCTTTCTTCTCCACTTTCTCCTTTGCTGTGCTCTGCTGGTTCTTTTCAATTGAAGTGTTAATCGCTGAAGATAATTTGTTGGAGGAAGGATCGTTTTTTGATTGGAGCTCTTTTCTCTTCTGAATGGGATTGATCAGAACATCTCCGTTCCTCAAATAATACTACTTTTTTTGAGCTGATAAAGCATTCATGTATCCTCTTTGGTAGTCATCATACTCTTCTTCTAACAATGCATCATTGGTGAGAATGAAGTCTTCATCTTTTTGGACGTCTGCAATCGCCGTGTATTCTTCATCTTCTGTGAGAAAGATTGGAGAGCCATCTGCAATGAAGAAATGATTGGCTTCAATCATAGGATCATCATCCTCATCTGTCTCTGTTCCCTGAATGTAATTATGTTGCAATGGAGTCTTGATCTACGGTTGTGGTGCTGCTTGGTCCTGCACTCTCTGTTCTCTCTACTTAATTCTGAATTGCGTCTGCTGTCCTCTGAAATTTGGATTCCTTATTTGTGCTTCTGGCCTGTCCAAAATGGTTAATCAATCAACCATATTTTCGACTGTTCGGATCAAAGTGTCCATATTGCTGTCTGAAGGAGACGCTTATTCTTTCATAGTGACTCTTTTTTCATCTCTAGTCCACGCCCTTTTGGCTAGCAGATTTTCTTCTACACTTACAGCTATCTTCTGCATGTCTTCAAGCGTAGTGGGATCTCCCTCTCGCAGCTGATATGCCATATCAGCATTGAAACCATCTGGAAATTTGAGCAAGGCTAATCCCACAGGAGGTTTTAGGTTAGCCGGAATAGCATTGTATACAACATTAAATCTTAGACAATAATCTTGTACAATTTCCCCCACATTTCTTTTAATATTTTCATACTTAAACAAAGTTTGGAGTGGGTTTTTCTTTACCTCCCATCGGTCTAAAAACTATGTATGTAACTCCTGCAAAGTGCGTATAGAGTCTGCTGGTAAGGCTCTGAACCACTTTCTAACTTCACCTCCAAAGCTTTGGACAAACAATCTTTTGGTTACATTTTATGGCTCTACCTCATGAAGATAAAAAAAGTCATTCATCATATCAACATGTTGCTGGGTTGTGATGCTTTGAGTGGCATCAAAGATAGGAATTTTACTTTGATAATCAGCAGGCATATCATTCAGAACCTGAGGTAAAACTAGGGGTGTATAGCAGGCAGCCATGACTCGAGGTGGATTTACAACAGTGTTTGTGCTACTAGGATTTAAGGGAGGTGTTGATGGAGGAGATGAAAGCTAAGAATTGACTGATGGGAATGCTAATGAATTAGGAAGAGGAAATGTTGTTCCCGATGACTCTGAAGGCTCAGGGATATTAGTTACAGTGATAGATGAATGAGGGGAATTCAAAATAAAATCATCAATCGATGTATTTTCCCTTTGAACTTCGATATCTACAAGAAATTCTAGATCTAAAACTGTGTCTTCAAGTGCAGTTTCAGACTTACGTCTGAACAAAGAAAGCTCAAAACAGTCATCAAAAGAAAGATCTTCTACAAACAGCCACTCACTAGGCCAAGTATGGGATCTGAAGATAGGTCTAGGACTTACTGATCACCCTTGTCTTCTGATTATTCTTGGGATAAGATTAGGATTCTCAAACATAGGGGGAGGTTTTGGGTCTGGATTGGCCCTTGTGTATCTTCTTGAAGCCAGTGTGGTTAAATTTTTACTATACAATATTTTTTTCAGCCTAGGAGACTCTGAACATCATTATCCAGAGTCCAAGAATTTACAAGGAAAATATTACTGGGGTGATGAATTTTTATGCCAAAAACTATTCCCTAGTATGGTCGCCAGAAATGTTATCACCTGATCTGAACCTTAGGCTGGAAAAGGAAAATCAGGGTAACCTTTAAACCATGCTCAGCCTTGTAGCTAGCCCTACAAGGTCAGGAGAGGGCTCTCTCCGTGAAAATATATTCAACAAAGTACAATTATGAACTGATTTTAGGCTAGGTATAATAATAGGAAATGTTTAAATGAATGAATTTTTCAGGGATGCATGGAACAAATAGGACAGTTTGAAACTGGGAATTAAATCAGGGATACAGGGTATTTCATGGGGCAAGGTAGGCCATGAAACTTAGCAATTAATTTTAAATAATGATGGAATGGATAGACTGGTGAGGAGATGAAAAGGGCATGGGAGATGGATCCTTTTCAAACAGAAGAAAACACAGAAATTGAATGATTTCCCAAGGCAGAGCATTAAAATGGATTCTACCTATCTATCTTGAAAGCATTCAACCAGAGATGCTTATAAATGAATGGTACACATAAAATTTTACATATGAACACAAAGGAGAGAAAAAATGCTAAATTTCATACCACATGGATCCCACAAATCAGAGTTGCATATCTTTATTAATTCCCTGTCAAACTATTACAATGGAGCGCATAGAATCCTCCTTGATTTCCACAATATTCCCTTATTTCTTGATTTTCAAACTGATTACAAATGACTGAAATAATTACATTAAATAGACCAAATTTGTGGGAAGTAGATCCAAAGAAAAAGGGAGCTGTTTTCCAGCTCAAGAACTGAAATCCGAACATGGAAAAGGGACCAACAGACTGCCCCCGAAAAGAAGGAACAGTAATATGTTTGACCACTTTGTTAGATTCAATGATACGCTGGATGAATGAAAAATACGTAATTTGAAGAGTAGATCCCTATTTTCCTGCTGCTGTAGAAGTTTCTGTCTCATAATTAGCTCTCGACCCTTTGACTATTTCTTTTCTTTGTTTAAAAATCTCATATATGCCGAGAAATTCCTACCAAAACTGAATTTATTCCTTTAATGAAGAAAAAGATTCATTTTGAGTAGGGGGAGCGAAGGGAAGGGAGGTGGGGTCCAAATCGCAATCGCAAACAGGATCGGAGGGGAGGAAGGGGATACAACGTATAGTTGAGCGTTGAGAATATGCGTTGCGATGGTGTAATCGCAATCGGAGGAAAGGAGAAGGGAATATGTATATTAGAACAAGGCAAAATAAAAACTCCGATGCGATTGGCATAGGTCCAATGGGGCAATACAATAGAAGAGCGGAGAAATCCCTTTAAATAGATTTAAAACAAATCTTACGTGTCTACAAAGGAAAAAGCAAATTTTTCATTAAAAAGAGCGGAGGGATTTTTTAAAGTGGGACCCATGGGAAACACAATCGAAATCGGGGCTTGGGGACAGGGGCAGATATATTTGGAATAAGGCACAAAAAAATTCCGATGCGATTGAAGTAAATGCGATGGGGGGGAGTCCTTTGTAAAATGAATTAAAATTAAATTTAAGTTTTACAAAGGGAAAGGGCCCTATTATTATGAATGGGAAGAAGATTACGTGGTGGGACCAAAGGTCAATCGCAATCGGAATTGGAGTTTGGGAGCAGAGGTAAAGTGTTATACCATGGGATTTCACTGATTGCAATGGCGTGACAATGTATGAACCGTCCGATTGGAGGGGCCAACGATGGAGAGGCAATAGTAATAGTGCGTCGGGAGTTCAATCGCATCGGAGAAGTTAAGGGCACGAGAGACTTAGAAGGTGAATGCGATTGGGCGATTGCAATCACATATGGGCCGTTGGATCGCTAGGCAGATTGACTGTCAGGATGGGATCAGGCGAGGTTAATCGGGGGTATTCAATCAGTGGAACTCAATGCAATCACAATGGAGTTCTTACAAGGGCCAATCAGAATGCACAATAGGTATGGTGCGATTGCGATCGGCGGGGATTATAATATAAAACATTTTAAAAACTTTATTATAAAGTTAAAGGGGAAGGTGGGGAAGTGGTCTGTTTGATCTCATCATGGATTTATATAATTCAAAAGGACTTTATGAATGCGATTAAGCCGTCGGGTAGGGGAAAAGGGATTTATAAAGAAAAAATTTAAACTTTAATAAAATAAAGTTTAAGGGAAAGGTGGGAAAGGGGTTAGGTTTAAGGTATAGGGGACCTTTCTTTCACATAGGCATAAATTTCAATCCAGGAGTCAGTTTTGAGAGTATAATATATCGTTAGAAAGCTCTTTCTGGGATATTTCTGATGGACATACTTAGAACATGATTTTGGACTGAAAGTGCTATGGAAAACTTCTCTGAAGGGTAGGGATGGTGACTTTGTGGAGATAGCAGCTTTTGAAGTGTGACTTATTACATATGATGACATAAAATTACATAAAGATGATAATAAAGTAAAGTATCATGTTTTCACCTCAAAACATGGTTTTGAGGCAAAAATGACATCAAGCTGAATAAAACATTTCTTTGATCTTCCTAGGTGCTATGACTTTGATTTTATTTGACCTCCTCATGACCTTGATGATATTTATTGACACTTGACTCATTAATTTGACCATGGTGAGATCCTAGAACCTAAAGGAGACCAACCCTATGACCTATTAACATGAATTGTAGAGTGAAAGTGACTCATGACTAAAGACCATATAGAGGAGAATCAACAAGTTTCTCATGAGGGAAAACTGATGAAATACCACTACCATCAATGAATCCATGACCCAGCGGAATGATGAAATTTTATGGTATGGGACTCCTAATATGAAAATGAAAAAGAGAAATTTTGATCACTGATGGAAGTATTACTAGATTGACACTAACACACCCTAGAAAAACAAAGACTCTTTTAAAAGAAAATGTAACTTGAATCAATTAAACTCCCCACACAGGTCACAAAATAATGTATATCTTAGGTTAGGTTAGGAATACCATAAGAATTCATGGTTGTTTACATTTGAAACATAGAAGTTGTATTTTAGGTTTTTTTCAAATCCTACACGATCCAGTGAAAAAAATCGTAATGATATGAAACCCTTGAATGGACAAGGTCTAGACAACAGATTATGAGCCTCCTTATTGTCTCCTAACACTTGGTATGAGATTTTTGTCCAAAGTTGACAACCAAAAGCTTATATTATCTCATTCCCACTGGACATAGGTAGCTTAGTGGCCAAATTTTAGGGCATCTTCCCCTACAGGTAGCAAGTGCGGGAGCACTTGCACCTAAAGGTGTTTTCGAGCAGGTTGTTGGAAACGTCGCCAATATTTATGGGACTTGGAAATAATACCCTATCATTATAAGCCTCTTCCATACCATAGTTGTTTTTTGGCTCTCGGAATAATCACCAATACTTTTGGGACATTGACCTAGGACCCTTCTAAAAAATATTCACAAGGCCCAATTAGTGTTTGAGTGGAAGGAAGTTAGGTATATTAGGATTTTTTTATCATATGCAAAGACCTCACAAACATTTTTTGTTGATTTCTTCACACATTAGAGTTAAGGGAAAATTAACCTTTTATTTTTCGTTTTGTCTTATGTATGTGATTCATTTGGTTTTCTAAAAAATTCCCCTGAGAGTATCTTCCCACACACTTTTTAGGTAAACATAGGGGACCCAAGGGTTACCCATCACTTTAGGTTCCTACAAAACCTCCCACATCTACCAAGAGGAGTACTTTCTTTCTCACCACATCGTCGTAGGAGACATCATCCAACTACCTTGTTTGTCACATCCATTCTTGGTGAAACTTTGTTGGGATTTAGTTTCTCTCAAAGTACCGTTATCACCACCCTTAAAGGGAACAATCACACTACACCACCAAGTAACCCACCAACACTGCCCCATAAACTAACCCTTTCAACACCACAATGCAAGGTCATCCTACCATGGAAAAAACTAACAAGATACCATTTTTAGCTTAATTAAATATCCAATATCTTACAATTTTTTTAAATGGTCACATTTCACATAATCAATAATAGTCCCCTATACTAACTAAGTTATTATCAGATATCCATGAATTGGAAGGTAAATCGGGGAAAGATCTTGCGAACCATATCATGACCTTTCTTCTATGGTATTCATCCAATAGCATAATTTAGGACTTAGTTTAAAAGAGGTTGTTTCAATGCACCCTCACTTGCCCTACTGTGAAATGGTATGTTAGCGAGGTCGCGGGTTCCCATCAAAATTTTGAGTCTTTAATAAAATATTTCCTCACATTATTTTAGCTCCTAATTCACCATGACATGTGACTAGAATTGTTAACGCACTTTTGGTAGGTTACCTCCACCCATATTTCAGATCATGTTCATGAATGGAAGAAGTATCATATTCTTTGCGAAGTGGACATAACAATGCCTCTCCCTTTGAATTTATTCTTGAAATCTATTTTTCCCACAATTAAAAATATGTCACCACTTCCATGCCATAAACATAAGAATATGCCATTGTAATAGCCCAAAAATTTGACCTTATGTATGTGTAATTAGGGTACCTCTACTTTTTTATCCAAGATGCTCATTGCTTGCAGTCCTTTGTTCAAGATAAAATTGGAGAATAAAATAATGCTAATGGGTTGATTGAGACTCTTACCTAGGATCAACCAAGGAATTTTTTCCTATATCTTGGAAATATGTATGGTATGCAACCAAATTCCCAACCATTCATCGGAACATCTGCAACACCAACACCCTTAAGTGTTGGATCTTATCCTAGAAAAACTACACCTCCTCAAAACCCTCCCATGCAAGGGAATCAATACCTAACATGTGCTTCAAAATGAGTGACAACCTCCCAACGTACCTACACAAATCCTAGTTAAGGGAATCCTTACTTTCCTTTCCCAACACCACAGCAGAATAACCCCCCACCTTAGCATAATGTAGGGATTAATTTTTTTAAACCCTCATTACCTCAGTAGTAGAATTTGTTTGAACAACTAAACACTAAAAACTCACCTAATCCCAATAAAAAGAAAGGGAAGAATAAACAAAAAGGAGATTAGGGTTAACCAATAACAACTGAGGGTGTTGAATGGGGGTAATCCACCCAATCAAAACCAAAACCAAAACCAAGGTATGAATAATATGAAAAAAAAAAAACAAGAATTTTGGTTTGAGGACTAACCACTATTGTTCCATTTGCAGAGAATATGAACATTATACCCATGATCTCCCTCAACTCACAAAGTTAATGCATGATAGAGATTAGGCAGTAGGGGCGAGAAAAAAAACAGCCTACCATCATATAAAATTCGTTTCCCCATAAAGGATCAGTAGATATTCAGTATGAGGATGGTCCCCCCTAACATCAAAATCAAACATGGGGAAGTTCAAATGACACCACTAGTCATGACATCTACATGCAAGGAAAACATTTCTTGCTCCAAACACACAGTCATGATTATGGAACCCCTTCGGAACCTAATTGTTAGTATGAATCTTAATTCCAAGAATGCGAAAAAACACCACTTTAGTTATGCATAAAAAACATCCCTAACAACAAAGATGGTTGCCAATATCCTCAGATCTGCAGTTAGGTGATCAAGATAAATGCTGCAAAAATCTAGATCTATGCGTCAAAAGACATTAAGCAGTGATAAAAACAAGATTTACTCCATGAATCTAATAGAAAAGACAAGAATATGTTGAATGAATGTTGTATTAATGGCACTTGGGAGGAAAACACAGAAGGGAATACTAGTTCTCCTCAATGGTATGGGTTCTTGTGAGTCCTCAGCACTTTAGATCTAAAATTCCTCTCTCTTGATGGTGTAGAAAACCCAGAAAAAAATGGTAGAAAAATATGACTATGATGGTGGATCAAATTCAAACCAAAAGTATAGATCCAGAGTGATCTTTAGGCAACAAAAGGTAGTGAATGAAATGGAAAAACAATTCTATTTATAACAAAATATTGAGTTAGTCTAGATATTGGTGCATAATTAAAATATTATTAACCAAATCAAGATCCAAAATTTTTGGAATATTTTATTATATTTGTTGGAGGGAAAAGGAATTTGACTTGGGTCAAATCCCTTTATTTGTAAATAATGAATAAATAAATGATTTATTTATCATTTTAAGGATTTGGTTGAGTAATAATCAAATAAATAATGATTTATTTAATTATTTATGGGTGGTTTAGTCATATTCAACAAAGAATATTATTTAAATAAGGTTTAAATAATTATTCTTAGGAAATAATAAGATAAATAATGATTTATCTAATTAATTTCCCTATTTTGGGTTAAATATAACCAGGAATATTAATTAAACTGTTGTTTAACTAATTATTCCTTGAGGAAAATCAAACAAATGTAGATTTATTTAATATTTCGTCATGGGGTTTCCTGTTTAGACCATAAACAACTTAATAAAGATGGTTTACTAAGTTATTTTCCATAGTGAATGCAATTTTTCTTAGGGTAAAATTGTTCTTACATGGTGTACTTTGGTCCATCTAATAACAATAGGTTAGATGACCAAAAAATGGTGTAACAGATTGCCCCCCATCATGCAAGTGTTAGGAGCTAATCGTATGACCGAAGTATGTTGTAAGGACTCAATCACTAGACACTGAAGGGGAAGTCAGAGGGAGAGAAATATAAGGTAGACTAAAGCACTGAGAGGACTAGACCCTGAAGAGGCGAGGCTTACAGGTGTGACAAATATCTTTTATGAGTGAGTACTTGTGTTATAGGCGGTGGGGGAGGCATACCTATGCCCACTGAGAAAAAGTACAAAGAATAATGTGTCAAGTAAACAAGGGACTGAAAAATATAGTACATGCTGGAATAAACATGAGCCAGATAAAAAACATGATAATGAATCCCAAATACATACTGTGCCTGGGATAACAACCAAGACTTGTACAATAATATATTAGTACATGAGATACAAATACAACCTAGATGCCCCTGTAAACAGGAAAGGACTCTGAAAATCTAATTGATACATGCAATCAAAAAGGAATTGCAAGCGGCTGAGGCCGACATCATAAAATCTATGGAACTGCATCAAAGGCTGAAATGAAGACGTCATCCAGGCATGTGGGGGGCTACCTGTAGGGCCACCCCCTTATCAGCGTTGAGACATCTCACACACACCTGGGAATCACCTGTCTAGTCTACTGCATCACTGAACCATCGAGTATACGGATCTCGATCATACTGAAAGGAGTTGGAGCTGAGAAATAATCAAGTCAAAGGGCTATAAGGAGTCCCTTTGCCTAATCCGAGGCATCGAACAAGAGTGGAACCTAGAACCTAGGTACATCGCCCTCTAGACTTGTCTTCTGGAATGAATGATATGATGTCGAAAGAAGGAGGTCCGCCATAGGTGACGCAATAAGGGGTCCTCAACTAAGGCACGAGAGAAAATAGTAGAGTGATTGACAAACAGACACCATGGGTGATGATGAAATGGGGGGTACTGAGTAGCAGACGAATGACTTCCATTGTTGGAGCATAAAAGCTATGGATGACCTGGTAGCGACTGACACAATATCATGAGGGATAGGTGAAAGTGGGACTGGAGGCCATAATGTGCGATGCGAGAGAGGGACCAAGCAATGAAGGATGGGGGAATATAGCGGGATATAAAGGGACTCGGGATAGACTCCATGAATGCGATGATGACCCAACTCGGATGCTCTAAACAAGGGCGACTCGATGGTGTTGCCACACAGTAAAGGTCCAATGGGGGACCATAGAAACATGAGTACAAGATGGCAACTCACGACAAAAATCAACACAAGAGTGGACAAGTATGGAGGCAAAGTGGTGGCCCCAGTACGAGTGTTGCAAGTGAATAAATTTGATTTTGAGGATGGGTGAAGTGATGCTTCCTGGATAAAATGTGTCCTAGTCATGAAAAGTTAATAGATACCCATTTGAGGGCTCGGTGAGAGCTTTCCAATGGTACAAACGGTTTGTCAAACTGAGCTATGGTTTGGCCGCAACAGGTGAAAGAAAAATCAGGGGTTTCTCTTTTAATAAGGCATTTTCCCTCCAAATTCACTCATTTGCAAGTGTAGTTGTGGTGAATGTAGAGAGGAGAGAAGGCCCTAAATCTTGTGGTGATTGTAGTAGACAAACTGACTGTTGGAATTGAGATCCGTCAGTTGCAGGTAAGAGGCCTAATCCTACTCTTTCATTTCAGTGGATTGAAAGTTTAGTTTAGGTACCCAGATCTCATGAACAGGTCAGGTCGCACGTTTTGTGGTCTGTTTTGCAACCTGGGTAGCAGGAACTGGCCAGAAAATTGTGACCTGTCTAGGGCAATGAGCTGGAAAGTGCAACCTATTAGAGAAAGGGGGTTCTAGTGCTGTTTTTGGCTGAGAGATGGGATTTTTATGGTTGAGGGGCATAGGTGCCCCCAATCATGTTATGGTCATGCCAAAATGTATTTAGAAAGGGGGAATCTAAACACATTTTAATGATGTCATGCACCATTTTTTTCGTTATGGTTATGTAGTTCGAGAAAGGGAATGGAGGATTACCAATCTCTTTTGGTACTGCATATATGAAGCAAATGGAGTTAAGTTTCTAGGTTTGCATACATGGTGTTAGTATCAGTATCCCAAAAAGAGGATTTGGAGATAATGAACTAATGCTGTCCTAGAAAACTCACAGGTTGGCCAACAACAATGTCGAAGGGACTGGGTTGTTGATGTAAGATGAAGGAATGATAAGGGGTATCATCCCTAGAGTGATATGAAGTGATATGGGACTCTAGAGGTTCTTCTAAATGAGGAAGAATAAGGGTACTAGAGTTGACACGACCAGATACACTAGGAAATTTATGGAGAATTGCTTCTCCTGGTCTCTCAAATATGGGTTCCCCCTTACCCAAACATTGCGTGTCAATTTAATGGCCACAAGGTGTAAGTGGTTCGAATGCATGGGTTCGATGTAAGGGGGGATATATAAAGTTAGGGGTGGTGCCTCCTTCCATAATGTCATCATCGTAATAAAATATAGGGTGACTAGTGGAAGAAAAACCACCTGACATGGTGAAGCTACCTAACTCATCATCATGAGAAGAGAGGTTCACATGTGCATCGTCACAAGGGGTGATCTAAAAACAAGTAGATGAAGGATCCATCGATGTTGAGCCCAAGGTGATTGTTGAAGAGAGGTTAGGCAAAACAGAAGGGGAAGGCCTAGGGGGGTCTTTCACCGAGGATCTCATAGATGATGACAGGTAGTGGACAGTGGCCCAATACTCTGTCAATTCGACATCCAGAGGGTGAATGTCTATGGGAGTGGATGTGTACTCTGGTTTTGCTAAAGCAAAATGCGCAAATAAGGGAATGGTGGATTCATTGCGCTTGGCCTCGAATGGGCGAACTGCCACTAGAGAGGTGCAAAAATACTTGAGGCAGAGACAAAGGTAAGTATAGTGGCCATGGAAATCACACAAAGCACAGGGGTGATTTGTGCGCAAAGAATTGGATTTCTATAATATCCCAAAATAGGGATTTTCTACACTCTTGGGAATATCTTAAGATATTCCAATGTGGAGCTACAGTAATATGTAAAACACACCAATTGAATGGCAGTGATACGTTAAAACATAAAATACTAGGGAATCCAAATATCCATCATATTATATCATAGCAGCATAATATATACAAACCCTTGAGGAAATGATCACTCAAGTAAGGCCCTACAAGCCTCAAGAGACATGTACATGAAAATATAAAGAACACTGCTACATGAAGAAAGCCCTATGCTATAGCTATGTAGTTTTATATGGAACAAATGCTAAAACACATGTCAATACATAGATATGCAAATATAAGGTTCATACAATCATTGGAAGAGAAGATCTAAGCTCTCAATCACTACCTCAAGTCAATCCTAGAAGGTTTGGCTATAATACACAAAACTTGCAAAATGTCGGAGTTGTTGGGTAGTAGCAGGAACTCAAGAACTAGAAATAAGAGGAGAAGTATGAATATTCTACAACAAATTACAATGTATTCTCCAATGGATTTCTAGAGTGAAAGGTTGATCCTCTCACCTAAGCTCTCACCCTCCAAACTATTTGCTAATCCCTCACTGCAAATACTCTCCAAGAATAACGCTGTCTAAGGGAGGGACTACGCTGCTAATGATGGTAAGTGGTTGGCCTAGTGCCAAAGATGGTGGAATCTACTCATAATCCTCCTTAATGAACTCCCAAGGGAATGGAAGCTCCCTCCTCTGGAAAACTAGCCAAGGATGGTGTTGTAGAAAACCTCCCCTGCAACACCCAACAACACTGCACAATCTCCATCTGAAACTGCACTAATGAAGAAGGCTAATGCTTGATCTAAATGCCTGAATATGGGGAATGGAGTGAAATCCTCCAAGAGCTACTCAAGAAGGATGGGAAATCCTAAACAAGAATTCCCCGGCAATTCTTGCTAAACAGCAAGAGACTGCAACAAGACTAAAAGACCAGAGATGAATAATACTCGATATCCCTCGCAATGGCTTCCTTGCCCTCATTTTAAACAATGTGAGATCCCTCTCCATGGGTCCCACTCATGATATATTCCTCCGAAACTTCCCTCCTATTTTACTGCGCTGTCCAACAACATGCCTTCCACCTCCTCCCACTGCACAATTTGACTTGGTCAAACTTGACCTGGTCCTCTTGCAAAAGTCTCTTTTCACACATGGAGGTGTGAAATACAGCTCTATAAGTGATCCTCTTTCACACTAAGAGGATTTTTACCCCCTACTTATGAAATAAATGGGTCTCCTACCCATTTTATTCATCTCCTATGTGAAAATGGAAAAAATTAATATTCCATAAAATTTGGAATATTACAGTCCTCCCCTCTCAAAGATTGCTTGTCCTCAAGAAAGTGAAAGGATAGACTGATTTATTTCCCCTTACTTTCCCTGTAGCATCCATGCATGATGTACTCCTCCAAGAAAAAGATGCCATATCATCAATCAAGTGTCCAAGTTGTCCTTCCAACATATGCAATCTAGCTTTTGGTGAACATCCCCAAATAGTTATCATGTAGAAACAAATATCCATGGAGGAAACAATGGGTTGTCTAAGGGCCTCCTTGAGGCATGATATCTGATATAAAATGGGACTCATCATCCCCATATGAATCTCCCATCCCCAAGCAATCATCCATACAACATAAGCTGCCTCCCAACATGGCAACTCATAGAAATCTCCCTCCACCTTGAGCTCCGAAAATGAAGGTGGGCTGAAAATATGAATATGGCAAGCTTCATAGCTTGCCCCATGCTTTCCTCCCCTCCACTTATGATTAGTGTGGAGTGTTTGTTGATCAAGGGTTGCAAAATTATTGCCCTCAAGTGGAAAAATGAAGAGCAATCCTCCAAGGATCTCTCCTCCATCAATGAAGAACAAGCTGGCCCAAGACACTTCATCCATGATGAATAGGACATGATCATCATAGAATATCCCAATGAAATGTTTGTTTTAGGTTACACCATGTGCAACAAGGTACAAACAATGTCTCGTGGGGTTACAACACAATCTCATCCACTGTAGATGTAGAAAATAACATGGCAAGTACTGCACAGAAAATATCACTTCTACTACTGAATAGTAAATAGATAAGTGAACCAACAATACAAGATCAAATAACTACCCATATACATACAATGGATGGACATCATCATAAAACTCATGGCCCACCTCAAAAGAAGCCAAATAGGTGGTTGTGGTGGCCATGTCTCCCCTCATGTTCCCATTAGAACATGCAATACATAAACCATGGGAATCATGTCCCCTCAATGACACATTCAACCCTTTTTTCCTACTCAAAATCATGCCTCCCATCAACATACCAGCAACATCAACAAGGTAGATCATGATCAACATACCAGCAACATCAACAAGGTATATCATGATCAACAAAAAAATATGGGGACCACTGTTGGTTTCATGTGGTGCTTGGAGGTGCCAACAGTCTCCCAAGTGGATGCAACGCAGTTTTAAAAACCGTTGTTTCAAAAATGTACAAGGAAAAATGTTCTAAAATACAATGCTAATAATATGAATTAGCTGAACATGTGTGGAGTGGAAAATTTTTTTCCCAAGGTCATGTGTAAGATGGTTGTCCCCATCATATGGTTTGGCCCAAATTTTCTCATGGAGCAACTTGAAACATTTGCCCCTTTGAGGAGCCATGCACTGCAACATAATGATAAGAGTATGCAAATCAACAAATATAAACACAAGGATCTTACCATAGGTTGGAAGTAAGATGATAGATGGATCCATATGTGTGACCCTGATCCCAAGTGACAGCGTTGTGAGCTCATGCAAAAAGGCTCTTGCCCATGCTAATCTTTGTCCCTTGACATGCTCCTTGTCAAGGACTCCTCCGATGATGCTGCTGCAGATATGAAGCACCTTCCAGGATGGAAATGCCTCCTGATTAGTCCAAGCCAAGGAGTAGTCCCTTTGCACTATGAGAGTTCCCTCCTCTACTCCAGCAACACCATACATCATATGAGAGCAAATCTGCCTGTGCTCTCTCCAAGATTTCTCAAACAACCCAAGTGCTTGCTGCCTCCTCATGTTCACATCATGTAGCTTATGTGATGAAGGTATCATGACCAATATATATACCATGTCAGCACCATGTATCCCTACTCCATGCTGCTCAATGATGTAAACATCCTGCCACCTTTCCTCCATTCCCATCCTCCTCGAAAGAGGATACACCAAGTGGTGGCCAAACTCCTTCAAGAGGATCCAATGTAGCCAAACCTCCTGCTGCTCGGTATCATATATTTGCAAGTGGTCAATCATCCCCTTGCTCCTCATCCATACGCACTCAACTCCTTGTGGATGTCTTCTCCTCTTCTCTCCATTGGTTTCCCTCTCATGAGGATCACCATTCTCCCAAGCCATATCTTCCCCTTTGCATTTCATGGAAGGTTGAAATGCAGCTCCTTGTAGACCTCTTAGAGAATATCTCTCACCCATGACTATCTTGGATCCATGAGGACCCAAATGTGATGGAGGTAATATCTCCTCTCCACCCATGTGTAACAGCATTTCTAATTCATCCAATGGTGTAGCAGTTGTTTCAAACTCTGGTTCAAAATTTGTTTCATTGTTTTTCATGGGAGTGTCATGGTGTGTTTTATCCTCCCATTTTTCATATTCCAATCTCTATGGCTGAATGTAACTCATCAAAGAAGCATGAGGATGGTGGTTCACTTCCTCCTTGCACAACGTAGTGCAATCAAGATGCTCTAAAATAGCAAAGTGTGTTGATTCTTGGACCTTTATAGATGAATTCCCACATTCTTTTAAATGTTCTTCTGAAATAAAAATTGGGACTTTAATAATACCTTGATGAATCTTGGGATGTTCTTGTGTGGCTTCCATGGCTTCTCCTTCCGATGCAATGGTTGCTTCCTTTAGAGATATAGAAGGCTGCTCCTCCAAAGCTGTAGCAGCATTGGTGCAATCCTCCTCCCATGGTGGTGTGAGCTTTTCCTCCTTTGTTATCTCTCCATCAAAGGTTTTGATTAACCTTTGAGCAAATTCTGCAAAATAACTCACCCTTGAATGGACCAAGGGTTTGAACCACCAAACAGAGGCTCAATCCTCCATGTGCAGCACTGCAATATCTACTGCTTCTTTCTCTACCACTGGATGTAGCAGAAAAAATGCCTCCAGCTTCCTCACCCAAGCTCTTACTGAAGTATTCCCATGAAATGTAGACAATAGGAATCTATTGCCTCTGATTTCCTTTCTACTGCAGGGCCTTCTCTCCTCATTCTGTTGAATAAACTGTGGGAAAGTTGTAGTTCCCCTAAATGCTCTAGAGTGAGATTTATATTCACCTAGGTATTTAATTAAGATCTAATGATCCAAGTATCCTCCATGCCTATCTCCCTTGCCTTCATGAGAATAGGAAGTGCATGGACCTTCCTCTTCTTCTATTTGCTTCTCCTCCTTAGGGAGGCACTTTTTTGTCCTAAAAATAGATGACAGCAAGCTCATCTTCTTCATCATATCCTTGTGATATCGAACTCATGTGATGTGCCAAGTTCGATTCTCTAATACCACTGTAATATCCCAAAATAGGGATTTTCTACACTGTTGGGAATATCTTAAGATATTCCAATGTGGAGCTACAGTAATATGTAAAACACACCGATGGAGAAGTAGTGATACATTAACACATAAAATATTGGGGAATCCAAATAGCCATCATATTATATCATAGCAACATAAGATATACAAACCCTTGAGGAAATGATCACTCAAGTAAGGCACTACAAGCCTCAAGAGACATGTACATGGAAATATGAAGAACACTGCTACATGAAGAAATCCCTAGGCTATAACCACGCATTTTTATATGGAACAACTGTTGAAACACATGTCAATACATAGATATGAAAATATAAGGTTCATACAATCATTGGGAGAGAAGATCTAAGTTCCCAATCACTACCTCAAGTAAATCCTAGAAGGTTTGGCCAGAGTTGCTAGGTAGCAGCAACAACTCAAGAACTGGAAATAAGAGGAGAAGTATGAAGATTCTGCAACCAATGACAAGGTTTTCTCCAATGGATCTCTAGTGTGAAAGGTTGATCCTCTCACCTAAGATCTCACCCTCCAAACTATCTGCTAATCACTCACTGCAAATAATCTCCAAGAATAACGTTGTCTAAGGGAGGGACTGCACTGATAATGATGGTAAGTGGTTGGCCTGGTGAAAAATATGGTGGAATCTACTCATAAACCTCCTTACTGATATCCAAAGGGAATGGAAGCTCCCTCCTCTAGAAAACTAGCCAAGGATGATGTTGTAGAAAACCTCCCCTGCAACACCCAGCAACACTGCACAATCTCCAGCTGAAACTATGATGAAGAAGAAGGATGATGCTTGACCTCAATGCCTGAATATGGGGAATGGAGTGAAATCCTCCAAGAGCTACTCAAGAAGGAGGGGAAATCCTAAACAGGAATTCCCCGGCAATTCTTGCTAAATAGCAAGAGACTGTAACAAGTCTAAACGACCAGAGATGAATAATACTAGATATCCCTCACAATGGTTGCCTGGCCCTCCTTTTAAACAATGTGAGCTCCCTTTCAATGGGTCCCACTCATGATATCTTCCTCCTCAAGGAACCTTCCCTCCTCTTTTACTACGCTGTCCCACAAGATGCCTTCCACCTCCAACCACTACACAGTTTCACTTGGTCAAACTTGACCTAGTCCTCTTGCAAAAGTCTCTTTTCGCACATGGAGGTGTAAAATCTAGCTCTATAAGTGATCCTATTTCACACTGAGAGGATTTTCATCCCCTACTTATGAAATGAATGGGTCTCCTACCCATTTTATTCATCTCCTATATGAAAATGGAAAAAATTAATATTCCATAAAATTTGGAATATTACAGTTTCGGGAGTGAATCAGGTATAGTGATATACACCTCTAGGATATCAGTCTCTAGAAACGCTTCATTTACCATGGGCTTGAGATGAGGCAATTCAGGAAAATTATGGGTGGCATGACTAACAACATCACAGAAAGCACACAAAGTTGTATGCTTTGGAGGCTGAGGAGGAGCATGGTTTATCGAGGCAGCCCTATCATTTGATGCCCTCTTGAGAGCTTTTCCCTTCTTACCTGAAGTGGTCGCAAGAGGAGATGGTTCTTGTTGAGGTGGATGAGGCACTATAACAGCAGGAGAAGTCATAGGGACCGGTTGAACCGAGGTCAAAACAAGATAAGATTTTGGTTGACTAGGCAAGGTAACGACTGGAGGATCAAGGTACCAGACAGGAATCCCCAAGGTCAGGTTATGAAGAGAGAGGGTAGCCATAACAGGTACCGTGTAGACTCCAGGAGGGGGAGCCAGGAATGGTATCTGATCGGAGGGGTAATGGCCAGGCGGGATGGCTCCAAGATGGTTAAGGCCTGGAGGAACCGTTCTAGGAGGATAAAGAGGCTCATGAATACCAACTGTAGGTGAAGGGCCAGGAAGAGGAGGTCCAGAAGGCTGAATTAAAGGGATAGGAGTAGGCTACGAAGGGCGAGGAGGCTGCTGACTAGTCGAAGCGGGTCACTTGAGGGAAGCCCGAGATGATTGCATCATGCTAACATTCGATGAGCTGGGATCAGAGACAGGAGGAGGGAGACCAGGGAATGTACCAAGCAAAGAGGAGTCTTTCTAGACTCTGGGTGAGACACTGGTCAAAGGATCAACAGTTTTCTTATTGGCCACCGAAGAGATGATGGACTCAGAGGAGGTCTTGGACTTCGGTTCGTAATATGTAAATTGGTCAATGGTGACTATATTTTTGTTATGAGGGAAGGACATCTTGCGGTGAACCACAGATGGGACAGTATACATCACATAGGTGTAGCTATGACCCAATAGAATGTTGTAATCTAAGGGGGAATCAATGACTTCTATTTCAATGCAAACAGTCTTGCCCGTAAGAGTAATAGGACAATTTCGGAACAGGCCAATGGGCTAGGAGGCATGGCCATCCCACGCTCGGAAAGTGATCGTGGAAGGGGCCAACTCAAGTGATCCGATTTGGTTCCAAATTGAAGCGGACATCACACAAGTGGATGCCCCCTCATCAATGATACACCGGGAAACGTTGGCGTTCTGGATATTGACTAGGATTTGGAAGGCGACAGAAGCAGGAAGAGGAGGATGTTCTGACCGGTCAACATCAAAGACAATCAACCGAACATCGGTAGGATCTACAGCACCCATGGCAGATAGTAGAGCTTTTCATTATGAAGGGCACGACCGGAGGAGTTCTAGCATTGAGATGGCAGCAGGAGATTGCGCCAAATCATTTACTATGCTATACGAATGGGAAACTTTTCCAGAAGCAGCATTTCAGCGTAATGGTCCCTTAGGGATCTTGGTATGAACCTCTGCCTTAGGCTGAGGGACTAGATGGAGGAGGTTGAGGTCAATGGTTATAGGTTGGTCAGATTTCATCATGAGAATATGGTAATCGGAGGTACCAAATGGAGGAGGTTGAGTGGCTATCTAACCTTCAGGTGGTTGGGTAGCCACAAATCCTTGTTGAGGGAAAGGATTAGTAAACACAGCTGGTTGACTAGGTGCGAGATTGGGAGGGACAGAAGGGGAGGCTTGTTGTCCTCGAAATGCTACTTGAGACTCTCACATCTACTTCATCTGTGGTAAAAAAGGACAATCATGCGTGTAATGACCATAAACACCACAACAAGAACAAGGTTGGTTCATGGGAACAGGCTTGTCCTGCTTGGGCTGAGTGCCCTGTTGCTGGTTAGCAGTGTTAGGTGCATTATTTTGAGGATTAGGTCCAGGATTATCGGGACCAAATTGATTTTGAGTGCCTTCCCTCTTCTCTTTGGAGGGAGGAGGATTAGTCACACCCTGTTGTGCATACACCTGCCCCTGAGGGGGCGATGGGTGTTGTTGCAAGGTTGGAGAAGGCAAGGGAGGCGGAGGTGCTAATGTTGGAGGAGCTTGAGCACCAGGCTGTGGATACAGATCATAAGGAGGTTGGGTAACATTGTGGTAAACAGGAGGTTGGGAAAAAAGAGGAGGCATGATGTATCCTAGATACGTGCTACCGGGAGGGGGAAACATGCAAGAGGTGCTAGCCCCCCCAAGGAAAACCATAGCCCATGGGAAGCTAAGTGTATGGATTGGAGAGAGCTCTAACGATACCGTCAGCGGCATGAGATTCCCTTGGTGTGTTGGCACCACTGGGTTTGGGAAGATCAGGTAGAACAGTATAAACATAACCTTACTGAGCGTAGATCAGGTCATTTGGAGAGCGGCTTCTTCAGTTTGAGGAAAATACGATGCGACATCTTTCCCGATAAGAGGAAAGAGAGATCTAAGGAACTAGTCCATTTAGACACAGTCTTCGAAGGTAGGGGCTCAACATAGGCTCTTTCTTCTCCGCCATTCTTGGACATGATCGGATAGGTAGGTCGCAGAAGATTGATGGAAAGAAGTCAGAAGTTTGGTATTAGTGTCATAATGAAGGGGAAGCTGGAAGTAAGACAGAAAAGCCCAGGCAAGAGTCACAAAAGTGGTATGAGAGGAAGGGGCCTGATCAACATAACACTTAGAAGCTTCACCAATAAGCATACATTGGAATAGCCGAAGATGGACAGAGTCATTAGTAATGGAGTTAGACGAACACCACATGTGGAAAGATCGAACATGATTTTTAGGATCTTCACCAGCAAGACCTTCAAACTTGGGGATGTTGAAAGGGAGCTTGGTTGGCATAGCAGGCCAAGCAACATCATGGTGTATAGGGTCATTTATCAACTGGTCAAAATCGGGAAGGCTGAGGCCTGCCATGTAGGGGAGCAAGGGTGCAGCCGAGGTAGTGTCTGTTGCGGTCCCGCTAGTGGTATTCCTAGCATTAGGTTTGGGGTTACCACCAGCATTAGGTCCTGCACCAGACATGGTGAAGGTGACAGGGGGAGAACCGGAGGTGGAACGAGAAGGAGAACCCAATGAACTAGAAGAAGAGTCAGAGTGCGGACTCGGTGGAGGACTAACTCGAATCCTACGCGGAGGAATAAGTCTTCCTACCGAAAACTGAGGATGAAGGCAAAAAAGTCTCCGGGATAAACGCTTTGGTGGTGCAATGATGACGACACAAACACGACACAAAGGAAAAAGAGACCAGAAAGGGCAGGGAAGTGCATGATCAACTGATTACAATGTCGAAACAAGGGCAGAGAGGTGTAGGATTAATTGATTTCAATGTTTTAATCTTTTCTTGGCAGTGTTAACCAAGACCTTTTTCGCTTAGGGTGTGTGTGTAAAGTGTGTAAATTTTAATTTTTAAACCAAGACGTTTGTAGAGAAAAATAAAAAGTGTGTTGTATAGCTGCAAATAAACCTACAAATATTAGTATATAAGATTGAAATAACAGAAAATAAACAGCTAATAATGCAATAATCTAAACCCAAGGAGGTGGGCCTCTTAACAACTAGTCTATAGGTGGGTAAAAAAAAACTAAGTAAAACACACTAAAAATAGCCGATAGATCTAAGGTCAAGAGGGACAAGGATCTAAAAGTCAAATCTGCTGGAAAGTGGTGTAGAAAAAAAAAAACAAATCAAAGGAAAGATTGTTTTAAATGAGGTGGCAAAAGGCTATGTCTTGGAGGGAAACGGAGGTGACCCTAGAGGAAAACCCAAAAAAAACTAAATGAGGTGCTGTGGATGCATAAAAAACCAATCTGAGGTGGATCTGAAGGTGAGGTATCAGATCTGAAAAATGGCTGAAGACTGAAATTTCAGACAACCTGCAACAACAAAAAATCTTCCAAAAAAAGTGGAGGGTACTGAAGCCCTAGGGGGCTAGGTTCCCACTTAGTTGAGAAAAATAGAACAAGTACAGGTCCAAAACGGGCGGAGACGGAGGTCAGACAACCCTGAACAGAGGCTCAGACAAACACATAAAAATTTCAGAAAAAATCCTGCAAAAACTCCAAGGCACAATTTCTGACCTGTTTCTTGCTGAGGTCACAGTTTTTGGGCAGATTCACGCTTCTTGAAGCTCCAGGTCATAGGTTTTGGGCCAAAAGGTGCAACCTGCACTTCTGGCACTTTCGGCGGTAGATTTCAGAAAAAAGTGTCATCTCAGCTGCAGCTAATGTCTGTCACCTGCGCAATAGGTCCGAAAACACACAGAAGTTAGAATTTTTATTGTTTTAGGGTTTTATAGGTTAAAAACAACATCAATAAAAGCAAAAAAAAGAGGCTGAAGATAAATCCTAGGGTTTGAAGCATCTGGATATGCAAGGATCAGAAAAACAACATCAGTCGTAATCGTAAATCTGTGTGGAGTCACCAGTTGTTAGTATGAATCTTAATTCCAAGCGTACAAAAAAAGACCACTTTAATTGTGCATAAAAAATAGCCCTAACAGCAAAGATGGCTGCCAATATCCTTAGATCTATAGTTAGGTGATCAAGATAAATGCTGCAAAAATCTAGATCTATGCATCAAAAGACATTAAGTAGTGATAAAAACAAGATTTACTCCATGCATCCAATAGACAAGACAAGAATATGTTGAATGAATGTTTTATTAATGGCACATGGGAGGAGAACACAGAAGGGTGTTCCTAGTTCTCCTCAATGGGATGGGTTCTTGTAAGTCCTTAGCACTTTAGATCTAAAATTCCTCTCTCTTGATGGTGTGGAAAACCCAGAAAAAAATGGTAGAAAAATATGACTATGATGGTGGATGTTAGTATGAATCTTTATTTGAAGTGTATGAAAAAATACCACTTTAGCTACGCATAACTTATTTCCCTAACATCAGAAATGACTACTAATATCTTCAAATTTGCAATTAGATGATCAAGACAAATGCTGCAAAAAACTAGATCTATGCATTAGAAGACATTAAATAGTAGAAGAATAAGATTTACCCCATAGATCCAATAGACAAGACAAGAATATATCCAATGAATATTTTTATTAATGGCACCTGGGAGGAAAACACAAGAGGTTGTTCCCTATTCTCCTCAATGGGATGGGTTCTTGTGAGTCCTTAGCACTTCAAATTTAGAACTTCTCTCTCTTGATGGTGTAGAAAACCCTGACAAAAATGGAAAAGTATGGCTATGATTATGGATCAATAGCCAGACCAAGTGTTGAGATCCAGAGTGATCTTTAGGCAACGAAAGGTGACAAATGAATGGGAAAACCCTTCTATTTATAACAAAATATTGAGTTAGTGTAGAGATTGGTGCATAATTAAAATATTATTAACCAAATCTAGATCCAACTTTTATGTAATATTTTATTATATTTGTTGGAGGGAAAAGGAATTTGACTTGAGTCAAATCCCCTTATTTGTAAATAATAAATAAATAAATCATTTATTTATCATTTTAAGGATGTGGTTAAGTAATAATAAATAAATAAATGATTTATTTATCATTTTAAGGATATGGTTGAGTAATAATCAAATAAATAATGATTTATTTAATTATTTAAGGGTGAATTAGTCATATTTAACAAAGAATATTATTTAAATAAGATGTGAACAATTATTCTTTAGAAAATAATAAGATAAATAATAATTTATCTAATTAATTTCCTTGTTTTGGGTTAAATATAACCGAAAATATTAATTAAAATTATGTTTAACTAATTATTTCTTGATTTAAATCAAACAAATGTATATTTATTTAAAATTTCCTTATGGGGTTTCCTGTTTAGACCATAAAAAACTTAATAAAGGTGATTTACTAAGTTATTTTCATAGTGAAATCAATTTACTTGGAGTAAAATTGGTCTTACATGGTGTACTTGGGTCCATTTAATGATAATAGGTTAGATGACCAAAAAATGGTGTAACAGATTACCCCCCAGGGTGCGAGCATTAGGAGGTAATTGTATGACCAAAGTACGTTGTAAGAACTCAATCACTAGACATCGAAGGGGAAGTCAAAGAGAGAGAAGTATAAGGTAAACCAAAGTGCTAAAAGAACTAGAACCTGAGGAGGCAACTTATAGGTGCGGCAAGTTTTTGTGAGTGAGTACCTGCTATAGGGAGCGAGGGAGGCATACCTATGCCCACTGAGGCAATAGTACAAACAAAAAGGCACCCAGAAAACCATGGAACGTAATGATAAAGTATACGCTGGCGTAAACATGAGCCAGATAAATAAGATGATAATGAATCCCACATACATATTGTGCCTGGGATAACAGCCAGGACTTTGTACAATAATATCTGAGTGCATGAGATATAAATACAACCCAGATGCCCTTGAAAACAGGAAAGGGCTCTAAAAATCTGACTGATACATGCAAACAAAAATACACTGCAAGCGACTGAGGCTGACATCATCAAATGTATGGAGCTGCATCGAAGGTTGTGATGAAGAAGTCATCCAAGTGTGTGGGGGGCTACTTATAGGGCCACGGCTTCATGAGGGTTGAGACATCTCACACACACCCGGGAATCACCGATGTCAGCTGCTACATCATTAAACCATCGAGTATACAGATCTCGATCATGCTGAAAGGAGCTGGAGCTAAGAAACAATCAAGTCAAAGGGCTATAAGGAGTCCCTTTGCCTAATCCGAGGCACTGAACAAGAGTGGAAGCTAGAAACAAGATACATCACCCTCTAGACCTGTCTTCTGGAATGAATGAGCTGATGTCGATAGAAGGAGGTTCGCCATAGGTGAGGAAATAAGGGATCCTCAACTAATGCATGAGAGAAAATAGTAGAGTGACTGACAGACTGACACCAATGATGATGATGAAATGGGGGGGACTGAGTAGTGAACAGACGACTTCCCTTGTTAGAGCATAAATGGCATGGATGACCTAGCAGTGACTGAAATAATATAATTAGGGATAGGGGACAGTAGGAATGAAGGTCATAATGTGCGACACGAGAGAGGGACAAATAAATGAATGATGGAGGACTATGGCGAGATGTAAAGGGACTCAGGATAGACTCCACGGAAGCAATGATGACTCCACTAGGATGATCTAAACAAGGGTGACTTGACGGTGCTACCACATATGTAAAGGGTCGAATGGGGACCATAAAAGAGTGAGTACAAGATGGTAACTCACGATGAAAGTCAACACGAGCGTGGACAAGTATGGAGGCAACATGGTGCCCCCAGTACGAGTGTTGCAAGTGAAGAAATTCGATTTTGAGGAAGGGTGAAGTGGCACTTCTTGGAAAAAATGTGTCCTGGTGAAGTATCAAATCAAAAAAGCTAATAGATACCCATTTGAGGGCTTGGTGAGATCTTTCCAATGGTATATATGGTTCATCAAATTGAGTTACGTTTTGGTCGCAATAAGCGAAAGAAAAATCAGGGGTTTTCTTTTAATAAGGCATTTTCCTTCCAGATTCACTTATTTGCCAATAGAGATGTGGTGGATGTCGTGGGGAGAGGAGGCCTTAAATCTTGCGATAATTGTAGCAGATAAACCGACTGTTGGAATTTGAGATGTATCAGTTGTAGGTAAGAGGCCTAATCCTACTATTTCATTTCAGTGGATTGAAATTTCAGTTTAGGTACCTAGAGCTCATGAACAGGCGAGGTCACACTTTTTGGGGTCTATTCTGCAACCTGTGTAGCAGGTTCTGGGCAGAAAAATGTGACCTGTCCTAGGAAATGACCTGAATAGTGCGACCTATCAAAAAAAGGGGGTTTTCAGTGCTGTTTTTGGCTGAGATCTGGGATTTTTATGGATGAGGGGCATAGTTTCCCCCAAGCATGTTGTGGACATGCCAAAATGTATTTAGAAAAAGGGAAATCTAAACATAGTTTAATGATGTGGTGCACCATTTGGTTTCAGTATGATTGCACAGTTTGAGAAAGGAAATAGACGATTACCAATCTCTTTTGACACTGCATATATGAATCAAATGGACTTTAAGTTTCTAGGTTCGCACACATCATGCTAATATCCCAAAGATAGTATTTGAGATAATGAACTGATGTTCTCCAAGAAAACCTATAGGTTTGTCAACCACAATGTCTATGAGACTGGGTTGCTGATGAAAAATGAAGGAATGATGAGGGGTACCATCCCTAGAGTGATCTTGAAGTGATATGGGACTCTAGAGGTTCTTCTAAATGTGGAAGAATAATGGGACTAGAGTTGTCACGACTAGATTCACTAGGAAAGTGTTGAAGAACTGCTTCTCCTGGTCCCTCCAATATGAGTGCCCCCCTTACCCAAATATTGGGTGTCAATGTAATGGCCACATAGTGTATGTGGTTCGAATGTCTGAATTCGATTTAAGGGGGAATAGATAAAGTCAGGATTGGTGGCTACTTACATAATGTCATCTTTGTAATAGGAGATGGGGTGACTAATGGAAGAAAGACCACCTAACGTGGTGAAGTGACCTTACTCTTCCTCGTGAGAGGAGAGGTTTGCATGTGCATCATCACTAGGGGTGACAGAGGAGGAAGTAGACAAAGGATCTGCTGATGTTGAGACTAAGGAGGGTGCTGAGGGGAGGTCAGGTGAAACATCAGGGGAGGTTTCATTGAGGAATTCCGACCAAGGACCCATGATATCAACATCATAAGGGGGAATGCGAATGGGAGAATATGTGTCTTCTAGTGTTTTTGAAGCAAGATGCGAGAATAAAGGAGTGCTTGACTCATGGTGCTTAGCCTCGAATTGGTGAAAAGCTTCTGAAAAGGAACGATACTCTTCGAGGCAAGGGAAAAATTGAGTGTAGTGGCCATGGAAATCACACAAAGCACAAGGGTGATTTGTGCGCAATGGTTTGAGTTTTAGGAATGAATCAGGTATAGTGATATATACCTTTGGGATATCAGATTTCGGAAATGTCTCATTGACCATGGACTTGAGGTGATGTAACTCTGGACAAGTATGGGTGGCGTGGTCGACAAAATCACACAAGAAAACTCGGTGATATGTTGTGGAGGCCGAGAAGGGGCAGGGTTTGTCGGGGTGGCCTTGTCCTTTGATAACCTCTTGCGAGCTTTGCCCTTCTTAGCCAAATCAGTTGCAATGGGAGGTGGTTCCTATTGAGGTGAATGAGGCACTATTACAACGGGAGAAGTCATAGGGACCAGTTGAACCAGGGTCAAAGCAAGATAAGGTTTAGGTTGACCGAGAGGGGTGGCGGTTGGAGGATCGAGGTGCCAGATGGGAATCCCAAGAGTCAAGTTAGGAAGAAAGAGGGTGGCCATAACAGGTACAGTGTACACTCCTGGTGGGGGAGCTAGGAACGGTATCTGACTAGAAGGGTAATGAACAGGCGGGACAACTCCAAGATGGTTGAGGCCTGGAGGAACCATGCCCAGAGGATAAAGGTGCTCATGAGTACCAGCTGAAGGTTAAGGGCTAGGAGAAGAAGGTTCATAAGGCTGATAAGAGGACATCATGAAAATATGGTAATCAGGGGAACCAGATGGAAGAGGTTGAGTGGCCACCTATCCTTCAGGTGATTGGGTAGCCACAAATCCCCACTGAGGGAAAGGATTAGTAAGCGCAGCCGGTTGACCAGGTACAGGGCTGGGAGGAACGGAAGGAATGGCTTGCTGTCCTCTCAAAGTTTCTTGAGACTCCCATAGCTGTCGCATCTGTGGTAGAAGGGGAAAATGATGCGTATAATGACCATAAACACCACAACACGAACAGGGCTTGTTTGTACGAAGAGGCCTGTCCTGCTTGGACTGAGTGCCTTGTTGCTGGTTTGTGGTGTTAGGAACATTACCTTTATTAGTTCCATGACTACTAGAGGCAGCTTGATTTTGATTGCTTTTCCTCTTCCTTTTTGAGGGAGGAGGATTAGTCATGCCCTGTTGTGCGTAGACTTGCCCCAGAGGGGGTGGTGGTTGCTGTTGCGGGGGTTGAGAAGGCAAGGGAGGGGGAGGTGCTAGTGTTGGAGGAGCTGGAGCACCAGGCTATGAATACGGATAATAAGGAAGTTGGGCAGCAGTGTGGTAAACAGGAGGTTGGGAAAAAGGAGGAGGCATGTCGTATCCTAGATACATGCTACTAGGAGGGGGAAAAGTGCCGAAGGTGCTGGCCCCGCCCTGAGAGAAACCATAGCCCATGGGAGATTGAGCATACGGATTAAAAAGAGCTCCAACGATATTGTTAACAGTGTGATATGCCCCCCGTGAATTGGCACCACCAGTTCTAGGAAGATCAGGTAGGATGGTATAAAGATAACCCAACTGAGCGTAGATCATGTCATATTTTAAGGCCATTTGGAGAGCGGCTTCTTCGGTTTGAGGAAATTGCGATGCGATGTCTTTCCAAAGTTAGACCAAAAGTATAGATCCAAAGTGATCTTTAGGCAAAAAAAGGTAGTGAATGAATGGAAAAACCCTTCTATTTATAACAAAATATTGAGTTAGTCTAGATATTGGTGCATAATTAAAATATTATTAACCAAATCAAGATCCAACTTTTATGGAATATTTTATTATATTTGTTGGAGGGAAAAGGAATTTGACTTGGGTCAAATCCTTTTATTTGTAAATAATAAATAAATAAATGATTTATTTATCATTTTAAGGATGTGGTTGAGTAATAATCAAATAAATAATGATTTATTTAATTATTTATGGGTGATTTAGTCATATTCAACAAATAATATTATTTAAATAAGGTTTAAATAATTATTCTTAGGAAATAATAAGATAAACAATGACTTATCTAATTAATTTCCCTATTTTAGGTTAAAAATAACCAGGAATATTAATTAAACTGTTGTTTAACTAATTATTCCTTGAGGAATATCAAACAAATGTAGATTATTTAATATTTCCTCATGGGGTTTCCTATTTAGACCATAAACAACTTAATAAAGGTGGTTTACTAAGTTATTTTCAATAGTGAATGCAATTTTACTTAGGGTAAAATTGGTCTTACATGGTGTACTTTGGTCCATCTAATAACAATAGGTTAGATGACCAAAAAATGGTGTAACACTAATCTGTCAACATCAATAGTACCCATTACCAATATTACCTCCCATTAAGCCTATCTCTAATATGGTGAAGGGATCATTACATTATGCAACCCATAATTAAACAATAGCTTACAACTATAGTATTATTGATGACTTTGTGCAATCTCCATCATCCATGTCACCATTGGAGGTCCTTCAAACGTGACCGACTCAATGAAAAGAACCCATTTCTACATTAGGTGCAATTGACCCTTTGGATTCATGCTTAATCACCTTTGACTTGGACAATTTAGAACCATGTCTATCATCCAAAGTTTCATTTCATATTATGGTCACCATTTGAAATGTCACTATTTATCGTTGCATCATTCATGAGGGGGAATTCATTGCTGAAAAAAAGTAGCAACAAAGGCTCAATTTGACTTTAACCTTAGTTAATTTGAGTAAATCGAATTTCCACATAAGTAGGAAAACTTGGAGGTAGTTAACTAGCGTGACATGGATCTTTCCACTCAGTTAGCTCAGTAAATTTGAGTTAAAGGGCTTGGAGTTCATTTATGCATGTGTGATTGCTAAATTTTAGTAATTTAGTTCAATTATTTTCAATTTTATTCATTTAACTAACCTTTAACTATTGTTAGAGTCAGCTGAAGGTCATTTGTGCAGTGGGACAACAGTATAACTCAGATATTTGTTAGTTCACTTATCAATCAACCCAAAATAGCTAATGCAGGGAAGGAATTGGAATTCCTTAGCTGATGTGGAGATGAAAAGGTAGTGTAACATGATTTATGTACTAGTTTGAGTGTACAAGTGTTGCATTAGGTCAGGAGATCAATACATGGGAATTGCGAAATAAATTTAGATGAAACTCCTATCTTTTAGGTGATAATTTCCTCAGGAATTGCACAAGGAAATAGGAGGCTAGGTGAGAAAATAATTGGATAAGTGTTAGCCATAGTTTCTCATTCAACAAAGAGAAGAGTTATTCTTTTGTAGGTTGAGCTCAGAGTTGGGGCTATAAATTGTAATAGTTTCTCTATTCGACTAATTAATTCAAAGAGTCTTAAGGGTTTTTTCCCAGTTGGGTTCCCCTAGAAATCATTGTGTACTTGTGATTTTTCTTGTTTCATGTCTATGCATGTTGTTATAAATTGTGAATTCCCTTCCATATATTCATAGAATTTTTGTCTCTTGTTTTCAGTTCGAAATATTAAGAAATTGAAATTTATATAAAATTCCTTCATCGTATCAGAGCTATGAAATAACATCAGGACCATTATTTTGAACTTGTCTCTCATGAATTTTGATTTTGCAACTTCAATGAAGTAGTTTTCATTCAGGACCAGGAGAATTTCTTTCAACAGACTAAGATTAGAGGATGCCCTAGAGGGCAGCTCAAATTTCATAGCATAGAAGAATCACATGGAAGTTATGATTGATGATAATGGTGTATTAGATTATATTAAGACTAATATTTAAAAACCTTAGCAGTCGGATATACAGTAATTAACCTAATGGAAGAAGGATGTTTTTAAGGCCATAATAATTCTTCTGGAAGGTGTGAGGGACCATGTGTTCTCAAATATCCATGGCAAAGAAAAAAAATATTATATGTGGAAGACAGTGACGGATTTGTTCAAAGATAGCATTGACCATAGAAAAATGGGCCTGAAGGGCAGAATTTGAAACATAAGGATGAAAAAGAATGATACCATTCCATAATATCTCTCCATGTTTACTCAAATTTATGATGATATTAGAGGGGTTGAGTCAAATGTTGCAGAAGATGATCTAGTGAGCCTAGCTCTTCTAGGCCTTCCCAAATCCCGACACAACTATAAATGCTCTATGACTGGAAGGGAAAAATTACTGAATTTGGAAAGGTTGTGGTCTGATTTTTTTCAAGAAGTGTTCAAGAGAAATACCATAGATGGGACATTATCCAAACCAGCAGATGAAGATAATTTTTCATTGGTTGGAAAGGGGAAGAAGGTAAAATGAAATAAGAACCCAAGAAAATCTGACTCTATCCAAAATAATGGAAAGAAGAAATAATAGAGCAAGATAAAAAAATTCCACTTCCACGAATTTAGGAACTATGCAACAAAATTTCTACACACGAAGTATACCAAGAAGCCTTCATGAGAAGCAGGAGGTGAAGCACTGGCTTGAGAATTCAAATTATACTTCACCATCATAGCATTCATGGCCAAAATTGTTATGTGGAGTGTGTGGTACCTTTATTCTGGTGCCTTGTTCCATATGATAGGGTGCAAGGAGTTTTTCAATAACGTGGAGGATAAGGATCTCCATATGCATATTGAAATGGGGGATGATGGGAGGTACTGTTAGTTCCCAAATCCACCTCAAGCTAAAATAAGGCAGAAGAAGGACAACACCAAACCACGCTCAGCCTCGTAGCTAGCCCTACGAGGACAGGAGAGGGCTCTCTCCGGGTCAATCTCAGTGAAAATATTCAAAAGGGCTTGAGATGACGATAAAAAAAATTGATCTTAGGCTAGATAAACAAATAGGAGGGTTTGATTTTGATTTTTAGGGGTTTTTGTTGAAAAAAGGGAAAAACAATTTTGGGCTTGGGGATGAGGCCTGATCTTGCAGAATTCAAGTTGGGGCAGGGTAGGCAATGTCTTTGATGTATAAGATCGAATGAATGGATATAAAAGACTGCTGAGGAGCTGAAGAGGGCAAGAGAGTACAAGGATCCTCTTCAAACTGACGAAAACATATCAAACTAAACAAAAGTCTAAGGCAGAGCACCAACAAATCAATGAATTCTACCTTGAAAACTCATTTGTTTAATTCAGAAGCATAGAGAAGGATGGAATACATATAAAATTAATGAAACTTACAATAACATGAGAAGAAACATCATCAAAACTCAGAAGCCACAAGGATCCCAACAAGTGCTGCAAAACTCTGGTCTTTCCTTTGCTAAAAACTGAAATATGGATGTACAATGGAGTGCCAAACTTTTCCCAAGAGTCCAACCCTGAAAATGTCTCAGAAAATAAAATATATAGACAAGTATAACCCCTTCCCATGCCTCTAGGGGTCGATCTCATTCTTCTAGGAGCAGTTTGAACCAATTCTAAACAAAGAGCTAAAATCTAGGCAGCCAAACAACTTGCCTCTATATGCTAGGAAACTGATCCATTCATTTAATTTTCACTTTTAAGTGAATGAATCATCTAGAACAAGTAAATACATGCCAAAATTACATCATGGCTACCCAATTACATCAATCTAGATAAAAAATTACATCAATAGGTGAAACTAGTCAAAACTGGCCGAATTCCTGAGCTGGAAGGTGAAAAATAGGCTGAATTCCTCTATGCGTCGCGCTCCAAAGCTCTATGCGCCGCGCTACTTTGGACCTACTTTTTGAGCACTTTCCAAAGTAAAAAATGAGCTCATGATAGCTCGTTGGAAAGCCCTCGATGTCTGATATCCAACCCAAGTGGAATTTTTCAATTTGGAGCTCATTTGCCCCTCCAAAAATACAATCTCCCAAAAGTACTTCCTGCTGGTGCAAAAAGTGGCAGAAAGGTAATTTTCATGGTGTTTTGGGCCCTTTAGGTAGCCCAGAATGTGATGAAATGCTTCGGCCATTCCTGAACATACATAATTTACCATGAAAAATCCAAAAATGAAAATTTTTCCTCCAGAAGATGTCCCAATCATAAGCGTGCATCGGGTGGTGCGACGCGTCGGGCGGAAAAACCTGTTTTGCAACCAAAATTTTCAAAATGACAAAATCTTCTCCAAATTTTCTGAAATTTGGAGTAAAGGTCTCCCATCATGTCTCATGCTCAGCCAAGGAAGCTTCGGCTAAGATTCGGAGTGGATCCGGCCTCTTTCGACGTTTCAGTGCCTTGCTCAGCTGCCTCGGATATCTGGGTCTGATGTAAGGCTCATAATATGCCCTATCCAACTGTTGCCGCTTATTCCACTCTTCACCAATGTTTGGTATCCCAGTCGCCTCAGAAATTGTCTCTGGTGACAAAGTGAAATTCACTCCAGCGAGGTTTACATGACCATTATCCAAATGTAGGACAAATAGGTGAGCTAACTCATGATGATGCTAAGTTCGGGCAATCATCTCACAATATTGGAAACATGACTGACGCTGAAAACAATCCATTGCAAGTGGGCAAGCCTGGAATTGTGTCAAAGAAGTGGGTTCTTCCCTGACATGCCTACCACTTTTGTGAGATCTCCTTGGCACATTAATTTTTGCTGTAGAGTCACTGTCCTGCTCGTACCCCTGCTCATATGGTGAATCTGTCTCTGACATGATGCTGAAATGTGTTTGTCAACTGTACGCTTGGTTGGTTAGAAAATGAGCAAATTGGTGTATTTGTTTCAACTCCCAAATGGTCACATATATATCAAGGTTCTATAATAAATACCACAGTGGGAAAAGGACTGTCAAGTGAGTTTGAATATGAAGACAGCCACTGCTTGACTGTATGGGGATTTGGGGATTATGAGTAATGGGAATAGGTGATAGTAAGAGGGGGGTATTTTAGGGACAGGAATCAATGAAATGGGAATATAAAAGTGAAAACAAGAACATAAGCCAGCCCTTGAATCTTGTGGAAACTTAAATTTTTGTCAATGAAGGGAATTTGTAACAAGTGATAGGGTTTGGGAATCCATTGACATGGGAACAAAGGGTAAAGGGATATGGGGACAATGAATATGGGACTGTGGGACTGTGGTAAAACTGGCAGTGACAACAATGATATTAAATGGCAGTGATAAGAGCATACATAACAATGGAATGAGTATGTTTTGGCAAGTTCAAATCTTTGACACCCAATTTCAAAATACAACCACCTCTTCTTCAAACCCTATGGAGCAGATTTTGAAGTGGATATAGGGTTAAATATTTCACCATTAAACACTTGTTTTCTTCACTTCTAAACCATAGTACCATAGCCAAAAATCATTGAGCAGGCTTTAACATACTTACTTGGAACGGAAAGATTGTTTGAATTTGAAAAAATCACAAAGCGTTGATGAATTTCGGGCTGGAAGGCTCAACGCGCCGCGTTGGTTTGGTGCGCTGTGCCCTTGGTAATTAGCACTACCAATTTTCACCCAATGCACCGTTTGCATTCTATGCGCCGCGCCTCTTTTGTGTGCGTCGCGCCCTACTTTGACACACAGTCACAACCCTTCAACAATGCAATTTTCTCTTCCACTTTGAAAACATGACTTTTCTATGAGATTTTATGAATGCAACTTGATACAAATGGTTATATAGCCTTGGAAAATATCTCATAGACATGGTTTTAATTTTTTGCTTCTTCAAAAACCCAATTTGTAATGTTTTTATTTTGGCACTTTGTCATTTAATGAAACCTCTGTCTTCTGCTTTTTTACTGAATTTCTGAGTTTGGACTGATGTAATTATTTGATTTTTGTAGGGATATTGGCATTGATGTTTGGCAAAGGAAAACCAGAGCCTTCTTTGAAAATTTCAAGACGGAAAAATACATGATTATTACAAAAAATGAATTCGACAATTTCTTATTCAAAACAGAGTTTTGAACAAGAAATGTATTCGAATATGTTTGATGAGGAAAATTTTGAACTGAGAAATTCTTTAAAAGCCATCCTCATGGCTTGTGGGAATTTATTAAACATGTCAAAGACTGAACCCTAGACTCAAAAACTAGAAGACTCTTTTTGACCAAAACAATCATTTATGACTATGAATGACATGAACTGAACTTTGATGGATTTTGAGGAGTTTTAACCAACCCAATAGGTACAAGCATGAGGAGAAACAACAGAACCAAACCCTTCCATCAGTCATTGGCATGCTCCTAACAGAATGCAGATGATCGAACGGAATGAGACACCTAAACAATGAAATGCAAATAGAGAAATGATCTCTGACAGAGGGCTGCAAAGTCCGACTCTAACAGGTACAATGTTATAGTAATTGGTACTGTCACCTTTGAGAGTGAGAAAAGCTCTCCTCTTCACCTCAAAGATGTTATGTTTGTACTTGGGTTGAAGAAGAACCCGATCTCTATATAATTATTACAGAGTCGTGGCTATGATGTTATTTTTAGTAAAGGGAAATCATTTATGAGATACATAGCTACCAGGAAAGTGAATTAGATTGGGGTTCGAATGAATAACCTATACAAAATTTAAGTGGAATATTACACTACATTGAGCAGTAAGGTGGAAAAAGTACAGAGTCTATGTGTTAGATAAATCTGTCACACGATATTGGGTCATCTACACCATGGTGCCTTAAAAATCATGTAGAAAATTACCATCGGTATCCCAAAAGGCTCCCTTGACAAGCAGGATGTTTGCACAGGTTGCACAATGGGTAATATGTCAAATACACATTTCATGGCCAAGATATCTGAGCATATGAAATCTTGGAGCAACTCCACCTTGATGTTTTGGACCATTTTCTATAGTATCCATAGAAAAACATAAGTAATATGTTATTTTTATTGATGGTTTCTCTAGAAAATATTGGATCTTCTTCATGCGGAAGAAGGATGAAGTTTTATCAAAATTTGTTGAATTCAAGGAATTGGTAAAGAAGGATGTTGGTAAGAAGGTGAACACTCTTGGGAGTGACAAATATGGAGGTGAATTTGTTTTGCATTCCTTCAAGGATTTTTGTGCCAAAGAAGGTATTCGTAAAGAACTGATAGAACTTGATAACCCACAACAGAATGGGGTAGATGAAAGGAAGAACATTAGTGGGAGAATAAACTGATGTGTTGCATGATCAGGGGATTCCATTACATCTATGGGAAGAAGCATGCAATACCGTAGTCCACTTGTAGACTTAGAGTCCTTATAGAATACTTGGTATGATCACACTAAAAGAAGCTTTATCTGGGAGAAATCATGATGTCTCATTTTATAATTTTCGGAGCCTCAGTTTATTGTCATGTATCCAAGGGTTCTAGGAAGACAATTGAGCCTACAACGGAGCTAGGAATTTTTGTAGGATACACTAAAACTCTACACAATTATCGGGTGTATTTACCTTCACTAAGGATGACAGATGTGAGGAGGGTTGTCAAGTTATATGAGGAGAAGTCAATGAGATGCTCTCTCGAACAAGATTTTATTATCCCATTGGAGTAGGATATTTTAGCTCTAAATTAGGAGTCTTTGGATGAGCTTCAAGAGGTTTTGGAGCAGCCACATGCAGAGGAGAAAATAGGAGGCAGAGTGGAGGCACCCACTCAACCAGAATATTCCATAGAAGGGAGAAAGAGGACTAGAGAAAATGATATATCTTTGTAGGATTCAAGGGAGAGTGTGGGAGTCCCCTTATCATATTGTAAGAAGAGGAGGTCACCTGATTGGTACACTGGGTACATGGATCTCATGACATAGCTCAATGAGACATAGCCTTCTTCATTTGAAGAAGAATTTTCTAAACCTGTTTGGGTTGATGCCATGGTGGAAGAACATGATCCATCATGAAGAACAATGTATGGGAGGTGGTGTTTATACCATAATGGAAATCGGTGGTTGGTTCCAAATGTATCTACAAAGTGAAGCATGAAGCTTACAGGAGCATCAAGAAGTAAAAGGCCATATTTGTGGCCAAAGGATTCTCTCAGGTAGAGGGAATGCACTATGAGGAAAAATTTGCACAAGTTGAAAGATATTCCTCAATCAAATCCATTCATGTATTGGTTGCACAGATGGGGTAGAAAATTCACAATATGGATGTGAATAATTCCTTTCTCAATAGTTTTCTCAAGGAGGAAATTTACATAGAGCAGTCAAAAGGGTTTGAGACGTATGATTGAATTTTCGTATGTGTGTAGACTCAAAAGAGAATTGTATGGTCTCAAATAGGTTCCCTAAGCATGGTACACTTGTACTAATAGTTATGTTAGTGTATTGGGCTTCACCAAAAGTGAAGCAGATGCAAACCTCTATCAAATTGTGGTAGATGTCAAGTTGTTGATTCTTTCTTTGTATGTTGATGATTTAATATTAACAGGTGATGAACATCTAATCTGCTCTCACAAAGAGGCTCTTGCAAGGGAATTTGAGATGAAATACATGGGCCTAATGAATTACTTTCTCGAGCTAGAATTGTTTGTGTCTAAGTGGAAGTATGCCTCTGAAATACTTTAAATATTTCACATGGAGAATTGTAAGTCCATGGACACACCTATAGCTACAAACTGGAGGAAGGATAATGCCACTTTAGGTGAAGAGGTTGATGCTGCCATTTATAGGCAGCTTGTGGGGTATTTTATGTATCTTGTGAAATCAAGACTCAACATATGCTATGCAGTAAACCAATTGAGTCAAGATATTTTGAGGCCTATCAAGATGTATTGGAAGGAAGTAAAGAATGCATTATGGTACCTCAGAGGCACTATTGAGTATGGATTATGGTACAAGATGATAGAGAGAGTGAAGCTCCAAGGCTTCAATGATGTAGATTGGGTAAGGAGTCCATCAAATAGGAAAATTACTTCAAGTGTTATCTTCAATGTTGGGTCCACATATTTTTCATGTACAATGGGAAGTAGAGTTCTATGGTGCTCAGCTCAGCAAATGTTGAATACATGGTTGCAAGTCAAGCAGTAGGTAAGGCCATATGGATGAGGAAAATACTTGTGGGCCTTTTCATTTAAGAGATGGATTCGACAATGATATATTGTGATAATAAAATTTGCATTAATCTCTTTGAGTATCTAATATTTCATGACATGTCCAAGCACATTGCTATGTGGTATAATCATTTGCAGTGACTATGTGCATAGGATAATTATATTGCTATAGTACATTCCAACTGAGGCCCAATGATTTTGAAATATTTACTAAGGACTTGTCAAGAGGTAAATTTGAATTCCATAGGTGCAAGATAGGGGTGGTGAAAAATCCCTTTCTTCCTAAGAGGGAGTGTTGAAAATATGTAGCATGAAAGGATAAATTTGACTTTAGCCTTAGTCAAATCGAGTAAATCGAATTTCCACATCAGCAGGACAACTTGGAGGTTAACTAGTTTGACATGGATCTTGCCCCTCAGTTAGCTTAGTAAATTCAAGTTAATGGGCTTGGATTTCATTTATGCATGTGTGATTGCTAAATTTTAGTAATCCAGTTTAGTTATTTTCAATTGTATTCATTTAATTGACCTCTAACTATTGGTAGATTCAATTGAAGGTCAGTTGTGCAGTGGGACAAAAATATAACTCAGAGATATGTCAGTTAGATGATTAATCAACCCAAAATAGCTAATGCGTGCAAGATATTCAAATTCCCTAGCTAAAATGGAAATGAAAAGGCATTGTAACATGAGTTGTATACTAGCTTGAGTGTAGAAGTGTTGCATGAGGTCAGGAGACCAATCCTTGGGAATTGCACAATAAATTTGGAGGAAATTCCTATATTTAAGGGGCTAATTTCGTCTCAAATTTCATAAGTAAATAGGAGGATAGGTGAGAAAATAATTTTCTAAGTGTTGGCCAAAGCTTCTCATTTAGCAGAGTGAACAGTTATTATTTTGCAAGTTGAGCTCAGAGTTAGAGCTAGAAATTTTAATATTTTATCTATTCAATTGATTATGCAAAGAGGCTTGAGGGGTTTTTCCCAGTTGGGTACCCCTAGAAATCACTGTGTACTTGTGGATTTTCTTGTTTCATGTCTATGCATGTTGTTCTAAATTGTGATTTCAATTCCGCATATTAGTGGAGTAGAATTTGTGTCTCTTGTTTTTAGTTTGAAACCTTGAGCACTTGCAATTTCTATCAAATTCTTACATTGAACTATATCATGTCAAAGTCAATTTGGAAGAAACTAGGATTTGATGAAATCACTACTTACTCCATCACATTCAGAGCATATGATGGTTCTCCATCATCACCTATAGGACTCTTTCAAAAGATCCTCGTTGAACTTACTAGAAAGAGAGTTCTCATAGATATTAAATCCTTTGATGCTCCTCCTTATTATAACATATTGTTTGGATGGAGCTACATGTATGCCATGAAGGAAATTTCATCATCATTATTTCAGAACATTATGTTCCCCCCCTAAGGGGAAAATCATTACCATTGACTAACTGACACATATGAGACATGAATTTCTTCATTTCTAGATGGTGTGTTACCCTTTGTTGGGTCCCAAAATGAATTGGTCCCTTCCTTGACCAAATTTAGCCCAAGAATGTTAAAAGTTTCATCTCTCCTCAACACATACCTAAGAAACCCACAAGTCGTCAAACTAGTTTCCAGAACTACTATATGCATCATGACCACATCAGATGGTAACCAGATGCAAGATCCTCAACCATGAAATTTGGAAAGAATCAATGACATGACAAGTAAACCTAATTTCCTCCCTTACAAGAAAACTCAGACCACTTTCTTGTATCCTCCACCTGGTTTTTTTTCACACGAAGTCATGCAAACCCTCACCCTACCAAATATGGCTCTCACGATGCTCGTATGGTATTTGGAACCCTAATACATTTTGAAAATATTAAGGATCACATATATGGGATTGGTTACCATGAACCCACCCAAGGAAACCTTACCACCCATAGTCTCACCTGTGTTGACACCAAAGAGCGCCACCAAAAATGATAAACAAAAATTCAAAAACAATGACATCACAACTACCCCCTATCCTAGGTTACCTCCCCCATGTGCATTATGTGATGTAATGGGGCACCCTCCTAAACAATTTCCATTGTTGGAATAGTTGAAAGCCCTTCCTCATTCCCTAGAGGAACCTGCCCCTTCCCCTTCCCCACTAGGAGAGTAGACCACCTCATCGTGCAATAATGGATTACCCACTAGCCACCCATGTTTTATTTGTGCATAGCATGGAAATTATGCTCATTGTTTCCTAGATCACCCTTGATATCAGGATGCATTGGTTTCCCTTCATCAGGCCAATATGGTCACACCATCGCTTCTTGCAACTCTGGTGGTAGATGATGTATCCCAAACCACTTATTGTGTCTTTGAAGAAGAAACCTTTTAGATATCACGCCCATGCACTTTCCTCCACCATACCTCTCATTCTATGCTAGTCCCCATCAAGATGAAGAAGAAGAAGACAAAACAGACTCCTCCAAACCAACACCTTCATGTGCGCTATGTGATGAATAGGAACTTTTGATCAACCATTGTTCAACTTTGAAATAGCTTTTGATTTTTTTCCATTCTTTTCCAACCCTTGGCTTGCACACAAAAACAAGTTAGGGAGAAATCATCGCAATTGTCATATTTTCGCACAACATGCGCACCACACATTTCATTTCCCACGCTTCCATAAGTTTAAAGAAGCATGGACTTCCTTATGACAAATGTACATAGTGCCATATGTAATTATTCCCACATCTTATAAAGCTAATATTGATAGGTGGCATGCCACCTTCCGATGTCCATCCCAACTCACAATCAAGAGTTATAAGTGAATTTGCACCACATAATATCTACTACATAACATCAAAATTTGTATCATGTGCCTTATAGCCATGTGATATTTACGCTAGCACTCCCCACGTCTCATCCACATGTCTACTTATTTATATATTTGAGCAGCCTATTATAGTGTGGCACCCCCCACACGTAAACAAGGAAGAGTTTCATCCTAGATAGGCTGACCATTTGTCTATTTGATTCCAACACCTTCATGGGAATATTCTTCTATTCGTGCTCATGTGATAATAAAATATATACTACCACCCCCTAGTGTTGATGGCATGAAACATCATATTTTCTTCATTTATTCCTTTGTAGGAACGATGATTAAATTCATCTTCTCATCGTTCCATGGTGTCAAGATCACTCCACCCATTGTGAAGGTTTCACTACCTATGAATTCATGGACTCACCCCGTCTATGTGTTTTCAACATCTCTTGGTTCTATGACAACAACTACGGAATCATTCCCATGACTGTAAACTAGCACTTCCAAATTCCAACCCATACCTCATGATTCATCTCCCCATTCACCACCTTTTGTGAGCCTATTTCATTCTAACGAGGACATCCTGGATGCCATGAAAAAACCTAAATTTTCTTGGGATGACAAGCATCATCACTCTTTCTTCCTCCCATAAAGAGAATTCACACCTAACGACACACCAACTAACACCATTTTTGCAGTAGAAACCAAATATTTTCTTCTTGTGAGCCATATAGATTGGTTTAAAAACCAGATTCCCACACCCAATGTGTTTAAAGAAAGAAACGTGTCCAATATCTAAACTAATGTTAAGGTATACATCTCAAGCAAACCCAACATCATAATAGATATCACTGGGGGAAACTTGTTCACCCAAAGAATTTTTCCCATACAAATTACTATTCCAATATTTTAGGGATGTATTTCATTGTTTATATTCTAAAATTATTGGAATTATCCATACCATCGTAGAGAACCACATTGACATGTGGCTTGATGCCTCCCTTGTAAGGAAAAAGTAGTGTTATCTCCATCCATATAAGGCAGAGGCAATTAAAAAAGAAATCGACAAGCTACAAAAATCCAATTTCATTTACCCTATTTCCTACACATATTTGGTTACCAATCCTATACTCATCATCAAGAAACAAGGAACTATACATGTATGTACCAATTTCCGTGATTTTAAAAAATATTTCCCTAAGGATAGTTATCCCACACCCTTTATATTTAATTCATTGATGCTTGTGTAGGGCACACAGCCTTGTCCTTCATGGACAACCTCTTAGGATACAATCATATGTATATACGCCATACAGATTAGTACAAAACCACTTTTACCAACCCTTGGGGTTATTTTTCCTATCATTTTATGTGTTTTTTCCTTAAGAATTTTGGAGCCACATTTCAGTGTGTTATGAATTAAATTTTTCATGATATGGTTCATCTCATACTCACCTATTTGGATGAAATTACAGTTCGTTCAAAGAAGCACTCAAATCACCTTGAGGATATTTATCTTATGTTTTAGTGTTATTGAAAGTATAACCTATGCTTGAACACTATCAATTATGTCTTCTGCATAAATTATTCATGAATTTTTTTGGGATTCATTTTCTCCTAGCAGGGTATCAGAGTTGACCCACTAAAATTCCAAGCCATCAATGAAATCCCACCACCTAAAAATTTGTAGATAAAAATATTGCAGGGTAAGGTAAATTTCTTACACCGCTTTGTTCCTAATTATGTCGCATGTGCACATGGTTTTCATTGCCTTATTTGTTAGGATGTCCGATTCTAATGGGATGAGTAAGTTCAATAGCCATTTGAGGCTTTGAAAGACATATTTCCATAAGCACCATTAATATGCCCTCTTGACCGTAACAAGGACTACACCCTCTACCTCTCATCATCTAAAGTAGCCATCATAGGCGTGTTGGTCCAAGAAGGCATGAACAATAAATAATATGTCATTTATTTCATTTTCAAAAATATTTTAAGAAATGCTTTGAATTATTATCTAGCTGAGAAAACTTCCTTATCCCTCATACACTCTTAATGGGGAGCATACACATAATGGGTGCTTCCCTTGGTACTTCATGAATACATATAAGGTCAAGGCTCATCACCCCCCACACCACCTACCTAAGGACCTCCTGCCTCTCCCTACCCTAGGGACAAAATAGGGCTTGCCTTAGCTGCTACAATAGCTACTATTTAGAGAACTGGATGTGACTCTCTGTCTAACATCATCAACCTATCAATGACATCCTCCCCAAGCATCACCTAGCTAGCCTTGTGTAATCCTAGCATAAGGTTACTCAACCTTTGTCACACACCTATATTCCTCTACTCAACAACTCACACATGGGCCCACAACCTTTGGATATCCTCCTAGAGTCCTTCCACCACTACCCCCTCCCTAGGAGCGCCTATCTATAGGTGTAACCTCTACGTTGGTCCCTCCTTTGTGACACCTCTCAAGTTCAACACTGTCTAACTACAACAATTCCCACTTGAGGTTTTCTACCCCCCATCTCCATCCCCTACCAACCTGCCCTGGGGGGAGCACGACGACTCATATCTGTAAAAACAACATATCAAATATTAGTACGATGTAAACCATAAAAAGTACATATACAATATATATAAATGCAAATAAATCAAAACATGTACTCACATACTTGTGGGTCCCCAAGCATCACCTGGGGGTAGCCCCATGTCAAGGTCACCCTTGAAGTCCATTCCCATGTACGAGAACTATAGAATCAATAATTCTTGTTATATGGACCTCTACAATACTTCATATATACATCTTATTTTATGAATATGCTTTCACTAGGGGTATTGGTTTCTTAGCTGCATGTCATTAGCAGCTTTCACACTAAATTCAGTACTTTAGTGCATCACTCAATATTCAAGGTATCATTCTTCACTAGCATGATAGATTTCCTCAAAAATTTTGTATATCCTGACATCATTTCTCTAAAATTAGCTATAGGCTACAACATCTCTGCCACATTTACTACCTATTGGAAACCAGGAAAATAAGGGGGGGGGGAGTGAATCAGTATTGGGGGAGTTTTACCACTTTAAAAAATTATTTTACTTGTGTTAGAACACTAGGACACCATAGATTAATTTCAGTAATTAATTGAAATAAGCATGACAAGAAACAATATCATCAATCACAATGGAACACAAAGAACAAATAAATTTTTCAAAATTTCTCTTTAATTACTTCACGAGGCAAGCTACAACTTATTGTTATTATTATTTAGTAACAAATAACAGGAAGCTTCAACTCCCTAATTTATAAGCTACAACTAAAAGGAGCTACAACCCATGGCTGTTTACTGGCACCCACTAGAAGGAGCACCGACCCCTAATTTTCAAGATACCACTTGCTTGACACTCATTGGTTCATCTTTCATTCATTTTCATACTAGAGCCATGAATGTCACCTCTACTTACAAATAATTTTTTTTTTATCATTCATCACCAATACCTTTAGCAATAATTGATTACTAAATACACTAGCAACTTCACCTTAACTCGCTCATGAGAACTCCATCTAATCTGCTTTCTCAAACTAGCTTATAAATATTTTATGCTGGATATTTTTGGCATAAGGTTTTATTTAATATTGCATTGGATCTTTGCATGTGCCACTAATTTTTTCATTTGTCTTGTTTAACTAACTCTTCTAAATGTTTTCTTCAAGTCTTCAATCTCTTATCTATGGTTTAAATTGAAAATCTGAGGTTTTCTACTTAATTTGGCTATTCTAATATGTTAACAATTTTTATCTATATTTTTAACTACAATTCTATCTTTATTTAGCCACTATATTTGGCATAAATTCCAAATTTGTTGACTCATTCATCCATGATTTTACCCCATTGCACTTTACTATAGGCTCAAAGGAATTTTAATATATTGTCGCTTACCAAACCAAATTTGCATCCCTTTAAATTTAAATACAAAATGTTTCTAATTATGCTAATAATGCCTTTAGCTCCTTTTGCTCTGGTGCCATATTTGTTGCATGTTTTTCCACTACATAAATAGGTCTCATGACCTTCGCTTAAGCCTTCAGGTGCTTAGCTTTTTTGGGCCTGGGAGGGTGCAATTTCCTTCGAAAAACATTTGTTCCCTTGGACCTTTGAGCTGAATGGAATCCTACGAGGGCACTTAGCCCATATCTGTCTCTATCTCTGCGCTTTTGTTCATGATTCTTTTTAAAACATTTTGGGTTGGGCCTTGCAGGGTTAGATATCTAGTGGTGTCCTCTTGATTCCTTTTTAATTGGTTGTTGCTATGTGGTTTTAGTCCAATGTGTCCTAGCTCCCACTGCCCGTCACTTCCCTTCTTCTCTAATCTTTAACCTTTTGGGTTTTGAATAGAAGGATGTCTTCAAAATGATGTCACCTGTGCTACGTGTCAGCCTGTGATTGGTGACATGTGTCACCCATAAATCATCCATTTAAGTGGCCAAAAAGAAAAAATATTCCTGCCATGTATCCACCTTTGATTGGGCCACATCACTATTGACGTCATCATCCACCTGTGCACCTTTGTCCTTCCTATGAGCCAATCAAATGTTGCCACCTATCCTTTTTTTAGAGGAGATAGTGAAGGTCCCCAAACCTTGGTATTTCATTGAATTCCATTTATAATTTTTTGAGGGTCCTAGCATGTCTCTTGCTACCATGTTTCCAAGCTAGTTGAAAAACTACTTGCGCTTTGCACACCCCCCTTAGGATATTTTTGGATTTAGGGGGGGTGCACAACTAACCTCTGTCATTGATCTCGGATTGGCATCCTGGGGAATATTTCCCATTGTGTGAACCCCCTTCCTCTTAATGGTCAACCAGTGGACGCTCGCAAAATTCCTCTAATGCGTCGATGGGGGACACATGGTTCCCATTCTACCTCCAAAATTGTACATTGTTTAACTTGTGGCTTATGTCATCTCGCTTATCACTTAAGGAGTCCTCACGATTTCTATGAGGTACATCCTTCAGGCTATCTCCATCGTGTTGAGATGTGAGGTGGGCTCTGATTTTACCCAATGGCCATTCTCCACTAATTTTTTTTCCATGCCATGTATGTTTGGTCTTGTTTATGTCTAGTCCATTAGCCTTCTCCACTAATTTTATCTATTTCACCAAAACTCCTTCAACCAACTTCTAAATCTACTAACTTTAACCAACTCTATCTATCAACCAAAAGTTCATTTTCAAGCATCCACAAATTATTGGAAATATTTTTCTAATCCCTTTCCTTCCAAATGGGTTTCATCTGCATTTCACATGATATGTTTCTCTAAAAATGGCTCCAAATTCTTTGCACCATACTCATCCATGTTGTGCTTATTTATTCTTCTTATGCTTCTAACGTTTTCTTCTGAGGCATCTCTTTGACACTTGTGCCACCTATTTCCATATGTTTAAATCAATGGCAACATATTTCCAACATTCTCCCCCTTTGGCATTGAGGGAAACACCAAAATCAAACAAAACATATAAACTTTAATTGTCTCCTTTGAGTGTTACTTTGTAATATTCCCATTTTAGCACATGGCTAAATGGAATATTAAAATTTTTCTTTTATCATCTTTCAGCCTAATAAATGGGTAAGGGAGCCATTCTTATTGAAGAAATGAACAAAATTCCCCATAATGTGGAAGGGATCATCAGAGTAGCTTCATTTTGCACCCTCAAGTCTGAAAAGGGGCAAATGTATGAAGACAAGGTCATGTTTGACCAAGTCAACAATGTTTCCATAGGAGGAGTGGATCACTTTATGAGACAGCGTAATGTGAATGAGGAAGAGGATATTTGGTGGAGGAAACCCTAATGGACAGGGCCCATGGAGAGAGAGCCTTCACTTGTTTAAAAGGAGGGCAAGGAAGCCATTATGAGACATGCTATGGATTATTGATTTCATTGTCTATTCAAACATTGTGCATTCTTTTGTTGTTTAGAAAGATTTGCTGGGGAATTCCTATTTAGGATTCCTTATCCTTCTTGAGAGGCCTCTTGAGGGATTGTTCTTCATTCTCCACATCTCTTGGCTCAAGGCCAAAGCTACTCATTTTAGTTACTGTGTTATTTATGCTCAAGTATAACACAGTGTTGTTGGGTGTTGCAGTGGAGGACACCATACACCATTTCCTTGGCTCGTCTGTCAGAGGAGGGAGCTTCTATTCGTATGGGAGGTTAGTGAGGGATATTTTTGAGCATATTTCATATCATTAGCATTATGCCAAGCTCTTATCTTCACCAATAGTGCAGTCCCTTCTATAGACTGCATTATTTCTGAGTGCCAGTGCAGTGGAGACTTGCTCCACTATTTTGGAGGGTGAGATCTTCAGGAATTGGATCAGCCTTTCACCTAAGAGATCCTTTGGATGAGATTCATCCATCACTTGTAGCATCATCAGATATCTACATCTATTTCTATTTTCTGAGTTGTAGCTATTGCCTAGCAACTCCGGCATTTCTGTAGATTTGCCATTTTGTACTTATTTCAGCCAATCCTTTCAAGGATTGTGTATTGTAGTTTCCAGGGGTTGAGATCTTGCTCCCCCTTCTTTTATTTGAGCTATATATTGTCATATATGTGCTTTGACACTATCTTGCAGTAGTTATCCTTTATAGATTGCGCTGTCATTTCCTGAAGATCATGTACACATTGTTGCTGCTATAATATATTGTAATGGTTATGTAGATCTTTCAGCATTCTTGTATTAATGCATTCACTAATATTTTCCTGCTCATGTTTATGTATTGTTGATCTCCACATTGGTAATATCTTGAGATATTCCCAATAGTGTAGCTGTTCCTAATTTGGAATATTACAGTGGTATCAGAGCATGATCTCTGGCTCAGCCTGTGAGTCTCAGCCAAAGAAGATCAAGATGATGAAGAGGATGAGTTTAATCTCATCTATTTTTAGATGCAGAGGAGACCTCTCCAAGGAGGTCAAGAAGATTGAAGAAAGGGAAGAGGAAGGACCATGCACTTCCTACTCTCACAAAGAAGAAGACCTGAAGCATGAAGAACACTTGGAATTTGAAATTCTAAGTGAGTACCTGGTTGAATACCGAGCTAAACCTAGATCCTTCCTAGAGACTCTAGCTTTTCCATAATTTATTCAGTAGAAAGAAGAAAGAAAACCCCACAGCCATGGGATGATGAGAGGCAATAGATTTCTATTGTCCACATTTGATGGATCACTCACATGTGTAGCAGAGGTTTGGGTGAAGAAGCTAGAGGCTTTCTTCCTGCTACATCCTGTAGTAGATAGAGAGGTTGCAGAAATTGCAGCGCTGCACCTTGAACGTGAAGCAAATAATTGGTGGATCAGCCATCTAAGCTGTTACCCATCAGTAATTTTTGTCACGGCAAATGATGGCTAAAACAGGTTTTGAGTCTTCAAGATATTATTTTCATAGAAAATTTCTCATTCTTGAAGGTTTCTTCTCCTTAGCACTGTTGTTCCCTTAAAAAGATCCACCAAGAAACCATGCTGATATCCAAAAAGACTGCTTTTTAGGCTATTTTCCATCATTTTGTAAACCTGTTTCACTCATAGTTTTCCCTATTTACCTTTCATTAACCGATTAAAATCTCCTTTTTCCTTATTATTTACCCATCATTATCCTAAAAAACCTTCAAAAAATTCCTTTTAAACTCATAAAAATCTTTTTTTATGGTTTAAATTACCCATTTTTCCTTATCGGAGCCTTAAAAACACCCCAAAAAGCCTCATTTTTGACCTTTTTTCGCTCACATTAAAGTTTTGGGTTTTTAGCCCCTTCCGGCTTAGCGCCCTAGCTTTTTCTTCGTCATGTGACCAAGCCCCGCAACCGGGCGCTTAAACCTTTCATTCTCAGCCCCTCTTCCCTTAGCCCTGGTTCTTCGTTCTCCCATAGAACCATGCTTTTTCCTTACCCCAAGCCCCCATCGCATTGGAATTTCCATTAAGAACCTGCATTTTCTTTATAAACTTCCCACCCCAATAACAATACCCCAACAAGATCTACACCATAGATCCATAGGATCCGATGGACCTCATTTAACCCGTTGATCACCCCATCTCCGCCATTTCCTTAGCCCTTTTTCTCCGCCTCAAGTCACCTTATCCTACCATTAGACCCTGCCTTCCCTTGTTCTTTAAAGGCCTCATCCCGTTATATTTCCCCCCCGCCTTATCACTCCACAAATCCACCAATCAATCCCAACCGTTGATCTTGAAAGATCAATGGCCACCATGCCTCCTCTCCTACCCTTCATCCTCCCGAGCTCTTCTATCCATCCATCCTCACAAAGATATCTCTTCTGTTGATTCATTTAATCCAATAGCCCTCATTTAAACCCAACACCCAACCCCTCCGGACCCACCTCCCACTATTCAAACGCCCATCCAATCATTGCTTTCCACCTAACTCCCACCAAAATTCCTGCCTGTGCATCTTTCCCATCGCACTCCTCTCCCCACCATTGGATCTGCCCCTCCTCATCCAACAGTTGATATCGCATGTCACGTAATTTTTGCTTTCGGGGTTTAACAATCCAAACTCAAGCGAAACCACTAGTTTTTTGAGGGACATGTGCTGCGAAATGATTGAATTGCGTTCGTTTTATAAAAAACCGCTTACCACTAAATCACCGCGTGAAAACCATTGATGGTTTTTGCAAAATCGCCAATCCCTAATTTTGCGCCAAATGCAGTTTTGAATCCTGTTTTCACAGGTTTTCACCCCTCCACCATGAAATCTCCTCTTCCACCTGCACGTCCTACTCCTCCGCCTCCGCCAGCCTCCAAAGCAGTATTTCCTAACCCCCAGGATTTTATATAATGTATTTTGTGGTTTGTTGCAGGTTCTATGGTGGTTTTGGGGCCAAAAGCCCTCCTACAGTCCATAAAAGGATAGGACCAGAAAGTAATGACCTTCATGGTCCAAACAGAGGAAAAAATCGCGCAAAAGGGAGTTGCCAGGGTCTATTTTCACGGTTTGACTAGTGCTTCATGAGTGTTGGTTATATTATAAAACCCTCCTGCTTCAATAAAAACCTCTTGTACATAACAAAAGAGAAATAACAATGAAGATGAAGTATAAAGATAAAGGTTAAAGTCAAAAGCCGAAGATTAAAGACTTAACCAATGAGTTAAAGGCTAAAATAGAGGACTAAAGGGAAAGTCAAAAAATAATCAAAGTGAAAAGGGTTAATTCATAAGATTGAAGGATTAAAGGTTTAATCCTACAGTTTTAAGGTAAAAACATAGTTTAAAGGTGAAAGCAGCCAGCAGAAAGGGTTTGAAGCTCTGAAGGTGATTATAAAGGCACAACAGCAATATCAAGGCCTAATCAGGGTTTTAAAAATGATAAATGATGATAGATCAGCAGGAGGAAGGCTTTAAATGCCAAATCACTAAAGCCTTTACTGCTCCAAAGATAAAAAATGCCACCTACAGTTTTATTTTCCTCAAAAGACTACAAATTGGTTGCACAGTCAAAGATATTTTCCAAAGATAGCTGAGAATTAATTGCCAGCCTACCAAAAGCCTCCAAAGTCAACAAAAGTAACTAAAGTTGATGAAATTTAATGTAATAATAAATTAGCAGAGTTAAAAACATTTGAAAACTTCTCCATTTGGCCTTTCAAAGGCCAAGAAGCACTTACTCTGTATTAATTGAACAGATAGACCTTTATTTTACTCCACCTCCTCATTCTTCTATAAATACTGCTCTAGAAGATAGTATAAGGTTTGGTCTTTGAATACTCATTGATTGTAAATAGATATTGAGGCTATTGAGGCTCTATTTTGTAATAGAAGAAAGATAGGCTGAGATGAGAAGTTTGAAGCTGTAAAGACCCAATGGACTTGAAGATTGTAACTGCATTGGACATCAAATATACAAGCTGATTTATGGGATCCTGGTCTATGTCAATGGTGATGTTTTTCTTATTGTAAATTTTTATTTCTCTCATGTTTTCCATACTGTCCATGTTCTCTAATAAAGAACAACAAATATAGATTAGGATTTACTGTCAAGTACCCTAAATCTCACTGATAAATCTTTATATTTATGTTTTCTGCTAAATTGTGTATTTGAGGATAATTCAATAGAGTATAACCAGTGAAGTGTTGGTAAGCCCATGTTTCCTGAGTACAACTTGAGATATTTCCTTTGAATGTTCTTGAAAAGTCTGCTAAGTAAAGTTGAACTAGGGAAGTCTATGGTTAGCCATGTCCTCTAGTTTCCAACAGTAGCTTTGAAAATTTCCTTGAGAGTATGTCGAAAGCATGATCGGTTCAAAGCCCTTACCTGATCTTAGGCTATTATTCGTGTATCTTAAATGTTGTCTTGAAAAGTCTGCTATGTAAAGTTGAACTAGGGAAGTCTATGGTTAGCCATGTCCTCTAGTTTACCTCCAACAGTAGCTTTAAAAAGTTCCCTAAGAGTATGCCAAAAGCAGGATAGGTTCAAATTCTTTACCTGATCTTAGGCTATTCTTTATTTATCTTAAATTTTTTTCATTGAGAATATGCTGAAAGCAGGATAGATTCAAATTTCTTACTTGATCTTAAGTTATTCTTTGTTTTCTTATATGTTTGCTTCTTTCACTACACTTTAATGTTCCATACCATAAATCAACTTAAATATATCTGTTGACATAGATGACTTGCCCCATAGACCACTCTTGAAACTTCTTTTCCAATGAACCCCTTTTGTGACTCCATAGCCCAATGGATTGACACTATTTATTACCTATCTTATCAGCTGAACCATTTTCAACCTACTTACACCTTTACCCCTCAACAGAATTCCTTCATTGTAATGATATTCATCCCAACCAAAACAAACAAAAACCCTTGTGCTTTATAACTAGCCTAATATCATATTATAAGCCTTGAAGAAATATCTTTGAAAACACTAATATAAAGAGATCCCTCTCTGAATCCAGGAGGGCTAGATCCTATGATTCCAAAGTAGTTTTGATGTAGGCTCCGCAACATTTTTTCTTGCCAATCTTGCAAATTACAGAGACCTAACATAATGGTGACCATAATGGGGAGAATTATTGAGTAATAGATAACTTCAAAACTCAACGAACCCCTATTTTTTTTCAATGAATCAAGTGTCACCAAGACTGGTTATTATTGATTGTTGATGGTGAACAACAATCAAACCTTGAAAACAAGTAAAAATCCTTCACTTGGTGACTCCACAACCCCCAAAATACCAAATGAGTCCATCGGAAGAAGACTCTGAACTGGTTGACTAGATAAAGTGACCTCTTTTCTAATTTACAAACATGGATTCAGATGCAGACCCAGAAGCAAAACTATTGACCAAGATGGAAAGAATGTTGTACATATTTGGAAAAATAATCGATAGGTATGAGACTAATTTAAATATTGATGATCTAGAGCAGCCCATGCTTTTTCCAGATCAAGAAAAAATTCAACCACTACAAGACCTAGACAATGAGCAAGACATGTATGATGATCAAGACTTTATAGAAGATGATGAGCAAGGTTACATAGAAAACAATGAAGAAGGTTGTCAATAAAATTCTAACAGCATCCCTCTATCTTGCATTGCACTGTTAAGAGAACTTCACGACCAAATTGTGAATACTAATAGTGAGCAGTGCTTTGAGGAAACAAGAAGCCAACTAGAAAACACAGAACATGAAATAGAAGAAAAATCAACACATATAGGGACTCTCCCTCTATGTTATAACTCATTTTAGATTTTAAGAGAAGAGTGGTAACCTGATAATATAGAAGAAACAACTCATGAACCTTGTACTCACACTGAGTATCATTATAATCATGAGGAGTTGTTTGAAACAAAAGTAGCTCAGGAAACATTAGAAAATCCTCAAGGTCTCCCTGCAAGAACAATTGAAGATCCCCTAGAAGAGGCTCAAGAAGACATCCAGCCTCAAAACCAGTTAACACAAGAAAAACAGGACTGTTGTACTTCTGTCCAAAGCCAGATTAAAATCCCTCCCCTTTTGACAGAAGAAGAAATTGATCAAATATTAAACAAACAACAAGCCTCTGAAGTCTTTTATAAAACAAATACTTCTACTAATCTACCTACTAAACCTTGTTGTCCTGAATCTGAAAATGAACTTGTAGATCAGTTAAAAGAAAAACAAACTGATAACCCAATATGCTTGATTGGTGAGATTGTTTATACTAATGATTGTTCAAATTTTGATTAGTCTGATGATGATGATGAGCTTCAAATAGAAACTAATCATGCAGGGCAACCATCAGTTGATTGGTGTCATGAACTTCACTATCATCAGCCTGATAATAGCAATCAACCAATCCAATCCATCAGAAACAAATTTTACATAATAGGAAATCAACCTTCTTTCTGCTCAAAAGTTGAGGACGAAAACCATGAAGAATTTCTTGAGCATCATGAATATAAAGAACCTTCTCCTGAAAGGGTTGAGGTAATCAAAGATACCCCTACTCAAGAATATGATGTTCTCTTCACAGAGTACAGTCAAATGAATCAGAGCATACCAGGACTACAAGAGGACAGTGCTACCAAATATGATGAGTCCTCTAGTTCAGATAATAATGAAGATGAGGAAGATTTTCTTTCTCAAAAAAATAATTTTCTTGATCTAGTGGAGGAAAAATTAATCCCGGTTGAAAAATATCTTTCAAATACTCACAACCAGGTATTGTTTCAAGATCCCTATGTTGATTTCTTGAAGACATTTGAAGAGGGAATAAAGATTGTTAGAAGTAGTGTATTACTAAAGGCAAGAAGATTTTTTTAACACTGCTACTAAAAAAAAAGTAAGATGGGAGTGGCCTTGTTTGTCCAGCATGCTCAAAGAGATGAGCAAAGACCAGTCATGGAACCATCTGATTGACTGAATGTATTGGAAAAGAGAATTTTCTAGCTAAACATGTAAATATTTCAAAGTTAGAATAGGTTATATAGGAAAGAAAATAAGCTCAGCCTGTGAGCATTTAGTTAGTTTTTGTTCTCTACTTTTGAATTTGAGAAAGAAAATACAAAAAAAATAGAAAAAGAGAAAAGAGGGAAGATATAAAAGAAGAAAGGTATAGCCCCATACCAAAAAAAGAGAAATCTGAAAGTGTGCAAGCTTAAATGCCACTACTTGAGAAAACACTTCTATTTAGTCATACAGCGAAATAATGACTAGATGTATTTAAATTTACTGATGATAGGTTAGTGAATCAGATTAGCCAAACAATGAAATCTTGGCTTATCAATAGATTATATTAGGATAGAAAGAAATGGCTCTAATCAGACCAAAATATGAGCCAAAGAAAAGGAAAGAATGGTTCAAACATGCTCAAAATATGAACCAAGAAATAATAGAAAGAGAACAGCTCTAAAAAATCAAAACTAGAGCTAAAAGAAAGAATGAAGGATGTCTTTTATTTTTCAGATCTTAAGCCTTCACATTTTTGTTTTTATTTTCTGCAAATTTCAGTCTATGTTGAGCTTGTTTTTATGCCATAGTCCCACAGCAAACCAAACTGCTTAATCGTGCTTTGACTGTCTTTCAATTTCTATTTTAGAAAATAGAGAATAAAATCTTCCAAATAGTCTAATCCTGGCAGATAGTAGCTTAGGTAGAGAATTAATGAGTTCAACTACTTAATTTGAACTCGTGGAAGAAATAAGGGTAGATCTAGATTAGTTTCCTTCTTTCAATAAAAGAATAAAATGTTGATGACAAAGGTTTGCAAGTCCAAGTGCACCTTATGAAGAAAAAATGCGAGGAAAAGTAGGCTGTGTAGGTAGAATGTTTGGGAGAAATTTGTTTGCTAATATGAAACACTGATCATCTTTTCTAAGAAGCATGATAAAAGAAAAAGGTTTTCAATGGATAAAGGCATAGGTCTACATTCCAGAGATCAATTTATGAAGTTCTTGACACCTCCAAGGAGTTGCCATCCCCAAGTGGAGCCATTGTTAGCCATCAATAATTTTTGTCACAACAAATGATGGCTAAAATAGGTCTTGAGCCTTCAAGAGATTATTTTCATAGAAAATTTCTCATTCTTGAAGACTGCTACTCCTTAGCACTATTGTTCCCTTGAAAATATCCACCAAGAAACCACGCTGATATCCAAAAACACTGCTTTTTAGGTTATTTTCCATCATTTTCTAAACCTGTTTCACTCATTTTTTGCCCTATTTACCCTTCATTATCCTATGAAAATCTCCTTTTTTCCTTATTATTTACCCATCATTATGCTAAAAAACCTTCAAAAAATTCCTTTTAAACTCATAAAATTTCTTTTTTTTTATGGTTTAAATTACCCATTTTTCCTTATCGAAGCCTTAAAAACACCCCAAAAAGCCTCATTTTAGGCCTTTTTCACTCATATTAAAGTTTTGGGTGTTTAGCCCCTTCCGACTTAGTCCCCCAGCTTTTTATTCATCGTGTGACCAAGCCCCGCAACCGGGCACTTAAACCTTTCATTCTCAGCCCCTCTTCCCTTAGCCCCTGTTCTTCGTTCTCCCACAGAACCGTGCTTTTTCCTTACCCCAAGCCCCCTTTGCATCGGCATTTCCATTAAAAACCCACATTTTCTTTATAAACTTCCCACCCCGATAACAATACCCCAACGAGATCTACACCGTAGATCCATAGGATCCGACAGCCCTCATTTAACCCATCGATCACCCCATCTCCACCATTTCCTTAGCCCTTTTTCTCTGCCTCAGGTCACCTTATCCCTCCATCAGACCCTGCCTTCCCTTGTTCTTTAAAGCCCTCATCCCATTATATTTTTCCCCTTGCCTTATCACTCCAACAAAGCCACCAATCAATCCCAACCGTTGATCTTCAAAGATCAACGACCACCACGCCTCCCCTCCTACCCTTCATCTTCCCAAACTCTTCTATCCATCCATCCTCACAAAGATATCTCTGTCATTGATTCATTTAATCCAAAAACCCTCATTTAAAACTGACACCCAAACCCTCCGGACCTACCTCCCACTATTCAAATTCCCATCCAATCATTGCTTGCCACCTAGTTCCCACCGAAATTCCCACTTGTGCATCTTTCCCATCACGCTCCTCTCCCCACCGTTGGATCTGCCCCTCCTCATCCAACAGTTGATATCACATGTCGCGTAACTTTTGCCGCCGGTTTTTAACGATCCAAACGCACGCGTAACCACTGGTTTTCCGAGGGACGCATGTCGGGAAATGATTGAAATGTGTTCATTTTATAAAAAATTGCTTACCACTCAATCACCGCGCAAAAACCACTGACGGTTTTTGCAAAACCACCAATCCCTAATTTCATGCCAAATGTAGTTTTGAATCTTGTTTTCACTGGTTTTCACCCCTCCACCATGAAATCTCCTCTTCCACCTGCACGTCCTGTTCCTTTGCCTCCGCCAGCCTCTGAAGCAGTATTTCCTAACCCCACAGGATTTATATAACATATTTTGGGTTTGTTGCAGGTTATATGGTGGGGCCAAAAGCCCTACTATAGTCCATAAAAGAACATGACCAGAAAGTAACGACCTTCATGGTCCAAACAGAGGCAAAAATCACACAAAAGGGAGTTTCCAGGGTTTATTTTCACGGTTTGACCAGTGCTCCATCAGTGTTGGTTATATTATAAAACCCTCCCACTTCAATAAATAACTCCTATACATAACAAAAGAGAAAGAATAATGAAGATGAAGTTTAAAGATAAAGGTTAAAGTCAAAAGCCAAAGATTAAAGACTTAACCAATGAGTTAAATGCTAAAATAGAGGATTAGAGGGAAATTCAGCAAATAATCAAAGTGAAAAGGGTTAATTCATAAGATTGAAGGATTAAAGGTTCTATCCTACAATTTTAAGGTAAAAACACAGTTTAAAGGTGAAATCAGCCAGCAGAAAGGGTTTGAAACTCCGAAGGTGATTATAGAGGCCCAAAAGCAATATCAAGGCCTAATCGGGGTTTTAAAAGTGATAAATGATGACAAATCAGCAGGAGGAAGGCTTTAAATGCCAAATCACTAAAGCCTTTACTGCTCCAAAGATCAAAAATGCTACCTACAGTTTTCTTTTCCTCAAAAGACTACAAATTGGTTGCACAGTTAGAGATATTTGCCAAAGACAGCTGAGAATTAATTGCCAGCCTATCAAAAGCCTCCAAAGTCAACAAAAGTAACTAAAGTTGATGAAATTTAATGTAATAATCAATTAAAAAAGTTAAAAAGATTTTAAAACTTCTCCATTTGGCCTTTCAAAGGCCGAGAAGCACTTACTCTGTATTAATTAAACAAATAGACCTTTATTTTACTCCACCTCCTCATTCTTCTATAAATAATGCTCTAGAAGACAATATAAGGGTTGGTCTTTGAATACTCATTGATTGTAAATAGCTATTGAGGATGTTGAGGCTCTATTTTGTAATAGAAGAAAGATAGGCTAAGATGAGAAGTTTGAAGCTGTAAAGACCCATTGGACTTGAAGATTGTAACTGGTTTGGACATCAAATATACAAGCTGATTTATGGGATCCTGGTCTATGTCAATGGTGATGTTTTTCTTATTGTAAATTGTTATTTTTCTCATGTTTTCCATACTGTCTATGTTCTATGATAAAGAAAAACAAATATAGATTATAATTTACTGTCAAGTACCCTAAATCTCACTGATAAATCTTTATCTTTATGTTTTCTGGTAAATTGTGTATTTGAGGATAATTCAATAGAGTATAACTAGTGAAGTGTTAGTAAGCCCATGTTTCTTGATTACAACTTGAGATATTGTCTTTGAATGTTCTTGAAAATTCTGCTAAGTAAAGTTGAACTAGGGAAGTCTCTGGTTAGCCCTATCCTCTACTTTCTTCTCCAACAGTAGCTTTGAAAAGTTCCCTGAGAGTATGCCGAAAACAGGATAGGTTCAAAGCCCTTACCTGATCTTAGGCTATTCTTCGTTTATCTTAAATGTTGCCTCGAAAATTCTGCTAAGTAAAGTTGAACTAGGGAAGTCTATGGTTAGCCCTGTCCTCTAGTTTACCTCCAATAGTAACTTTGAAAAGTTCCCTAAGAGTATGCCAAAAGCAGGATAGGTTCAAAGTCCTTACCTGATCTTAGGCTATTATTTGTTTATCTTAAATGTTTTCCATTAAGAATATTTTGAAATCAGGATAGATTCAAAGTTCTTACTTGATCTTAAGTTATTCTTTGTTTTCCTTTGAGTATGCTGAAAGCAGGCTAGGTTAAAAGTCCTTAATTGATCTTGAGTTATTCTTTGTTTTCTTATATTTTTGCTTCTTTCACTACACTTTAATGTTCCATACCATAAATCAACTTAAAGATATCTGTTGACATAGATGACTTGCCCCATAGACCACTCTTGAAACCTGTTGTCCAATTAAACCCTTTTGTGACTCCATAGCCCAATGGATTGACACTGTTTCTTACCTATCTTATCAGCTGAACCATTTTCAACCTACTTACACCTTTTCCCCTCAACAGACTTCCTTCACTATAATGATATTAATCCCAACCAAAACAAACAAAAACCCTTGTGCTTTATAACCAACCTAATATCATATTATAAGCCTTGAAGAAATATCTTTGAAAACACTAATATAGAGAGATCCCTCTCTGAATCTAGGAGGGCTAGATCCTAGGATTCCAAAGTGGTTTTGATGTAGTCTCCAGAGCATTTTTTCTTTCCAATCTTGCAAATTACAGAGACCTAACATAAGCCATGCAAGGGTTTCAACGCTTGCTGAGTTTTCTCAAAGAATGATCAGAAGATTTGGAAAAAGGAGGGAGGAGCCTTCACCACCAGTTCATGAGGCATGTACCAGCGCTGTTGAGACCATGGAGGAGAAACCTTCATCTTCAACAATGTGGGAGGCCAACACTTGTGAGGAGGAAACTCTTGCAGCACTGCAAGGAGCTTCCAAATTTCACCGAGGTATGCTTGAACATCCATCTCTTGTCATTTCAGCAAACACTATGGATGGGTCTATATCATTGCATGCAGTTGATCTAGAGTAGCAGAATAGCACTACGCTAAGCAATTATGGAGAAAGAAGGAATCATTCCGCATGTGAGCACTCAAAGGACATCTTTATTCAGGAAGCCATGAAGGAAGCAGTGAGAAGGAGTAGACATCTGGAGATAAGAAACTCTTTCTCCTCTCTAGATGACACTCTCTCAATGAGCATGCCACAACTCAAAGAGAGACTTCTACTGGCAGGAGATCCAAAGCCTCTTTGGTTTTTGAAGGACATGCATGAGGAGGAGATCTCACAGAGAGAGTTTAGTAGAGGTGCACTTCCACACATCATGGAGTGCAAGATTCTTCATCAGTTTGAGGAGGTTATTCCCTTGTCTCAGGAGAAGATAGTAGATAGAGGACATCTTTGGATGGGTAACATCTCTCATGACTATGTTGGACATTCCTTGAGCCATGCATATCATGATGGGAGGTTTTTTCCTACCACCTATTTGGATCCTCATAGGGTCAAATTGATCCTCGGGAAGATTGCATTTCAAGATCCCATGAAGTGCAGCAATCTAATTTTGGATGATGGTAGCCCTCATGGTAGGAGTACCAAGATGAAGGGTGGAAGAAGACATCCACAATTGGTTGAGTGGATGTGGATGGTGAGCAAGAAGCTGGTAACCTACTTGCAAATTTATGATACTGGGAAGTAAGAGGCTTGGTTGCGCTGGTTACTCTTGAAGGAGTTTGGCCATCACTTGGCATACACTCTTTCCAAGGGTATGATGATGGAGAAGATGTGGCAGGATGTTGGCATCATGGAGCAGCAAAGAGTATGGGTTCATAGTGATGATGAAACATTCATGTCATTCACTATGTCTTCATTACATATCTTGTATGATGAGAGCATGAGGAAGCAGCAAAAACATTTGTTGCTGGGGTTATTCTTGGGAGAGCAAGAGCATATTTTCTCTCATTTCTTATATGATGTTGTAGGAGTAGGATATGGCACCATGATGGTGCAAAGGGGGTACTCCTTTACCTTTGATGATCAGGAATTACATCCACTTTGGGAGAGATTCCATATTTGCAGCAACATTGTTGGAGGGTTTCCCATCTATGTTGAGGGAGCTGAGGGCAACAGCACTATGCCATCTAGAGACTATCTAGTGCCTCCTGCAGAGGAAGGAGGGGATCTTGCTCCAGGTAGAGGGATTCTTGCATCTTTGTAAGGAAGTCCCCAGGATCTCATGTGTGGAGCTCAAGGCACAGCCCATGTTTTACATGTGCCATTGTTGAGGAGGTGTGGAACCATGGAGACACAAGGAGGAGATAGGGAGGATTACCATCATGATGTGATGAGGAGCACACATCCCTGTCTATTTTATGAGGTTGATGCACCTAAGAAGGTGATTGGATTGCGCAGTGGAAGCATGGATAGACTTGTTCATTCATATATTCAGTCATCTCTTGTTGAGGATGTCTCATTGCATGGAGACATTTTTCTGGGGAGACCACTGGACCAGCAGAGGAGAAGGAATGCTTCACATGTTGAGGCACCATTCATTGATTTCAGAGGAGTGGAGTGCTCCCAGGATAATTTTTCTTGCATGATATTGACAGATCAACATATGAGGAGAAGCATAGATCATGTGTAGATGGAGGAGATACATAACTCTTTCGAGGAGTTAGCAAAACCACCTCTTTTCTCTTTTAGGATGAGAGGAGACTCATTTTCTAGCCACTCCATTTGAATACACAAAAATTATGGTAAGGGTATTGTTCATTTTCATGATGATTTGTATATTCATCCCTTAACCATATATGTACAGGATGTTGCTCCAAGGAGGAGCATTCTTCTTTCTAGACCCCATGGTCTACTTGAGGCCATGAGCACTGTTGGTGACCACTCCCTAGGAGGACTTGGGGAGGAAGTGTATTTTGGGGGACATAATCACCTTGCACCATACATCATTCACCTTCTCCATACATTTGAGAAGAGTAGGACAGAAAACAAGTGGTTGAGAAGCCACACTTTTTGTCACACTCTTTTGCAGTTGAGGGTCAATCTGCATTAGTTATAATTGAGGGACCATTGTCCTTCTCCCTTGCCACACATGACAGTAAGCATGGTTCTAATTATGGTTCATTATTTTTTTGTTGTCTTTATGTTTTTTGAGAGCATGATTGGGGGAATGACACATTGGTTGGATGTGTCCCTTGGGGAAGAAATCTCCCACATTATTTGCATTGCATGTTCTAATGGGAGCATGAGAGGACATGTGGCCACTACAACAAAACATTTATTTCCATTTGAGGTGAGCCATATGATTTATTGGATGCCATATGATGGTGACTTCCAACTCATCACATATGAGGTGATTTGGGACAACATGTTTCATAATGCTAGGGAAGAGATCTGTGGGGGTCTAGTCTTCATCTTGCCACTGGAGGGAAAATTTATTTCAGCCCAAGATCAGCATATACTCTACACTTATCCTAAGTGGAGAGGAGGACAGCGTGGGGTAGGCTATTTTGTCTACCAAGATCATTTTTTCAGCCCACCTATCTTGCAGGAGCCAAAGGTGGAAGATGATTGTCAAGAATTGCCATGTTGGGAGGTAACTCACTTTGTATGGATGATTGCTTCGGGGATGGAGGATCTACACAAGGATGATGTTCCTCAACATATTTCAGACTCCATTCCTTGGGTGGATATTCTTTAGTTCTATCCTTGCAGTTTCTTGAGGACAAGCAACATTTGGGAGGGGAGGACTGTAATATTCCCATTTTAGCACATGGCTAAATGGAATATTAAAATTTTTCTTTTATCATCTTACAGATTAATAAATGGGTAAGGGAACCCATTCTTATTGAAGACATGAATAAAATTACCCATAATGTGGAAGGGATCATCAGAGTAGCTTCATTTTGCACCCTCAAGTGTGAAAAGGGGCAAATGCATGAAGACAAGGTCATGTTTGACCAAGTCAACATCACTGCGATAGGAAGAGTGGATCACTTTATGAGACATCGCAATGTGAATGAGGAAGAGGATATTTGGTGGAGGAAACCCTAATGTATGAGGCCTATGGAGAGAGAGCCTTCACTTTTTTGAAAGGAGGGCAAGGCAGCTATTGTGAGAATTGCTATGGATTATTGATTTCATTGTCTATTTAGACATTGTGCATTCTTTTGCTGTTTAGCAAGAATTGCCGAGGAATTCATGTTTAGGATTCCTTCTCCTTATTGAGAGGCCTCTTGAGGGATTGTTCATCATTCTCCACATCTCTTGGCTCAAGGCCAAAGCTACTCCTTTTAGTTACTGCGTTATTTCTACTCAAGTATAACGTAGTGTTGCTGGGTGCTACAGTGGAGGACACCATACACCATTTCCTTGGCTCATCTGTCAGAGGAGGGAGCTTCTATTCCTTTGGGAGGCTAGTGAGGGATATTTTTGAGCATATTGCAGATCATTGGCATCAGGCCAAGCTCTTCTCTTCACCAACAGCGCAGTCCCTTCTATAGACTGCGTTATTTCTGAGTGCCAGTGCAGTGGAGACTTGCTCCACTATTTTGGAGGGTGAGATCTTCAGGGATTGGATCAGCCTTTCACCTAAGAGATCCTTTGGATGAGATTCAGCCATCACTTGCAGCATTATCAACTATCTACATCCATTTCTATTTTTTGAGTTGCAGCTTCTGCCCAGCAACTCCAGTATTTCTGCAGATTTGCCATTTTGTACTTATTTCAGCCAATCATTTCAAGGATTGTGTATTGTAGTTTCCAGGGGTTGAGATCTTGCTCCCCCTTCTTTTATTTGAGCTATATATTTTCATATATGTTATTGACACTATTTTTCAGTAGTTCTCCTTTATAGACTGTGTTGTCATAGCTAGGGCTTCTTGCATGTAGCAGTATTTCTCCATTTATCATGTATATGGTTCATTGAGGTTGTATTGCCTATCTTGAGAGGTCATTTCCTCAAGATCATGTACACATTGTTGCTGCTATAATATATTGTAATGGTTGTGTGGATCTTCTGGAATTATTGTATTAATGCATTCACTGCTATTTTCCATCTCATGTTTATGTATTGTTGATCTCCACATTGGTAATATCTTGAGATATTCCCAATAGTGTAGTTGTTCCTAATTTGGAATATTACATACTTCCCTATGAGATGCACTTATCTTAGTTTTTTCTACCACTGTGGTGTTGATGTTGTTGTTTTTGATCGATCACTAACACCACCCCTTCACCAAATACATGTCCTCTTTTTTTTTAGCACTATGTATCTCTCCCATTTTGACATCAATGGAAAAGACACCAACATCATCCTCATGTCAGCATGCTCCTCTTGTCAACAATATTTCTCTATCATATTGATCTTATGGACCTAGAAGCATCATCTAGATATGCTAGAAGTATACCAAGTTCCTTTCTTCCTCATGAAGGAAGAGCTAGTTGAGGGAGGCAATAGAACAAATCCCAATATTTGCCTCAAATACTCAAACTATTATCTAGGAATTGGCTTGCTGAAAATATAAGAAAAATTCTCCTTTTTAGGGACATAAATCAAATTCACATTCTAATTAGCAACTTACTCTCTCAATAAATAATACTTGACTGGAATATGATTTGTATTGGAGTGAAAGTTTGGGTTCTTTTACATGCTTATTTCACTTGCATTGTCACAAATAATGGGTATGGGTTGTTCATAGAACAATTGTAAAACCTGCAAGGTCTGATTCATCCACAATAGTTGAGTACAATAATATGTTGTTGCAATGCTCTCTATTTCAATTGTAGATAAGGAAATTTATTCTTTCTTCTTGGTTAACAATGAAACTAGACATTCTCCAAAAAATCAAGCACCACCACTTGTGTACTTTTTATCATCTATATTACCTACCCAATCAACATCAATATAAACAATTAAGGAAAACTATTTACCTCTAGGGTACCATAGTCCATAATCCTTTGTTTCTCTAATATATCTAAGAATCCTCTTGGATGCTAGTAGATGGCTTTGTCTAGGATCTTCTTGGAATATTCCAACTAAAGCAATGGCTTGCATAATTTATCACCATGAAGCTTTCACATATAAGAGACTGCCAATAATAGATCTATATAAATTTTGTTCCACTGCTAGAGATTCATCTATATTTTTAAGTTTGCAGCCTATCACCATTGGATTTCTCACTAAATATCATTCTTCAACGCCAAATTTATTCAACACCTCTTCAAGATACTTGATTTGAGAGATAAAAACTCCTTCTGGTGTTTGTGCAATCTGTAATCCAAGGAAGTAGGAAAGTTCTCTGGGCACTGACATCTCAAATTATTCCTTCGTATTGGTTTCATACTCCTTGGCTGGAAAATATGAATCACTGGTAAAGATAGTGTCATCAACATATGCAACCACTATGATAATTTTTCCATCATTTTCCTTGACATATAATTTGTTTTCAGTTACACCTTTTTTGAATCCACACTTGAGAAGGTAATTGTTTAGCTTGGAATTCCAATCTCTAGGGCATTTCATGAGACCATACAAGGCCTACTTGAGTCTACAAACACATTATGGTTTCTCTATATGTTTAAAACATTATATTTTCTCTATGTATACTTCCTCCTATACTTATCCATTGAGAAAATAAATTTTGACATCCATCTGATAAATTTTGAAATACTTAAAGCAAGAAAATTCCAAAAACATTCTTATTTCCTCTAATATAGAAACTGGAGAAAATTTTTCATCAAATTAAAGTCCTTCTATTTGAGATTGGCCTTTGCATACCAATTTAGTTTTATTTCTTACCACTTCTCGATGATCATTCAATTTATTCCTAAAAACCCACTTTGTGTCAATGACATTCTTATTAGCAGGTCTTATAACAAGTTATCAAGTCTTATTTTCTCTATTTGATCCAATTTTTCATGCATATATTTTAATCAATGTTGGTCTTGACTAGCTTGTACAACATCCTTTAGTTCCTCCATATATAGTAGGGAAGCATGTGCTTTCGCAGGGGGATTAAGGAGCTTCCTTCTTATATGCACACTATAATTTAATTATCTAACAATTAGATCAACTTGGTGGTCTTTTTGTACATACCTTAAGGGATATTTGTCTTGAGGACTATAGGACTTTTCATCATCTTCTTCTGAAGGTGGCTCAACATAATCCTCTCCAATGTTGATTGGTTCATCAGTGTTGCATTTTACTGGATGTTTCTCTTCATGTTCAATGTATTCATCTACCTTGACATCAATATATTCAAGAATCATATTGGTGTTCTTGTTATAGCGTCTGTACTCTTTGTTGTTTTTTGAATATCCTAGAAAAATTCCTTCATCTTCTCTTGCATAAAACTTGCCAAGTTTCTCCTCGTTTCCATTGATGTAACATATGATACCAAAAAAATTGTAGTGCTTAACTATTTTAGGTCTGCCATGCCACAACGCATAGGTATTATTGTCAATGTTTGTCCTAAAATGTGCTTCATTGAGAATAACTACTATTGTATGAATGGCTTCTACCCAAAAAAAATTGTTGTACATTCCTTTCTTCCATCATGGCTCTGAATAATGGCTTCATTGGTATGTTTTCTATTTTGGCTGTACCATTTTGTTGGGGAGTATTTGTTATTTTAAACTACCTTTTGATGTCATTCTTCTTGAAAAAATCATCAAATTATTTGAAGTGAACTCACCTCGATTGTTATACCTTTTTATTTTTATTTTTCAACGAATTTCATTCTTAGCCATGGCTTTGAACTCTTTAAATTTATCAAAAGCTTCAGACTTATCTCTAAGGAATTAAACCCACATCATTCTACTATAATCATAAATTATTAGCATAAAATATAATTTACCTATGGGTGAATACATTTTGGAAGGTTTGCATAGATCCACGTGCACTATTTGCAATGGATTTGATGGTGAATTCGCCTTTTCTTTAACTGTAACATGAGTTTTCTTGCCTAATTGGCAGGATTTGTAAAGTATTTTATGGTTTTAAAAGCATGGGTAAATCCTTAACAACATTATTCTTGCTCATATTGACTATCTAATAGAATTTTGGATGTCCAAGTCTCTTATTCCACAACCAAATTCATCAATATTTGATAAGAAAAACCTCTTTGTATTCTCTTTGAACACATAGACATTATTATTTGTTCTCACAACTTTAGCAACTATCTCTCTTGTGCCTGTAGATATGATTTGACAATTTTTGGCTTTAAATATTACATCATAGTCTTGATCACACATATGAGATACACTAAATAGGTTATGTTTCATCCCATCAACATATAAAACATTATTGGATTTACCTTTTCCATTCAATAGACTGATAACTAATTTTTCATGGAGCATTGTTTCCAAAATCACATTACCTTTGTAAATTGGTTTCCATGTTAGAAAATTTATTATGTCTCCTAACATGTGCCTGGAACTGCCACTGTCCACATACCAATGGATCCCTTCATTCTGAGCATACAAATCAATATCACATTGATTTGATTGATCCTTTTCTTTCCAGACATTAGGATTATGTTTAAATTTCTCAATAACTAGCTATATCTTCTTCTCCTTAAGTCTCCAATTGACTACTATATGCCCAAAATTTTGAAATTTAAAACATTGCACCAAATAGTTCAAAGGAGGAAAATGATTATTATACCTCGGTCTACTTTTCTTCCTTTAAATTATTCTTCTAGATATGAGTTTCATATAGGAAATATCGACTCTGAAATTTGCTTCTTTGTGGTTGTAGTTTGTGTATGTGAAACAATACCCTAGGAAGATGTTGGGTATGTGTTATATTCTTTCCACAATTGTGGACCCTATTTTTCGGTGGGCATGTTAGCCACCTATAATATTTGTTATAGAAAAATGTGGCTAAGAATTTTTGAGCCTTCAAGGAACAACTTTAATTGCTAAAAATTGTTGGCTCTTGAAGACTCTTGAAGGCCTCATGCCTCTGTCTAAAAATATTTATTTACTATTTCCATTTTATACTCAGAAATTCTGCTATTTCCATGAGTGAAAGACTGTTGTAAGAACCATCATTTTTTCCCCTCCCCCTCTTCCAAACTTACCTTCATTTTCTCCCCTTTTTCTCCATAAAATCCCCTTTGCTTTCATGATTTCTTTTCTTCCCCTCATGAAAATCACTTCTACAAAGTTAAAGACTCACTCTTTAGCTTTACCGAAACCTCCAAAATCCATTGAAAACTTTGAAATTTTCATAAAAAACAAAGTTTTATTACTATGGACTTAAGCCCCTTGGGCTAAGTCCCAACCACTTCCCCCACATACCCACACCCTGGAACCAGGTGCTAAGCCCCTCACGGTGCTTATCGCATCGCAAAATTTCAAAGAGCGCAAGTCTTTGCCATGTTCCAAAAATTTTCGATGCGATCAAGCATTTATGTTATAAAACCCCCGATTATATTATTTCACATATAAACCATAAAACCCACCTCGATGCTTAAAACCTTGTAAAATTCCACCTCCAATCATTCTTTTTCTTTGCAAAGTCTTAAAACCCACTTTCCAAAATTTTAATCTAAAAAACTAAACTCACGTGTTGAATATTTCAAATGGGTAGATTAAAAAGACCGATCGCGCAATCGCAATCGGAGAAAAATACAATGGGTTGATTGAAAAGGCCGCATCAAACTTTCCAATGCGATCAGGACTTATATGTATAAACTCTACCCTCGCCTTTTCATTTCATATGACTTTCACTCGGGACCAAGTGTTAAAGATCTCGGGCGCCAATCACATCCCAAATGTTTAAATGGGTTGATTAAACGACCAGGCCCGATGGCCCGATTGCGATTGGCCCTTGTGTTTTATGTATGCCCCAGGCATATCACATTTCGTAAAGACCAAAGGCCCCGCAATCAGGTGCCTATCCACCTTATATATATTTTCCGCCCCATAAAACCTTTGTTTTATTCCAAAGTTTGAGTTTAAATATATCGCAAAGGTTTTTCCGCTAGTTCATTCTAAAATAAATCCCCGTCATTGATCGACAGCCGATCAAGTGGCCAGTGCTCCATTGCATCAGAGTTTTGAAATTGCATCGCATTTTTACATCGCATCCACTTGTTGCTCCCGCCGATTGGCCTTTCCCCGATTCATTTTCCGTTGTTGATCTGATCCTCAGATCAACATTTCGCGCAAACTCACATCGCAAATCTCCATCGCATGCATTTTTTTGTTCCCCCGATTGGCCTTTCCCCCAATTTATTTTCCACCATTGATCTAATCTTAGATCGACGGCTTGCGCTTCGTCGCATCGCATGTTTCAATCGCTCCATTCGTTCGCCACCCCCGATTGTGATCCCCCAATTGCGATTCTCTGATTGAATCCGGACCGTCCACGTGTCCTGATTGGATGGTCCAAAATCACTCTGCCTTATTCTTCTCCCGCTCTCATTTTTTTCCTTTCTACGCATATATCCACCGTTGGACGCTTTCATCCAATGGCTACGGTCCTCCCCGACGCCTCCAACGCAGTTTAACCTAAAAACGCAGGATTTCATAATGTTTTGTTTGTTTTGCAAGTTTCTAAGGTTTTTTCCCATACTACGAAGGAAAAGAAAGCCAAAAGTCACGATCTTATGGCTTTGGTTATCAAAGGGAAAGCGACTTAAAGGGATCCATTCCACGTTCTATTAAATGCTCCATGGGCGTCGATACCATAAAGAGCCCTGCACGGCCTTGCACATCGACAAGACACTGTGTTTAAAACACAATTTAAAAGAGTACAAGTTTGAAGAACAGAGCGCAGTAGAGAAGAATATTGAAGACAGATTTGGGGAATTACGGCTAAAAATGATTATCAAAAGCCTAATTCCCTGGATTAAAACACAGTCAAAAGAAAATCATAAGTGTTTAACTGACAAAAAAGCCTCCACCGCCACATTTGAGGCGAATTGATTCCTTAGCTACCATAAGTGCCACCTATTGCCTCAAAGCATTCAAAACAAAGGTCAAAGTTATTGATCGAATGAAGATATTTGCCTCAGCACAGCCAGGGAGTTACTTCTGCAAACCATTCAATGCAAAAAATATCTACAGAGTTACTCCAACATAACGTAGAGCCTCAAAGTCAACAAAAGCTCCCACCGAGCTTAAATCTTAACTGTAAAATAGTTAAAACAATGAAGCACCTGTAAACTTCTTCATCAAGCCCCTCAAAAGGCCAAGAAGTCTTGAATCTATATTAATTTCCTTGAGAGATCTTTTATCAAATCTCACCTCCTCATCCTTCTATAAATAATTTTGTAGAAGATGAGAAACCGTTGGTTGCAGAACTTTGAAATACTCTTGAGCTTAAACTTCTGATTGTAAATAGTGTTCACTGGCCCTTGGAGCTCTGTTTGTGTTAGTTTTGTTAGGCTGGATAGTGAAGATGATTGTTGAACTAAAACATTGGATCTGAGTACTATAACGGGTTTGACATCAATAAACAAGCTCTTTCTTGGGATCCTGGTCTATAACATTGGTGAAGTGCCCCTTCTTTGTTATTTTTTTCCTTTATGTATGTCATATTGTTCACTACTCTCTGATAAAGAACAAAATTTATAGAGTTAGGACCTACTGTACATCAGTAACCTTCTTTGACTGAAAAGCTTTATCTCAATGTTTTCCTCCAAATTGTTTATTTAAGAATGATTCAATACAGTTTAAGCAGTTAGGAATGTTGGAGTTCCCTCGTCCTAATGTTTGCTTTAAACATTGTTCTTGAAAGTTATTTTCCTTATTTTCTTATTAAAGTTAGACTAGAAAGTGATGGTTTTCCCTGTTTCTAGCTTCTATTCTCCAAAGGCAGATTCTGAAAGTTTCCCTTGGTGTTAACTGAAAGCAGACTAGGTTTAAAAGTACTTTATCTGATCTTAAGTTTATACTCTTTCTTCTCTTATATGTTTTCATACTTTCTGAAGGTAATTATGTGGATTACTGGATTGTTTGTCAATTAAGCTGCTTTAATACAAACTTGCCCAAGAAGTCAATGGTTAGCCCTGCACTTGGTTGGTTTTAAACAGTTACTTAAGAGGCTTTTTCTTGTTTGGACTGACTATAAATCCCTTGTGAAATTATTATCAATTTCCACCCCTCCAACACTTTATTGTTCCCATTCCATCATTTTAAATCTCAATAATCTTGTGATGTAGATGACTTGCCCCTTGGATCATTCTTGATGTTGTTGCTCAATTAAAGCCCTGTTATGATTCCATAGCCCAATGGACTAAAAACTAGCGTTATATCTATCTTTTTAGCCTAGCTGTTCTATTCACTTGCAACTTCTCACCTTTGAAACTCTTTGCACTTAGGACTTTACACCTCAAACAATATTCATGCTCAACCATCCAAAAAAAAAAACAAACCCTTGGCCTTCATAACTAGCCTAATATTATTACCAAAACTTCAAAGACAAATCCATATTTGCACTTATTGGAGAGATCCCTCTCCGAATTCAGGAGGGCTAGATTCTAGAATCCAAAAATTGGTTGAAACGATGTTGTTTATGTGATTGGACTTTGCCAATATTGCTGATTATAGATCCCCAACATTTCTGGCGACTCCGCTGGGGAACCTTCCCTTAAAAACTTCATAAACCTTGTGAGTAAAAAGCAGCCTTTTTCAAGCACTACCAAAGAGGTAATCATGGTAAAACTTGTTTGAATCAGTGACAAACTAGGTAAAACCTAGGATTCTCTTAAGACTTTATCTAACCTTGAAAGATCAGCTGGCTTAGCCATAAGAGTAAACTGTCTTTGTCTCATAACCGTAGCTAAGTTTTGAAACAGAGTTAGGATATTCTTAAAAACCATACAACTGAAAAATAACTTGGAAAAACCTAAAAATATTTCAGATTGGTATCCAATAAACATGGTGGTGGACCATAAAACCTTTTACCTCCTTCCAGGCTAAAAAATTCCATTTGGCAACTCCACAATCCTGAACAGACCTTAAGACTCCACTGGGAAGAACCCTTATCATTATAATATCTTTCAAACTCAATCAGAAGACTGTAGGATTAAAATTGTAAAACAGACTAGTTAACCTCTTAAAGATTGTCATATCTGGTTGCACTTTTCCTATTTTATTTGGGTCTGGAAAACACAGCATAGTGGCTCCTAGAAAGATTCACACTAGAGCCCATCCTGACCCTGATCCACCTGAAGTAGTTGATAACCCAGAAGGTATCCTTAGGAAGTCTCCTAAGATTAAATTATCAACTGTTTTCAGATCACCCTTGAGAGCTAATTCAGTTCCTGAAAATCTTTCAGCTCTACAACAATCTCAAGTTGACTTAGTAAATCCATTTAGAACTAGGTCTCTTGGTGATTTAGATTAGTTAGATTCTGAGTCTTCATTATCATCTCCTGAAACAAGTGAACCTCTTGGTAGCAGAGAAACAACACCTCCCGATTTACATTTCCTTCACAACTTAGGTGTCTCTCATCCAAGATCAGCTCAACGGTCTATTCCTGGTCCATCCACTTTTGCTCACCCTTCATCCACTGTCCAAACCACTACACCTCAGCCCACTATTCCTGTTATTAATCCACCCCCACCTCATATCATGGCAGCATGGTATGCTCCGTTATTCCTTCCTGTACCATTATTCAATCTTCCATAGGACTATCAGTCCAAAATTCCATTATATGATGCTAGCAACACTAAAAATGCATCACAACATGTGGATAAGATGAATGACTACTTTGACAGAAATGAAATTGATGATGATTTTGTCAAGCTTAGGCTATTTTCTCAGAGCTTAGGGTGAGAAGAAATAAAATGGTTCAAAGGCCTAGCCCACCATAGTATTAATGATCTCCAAGCCTTCCATCAAACTTTCTTAAACAAATGGGAAGTAAAGAAAAACCCTCTTCAAGTCCCTTTTGATTACAAGAACCTCCATAGAAAAACTGGGGAAAGTGTGAAAGCTTATTGCACTAAATTGAATAGTGTGTATAATGCACTTTCCCCGAAGCTAAAACCTCCACAGGGCTCAGCTTTAAATAAGTTTACTAAAGGGTTTGATTTTGACATGACCTATCAGCTGAGAGAGAGAGATTTTGCAACTCTTGAAGATATGCAAAAGGGTGCTCTTTCTATGGAAGTCAACTTAATGGAGAAGAGAGCAAGAATGAAGACTGAGAAGAGAATATCTTTTAGAGAGGAATCCATGCCTTCTACTTCAAACTCAAAAATGGAGAGAATGATGGAAGAAATGATGAAAGAGATGAGCATAATTAAGAGAGCACCAACAAATCAAAACCAAACTGCTCCTCAAAATAGAAATCAAAACCAGAATCAGAATTTTAGAAGGAACCAACCTCCAAACAGACCTAGGGAAGATGATCAGTAGATCACTCCTCCTTTTCATTAAAACTATGTAAGTGAGGTTGAGGAAATAGCTGAGATAACAGAGGAAGATGATATCAACATGCTGGGGGTAGATAATGATGACTTTGAGGTTCATTATGATAGAAAACAAGGTCTATACACACCTTATGATGAAAAAAGAGATGATGATGAAAATTGTTATCAAGACATGGAAAATGTCATCATAGAGTCTCAAAGAAAATATGACCTTAGAAGCAAAACTAGCCAACAGACCCCCAACAACAAAACCTCAGACAGATCTTCACAAAACAGCACTACAACCAGGCCTAAAATTGTCAAACAAAAGGATAAAACAGTGGTTGTAAATTCTGATAAAGGAAAAGAGAAAGGCACTCAAAACAATGAAAATCAGAGTGCAGACCTTAGTAGTACTAACACTTCAACTAGTACTCCTGTGAAAACAACTTTGTCAAGTGTAAATAAAAAAAATCAACAATCTGATATTGTTGATAAAGTGACAGCTAATAAGGCTGAAACCAGCACTTCAAAGAACCAATTTCCCTTCAGCCTTGAACAGGAAATTTCGAAAATCAAAATGTTTGTTCCATTGACCAAGTTAGCTGCCCAAAATGTATATAGAACCCAAATTTTGAAGGCTTTAAATATAGAAGAGAACAATGATACAGTCAATATTAATGATGACCAGCTAGAGCTTATTTTTGGTCCTAATATTGAAGGTAGATATCAAGAGGGACCTATTATTCCCTTTTACGTGAGTTTAAACGTTCATGACAAAATTTTGCACAATGCTATGCATGATTCCGGGGCTTCTCATAATTTAATGCCTAAAGTTGTAATGGAGAGCCTTGGTTTAGAAATCACCGGACCTTATAATGATATGTACTCCTTTGATTCCAGAAGAGTAAAATATTTAGGATTAATCAAAGACCTCTGTGTTAACTTAGCCCAAATTCTAGCCAAATGTTTAGTCATGTATATTGTTGTGGCTGACGCGCCCCCAAAATATGGAATGTTATTATCAAGATCTTGGGGGGCTAATTTACAAGGGACTATGCAAATGGACATGACCTATGCGACTATCCCTGTTTTTAATCAGAATAGAAGACCTTACAGGGAGTCCCATATGAAATTCACAGTTACAAGTCAAGAAAGACCACAAAACTGTCCCATGTATTCTGTAACTCCAAGCCTCGATTCTTTTATTATTTTTAATGATGAAACACTTGATAAACAAGTAACTTTGACAGATTTAACGACTGACAGGGAGGAAGAGGAACACAACGCAGAAATGTTAAAACAGTTTGCTGTGTTTGAAGACATTACCAAACTAAACAAAGGTCTTGAACTACAGGTCATGCATCCTTTGCGTTTAAACCTGGACACTAATGAAAACGACCCTCAAATGAATGCAAATCTTGGGGAATCAAAACAAATACAACTAAGTGCCGACATTCCACAACAATTAGAAAGAACATTAGTTGAAGAAGATAGTAACCAAGATGAAACTAAAGATAGTCCTCTGTGGAGTATGTATTTTGATGGATCCTGCACTAAGAAAAATGCTGGCACAGGTGTCTGGATTACTAACACTGAAAACAACCACATAGAATGTATTTCCTATACATTAAACTTTCAGTGTTCCAATAACATAGTAGAATATGAATCCTTTCTCCTAGGCTTACGTTTGTTGAAAAACATAGGAGCCAAAAGAATTAAAGTTCACGGGGATTCAGAGTTAGTTATTAGGCAGGTCAATGGGCGTTATAACGCAAATCATCCCAAACTTAGGGCCAATCGAAACGATGTCATGGACCTTTTGAAAACATTTGAGGAGTGCAAACTGTTTTTTGTCCCAAGAAAAAGAAATATTGCGGCCCACAATTTAGCCTTTGCAGCTAGAACATGCTTAACGCCATATAGCACCAAAGACTGCACAACTCAGATAAAATTTAGACCAACTGTGCCTGATAATGAGAATTATTGGCAGGTGTTTGACAACGACAAACAAATAGAAGACTTCATGCAATTTAGAAATGAATTCGAGCTAAACAGTTCGGACTCAGACTATGAAATAGACTGCAAGGAAGAAAATTTTCTTGATGAAGAAGAACCCTCTCCTGAACTTGCTAATATAAACCTATTATATAGCAAACTTGAAAGCAAAACAGAATTGAATACAGAGGAGTTAGAAACTCTGCACTCTAAAGATGAAAGTTTGCCTAAGGGCCTAGCCCCTTTAGAAGAGTTGTTCGATTTTAACGACGTGGCGAATAAACCAAAACTAGAGCCTGTAGAGACTGAAGTGGAAGAGTGTAATATTGGCAGTGAACTTAAACCTATGATGATTAAACTATCTAATACTTTACCAGCTCACATTAAACTCAAATAAAGTGAGTTGTTTAAAGAGTTTTCTGTTGTTTTTGCATGGAGTTACGAAGATCTTAATTCCTATGACACTGAAATAATACAACACAAAATTCCCCTCAAAGAAAACCAAAAACCATTCAAAACAACCGCGCAGAATAAACCCCGTCCAGCTGCCTTTGGTTCCTAAGGAGATCATGGAAAATGTATGATGCTGTATTATTGTCCCTGTTAGATATTCTAATGGGTATCTAATCCGGTGTCTCGTTAGAAGAAAATTGGAGAAATCAAGCTGTAGCCCTTGTAGACTTAAACAAAGCTTCATTAAAAGACAACTACCCTTTACCCAAGATGGATCATATTTTACAAAGGGTGGTAGGGTCTAAAAGAATTTCTTTGCTTGATGCACATTCAGTATAATCGTATTTTAGTCTGACTCGATCAATTAAAGACAACCTTAATACCACCATAAAAGTTCCCTTTCATGTATGTGAAGATGCCTTTGGTTCAATGAATGCCAGAGCAACTTTTCAAAGAGCCATGGACATAAAAGATTTCCTACGAACTAGTCAACACATTCATTCTGATGATGTTACTGTGTTTTCAAAAAGAGATGAAGAGAACTTAGAACATTTAAGAAAGGTTTTCGAGAAGTGCAGACAGTTTAGGATATATTTACACCCTAATAAGACACTATTTGGTCTCCAAGAAGGTAAACTTCTTGGGCACATTATTTTGGAAGAGGGTATAAAGATAGATCCCAAGAGGATTGAGGCCATATTGCAAATCTCTCATCCTCGAAACATGAAAGAGTTGCAGTCTTTCATTGGGAAGATTAACTTTTTGAGAAGGTTCATCCCCAACTTGGTTGAGCTCCTTAGGAATATCACAAACATGTTGAAGAAGGAGCAAGGGGTAAAATGGACCTTGGAAGCAAAGAAGTCCTTTGAACTAGTGAAACAAGCGTTATCCAGAACACCGGTTCTTATAAGTCCTGATTTTTCAAAATATTTTTATATTTTTTCATTTGTATCAGAACATACCATAGTTGTTGTCCTTTTGCAGAAAAATCCACAAGGACAAGAGCAGCCTATTGCATTCTTTAGTAAGGCATTGAGGGATGCCCCTCCGAGGTACAGCATTATGGAGAAGCAAGATTTTGCTTTGGTTAAAGCTTTGAAAGACTTCAGAGTCTACATCATTCACTCACACATCATTGCCTTCATCCCAAATTCAGTTGTTAAAAACATTCTAACACAGGACCCAAATGGTAAGAGAGGTAATTGGATTGCTATTATTCTTGAATATGATTTAGAGATAAAACCCAAGAAACTCATCAAAGGCCAAGGTCTAGCTAGATTAATGGCTGAATCAAATTTTTAGGTTCTTGATATTAATATGATTAATGCTTTAGATGACCAAGAAGAATTCTCAACTCCTATAGTGGAAGATAATTTTATGAATTCTCCTTGGTATGCTGATATTATTTATGTTTTGCTTAATTTAAATACACCTCCTGGTTTGACAAAAACAAAGGCAAGGTTCCTAAAGTTAAAAGTTGTAAACTATTGCATTTTAGATAGATGTCTTTATTGGAAAAATGCAAGTGGTCTATTGCTGAAATGTTTGCCTGAGTTTGATGCAGAGAAGGTTAAATATCAGTTTCATGAAGGAGTGTGTGGAGGTCATTTGTACTGGAAGATAATAGCCAACAATATTTTGAGGGCTGGTTTCTATTGGCCTACTCTTTTCCATGATGTGCATAAGATGATCATATCTTGCCATAAATGTCAACTTTTTGAATGCAAAAGAAAATTTTTACCCCTACCTCTACATCCAATCACTGTTGAAGCCCCTTTTCAACAGTGGGGACTTGAATTCATAGGAGAAATCCATCCCCCATATTTTGCCCAGCATAGATGGATTCTCACTGCCACAGACTATTTCACTAAGTGGATAGAAGCCATACCTTGTAGACAGGCCAATTATTCAATTATTATAAAATTCATGGAGACTAACATTCTCTCTAGATTTGGCTATCCTACCAAGATTATCACTGATAATGTAGCAGCACTTGGATCAAAGAAGATGGTTTAGTTCTGTCATAGATATCACATAACATTGGGGCATTTCATGGCCTATTACCCTCAAGGTAATGGACTTGCAGAATCCTCAAATAAAAGCTTAGTTAACATAATCAAGAAGCTGTTGGAGGACAAAAAAAAGTCTTGGCACACAAAGTTGGTTCATGCACTTTGGGCTGATAGATTGACTTTGAAGAAATCTATTGGTATGTCACCTTTTCAGCTTGTGTATGGTACTGATGCAATTTTTCCAAACAGCCTTGGTGTACCAGTTATGAAGTTGATTCAAGAATTACAAACTGAAGATAATGACATAATGAGAAGAATAAATCAGACCATTCATCTTCAGCAAACCAGAGAGGAAGTTTATAACTAAGCATTGCAGAAACAGGACAGCATTAAAAAGCTTTTTGACAGAAGAACAAAGGCTAGCAATTTCAAAATTGGGGACAAAGTTTTAAAATGGGATTCAAGAAGGGAAGACAAGGGCAAGCATGGAAAATTTGACAACTTATGGCTTGGCCCTTACTCTATTCATTCAACTGCTGGTAACAATGCATTTTTCTTGCAGGAGTTGAATGGAGTAGAATTGTTTGGGGGTCCTGTCAATGGCAGGATGCTTAAACATTACTTCTCTTGATCAATGCTATGTTTTGAAGCCTTTTTTATCTTTTTCATTATAAATATTTCATCCACCATTGCATTTAAAGTTAGAAAAAATCAAAATACAAAAACAAAGAAAGAAAGAAAAGAGGGAAAATTGTGAAAACAAGAAAGGTATAGCCCCATACCAAAAAAGAGAAACAAATTCTGAAAGTGTGCAAGCTTAAATGCCACTCCTGAATAACACACTTCTAGTTAGTCAAACTGTCTAATCTTGACTAATTAGCTTTAAATTTTCTGCTGATAGGATAGTGAATTTGATTTGCCAAAATATTTAATCTTGGCTTATCAGTAGATAGTTTAGGATAGAAATTAAAGGTTCAAACATGTTCAAAATCTGAACCTAAATTACAAACAAAAGAACGACTCAAATATGTTTCAAATTCTGAGTCAAAAAATGTAAAAATCTGGTTCTAATTAGCTCAAAATCTGAACCAGAGAAAAGGGAAGAAACAACTCAAACAAGAGCCAAAACAGAGTTGTAAAAAGAGAAGGAAATACTTTGAATTTTCAGATCCTAAGCCTTCCATTTTGATTTAATTTTCTGCAAAGTAATATCTATGTGCTGCTTGTTTTTATGCCATAGACCAGCATCAAGTTAGACTGTTTAATCCTGACTTGAATGCTTTTTAATTTTTGTTGTAGAATTTAGAGAATAAAAATCTATTGGAGAGTTTAATCCCAACAGATGGTAGATTAGGTAGATAAGCATCTGAACTCAACTGTTTAATCTAAGTTCAGGGAGAAATAAGGAGTAGAAATAGATTAGACTTCTTGCTTTCAAAAGAATAAAATGTTGTGAATATAGTTTGCCAATCCAAGTGCACTCTAATGAAGAAAAAAATGCTAGATCAGTAGGATTGGGTAGGTAGAAAGTTTGTATTGATGAAGATCCATTGTTTTCATAGTTGCTAAATATGTTTTCACAAAAATTCATCCCAACAAAGGAAGGGCAGCCCAATGGATCAGGCACAGGTCAGTCTCCCAAAGAATGCAAGTTTGAAGTTCTTGATGCCTTCAAGAAAGCATCATCCCCAATTGGAGCCACTGTTAGCCACCTATAATATTTTTTATAGAAAAAGGTGGCTAAGACATTTTGAGCCTTCAATGAACAAATTTCATTTCTAAAAATTGTTGGCTCTTGAAGACTCTTGAAGGCCTCATTCCTCTGTCTCAAAATCTTCATTTACTATTTCCATTTTATACTCAGAAATTCTGCTACTTCCATGAGTGAAATACTGCTGTAAGAACCATCATTTTTCCCCTCCCCCTCTTCCAAACTTACTTTCATTTTCTCCCCTTTTTCTCCATAAAATCCCCTTTTTTTTCATGATTTCTTTTCTTCCCCTCATGAAAATCACTTCTACAAAGTTAAAGACTCACTCTTTAGCTTTACCAAAACCTTCAAAATCCATTGAAAACTTTGAAAATTTCATAAAAACAAAGTTTTAATACTATGGACTTAAGCCCCTTGGGCTAAGTCCTAACCACTTCCCCCACATACCGACACCCTGGAACTAGGTGCTAAGCCCCTCACGGCGCTTATCGCATCACAAAATTTCAAAGAGTGCAAGTCTTTTCCATGTTCCAAAAAGTTCTGATGCGATCAAGAATTTCTGTTATAAAATCCCCTATTATATTATTTCTCATATAAACCATAAAACCCGCCTCGGCGCTTAAAACCTTGTAAAATTCCACCTCCGATCGTTCTTTTTCTTTGTAAAGTCTTAAAACCCACTTTCCCAAAGTTTAATCTAAAAAAATAAAGTCACGTGTTGAATATTTCAAATGGTTAGATTAAAAATACCGATTGCGCAATCGCAATTGGAGAAAAATACAATGGGTTGATTGAAAAGGCCGCATCAAAATTTCCGATGCGATCAGGACTTATACGTATAAACTCTGCCCCTGCCTTTTCATTTCATATGACATTCACCCGGGACCAAGTGTTAAAGATCCCGGGCGCCAATCGCATAGCAAATGTTTAAATGGGTTGATTAAAAGACCAGGCCTGATGGCCCGATTGCGATTGGCCCTTGTGTTTTATGTACGCCCCGGGCATATCACATTTCTTAAAGACCAAAGGCCCCGCAGTCGGGTGCCTGTCCACCTTATATATATTTTCCACCCCATAAAACCTTTTTTTTATTCAAAAGTTTGAGTTTTCATATATCACAAAGGTTTTTCCGCTAGTTCATTCTAAAACAAATCCTCGTCGTTGATCGACAGTCGATCGAGTGGCCAATGCTCCATCGCATCGGAGTTTTGAAATCACATCACATTTTTACATCGCATCCACTTGTTGCTTCCGCCGATCAGCCTTTCCCCGATTCACTTTCTGCCATTGATCTGATCCTCAAATTAACGGTTCGCGCAAACTCACATCGCAAATCTCCATCGCATGCATTTTTTTGTTCCCCCGATCGGCCTTTCCCTCGATTTATTTTCCACCATTGATCTAATCTTATATCGACGGCTTGCGCTTCGTCGCATGGCATGTTTCAATCGCTCCATTTGCTCGTCACCCCCGATTGCGATTCTCCGATTGAATCCGAACCGTCCACGTGTCTGGATTGGATGGTCCAAAATCACTCCGCCTTATTCTTCTCCCGCTCTCCTTTTTTCCCTTTCTACACAGATCTCCACTGTTGGATGCTTTCATCCAACAGCTACGCTCCTCCCCGATGCCTCCAATGCAGTTTAACATAAAAATGCAGGATTTCATAATGTTTTGTTTGTTTTTCAGGTTTCGAAGGTTTTTTCCCATACTACGAAGGAAAAGAAAGCCAAAGTTCACGATCTTCTGGCTTTGGTTATCAAAAGGAAAGCGACTTAAAGGGCTCCATTCCACGTTCTATAAAATGCTCCACGGAAATCGATACCATAAAGAGCCCTGAGCGGCCCTGCACATCGACAAGACACTGTGTTTAAAACACAATTTAAAAGAGTATAAGTTTGAAGAATAGAGCACAACAGAGAAGAATATTGAAGATAGATTTGGGGAATTATGGCTAAAAATGATTATCAAAAGCCTAATTCCTTAGAATAAAACACAGTCAAAAGAAAATCATAAGTGTTTAACTGACAGAAAGTCCTCCACCGCCACATTTGAGGTGAATTGATTCCTCAGCTACCATAAGTGCCACCTATTGCCTCAAAGAATTCAAAACGAAGGCCGAAGTTATTGATCAAATGAGGATATTTTCCTCATCACAGCTAGGGAGTTACTTCTGCAAGCCATTCAATGCAAAAAATATCTGTAGAGTTACTCCAACATAACGCAGAGCCTCAAAGTAAACAAAAGCTCCCACAGAGCTTAAATCTTAATTGTAAAATAGTTAAAACAGTGAAACACCTATAAACTTCTTCATCAAGCCCCTCAAAAGGCCAAGAAGTCTTGAATCTGTATTAATTTCCTTGAGAGATCTTTTATCAGATCTCACATCCTCATCCTTCTATAAATACTTCTGTAGAAGATGAGAAATTGGTGGTTGCAGAACTTTGAAATACACTTGAGCTTAAACTTCTGATTGTAAATAGTGTTCACTAGCCCTTGGAGCTCTGTTTGTGTTAGTTTTGTTAGGCTAGATAGTGAAGATGATTGCTGAACTGAAACATTGGATCTGAGTATTGTAACTGGTTTGACATCAATAAACAAGCTCTTTGTTGGGATCCTGGTCTATATCACTGGTGAAGTGCCCCTTCTTTGTTATTGTTTTCCTTTATGTATGTCATATTGTTCACTATTCTCTGATAAAGAACAACATTTATAGAGTTAGGACCTGTTGTACATTAGTAACCTTCTCTGACTGAAAAGCTTTATCTCAATGTTTTCCTCCAAATTGTTTAGTTAAGAATGATTCAATACAGTTTAATCAGTTAGGAATGTTGGATTTCCCTCGTCCTACTATTTTTTTTAAACATTGTTCTTGAAAGTTATCTTCCTTATTTGCTTATTAAAGTTAGACTAGAAAGTGATGGTTTGCCCTATTTCTAGCTTCTATTCTCCAAAGGTAGATTCTGAAAGTTTCCCTTGGTGTTAACTGAAAGTAGTCTAGTCTTAAAATTACTTTATCTGATCTTAATTTTATACTCTATCTTCTCTTATATGTTTTCATACTTTCTGAAGGTAATTATGTGGATTACTGGATTGTTTGTCAATTAAGTTGCTTTAATACAAACTTGCCCAAGAAGTCAATGGTTAGCCCTGCACTTGGTTGGTTTTAAACAGTTACTTAAGAGGCTTTTCTTGTTTGGACTGACTATAAATCCTTTGTGAAATTATTATCAGTTTCCACCTCTCCAACACTTTATTGTTCCCATTCCATCATTTGAATCTCAATAATCTTGTGATGTAGATGACTTTCCCCTTGGATCATTCTTGATGTTTTTGCTCAATTAAAGCCCTGTTATGAATCCATAGCCCAATGGACTAAAAACCAGCGTTATATCTATCTTTTTATCCTAGTTGTTCTATTCACTTGCAAATTCTCACCTTTGAAACTCTTTTCACTTAGGACTTTCCACCTCAAACAATATTCATGCTCAACCATCCAAAAACAAAACAAACAGTATTCAGGAGGGCTAGATCCTAGAATCCCAAAGTTGGTTGAAATGATGTTGTTTCTGTGATCGGACTTTGCCAATCTTGTTGATTACAGATTCCTAACAGGGTAGACCCGCCCATGGTTTTATGCATGGGTTAGCACATGGTTTTGGGGCATGATGTTTTTCAGCCCCTAGTATTTTTTAGATTCGATCAAGGGAACTACAGTTATGTTCTAATACATGGTTAATGGGTTGGGTTTCATGAATGCTTCGGCATGTATATATATTTATTGTAACACTAAAAGGAATAAAATGAAAAATCAAGCTGGTAGTCAAGATTTGGGATCTAGGCGAAAATCTTTGTGTGTATTTTTTTTACATTTTATTCTCTTGCTATTGTTTATTTTCTATTTTAAGATTTGTTTGTAGATCATTTTTGTACAGGGTTAAAACCTACATTTGGTATCAAAGTTGTTTCAGCTTCAGGGGGATGCCTTTGTTGCTGAGGGGTTTTTTGCTCGGGCCTATGCTAGACCCTATTCAATGGGAGATCTGCAGGATTGATTGTTGCAGTGAAAGAAGATGGAGAGTAGTTGAAAAATAGAGATCGATAAATTTAATGGTTGGAGTTTTGAGTTGTGGAAGCTTAAGATGGAGGATCTTTTTGTGGACAAAGATTAGTGGATCATGGTAGATCCGGTTACTAAACCAATGACAATGTCAGATGAATACTAGAAGAAGTTGGATCAAAAATAAAAGGGCACAATACGGTTGTGTGTCTCAGATTAGGTATTGTTGAATGTATCTAGGGAAGCTATGATGAAGAATTTGTGGGACAAGATATGGAATTTATACCAATCTAAATCTCTGATGAATAAATTGTTCCTACAGAAAATCTGTATAACATGAGGATGAAGGATGGAGACTCAATGATAGAGAATTTGAACGACTTCAATACTGTGGGAAGTCAGTTGTCATATGTTGATACTGAAATCTTAGATGAAGATAAGTGCATCAGTTTTTTTTGTTCTCTACCATATTCATGGGACAGTCTAGTTATTGCAATAGGTAGCAATACAACTACCTTGAATTTTGATGAAATTGTCTCATCCTTGCTGTCAGAGGAAATGAGACAGAGAAATATGGAGGGCTAGAATGGAGATGCCTTATCTATATGAGGAAAGTCCCATAATAGAAACAAAAATAATTTTTCGAGTGGGAGATCTAAATCCCCGAGAAATTTTGTAAAGGTGTGCTGGAAATGTAGAAAGGAAGGGCACTACAAAAAGGACTATAGATCTAAAGCTCCTAAGAAAGGAAAGGGATCTGATGATGATACTTCTGTAGAGGAAAACACCACCTCAGATGAAGGTGGGGATATGTAATTGGCTTCTTCTTCAAATACACATGTAGATCATGAGGCATGGTTGAATGACTCAGGTGCATCCTTTCACTTCACTCCCCATAGGGAATGGTTTTCTAAGTATGAGAAGTATGATGGTAGTGATGTCTTCTTAGGGGAGGATAGGAAGGCTAGATTAGAAAACTTCTTGGTGTTCTGCATATTCATGCATTGGCCATAAATCTTACTTTTGTAAGCAAGATGGATGATGCAACTATACAAATAGTGTTCAAGAAAGATACCTATAAGATGGTTCAGGGAGAACTGGTATTAATGCGGGGAGTTAGGATTGGAACTTTTTACAAGCTTCACGTTAGCATTGTTATTGATGGGTGCAACAGTTCTATGATTCTTGAAAGTGGAGTGGAAAGCCTAATAGTCTCTCGATAAAGGACCATGCTATGGCATCAAAGTCTTGGACATATTGGAGAGAAGGGTCTTCAGATACTGCATGGAAATGGTATCATATAAGGTATGTATAATTTCTCTTTGGATTTCAATTTCTGTGAACATTGTGTATATGGGAAGTAGAATCGGGTGAGTTTTCCTTCTGGTGCTAAGAGGGCAAACAAGATATTAGAGCTTGTGCATAGTGATGTGTTTGGACCTGTGTCGGTTCCCTCACTGGGTAAGTCTGTGTACTATGGTTCATTCATATATGAATTCTCAAGGAATACATGGATATATTTCTTGAGGAATAAATCTAAATTATTTCACAAATTTAAATAATTTAAGGCTATGGTGGAAAACCAGACAAGGAAGAAAATAAAAGTGTTAAGGACAAATAATGGTGGAGAGTTCTCCAAGAAGGAAGTTTAAGAGTTATGTAAGAAGGTGGTATAGCAAGGCAGAAGAATACTCCATAGACACCTCAGCAAAATAGAGTTGCAGAAAGAATGAATATAAAGTTGATGGAAAAGGCAAGAATCATGCTCAGTGGTACCGGGTTGGGACAGGAATTCTCGAAAGAGGCAGTAGAGACTGCATGTTACCTAGTTAATAGATCACCTTCATCAGCGTTGGAGGATAAGACTCCACATGCGGTATGGACTGGTAATAAACCCTCTCTTTCACATCTAAGGGTATTTTTCTGTGATGCATATGTACATGTTCCAAAGGAGAAAATGGCCAATTTGGATAATAAATCTGAAAGATGCATCTTTATTGGGTATAAGGATGGTTTAAAAGGTTACAAGCTTTGGAACCCAAAAAAGGAAGGTAGTGTACAATCGATATATGGTGTTTAGAGAGGTGAAATATGTTGTTAAACATGAAGTCCTACCAAAGGAACTTGAGAAGATAGAGTTTGAGCTAAAGGAGGATGAATTAGACTCTACAACAGAAGAATATTCAGAAGAGGAAGAGCCACAAACTCCAACTGTGAGAATATCAGTTCGGGAAAGAAGGCAGCAAAAAAGGTATAGTCCATCTACTTTCTATTCAAATTTTTCTTTAACTATCATTGATGATGATCCCAGAGCTATTAGGGAGGCAGTGGATTCAGAGGATGGAAAACTTTGGAAGGATTCCATGGCTGATGAAATGGCATCCTTGCACAAAAATGATGCATGGGATCTGGTGGGGTTGCTGGCTAGAAGGAAGCCCATTGGGAGAAAATGGGTGTTTAAGAAGAATATGAATTTAGAAGGCAAGGTGGAGAAATAAAAAGCTCGATTGGTAGCTATTAGAGTCGGTATCTTCATCCCTCCGTCAGAGATCAAATTTCTCTTGTTGCATTTCATTTTAGGTGTCACATTCAGTTTAGTCAGCTACATTCCATTAGGAGCATGGATCATCTGACGGAAGGGTCTTGTCACTCCTATCCCTCATGTCATGTACCTACTGGTCTAGTTCTGTTCATCAAAATCATTTACAGTCATTTTTGGTCTCTTGGTTGGCAAAAAGTTGTTTTAGGGTTTTTAGTCTCATTAGGTCTAGGGTTTCATCAATTTAGCCTCAAATTTTCTAATAATGGCCAGTAGGCACATGAGGAAACTTCAAATAAGGTTTCAGTGCAAAAATTTCATTATCATAATGCTTGATAATGATTTTTCTTCAAAACTCTATTTTGAAGAAAAATTGTCTATTTTATCCTTTTGTCACAAATGCAATGTGATTTTTAAGTTCTTCAGTTGTAATAATGCTCCATTCACAGCCCTAGTCACCTTTGCCAAAACTTCATGCCATCCATCCTTACAAAGCAGACAAGAAGCTCATTATTCAGTTCAAAAATCAAAACCAAGAAAAACAGAGTTCTTTTGAAAAAGTGCCAAAGTTTTCAAACATTGTAAAGTGGGTTTTTTCAAATCAAAAATAAAAATCTTTGGTACAAATATGATTTTTAAATTTCAACAATTCATTTGCATGCCAAAGACATCAATAAGCCAAAGGAAATCGTGGAGGAGTGAAGAAACAAGTTTGGAGGCCAAACTGTGTTGAAACAGAGGGGCGCGGCGCACTGGGCAGTGGTCATGGCGGATAGGGCCGTTTCATTGTGTGTTAAATTGTTCCTGTGTGACGCATTGAACCAGCGTAGCGCACTAGGTTTAGTGTGCGACGCACAGGGCAGACAACTAAATTTTTTCCATTGCTTCCAAATTTTTGAATCGGTTCGATCAATCTTGCTCCAAGTAAGTTCATGTGACCTTCTATTTGCCATGAACAAATGTTTGATGTCGATTTTGAGAGTTTAAATGCAAAACTAAAACCCTATCATCTTGTTGAAAATTACTCCCTTAGGGTTTTGAAGTTGGTGTTTTTTTTTAAATGATTTTGTGCCAAATACTCCATTCCCCACCTTGTTTTGCCTTCCCCTCATTGTTATCCTATCACTACAGTCCATTCCCTATTACCTTACATCCCTAAAGCCACTCATACCCATCTCATTCCCATTATCCCTATCCCATTTGCAAAATTTCCCCAAATTCCAAGTTTATCCCAAAAAAATCAAGTGGCTATCCCTTGTCCCTAAATTTGTCAAATCTTAAGTTTTCAAAAGGAAAATTCCACTTGAAAAAACTTCATTGTTCCTACTCCCCTATTTCTCTACAGTCCCTCCCATTTGACACATATTTGGAAATTAAAACAAAAACACCCAGATTCTCATTTTCATCTCATACAAGCAAACATACACCTTGCATAAACCTTGGACATCATGGAGACAGACACTGATACATCATATGACCGAGATGGTGATTCTACCATTGAGTTACATGCACCTAGAAGGCCTCATAAAAGTGGCAGACATGTGAGAGAAGAGCCCACCTCATTGGCTGAATTGCAGGCTTGTCCACTTGCCATGGCATGTTTTCGGGAAGAGTCATGCTATCAGTTTTGTGAAATGATTGCTAGGATCCATTATCATCAGGAGTTGGCTCGTTTTTTTGTATTGCATTTACATGATGGTCAGGTAACTCTTGCGGGTGTAAATTTCACTTTGACACCGGAAACTATCTCTCAAGCAATCGGAATACCGAATGTGGGTGAACAATGGAACAAAAGGCAGCAGGTGGACAGAGTGCATTATGAACCATATATCAGGCCTATTTTTGTGAGGCAACTCAACAGAGTGTTCCCATTCTGGTTCCTAAAGGAATCCTATGCCCCTCTGATGAAACTCATTATCAGATATTTCAGTTGTGAGGGCCGGTTTTCATGCCTCTATGCCTACCATATCAGGTTATTGATGCATTTCACCAGAGTGAGGATGATGAACATCCCTTATTTCATGTGTCGGAATATCGAAAGAATGACCACTCTTGTGTAGAGGAAAACTCCCGAGCAGCAGTACAACAATATTTATCACTATGCACTCATCAAGATCGTGGTTGTACATCAGCTTAGATTGCAGGGAATTTCATGGGAGAATTTCAATTCCCATGATTTCTTCACAGCTCCTCAGGTTCCTCCAGAGGTTTCCCATGATGCAGGTGAACCTTCACATCAGTATGGAGGTCAGGAGGTAGATACTACTAATGTGCCGATGTATATCACTTATCAGAGAGGCACTAGAGGATTATTTGCAGTAGCCCGAGGAGTACTATCTCCACCTGGGGTGGAAGGGGTCTCGCTTCCATCATCAGCAGCACAAGTATATCTACAAGACAGAGGTAAGAGGCCTATGTAGGATGAGGGGCCTTCAGGAGGCCAAGACACAAGTTTCATACTGATTGATGAGGATTTGAGCTCTCCAAGCTCAAACTTGAGAGAGACTATTCAGGAGCAGAAGGTTGAGATAGACACATTGACCATCAATTTGCAGAGAGCCCAATGGATCATAAAATACCTGGAGCAGTGAAACAAATAGTTATAAGATCATCAAACAATCATGGAGTTGCAAAACATCCGTGAGAATTGGCAAGTTGCCCAAAGAAGCCAAACCCAGATGACATCCATTGAGCGGGAGATTGAGGCTGATAGAGAGACTTGGCTTGAGAGGGTCAATATTCATCTTGAGAAGCTATTGGAGAAGGAAAAAAAGGAAAATAACATGCTAAGACACATGAAGAACCATTATTGGGCGCGAAATCATGTTTGCAAGGCACGAATTAAAATCCTGAAAGCAAAGCTAAAGAGGGCACTAAAGCGTCGCAAAAGGCATGATAGACTCCAAATTTTGTCCGAAGCTTCTTTGGCTCAACATAGCACTTGATGGTGGACCTTCTACCCAAATTTCAAGAAATTTGGGAAACTTTTTGTCAATTTTGAAATTTTTGGCCTTAAAACAAATTTTCCTGCCCGACGCGTCGTGCCACTTGGCGCGCGCTTATAATTGGCAGCTCCTTTTGAGAAAGACTTTGCATTTATGGATTTTTCATCAAAATTTATGCATGCCTACCCATTACCTAAGGATTTTTACAAGTTTTTGGTTGCTTGAAAGGTAAAAAACACCTTAAAAATGGCCTTTCTGCCACTTTTTGGACACACAGGAAGCAGTGTTGGGAGATTTGATTTTTGGAGGGGCAAATGGCAACCAAATTCAGAAATTCCACTTGGGTTGGAAAGAAGACAGGTAGATATTTCCAACAAGCTATCTTGCACTCAATTTTGACTTTGGGAAGGCCCTCAAAATCAGCCTCAAAGTGGCACGATGCATAGAGATTTTAGGCGTGGTGCATTGGGAAATTTGGCCTAGTTTTCACTCGGCAGTTCAGATTTTCGCCTAGTTTTGGCCAGTTTGACTTTTTTATCTTCATATGTACAGATCTTGATATAAATTGATGTAATTTCATGACTTTGATGTAATTTTGGCACATTTTTACTCATGCAAGTATATTCATTCACCAAAAAGTGAAATGTAACTGAATGAATCAATTTCCTATCTTATAGAGGCAAGTTGCTCCACTGCCTATTTTTCAGTTCTTAGTTTAGATCTTGTTGAAATAGCTCCTAGAATGGTGAGCTCAACCCCTAGAGGCTTGGGGATGATTTATGCTTGTCTATATCTTCTAGTTTCTCAGTCATTTTTAGGGTTGGACTCTTGGGATTGTTTAGCACTTCATTGTACATTTCATCTCTGCATTTTGGCAAAGGAATAGACCAGGGTTTGCAGCACTCTTTGGGATCCATGTGGCTCTATGTTTTGATGGTGTATTTCTCTCTGTGATTGTATGTTCACAAATGTTTTATGTGTATCATTTCCCTTCTTCTTTCTTCTCAAATTAAACAAATGAGTGATAAAAGTGGAATTCATTAGATGTGCAGTGCTCTGCCTTGAGTTTTGTTTAATTTTCCATGTTTTCAATTGTCTGAAGAGGATTATTGAATCCCTCTTGCCCTCTTCAACTCCTCACCGGTCTGATCTATCCATTTCATTCAATTTCGAAGCATCAAAACAATTTCTTTACTTGCCCCATTCAGCCCTCTGCAAGACTAATAATTTCCCAGACCCAAAATCTATCTTTCCCTTTGATCCAAAAAAAACCTTCAAAATCAGATTCAACCTCCTTACATATATACCTAGTCTAAAATCAGCTTTTATTTTAAATCATCTCAAGACTTATTGATTATTCTTGCTGAGATTGACAAGGAGAGAGCCGTCTCCTGATCTAGTAGGGCTAGCTACTAGATTAAGTATGGTTTGATGTTACCCTAGCCTGTGCCTTCCTTCAGCCTGAGGTAGATTTAGGAAATAACATAGTGGCGACCATACTGGGGAATGAAATGGTTTGCTTGTTAGTGTTATTTGTTTTATAAGCTACAAACGGAGCCTGAAGTTATGCCAGGTAGCCTTCAAAACACTCTTGCTTTCCATTAGCGAAAGTAGATAAACGTTGCTTCAGTCAATCTCCGGTCTAGTTTGTAAACGTGACACCTAACTTGTAAATTTCCCCTAGTACATCAGATCGTTCTAGACTTTGGATGATGAGTTTAGAATTTGATAGGATGAACAAGTTGGTTTTGTCCCTTTGATTTTTGGAAATAATTCAACACACTAGCTTCCAGAAGACATACCAGAGAAAATCCAGATCCCGATCCACCTCCTGTGTATGAAAATCCCAATCTTATTTCGAGAATCCTTCGTCAAGAAAGTCCTATGATTCCTTTGTTTAAATCTCATTCATGTCCCGCTGTTTTTGAGTATCTTGAAGATCTTGAGTTTGACGAACAATTTGAGTTGTCGTTGTTTGAGACTAAGTCTAAAAGTGCTATTGATTCTACTGTCATAAATTCCGATTTTATCAAGTATATTGAAATTGAACAGGCTAATAGATTCATTGACAGTTACATTTTGAATATTCAAAATTCCATTATGGCAACAAATATTCCTGAGTTCATAGAGTTTGCATCTGCAACTCTTGCATCATCTGCAGTTACATTTGGTTCACAAGTTCATACCAAGCCTCCTTTCATTCCTACCATTCCCGTGCAACCATTTATTTATGATCAACAATCTACAATAGTTTCGCCTCCGTCCACACCTCATACACCTCATACATCAACTGCTCCGACTCCGCCTATATCTCCAAGACCAGTTGTAAATCCACCAAGAGCAATGGTTGCCCGATTTGCACCTCTCGTATTACCTAAAAACTTAGATGACATGCCCACAGATTATCAAAGAAAAATTCCATTATTTGATGGCACTCCTCAAAGTGTCACTTCTCAGCAACATGTGGATAGAATGGCAGATTTCTTTTACCTCCATGAGATTGATGCCGAAAATGTGACAATGAGATTGTTTGTACAAACCTTTGGAGGAGAAGTGAGAAAGCGGTTCAGAGCTTTGCCAGCTAGAAGTATTGCTACATTGGAAAATCTTCAGAGATAATTCTTGGATCGATGGGAAGTGCAGAAAGATCCTCTTTCGATTCTTTCCGAATATGACAATATTAAGCGAAATGTTGGTGAGTTAGTTCAAGACTATTTTATTAGATTCAATTCTGTTTACAATGAAATTCTTGATGATATAAAGCCACCTAGGGGTTTAGCTTTGATTAAGTTTTCGGATGGTTTCGATCCTAACATGGCTTATCAATTGAGAGAAAGAAGTCTAGCTACATTAGAAGATATGTAGAAAATTGCAGTCAGTGTTGAAGCTAATTTGAATGCCAGGAGAGCTAGGATGAGAGCTGAAAATAAAGTAGCAATAAAGGAAGAGGTTTCCACGTCAGATAAAATGCTTCGGAAGATGGAAAATATGTTTGAAATATTAACACTTGATAAGCCTAAACCGCAGATTAGAAATCCTAACTTTCGTGGTCAGCAACCGCAATTTAGAATCAAACAAAGAGAGCAGCGAGCACAAGAGCCGACAGCACAACAGCAAGTGAAGACACCCTTACAGTAGAATTTTGTTGGTCCGGATTCAGATGATGAAGAGAATGTAATAGGAGAAGAGAATCATTTTTTTACACTTGATGATATTCCAACTTTTATCACTGAAGATGAAGAGTATGCAGAAAACTCAGCTATAAAAAAAGACGAGGATTTCATCTTGGAAAATGAGACAACTCTTGAAGAAGATTCTGATGAGTATCAAAGGGAATACATGAATGCCTTGACTGCCCAGCAGCGACAATATTCACTTAGAAATATAGATGTCCCTATTAATCCAATTTAGAAGAGAAAGGAAGTTTCAGCACCAAATAATGATTCACCCGTTGTGTAGAAGAAGGGAAAAGAGACAGCTGATCCCACTACTAGCAAATCCCCATCAACGAATGAAAGATCCAATCAGCCAATTGTATCAAAGGAGAAAACTGAAAAGAAGGATGTTCTAGCTAAAGAGGTAGAGAATATTTCAGTTTTTAACTTAGAAAATGAAATTGCTAAGTTAAAAGTTTCCATTCCTTTAACTGAGTTGATGAAGAATAACAACTATAAGGGTCAGGTGTCTAAGATTTTGAATTTAGATCCATTGTCTGATATGGTGAATGTGGAAGATGATAAACCTGAGTTGATTTTTGGTCCAGCATTGGATGGTGAGTCTCCAGATAGTGATGTGCCTCCTTTTTATATCAGCCTTAGATTGCATTATTTTGTGTTACATAATGCTATGTTTGATTCCGGAGCCTCTCATAATCTCATTCCGAGGGCAATCATGGAGAAATTGGGATTGGACATCACTAGAAAGTATCATGATGTTTACTCTTTTGATTCCAGTAGAGTAAGATGCATTGGGCTAATTAAAGATTTGGTGGTCAGCTTGGGTTAGATTCCTACTAAAAATGTTTTCATGGACGTGGTTGTGGCATATATTCCTCCTAGATTTGGCATGCTTCTTTCCAGATATTGGGGAGCGAAACTAAAGGGAACATTGCAGCTTGACTTCTCCTATGCTACTATTCCTATGTTTGGTTAGATGAGGAAATTATATCGGGAGCAAAAGATGAAGTATATGATCACCAGCAAGGAGAAACCGGTAAATCATCCAATCAATTATGTACATACAGATTTAGATTCGTTTGTTTTGTATTCAGATAGTTTCAATGATGTAAATAGCCAATTATTTTAAGTAGAAGACATTCCGGAAATCACCGAAAATTTCAAAGAGGTCTTAAAGACAGAGAGACAAAAACTTGAAAGTTCTGCTGAGCAATCAGCCTTCCGAAAACAATAAAAAATTGATGTACAGCAAGCAGAAATAACAGAGCAAATAGAAATTGGAAGAAGATGAAGATGGTTTATGGACCATGGATTTTGATGGTGCAGTAGGAAGTGATGGTGCTGGAATTGGCATTTGGGTACGTAGCCCTTTTTCCGCCCCAAACAAGGTACCAAGCAATGTAAGGGTCTGTTCTTATAAATTGGCTTTTGATTGTTCAAATAATGAGGCTGAATATGAAGCTTTAATTACTGGTCTGAAAATTCTTAGAAAATTAAATGCTAAGAGGATTTTAGTGTATGGCGACTCCGAGTTGGTAATCAAGAAAGTGAAAGGTGAATATCAAGCTAAGCATCCTCGAATGCGGGCTTACCGAAATGTAGTTCTTGATATCTTGAAATTGTTTTCAGATTATACTTTGACTTGTGTCCCTCGTATTCAGAATGGTATTGCAGATGCACTTGCAAAGGCAGCAAGTAATTTGAAAATTCCGATGAACTCAAGTAAAAAATTCGAAATTCATGTGAAGCATCATCCAACTATCCCGAACAATCAAAGGTATTAGCAAGTGTTTCAAGATGACGAAGAAATTGATGAATTTCTGCAAAATAAAGGTAAATTCAAAGACACTTCTATTGATGTGGAGCATGATGATGGTGGGGCTGATGTGCAAGTAAATCAGATGGAAGTATTACCGCTGAAGGATAATGTCATTCCTAAAGGTCTAATACCTTTAGAGGAGCTTTTCGATCAAGATGACGTAGCTAGAAAACCAACCCTGAGGCCAATTGAAAAGGGAGTTGAAGATGTGAACATTGGATCAGCTGAGAATCCAAAAATGGTGAAATTGTCCAAAGCATTGTCACCACATGTAAAAGCAAAGTATGTTAGTTTATTGTCCTCTTTTGCTGATGTATTTGCTTGGGACTATTCATATTTGAAGACATATGATACAAACATAATTCAGCACACCATTCCGATCAAGCCAAATCAAAATCCCTTCAGGCAGAAGTTGAGAAGAATAAAACTGAAGTTGCTGCCCTCAATTGAGAAGGAAGTGAATCGTTTATATAAGGCTAGTATCATTGTTCCTATAAGGTTTTCAGATTGGATCTCTAATTTGGTTCCCTTACGCAAGAAGACAAGTGAGATTCGTTTGTGCATTGATTTTACGAATCTGAATAAGGTTTCTTTGAAAGATAATTATCCATTGCCCAAAATGGATCACATACTTCAACGAGTAGTTGGAGCATCTCGTATGTCGCTACTCGATGGTTATTCTGGTTATAACCAAATTCTGGTCCATGAGGATAATAGATACAAAACAACATTCACCACTCCATGGGGAACTTTTCATTACACTAAAATGCCTTTCGGTTTGAAGAATGTTGGTGCAAACTTTCAGCGCGCAATGGATATGGCTTTTGCAAATGAGAAGGATGTTTTTCTTGTTATGTATCTTGATGATTTTTTAGTGCAAACAGATCCCAAGGGGAGATGAGGCAAATGGATTGTTTCCTTGTTGGAGTATGATGTGGAGATAAAGCCTACAAAGCTTATCAAAGGACAAGGGCTGGCTAAGCTAATGGCTGAGTCAAATTTACATGCCTTGGACATTAATCTCATTGTTGTTATGTCCGAGGAAAATGAAGAAAGTTTGCTAATTCAGGTATCAGAAATCTTTTTCCATTCTCCTTGGTATTCAGATATTGTATATGTGCTCCAAAACTTGTCACCACCGCCAGGCATGGCTAAAAACAAAAGTAGAACTCTGAAATTGAAGGCTGCTAAGTTTTGTATTTTGAAAAATGCACTCTATTGGAAAGATCCCGGTGGTGTTTTGCTAAACTGTTTGGTGGAAGAAGAAGCAAAGCGGGTTATGGAGGATTTTCATAAACGAGATTGTGGAGGTCACCTTTTCTAGAAAACAACGGCCAACAAAATCTTGAGAGCGGGATATTATTGGCCGACTCTTTTTACGGATGTGTAAAAAATTGTTAAAAGCTGTCATGAGTGTCAGATTTTTGAAGGGAGGAAGAAATTGTAGCCTTTTCCACTTAAGCCCTTTGAGGTAAGTGCTCCTTTTCAGCAGTGGGGTTTTGATTTCATTGGCGAGATCCATCCCGCTTCTTCAGCTCAGCACAAGTGGATCCTCACAACGACAAATTATTTCGAAAAATGGATTGAAGAAATTCCCACCAGGCAAGCTACAGATGCGGTAATAATTTCATTCCTTGAGAATAACATTTTGTCTCATTTTGGTTGCCCGAATAAGTTAATTACTGATAATGTAGCAGCTTTCAAATCAAAAATAATGGTTGAGTTTTGTGATAAGTATCACATCACTTTGGGACACTCAACTGCTTATCATCCACAAGGCAACGGATTGGTGGAGTCTTTGAACAAATCTTTGGTCAACATCATTAAAAATTTGCTGGAAATAAACAAGAAAAGTTGGCATAAGAAGTTGGTCAATGCACTTTGGGCAGATCAAGTGAGTCAGAAGAAATCCATAGGTATGTCCCCCTTTGAGTTAGTATATGGAGTTGACACAATATTTCCTACCTCTCTCGCAATTCCAATAGTCAAACTTCTGCAGGAAGCTGGCAGTGAAGATGATCATATGCAAAGAAGAATAAATCAAATGATCCATTTGCAGTAGAATAGAGAAGAATTTTTCCAAAACATGTTCAATCTGCAAGAGAGAATTAAGAAAATATATGACAGAAAAGAAAAGGCGGACAAATTTCAATTGGAAGAAGTGGTGCTGAAATGGGATGTAAGAAACGAGGAAAAGGGTAAGCATGGTAAGTTCAAAAATCTCTGGAAAGGACCCTTTAAAATTGCTACATATCGGGGTCAGAATGCCTTTCTTCTGAAAGAGATGAACGAGGAAGATTGTCCAGGAGGGCCGATCAATGGTCGGATGCTCAAGCGGTATCATTTCTAAAATGTTTTCTGCTGTTTACATTGTCATTGTACATACCGTTTTATTTCAGTTTCATTGCAAGTGTGTGCTGTGATCTTTTCTTCAATTTGGGGCCCGAGGTGAAGGCTATAACTCTGAAGATTGATTTTAGATTTGGTTTGATTTTGTTGAGTTAGGTCTTTCAGTCATTTTGGTTTCAAAATTGAGTCAGTTTGAGTCAATTTTCAGTCAATAAAATGAGTCTAGAATCTTGTGTTAGTTTGTCGAAGTTATGGACTCCATAGCCCAATGGACGAAGGCACTGCCTAATCTCCCAGAAATTTGTAGTTCTTGGCACCTCCAAGGAGCTACCATCCCCATTGGAGCCAATGTTAGCATCGGTATCTTCATCCCTCCGTCAAAGATCAAATTTCTATTGTTGCATTTCATTCTAGGTGTCGCATTCAGTTCAGTCAGCTGCATTCCATTAGGAGCATGGATCATCTGACAGAAGGGTCTTGTCACTCATATCCCTCACGTCATGTACCTGCTGGTCTAGTTCTGTTCATCAAAATCATTTATAGTCATTTTTGGTCTCCTGGTTGGCAAAAAGTTGTTTTAGGGTTTTTAGTCTCATTAGGTCTAGGGTTTCATCAATTTAGTCTCAAATTGTCTAATAATGGCCAGCAAGCACATGAGGAAACTTCAAATAAGGTTTCAGTGCAAAAATTTCATTATCTAATGCTTAATAATGATTTTTCTTCAAAACTTTGTTTTGAAGAAAAATTGTTTATTTTATCCTTTTGTAACAAATGCAATGTGATTTTTAAGTTCTTCAATTGTAATAATGCTCCATTCGCAACCCTGGTTGCCTTTGCCAAAACTTCATTCCATCCATCCCTGCAAAGCAGACAAGAAGCTCATTATTCAGTTCAAAAATCAAAACCAAGCAAAACAGAGTTCTTTTGAAAAAGTGCCAAAGTTTTCAAACATTGTAAAGTGGGTTTTTTCAAATAAAAAATCAAAATCTTTGGTACAAATATGATTTTTATGTTTCAAAAATTCATTTGCATGCCAAAGACATCAATAAGCCATAGAAAATCGTGGAGGAGTGAAGAAACAAGTTTGGAGGCCGAACTGTGTTGAAACAGAGGGGCACAGTGCACTGGGCAGTGGTCGTGACGCATAAGCTGAGCGCGGTGCATAGAGTTGTTTCATTGTGTGTTAAATTGTTCCTACATGACGCATTGAACCAGCGTGGTGCACTAGGTTTAGTGTGCGACGCACAGGGCAGACATCTAAATTTTTGCCATTGCTTCCAAATTTTTGAACCGGTTCGATCAATATTGCTCCAAGTAAGTTCATGTGACCTTCTATTTGCCATGAACAATTGTTTGATGTCAATTTTGAGAGTTTAAATGAAAAACTCAAAACCTATCATCTTGTTGAAAATTACTCCCTTAGGGTTTTGAAGTTGGTGTTTTTTTTAAAATAATTTTGTGCCAAATACTCCATTCCCCACCTTATTTTGCCTCCCCCTCACTGTTATCCTATCACTACAGTCCATTCCCCATTACCTTACATCCCTAAAGCCACTCATACCCATCTCATTCCCATTATCCCTATCCCATTTGCAAAATTTCCCCAAATTCCAAGTTTATCCCAAAAAAATCAAGTGGTTGTCCCTTGTCCCTAAATTTGTCAAATCTCAAGTTTTCAAAAGGCAAATTCCACTCGAAAATACTTTATCGTTCCTACTCCCCTATTTCTCTACAGTCCCTCCCATTTGACATATATTTGAAAATTAAAACAAAAACACCCAAATTCTCATTTTCATCTCATACAAGAAAACATACACCTTGCATAGACCTTGCACATCATGGAGACAGACACTGATACATCATATGAACGAGATAGTGATTCTACCACTGAGCTACATGCACCTAGAAGGCCTCATAAAAGTGGCAGACATGTGAGAGAAGAGCCCACCTCATTGGCTGAATTTCAGGCTTGTCCACTTGCCATGGCATGTTTTCAGGAAGAGTCATGCTATCAGTTTTTTGAAATGATTGCTACGATCCATTATCATCAGTAGTTGGCTCGTTTGTTTGTATTGTATTTACATGATGGTCAGGTAACTCTTGCTGGTGCAAATTTCACTTTGACATTGGAAACTATCTCTCAAGCAACCGGAATACCGAATGTGGGTGAATAGTGGAACAAAAGGCAGCAGGTCGATAGAGTGCATTATGAACCATATATCAGGCCTAGTTTTGTGAGGCAACTCAACAGAGTGTTCCCATTCCAGTTCCTAAAGGAATCCTATGTGCCTCTGATGAAACTCATTATCAGATATTTCAGTTGTGAGGGACGGTTTTCATGCCTCTATGCCTACCATATCAGGTTATTGATGCATTTCACCAGAGTGAGGATGATGAACATCCCTTATTTCATGTGCTGGAATATTGAAATAATGACCACTCTTGTGCAAAGGAAAACTCCCGAGCAACGGTACAACAGTATTTATCACTATGCACTCATCAAGATCGTGGTTGTACATCAGCTTGGATTGCAGGGTGTTTCATGGAAAGATTTCATTTCCCATGATTTCTTCATAGCTCCTCAAGTTCCTCCGGAGGTTGCCCATGATGCACGTGAACCTTTGCATTAGTATGGAGGTCAGGAGGCAGAGACTACTAGTATGCCGATGTATATCACTTATGAAAGAGGCACTAGAGGATTATTTGCAGCAGCCCGACGAGTACTATCTCCACCTGGGGTGGAAGGGGTCTTTCTTCCGTCATCAGGAGCACAGGTACAGGTACAGGATAGAGGTAAGAGGCCTATGCAGGATGAGGGGCCTTCAGGAGGCCAAGACACAGGTTTCATACTGATTGATGAGGATTTGAGCTCTCCAAGCTCAAAGTTGAGAGAGAATATTCAGGAGCAGAAGGCTGAGATAGACACATTTACCGTCAAGTTACAGAGAGCCCAATGGATCATAAACTACCTGGAGTAGCGAAACAAACAGTTATAAGATCAGCAAACAATCATGGAGTTGCAAAACATCCATGAGAACCGGCAAGCTGCCCAAAGAAGCCAAACCCAGATGACATCCATTGAGCGGGAGATTGAGGCTGATAGAGAGACTTGGCTTGAGAGGGTCAATATTCATCTTGAGAAGCTGTTGGGGAAGGAAAAAAAGGAAAAAAACATGCTAAGGCACATGAAGAACCATTATTGGGCGCGAAATCATGTTTGCAAGGCGCGAATTAAAATCCTAAAAGCAAAGCTAAAGAGGGCACTAAAGCGTCGCAAAAGGCATGATAGACTCCAAATTTTGGCTGAAGCTTCTTTGGCTCAGCATAGCACTTGATGGTGGACCTTCTACCCAAATTTCAAGAAATTTTGGAAAATCTTTGTCAATTTTGAAATTTTTGGCCTTAAAATAGATTTTCCTGCCCGACGCGTCGTGCCACTTGGCGCACGCTTATAATTGGCAGCTCCTCTTGAGAAAAACTTTGCATTTCTAGATTTTTAATCAAAATTTATGCATGCATACCCATTACATAAGGATTTTGACAATTTTTTGGTTGCTTGAAAGGTCAAAAACACCTTAAAAATGGCCTTTCTGCCACTTTTTGGACACACAGGAATCAATGTTGGGAGATTTGATTTTTGGAGGGGAAAATGGAAACCAAATTCATAAATTCCACTTGGGTTGGAAAGTAGACAGGTAGAGATTTCCAACGAGCTATCCTGCACTCAATTTGGACTCCGGAAAGGCCCTCAAAATCAACCTCAAAGTGGCGCAATGTATAGAGATTTCAGGCGCGGCACATTGGGAAATTTGGCCTAGTTTTCACTCGGCAATTCAGATTTTCTCCTAGTTTCGGCTAGTTTGAATTTTTTATCTTCATATGTATAGCTCTTGATGTAAATTGATGTAATTTTATGAATTTGATTTAATTTTGGCACATTTTTACTCATGCAAGTAGATTCATTCACCAAAAAGTGAAATGTAACTGAATGAATCAATTTCCTATCTTATAGAGGCAAGCTGTTCCATTGCCTATTTTTCAGTTCTTAGTTTAGATATTGTTGAAAAAGCTCCTAGAATGGTGAGTTTGACCCCTAGAGGCATGGGGATGAGTTATTATTGTCTATATCTTCTAGTTTCTCAGTCATTTTCAGGGTTGGACTCTTGGGATTGTTTGGCACTTCATTGTACATTTCATGTCTGCATTTTGGCAAAGGAATAGACCAGGGTTTGCAGTACTCTTTGGGATCCATGTGGCTCCATGTTTTTATGGTGTATTTCTCTCTGTGATTGTAATTTCACTGATGTTTTATGTGTATCATTTCCCTTCTTCTTTCTTCTCAAATTAAACAAATGAGTGATAAAGGTGGAATTCATTAGATTTGCAGTGCTCTGCCTTGAGTTTTGTTTAATTTTCCATGTTTTAAACTGTCTGAAGAGGATTATTGAATCCCTCTTGCCCTCTTCAACTCCTCACCGGTATGATCTATCCATTTCATTCAATTTAGAAGCATCAAAACAATTGCCTTACTTGCCCCATTCAGCCCTCTGCAAGACTCATCATTTCCTAGACCCAAAATCTGTCTTTCCCTTTGATCCAACAAGAACCTTCAAAATCAGATTCAACCTCCTTACATATATATCTAGCCTAAAATTAGCTTTTATTTTAAATCATCTCAAGCCTTATTTATTATTCTTGCTGAGATTGACAAGGAGAGAGACCTCTCCCGATCTGGTAGGGCTAGCTACCATATTAAGCGTGGTTTGATGTTACCCTAGACTCTGCCTTCCTTCAGCCTGAGGTAGATTTAGGCAATAACAGTAGCAAAATTTTATTCCCAGGTTCTGGGAATTGATTTTGGTCATATTTTTTCTCCTGTTTCCAAGTTTACTTCTATTAGATTACTTTTATCTTTGTTGTTGCATTTGATTTTGAGGTGGAACAGATGGATGTGAAGACAACATTTCTTCACGGGGATCTGGAAGAGGATATCTACATGAAGCAACCTGAGTTCTTTATGGTGAAGGGTAAGAAATAACTAGTATGCAAGTTAAAAAAGTCCCTATATGGGTTAAAATAGTCACCAAGGATGTGGTATCAGAAATTTGATACCTATATACAGGGACTTAGATTCACCAGAAGCAAAGAGAATCACTGTGTGTATTTTAAATTAATTGGTGACCATGCTATTTATTTGTTCTTTTATGTGGATGATATGTTTATTATTGGAAATGAAAAATAAATTATCCAGGATTTGAAGACCCAATTGTTCTCCATGTTAGGGTCTCTGTAATTTTCAAGATTGGCAAGAACAAATGCTGCAGATCCTACATCAAAACCACTTTGGAATCTGAGAATCTAGCCCTCTTGGATTCAAAGAGGGATCTCTCTATATCAATATGTACAAAAGATATGATATTAGGCTAGTTATGAAGTACAAGGATTTGTTTGTTTTTGGTTGGGTGTGATATCATCAAAATGAAGGAAGTCTTTTGAAGGGTGAAGGTATGAGCAGGTTGAGAGAATGGTTCAGCTGATAGGATAAGTAAGAAACAATGTCAATCCATTGGGCTATGGAGTCATAAAGGATTTAATTGCACAAAAAGTTTCAAGTATGGTCTATGGGGCAAGTCATCTATATCAAATATGTTTTTTAGATTGAGTTTATGGTATGAAACATCAAAGTGTAGTAAAAAAAGAAAAGATAATAACCATTTAAGAATATATTAACTTCACTAAACAAGAAAATCCTTTCAAAGCATCTCTTTGAAGCAAGCCAAAGGACAGGGCAAACCATAGACTTCTTTGGGAAAAATTTTACTAAAGCACACTTTTCAGACAACAATCCAGCAATCTAACTAATTACTTTCAGACAACAGAAAATATATAAGAAAACAAAGGGCAGCCTAAGATCAAGTAAGGACTTTGACCCTATCCTGCTTTTGGCATACTCTCACGGATCTTTTCACAACAACTGTTGGAGATAAACTAGAGGACAAGGCTAACCTTAGACTTCCCTAGTTTAACTTTTACATAGCATATAATGAAAATATCGTTTAAAGACCATTTCTCAAGTTTTACCCAGCAAGACATGGGCTCACCAACATTCCTTAACTAGTTACACTCCATTGAAATCATTCCCAAACACACATTTAGAGGAAAACATAAAGATAAAGACTTATCAGTGAGAAATAGGGTAGTTTCCAGTAAATCCTAATCTATATTTGCTGTTCTTTATCAAAGAAAATGGACAGTGTGGAAAACATGAGAAAAATAATAATTACAGTAAGAAACACATCACCGTTGACATAGACCAGGATCCCATAAATCAGCTTTGTATTATGATGTTCAAACTAGTTACAATCTTCAAGTCCAGTGGGTCTTTACAGCTTCAAACTTCTCATCTCAGCCTATCTTTCTTCAATTACAAACAGAGCTTCAGCAGCCTCAGTAACTATTTACACTTGATAAGTATTCAACAACCAACATTTACAATGGGTTCCTCATATGATATATATAGAAAAAATGAGGAGGTGGAGTGAAAGGAAGATTTATTGTTCAATTAATACAGAGTTATGGCTTCTCAACCTTTGGGAGGCACAATGAAGAAGATTTAAGATTTTTGGCTTTGTTAATTGATTTTTTACATTAAGTTTCATTGACTCAGTCACTTTTTTGACCTTTGAGGCTTTTGGTAGGCTGGCAATAACTTCTAAGCTATCTTTGGAAAAATATCTCTGACTGTGCATTCAATTTGTATTCTTTTGAGGCAAATAAGCTAGCAAGTGACATTTTGAGGATTAATTGCCTCACTAATGTGGATTTTGGAGGCAATCTTCTGTTGATCTGTTTCATTATGCCCCTTTAAACACTGATTTGGCCTTTAATATAGCTTTGAGATCTTATTTAATCATCTTCGGGCCTTTAAACCTTTTCTACTGACTGTATTCACTTTTAAACATTGATTTGGCCTTTGATATGCTTTAGGCCTTCTTTAAATCACCATTTGGGATTTTCGAGCTTTTTGTTCTTTACTTGAATTTTTAACTTTTAAAACTGATCTTGCCCTCAAATGGTGCTTTAACCTTTAACATTTGAATAGATTCATTTCATCTTCAACTTTTTCATTTTAATCCTTTATGTTTCTTTCCTGATACTCTTTTACTGTTCTTCATTTAACTTCATTGGTTTTGCTCACAGGAGTTTTCTTTATGCATTGGAGGGTTTTACTGTGTAACCATTTTCTCATGAAACAATCTTTAAAAACACTGAAATCTAACCCTTTTGTCCCTTCTTTACATTTAATCCAGCTACAAAGGATCGTCATCCTCAACCTTGTCCCTTTATTGGATTGTGAGATGGTTTTACACTATGACTGCTGCCATGAAACCTGCAATACAACAAAAATTTAACAAAACCTATGAATTTGGGGTTAAAATTGCTTACAGAGGCTTGGCGGAGGATGGGAGGAGCAATGAGGAGGAAAAATGTATGCCGGAAGGGTTTTATGGACAAAAACACGAAAATATGCTTAATTGTGAGTTTTAGAGCAAAATGGTGGATAGGTGGTTTTGCGAAAACCGGAGACGGTTTTCGTGTGCAAGTTGGGCGGTTATTGGTATTGGTTCTTTTTAATGCGATACTACTCAGGTGTCTACACCTGTCCACCCAATACCTCCGATTTCGTGTCCAAAATTCACGATTGGTTTTGTTGGTGAAATGAATGCAAAATGGGTTTAGGACCATTAAATATTCGGGCTGAAGATCTACGGTCATGGATGAATGTGAGGATTGGAAGTTGTGCGATGGAACATATGGTGGGGTCAGCAGGTGACATCACCTATTTTGTTTGGTAGCAAGGAGGCTTAAAGTCGGGCAAACCTTGGCTTATAGCGATAAAATGAAATAATCCAGGTAGAGGTGAAATATATCAGAAAGAAGGTGAAAGTGGGAGTGAGGGTTAATGGCCGTCCAATCCAGGGGCGAAAGGACAGATCGACAGTGGAGATGATTTGGAGGGAGAAACGATAAGGGGTAGTCCAGAGGATGACAGGGGAAAGGAGAGAAATTAGATCAAGGAGATCTAAGGCCAGGATCATTTCAAAGGGGGAAGGATAAAAGGCAGAGGGCCCATATTTTTCGAAGGTTTAGGGTTATTTATTTAGGAAAAAGGTTTTTTATAAGAGTGGCGGAGAAAAAAGAAAAGATCAATAGGAACCGTCAGATCAGCAAGATCGACGGTTGAGATCCAAATCGAGGAATCAGAGATTTGAGGAGAAGAGGGTCTGGGCACAAAGATTTTAGATTTTGCGATGGCCGATGAGAGAAGGAGGGCGATGAAAGGAGGATCGTTCGATCATGATTGAGATCGACGGTGGATATGTGATCGAGCTTCTCGTATCTGCGGAGAAAAAGTCCGGGGGCATAAAAACTGGAATTTGTCGATGCGCGGATGTGATGAGGTGGAGCGATGTGATGAACAATGTCAATGCGACGGCCGATGTGATATGTGATCGAGCTTCTCGTATCTGCGGAGAAAAAGTCCGGGGGCATAAAAACTGGAATTTGTCGATGCGCGGATGTGATGAGGTGGAGCGATGTGATGAACAATGTCAATGCGACGGCCGATGTGATGGGATCACATCGGCGGGGTTTATATCGGGTGATCGCATTGGGATGGCAAAAAGGTAAAGGGGAAGAAGAAATGGAAAATGCCGATGCGCGATGTACGATGAGGGCTAGCACCTAGTTGCATAGCGCGGTTTTATTGAGGTAAAGGGGGGGGAGCTTAAGCCAAGGGGGCTTAAAGCTTTAAAGGAGTGGAACAAGGTTTTCAAAGGTTTTTTATGTGTTTTTTTATGAAATGAAGGATAAAAATGGGTTTTTTAAAAGGGGATGGAGGGTAAAATGAGAGGAAAATGAGGGGTATATAAAGGGTAAAAATGAGTGAAAATGGAAGAATTAAAAAGCTTAAAACAACTCTTTTCGAAACCAACAGGACTCCTTTAAAGGCTTTGAAATGAAGATATCAGTGAATTGGATCTCTTAAGAGTAAAGAACACAGAGAGGCTTCAAGAATGAGTAATTTTCTATGAAAATAATCTCTTGAAGGCTCAAGACCTGTTTTAGCCATCATTTGCCATGACAAAAATTTATTGATGGCCAACAGTGGCTCCACTTGGGCATGGCAGCTCCTTGGAGGTGTAAGAACTTCATATATAAATCTCTGGAATGTAGATCAGTGCCTTTATCCATTGAAATCATTTTCTTCCTTGATCATGCTACTTAAAAACATGATCAGTATTACATCAAACAGAATAATTCATTCCCCAAACAACTATCTACACAGCCTACTTTTCCTAACATTTTTTCTTCATAAGGTGCACTTGGACTTGCAAACCTTTGAAATCATATTTTATTCTTTTTTTGAAAGAAAAAAGCTAATCTAAATCTACCCTTATTTCTTCCATGAGTTCAAATTAAACAGTTGAACTCATAAATTCTCTACCTAAGCTACTATCTTCCAGGATTAAACTATCTGACAGATTTTATTCTCTACATTCTAAAATAGAAAATTTAAAACACAGCCAAACCAGGATTAAGCAGTCTGATTTGATTTTGTGTCTATGGCTGTATGTACAAGCTGCACATAGACTTTATTTGCAGAAAATTTAAAACAAAACTATGAAGGCTTAAGATCTAAAAATTACAATCATCCTTCATTCTTCTTATGACTAAGATTTTGATCTGTTTAGAGTCATTCTTTCTTTGATTCTTTGGTTCAAGTTTTCAGGGTATTAGAACCATTCTTTTCTTTTCCTTTGGCTCAGATTTTGGTCTTATTAGAGCCATTTCTTTCTATCCTAATCTAATCTACTGATAAGCCAAGATTGAACTGTTTGGAAAATCTTCTTCACTAACCTATCAGCGGTAAATTGACATCTATCTAGTCATGATTAGGCTATATGACGAAATAACATTGCTTTATTTTGGTAGTGGCATTTAAACTTGCACACTTTCAAATTTTTCCTTTCTTTTTTGGTATGGGGTTTTACCTTTCTTCTTTTGTTTCTGCCCTCTTTTTCTCTTTTTCTATTGTTTTTGTATTTTTTACTTTTTTCAAATTCAAAGCAGAAAACAAAAGACTAACTAAATGCTCAAAGGCTGAGCTTATTTTCTTTCCTATCTAACCTAATCTAACTCTGAAATATTTATATCTTTAGCTGACAAATTCTCTTTTCCAATACATCTAGTCAATTAGATGGTTCCATGACTGGTCTTTGCTCAACTCTTTGAGCATGCTGGATAAACAAAAGGGCCACTCCCATCTCACTTGTTCCTTAGCAGAAGTGTTAAAAAAATTTCTCACTTTTAGTAATACACTGCTCCTAACATCCTTTACTCCTTCAAATTTCTTCAAGAAATCAGCAAAGGGGTCTTGAAATAATACTTGGCTGTGAGCATTTGAAAGATAGTTTTCAACCAGGATTAATTTTTTCTCCACTAGATCAAGATCAAGTTTCTTTTGAGAAAGACAATATACCTCATCTTCATTATCATCTAAACTGGAGGACTCATCATATTTGGCAGTGGTGTCCTCTTATAGTCCTGGTATGCTATGATTTAGTGGGCTGTGGTGTCCTCATCATATTCTGCGAAGAGATCATCATTTTCTTGAGCAAGGGTATCTTTTATTACCTCAACCCTTCCAAGAGAAGGCTCCTTATCTTCATCCTGCTCACGAAACTCCTCTTTCTTTTCCTCTCCAACCTTTGAGCTGAAAGACTGTTGATTTCCAATTATGTGAAAACTATTTCTGATGTATTGGATTGGTTGATTATTTCTTTCAAGCTGATGATAGTGAAGTTCATGATGCCAATAAACTAATGGTTGCCCTGCATGATTAGTTTCTATTTGAAGCCCATCATAATAATCAGACTGATCAAATATTGGAAAATCATTAGTGTAAAAAATCTCACCAATCAAGAATATTGGGTTATCAGTTTGTTTTTCTTTAGGCTGATCTACAAGTTTATTTTCTAGTTCAAGGCAACAAGGACCAGTAGGTAGATGAGCATAATTGTTTTGTTCAAATGAAGTTTTGAGAGCTGGTTGTTTGTTTAATATTTGATCAATTTCTTCTTATGTCAAAAGAGGAGGGTTTTTAATTTAGCTTTGGACAGAAATACAACAGTCCTCTTTCTCTTGTGTTAACTGGTCTTGAGGTTGGATGTCCTCTTAAGCCTCTTCTAGTGAATCAGTATTTGTGATTGTAGGGAAACCTTGAAGATGTTCTATTGTTTCCTGATCTTCTTTTGTTTCAAACAAATCCTCATGGTTATTATGATGCTAATTTTGAATACAAGGTTCATGAGTTGTTTCTTCTACCATATCAGGATGCCACTCTTCTCTTGTAATCTGGAATGAGTTATAACATAGAGGGAGAGTCCCTATATGTGCTAGTTATCTTTCCATATCATATTCTGTGTTTTCTAAGTGGCTACTTGTTTCCTCAAAGCACTGCTCACTATTAGTATTTGCATTTTGGTAGTAAATTTCTCTTAACAATGCAATACAAGATAGAGGTATGCTGTCAGGACTCTCTTGACAGCCTTCTTCATTGTTTTCACTGTAACCTTGTTCATCATCTTCTATAAAGTCTTGATCATCATATTCCATAAAGTCTTGATCATCATCTTCTATAAAGTCTTGATCATTACACATGTCTTGCTCATTGTCTAGGTCTTGTAGTGGTTGAGTTTGTTCTTGATCTGGAAAAAGCATAGGCTGCTCTAGATTATCAATATTTAAATTAGCCTCACTTAGAAGGGATAATAAATCATTATTTATGTTTGCAAGGATATCTTGAGGAATTTCTTTTATCCCTTGATTGATTTCTTCCTCATTTGATTCATCTAGGTTCTTGAGATGGCTATAATGCATATGAAATTCTTGAATCGTTGTTAACAGATGATCAGGATGCATTTTAAAAAAATCCTCATCAATATCCAATAGGTATTGTATGATGTTTTGAGATTGATCACAACAGTTTGCATTCCACGATAAATATGAAGGGTTTTATTTGTATTCTTGATAAAATACTTGTTGCATGTCTTTCAAATAAAACAAGCTCTTAGGTTCTAACCATTCATACCAATCCCTTGCCTTTCCTTCTAATGTTAACATGAACATTTTCATAAGGCAGTCTTCATGCCATTCAATATTTACCTTCCATATATGTATATGAAATTTGATGAGATGTAATAATGGGTCATCAAACTTTTCACCTTGAAAAACAAGAAGGTTATCATCCCAAACCACCTGGGGCATCTTATGTGGGAATCCAGGGATATGATATCTACTCATTGGGGCATATCTCCTTTGTATCCTTGGTTCCATGTTTGTAAATCAGTAAAGAGGTCACTGTATCTTTTCAACCAGTTCAAATTCTTCTACCAGTGGAGTCATTTGGTCCTTTGATAATTGTGGAGTCGCCAGGTGGAAATTTTTAGCTCTTTGGAGGTAAAATGTTCTATGGTCCACCACCATGATTTATTTAGATACCAATCTAAAATGTTTTGGGTCTTCTGAGGTCTTAAGGATGTACAAGATCTTATTCATTCATAACTTCCCAGTAGAGTCTTAGGAAAAACTAGAGGGGTTAGCAGGGCTACTGAATACCAATGGAGTCGCCAGGTGAAGGATTTTTACTTGTTCTCAAGGCTTGGTTGTTGTTCACCATCAACAATCAATAATAACCAGTCTTGGTGACACTTGATTCATTTAGGAATAGGGGTTAGTTGAGTTGTGAATTTATCTATTACTCAATAATCTCCCCAGTATGGTCGCCAGTATGTTAGGGTCTCTGTAATTTGCAACATTGGCAAGAACAAATGTTGTAGAGCCTACATCAAAACCACTATGGAATCCGATGATCTAGCCCTCCTGGATTCAAAGAGGGATCTCTCTATATAAATATGTACAAAAGATATGATATTAGGCTAGTTATGAAGTACAAGGATTTGTTTGTTTTTGGTTGGGTGTGATATCATGAAAATGAAGGAAGTCTTTTGAAGGGTGAAGGTATGAGCAAGTTGAGAGAATGGTTCAGCTAATAGGATAAGTAAGAAATAGTGTCAATCAATTGGGCTATGGAGTCATAAAGGATTTAATTGCACAACAAGTTTCAAGTATGGTCTATGGGGCAAGTCATCTATATCAAAGATGTTTTTTAGATTGAGTTTATGGTATGAAACATCAAAGTGTAGTAAAAAAAGCAAAGATAATAACCATTTAAGAATATATTAACTTTACTAAACAAGAGAAACCTTTCAAAGCAACTGTTTGAAGCAAGCCAAATGATAGGGAAAACCATAGACTTCTTTGGGCAAACTTTTACTAAAGCACACTTTTCAGACAACAATCCAGCAATCTAACTGATTACTTTCAGACAACAGAAAATATATAAGAAAACAAAGGGCAGCCTAAGATCAAGTAAGGACTTTGAACCTATCCTACTTTTGGCACACTCTCAGGGATTTTTTCACAACAACTATTGGAGATAAACTAGAGGATAGGGCTAACCTTAGACTTCCCTAGTTTAACTTTTACATAGCATGCAATTAAAATATCATTTAAAGACAATTTCTCAAGTTTTACCCAGCAAGACATGGGCTCACCAACATTCCTTGACTAGTTACACTCCATTGAAATCATTCCCAAACACACATTTAGAGGAAAACATAAATATAAATACTTATCAGTGAGAAATAGGGTACTTTCCAGTAAATCCTAATCTATATTTGTTGTTCTTTATCAGAGAAAATAGACAGTGTGGAAAACATGAGAAAAATAACAATTACAGTAAGAAACACATCACTGTTGACATAGACCAGGATCCCATAAATCAGCTTTGTATTATGATGTTAAAACCAGTTACAATCTTCAAGTCCAGTGGGTCTTTACAGCTTCAAACTTCTCATCTCAGCCTATCTTTCTTCAATTACAAACAGAGCTTCATCAGCGGCCTCAGTAACTATTTACACTTGATAAGTATTCAACAACCAACATTTACAATGGGTTCCTCATATGATATTTATAGAAAAAATGAGGAGGTGGAGTGAAAGGAAGAGTTATTGTTCAATTAATACAGAGTTATGGCTTCTTGGCCTTTGGGAAGCACAATGGAGAAGATTTAATATTTTTGGCTCTGTTAATTGATTTTTTACATTAAGTTTCATTAACTCAGTCACTTTAGTTGACCTTTGAGGCTTTTGGTAGGCTGGAAATAACTTCTAAACTATCTTTGGAAAAATATCTCTGACTGTGCATTCAATTTGTATTCTTTTGAGGCAAATAAGCTGGCAAGTGGCATTTTGAGGATTAATTGCCTCACTGATGTGGCTTTTGGAGGCGGTCTTCTACTGATCTGCTTCATTATGCCCCTTTAAACACTGATTTGGCCTTTAATATAGCTTTGAGGCCTTCTTTAATCATCTTCGGGCCTTTAAACCTTTTCTGCTGATTGTATTCACTTTTAAACATTGATTCGACCTTTGATATGCTTTAGGCCTTCTTTAAATCACCTTTTGGGTTTTTCAGGCTTTTTGTTCTTTACTTGAATTTTTAACTTTTTAAACTGATCTTGCCCTCAAATGGTGCTTTAACCTTTAATATTTGGATTAAGTCATTTTATCTTCAACTTTTGCATTTTAATCCTTTATGTTTCTTTCCTGATACTCTTTTACTGTTCTTCATTTAACTTCATTGGTTTCGCTGACAGGCATTTTCTTTATGCACTGGAGGGTTTTACTGTGTAACCATTTGCTCATGAAACAATCGGTAAAAACGCTGAAATCTAACCCTTTTGTCCCTTCTTTGCATTTAATCCAGCTACATAGGATCGTCATCCTCAGCCTCATCCCTTTATTGGACCGTGGGATGGTTTTACACTATGACTGCTGCCATGAAACTTGCAATACAACAAAAATTTAACAAAACCTACGAACTTTGGGCTAAAACTACTTATAGAGGCTTGGCGAAGGACGAAAGGAGTAGTGAGGAGGAAAAATGTATGCTGGAGGGGTTTTATGGACAGAAATGTGAAAACAGGGCTTAATTCTGAGTTTTGGAGCAAAATGGCGGATAGGTGGTTTTTCGAAAAATAGAGATGGTTTTCGAATGGAAGTTGGGAAGTTAGTGGTATTGGTTCTTTTGAACGTGATACTACTCAGGTGTCGACACTTGTCCACCCAATGCCGCCGATTTTGCGTCCAAAATGCATGATTGGTTTTGTTGGTGAAATGAACACAAAATGGGTTTGGGACCATTAGATCTTCGGGCCAAAGATCTACGGTTGTGGATGAACGCAAGGATTGGAAGTTGTGCAGTGGAACATATGGTGGGGCTGGCGGGTGATGTCACCTATTTTGTTTGGTAGCGGGGAGGCTTAAAGTCAGGCAAACCTTGGCTTATAGCGATAAAATGAAATAATCAAGGTAGAGGTGAAATATATTAGAAAGAAGGTGAAAGTGGGAGTGAGTGTTAATGGTCATCCGATCCAGGGGTGAAAGGACAGATCAATGGTGGAGATGATTCGGAGGGAGAAACAATAATGGGTAGTCCAAAGGATGAGAGGGGAAAGGAGAGTCGTTAGATCAATGAGATCTACGACCAGGATAGTTTCATAGGGGGAAGGATAAAAGGTGGAGGGCCCATCTTTTTCAAAGGTTTGGGGTTATTTATTTAGGAAAAAGGTTTTTTATGAGAGCGGCGGAGAAAAAAGCGAAGATCAATAGGAACTGTTAGATCAGCAAGATCGATAGTTGAGATCCAAATCGGGGAATTGGAGATTTGAGGAGAAGAGGGTCTGGGCACAAAGATTTTAGATTTTGTGATGGCCGATGGCCAATGGGAGAAGGAGGGCAATGAAAGGAGGATCGTTCGATCATGATTGAGATCGACGGTGGATATGCAATCGGGCTTCGCATATCGGCGGAGAAAAATTCTGGGGGCATAAGAACTAGGATTTTCCGATGCACCAATGCGATAAGGCGGAGTGATGCGATGAAGAATGTCGATGCGACGACCGATGCGATGGGATTGCATCAGCAGGGGAAAAAGGTAAAGGGGAAGAAGAAATGGAAAACGCCGATGCGCGATGTGTGATGAGGCCTAGCGCCTGGTTGCATAGTGTAGTTTTATTGCAGTAAAGGGGTGGGAGCTTAAGCCAAGGGGGCTTAAAGCTTTAAAAGAGTGGAACAAGGTTTTCAAAGGTTTTTTATGTGTTTTTTGATGAAATGAAGGATAAAAATGGGTTTTTTCAAAGGGGATGGAGGGTAAAATGAGAGGAAAATAAGGGGTATATTAAGGGGAAAAATGAGTGAAAATGGAAGAATTAAAAAAATTAAAACAGTTCTTTTTGAAACCAATAGGACTCCTTTAAAGGCTTTGAAATGAAGATATCAGTGGATTGGATCTCTTAAGAGTAAAGAACATAGAGAGGCTTCAATAATGAGTAATTTTCTATGAAAATAATCTCTTGAAGGCTCAAGACCTGTTTTAGCCATCATTTTCCATGACAAAAATTTACTGATGGCTAACACTCCAAATTTGACATGAAGGATCTTGGTGCTACAAACTATATTTTGGGCATGGAAATTAAGAGATATCTGGAAAATAAGAAGCTCCCGTTAAACCAAAGGAAGTATTTTGAGACAATATTGGAGAGGTTCAATATGCAGGATAGTAAAATGGTGAAGGTTCCTATTCCTGTAGGTGTAAATCTATCTACTGAACAGTGTCCTAAGACACAAGAAGAGGAGGAGGATATGTCCTATGTTCCATATGTGAGTGTAGTGGGTAGCCTGATGTATGAAATGGTCTATACTATACTAGACATTGCACATGCAGAGGGAGTATTGAGTAGGTTTATGTCAATACCAGGGAAGGAGAATTGGACAACAGTAAAGAAGGTTTTTAGATATTTGTGTGCACTAGTGATTATGTTTTGTGATACTCGGGAAGACCAGGGTTGGATAGATTTTTGGACATACGTGGTTTTGTTGATGCAGACTGGGCTGGAGATATAGACCAAAGAAGATCTACAAGAGGGTATGTGTTTAGCCTATTTGGAGGTGAAGTCAATTGGATGAGTAAAAGACAGTCTATAGTGGCTCTTTCAACTATGGAGGTAGAATACATGGAAACCACTCACGCAATCAAGGAAGCAGTTTGGTTGCGGAGATTGTGTTCAAGTATGGGGTTGGTGCAGTGAGCTATAAGGATATACTATGATAGCCAAAGTGCAATTTTCTTGGCTAAGAGCCTTGATTATCATTCAAAGACAAAGCGCATTGATGTTCAATATCACTTTGTGAGAGATATGGTTGAGGATAAAAGGGTGTTGCTGGTAAAGGTGGACATGTTGAAGAATATTGCAAATGCATTGACGAACTCTATGAGCACTCAAAAGTTCTCTTGGTGTATAGAAAAAATGGGTGTTGCAGAGCTGGACTAATGACTAAGCTCTCCTGTGGCCCCCCCGCAGAAATAAAACAACAAGTAGGAGAATGTTGGGTATGTGTTATATTATTTCCATGATTGGACCCTATTTTTCGGTGGGAGGACATGCCCATGGTTTTGTGCATGGGTTTGCACATGGTTTTGGGGCATGATGGCTTTCGGCCCCCGGTATTTTATAGATCTGATCAGGGGAACTACGGATATGTTCTAATCCAGGGTTGCTGGATTGGGGTTTATGAATGCTTCGGCATGTATATATATGATTTGTAACACTAAAAAGGATATAATGAAAAATCAAGATGGTAGTCCCAATTTGGGATCGAGGGGAAAATCTCCGGGTATATTTGTTTTATGTTTTATTCTCTGGCTATTGTTTATTTTCTATTTTTAAGATTCGTTTGCAGATAATTTCTATACAGGGTTAAAACCTACAGAAGAAACCATTAAACCTGGAAGGTTTCCTTCTATGTTGGGTTGAATTCTAAGAAATTTGATTTCCTTTTCCAATAATTTTATTTTGCTGCTACATATATTTCTTAGCTTTATTTTGGGATGCGTGTATATGCTTGTTTTTTTTGCATTCCGTGCATTTGATGCTGGAATAAAGGTAATTTCCTTCTTGTCTTTTAGCTCTCTTGTTCCGTTGGACTCAACTACAAATCCTACAATAGATTGATCTGAGGATACTCATTGTGCAACTACTACTTCATTTAAATTTACAGTTCCTTTACTGAATTTCCAACTGAAACTCAATTGTTTTTTGGCCTTCTCCAACTTCTTCTTTAGTGGCATGATTTCTCCTTCTAACCTTTCACATGCTTGAACTTTTCGATCTCTTTTTTGGTTCACAGATTCTTGAATATTCTTACGCTCTTCTACTTGCAAGAGAAATGGCTCAACAAATTGAAATTTTTATTTTATGAAAAACGCCTTTTGATATTTTTTTTTCTTCCTCAACCTCTCTATTTACTCAAGTGCACTTGACAGTTCTCCTTCAAGATCTACTTCTCCATCTTCATCATTAGAATTAATAGCCTCAACTTTCATATTTTTTATGGCCATCAACATGAATTCCTTTGGGTTCTCACAATATTTGTCCTCATCTAAGGATTGTCTAGGTTCACTTTCCAAGGAGCTCTCTTCTTAAGCATAAAAATCCCTTGTATTAGCCTTATTTTTTTCCTTTTGAACTTTCTTGAATATTTATTTAGGTTCATTATATTTCTTCTTCTTTTCGGGACACTTTGATGCATAGTGACCTACTTTTCCACAATTAAACCTTGCAGTTAAACCTTTTAGGAAGATATATTAACACTCTTTGAACTAATGATGTCTTCATCTAGATTCTCATCAAGTCCTCTTATGGTGTTCACAACTTCATCAACTATTAAAAAGTATTTTTCAATATCTTCATCATCATGCATACTCAAAGACTCAAATTTCCTCATATACCCTTTGAGTTTAGCTTTCTTTACCTTGCTATCTCCTTCATAGTAGTTTCTCGTCTTATCCAAAATGGATTTTGCAAATGTGTAGTCCATTACTTTGACAAGTGCTTATTCAGGTAAGCTAGCAAGCAGGACACTCATGGCTTTATCATTGCATGTGAATTTCATCTTTTGATCTTTCATAATCACTGTTGAAGGCTTTTGATATTTTCCTTCCACAACATCCCACACATCAACTCTGAGTGATTCAATGTAGGTCTTCATCCTTACTTTCCAAAACACAATTTGTTTCATTAAACATAGGTTCCATTTTGGTAAATCCTCCTTCCTGGTTCACCATGGTCCTTGATCTTTCTTCTAAGAGTTAAATTGATTTGATGTAACCAGAATTTGATACCAATTTTTGGAAACCACGACAATATTGATAGGGGGGTGAATCAATATTATGGGAATTTTACCACTTTAAAACTTGCTTTTACATGTGATAGAACACTAGGATACCATAAAGTAATTTCAACAATTAATTGAAATAAACATGAAAAGAAACAATATCAACAGTCATAATGGAACATAGAAAGAACAAATAAATTCTTTAAAATTTCTCTTTAATTTTTTCATAAGGAAAGCTACAACTTGTTGTTACAATTCTCTAGCTACAACCAACAAAAATGTTAAAATCCCTAATTTATCCGCTACAACTAAAAGGAGATACAGCCCCTGACTATTGACCAGTACCCACTAGAAGGAGCACCAAACCCTGATTTGCAAGCTACAACTTGTTTGACACTCATTGGTTCATCTTTCATATATTTTCATACTAGAGACATGAATGCCACCTTTGCTTGCAAATAAAAGAATTTTCTCCTTGATCAAAAATACATTTCAACAATCTCTGATTACTGAATACACTAGCTTCTTCACCTCAACTCGCAAGTGAGAACTCTATCTAATTTGCTTGCTCAAGCATGCTTATAAAGAATGTTTGCTTGATATTTTTGGCATAAGGTTTTAGTTGATATTTCATTGGATATTTGTATGTGCTGCTAAATTTTTCCTTTGCCTTATTCAACTAATTCTTGTGAATATGTTCTTCAATTATTTAATCTATAATTTATAGTTTCAATTCAAAATCTGAGTTTTTCTTCTTAATTTGGCTATTATGATCTATTAACATGTTTTAGTTTTAGTTTTACTACAATTCTATCTTTAGTTAGTCGTTGTATTTGGCATAACTAGAAAATTTTTAACTCATTCATCCATGTTTATGCCCCAATGCACTTTAATATGGGCTCAAAGGACTTTTAATATATTTTCAGTTACCAAACCAAATTCGTGGCCCTTTAAACTTAAATATAAAATGTTTTCAATTCTGCAAATAGTGCCTTTAGCTTCTTTTACTCAGTGCCTTATTTGTTGGTTCTTTTTTTATCCATATTTATGTAGGAACACTAAAAATACACAAATAAAGATAAACATATATATTCGGCATGAATAACACTTCATTTCATTAATATCAAATATTGAAAAAAGCCTACAGACAGAATGGGAAATAAACTAGCTCAGGCAATGGCAACATATCTCTGAGATGGGATGTGGTGGCTACATGCCTATAAAATGTGTTAAAATGAGGCTTTAAGGCCTATTTATTATTTAGAAACAATGGAAAAACATTAAAAAAAAAAACTAACCCTAGGAGATGAAACACCAAACTTTGGGCCCCGTTGGGGTAAAATTGGTACATCAATTTCCCAGGGTCGTAACTTTAGCATACGATCTTTGTTTTACACACACAATACCTCGTTACAAATATATACATAAGGAATAAAACTCATAATTGTGAATATTAAATTCTAAGCTCCCATTTGTTAACAATGATTTTCCAAAACAACGTCATTTAGGGCCTGAAAACGGCTCCAAAAGTTTAGGGCCCGAAAAAATGCCTAAAATAATAAATTGTGTTATGATTAAGGAAACTGAAAAATGAAGGAAACAATGGTGGGGGTCCAAGTGGAAAAGGTGGGTGGCCACTAATATCCACTTGGATCATTCCTCCCCCCTTAGGAATTAATGGTCCCCATTGCGTTTAGTTCCTCCATGAGATGAGGAAACTTCTATTAAACTTGGTCCCTGGTAAGCCACTTGCCCTAGTGAAGGAGTTGGCCTGCTTGGACAACTCGATATAGTTGGATCCTTTGTTGTCAGGTGTTCTTGATCTGTGTGTCCATGATTCGATTAATTTTTTCTTGTTCCATTCATTTTGGGTTTAACTATACTAGTGTGAGTTGTTCTGCAATGTCGGATGTGTCCAAAAATAGTGGAAAGTAGGGTTGAAGGAGATCCACATTGAACATTGGGTGCAGACCAAGGAATGGTGGAATATTGAGCTCGAAGTAATTTTCCCCTACTAATATGGTGATGGTGTATGACTCATATCGGAGTGGGTGAAACTTGTGGTAGGGCCCAACAAGGAGCTACTTCTGCAAATGTAGCCAAACTTTGTCGCCCACCTGAAACTTGTGTCGCACCCGATGTTGATCTTATCGCTACTTGTAATTTCCATTGGATTTCTCCAAGATGTTGTGGACCTACTAGAGGAAGTTCTGGATGTGCTCAATAAATATGGTTTCCTTATCAGCCTTAGATAGTGCATGTGTGGATTATGTCTGTGTGGTTGCATCAGGTATGGAAACATCAATCAGACACAATGGTGATGAGTTTGGCGTTATTTTCCATTTTTTCAATAGCTCTTGGATTTGCCTCTTTATTTTATCATTCTCCAAAACAACATGTCGATAGATCGACCCATTAGGCAGCAGCTGACCTAGGGTGAGAACAATGGAGTGCTATTGTAGTCGCTACAACACCACCCAAAATTTTGGGTATATTCAAAAATCTCGGACCCCCTTATGCTCCCTCAACCATTAGGGTTTTGACCTGGCCTTTAGTTAGTGACACTCCTATGACCTTTCCCCCACCTAACCTTGTTTCCGCACCCACTGGTCTTGGTGTCTCATCAATACACTAAGACTTGGTGTTTGCTGCTTAAAAGAACGTTGGGAGTTCCCCTGCAATCCCAGAGGTAGGTTTCCCTAGGTTGTCATGATATCGGCCTCAACTTTACTCAACCTATTCTCAGCTCCTCATAAGCCTCCTCACCATCATGACAAGATACATTTGTTGCAATCACGCCATGTGTGGGTGTATCATCATGCATACACTCGAATGGAAACTTTTCTGTGTATTATGTACATTCATTAGAAGCCCTTTCACCATGGATCATTTAGGCATTCTGTTTGGATACTTCACCAAGTTCATGTAAATTATTTGGGGGCATCATGATCTACAGGGTAACTGTGAACTAAATGATATTATAATGTTTCATAAAGGTCAATCTTACAGATGATACACCCAACATTGTCATCACTACACCGAGGGAAAGAAACTAAAGCTAAAAAACAAGGCCGCAGTTACAAAACGGGACACTTTCATCCACATGCCCCTACCCATGTGGGGATGAGACTTAAGGCTACAGTTAAAGACCTCGTTAAGGCAAATGACAAGGATGCACCAACAACTGAGGGGGAGGAGCAAGTGAACATTATTTTCAAATGGAGGATGGTGTGGTACATGTTTATCCAAATAAAGAATCAAGGGAAGAACTTTTCATGTTGCTGATGCAACAACATTATTCATTGATGTACATTGGATACTTAGAATCATTTCATTGAGAAATATTTGTGCCTTGTGCCATCATCAACTGCACCTTTTAGAATAGAAGTTTAGTCTTCATCTAATGCTAAATGCAGACAGAGAATTCATGGCTCAGAAGAGTGCACCCCATCACGATTTTTACAAGGTTAGAAAAGTTGGTACCCATGTACATCACTCGGCATGCATGAACCAGAAGCATTTGCTGCGTTTTATTAAACCTAAGCTGAAGGAAGAATCGGAGGAGGTGATTATATTCTGGGAAATGATCACTCTTCAATATGGTCTCTCTTCCAAGAACATACCCCCCTCGCTTGCTATCGATAACCTACTCTGGTCCTCTTTGGAGAGACATCATCATTTCATGTTTGTGATCACCAAAAAATCCTTGTGTTTCCAAATTTTTCTATTAGAAACACTAATAGATTGTAATCCTTTCTAGAGGTTTGATCTAATATTGATATTCAATGCTGCCAATACCTGCCACTTTGAGCTGTCTAATGAAGAATATTACTGAAAGATGCAATGAAGTTAATGCGTCATATTCTAAAGTCATAAATGAATACCACAAAATGTGCTCATATTTTCTTTAGTTCCTAGGGCGGATATCCTTTGTCCAATGGTATGGAAAAGCCAGTACATTAAAGTGCTTATTCTTCTTTTAGCAACAAGGTGTAGTTCGATTGCCAAATTATAGCATTCACAGGCCAAAATGGTCTGGCAATGGAATTTGAATTTCTTAAATCGCCCTAAATTCGGTACCAAAAATAGTCCAGGTAATAATAACGGAGACTGGGAAGTAATATGGATGGAATTGATTCAGAACAGTTGAATTCGATGAGATTTGGTAGGATGTTTGCATTTCAATCGGAAACTCGAGATAAAGGTATCTAAATTTCACAAATTGAGATAGGCTTTTTCATTTTCAGTCAAATAAACATGCGAAGAAGTAGATTTCGACTCAAATTGCTTATAATAAGGGACAATCATTGACCTTTTTCAAGATAATAAGTATAAGGTGCCCTTAGCTTGCCCAAAATGGCCAGATTTATAGAAATAGGAACATAATGAAAGCATGAATGGCGCAACGCCCATGTCAGGTGTAGCATAGACATTCTCTACGGGTGAAAATATTAGTGTTCATGAGGAGGGTATACCCATAATATTACTGTTGCAGGGTTTTTTGATATATTTTGGTTGCACCAACAGACCCTTAGCAAGCTCACTCCCGCCACGGTCTCAGCATGCCAAACGTAGTACCAGTCCCTGTTATGCAGATTCCTTTGTTATGTGCTAAGGCCGTGGCTGGGGCATGTGGTGAAAATGTCAATGGTTGCAAATAGAATAGTGGATTAGTTTGGTCACACGATGTCGCATAAATGAAACCCAGCGAAGAGTGTGATCTCTGGCTCATTGCGACTGGTCGCTGAGTCACAAAATTCCAAAAGCAACGATCGATGCGACTCCCTGACTACACAACCTCTAAAAAAGTCGCAACTTCTCTCACCAGTCACTGAGTCGCAAGCCTAAGGTGTGAACACAAGATGCAACCTATCAGGAGCTATGACTATGCGACCTCCATGGTCGCCAAGTCACAGGGTTGGGCAAAAGGAGATCCATAACCGGGTGCGACTCTCCGACCATGCAACCTCCATGCTAGGGTTGCGACCTCATGTAGAATCATTACTTACTTCAGGATGTTTGTTTTATTATTTATGTCCCTAGGAAGATAAATGATTACGAGAACACATGGAGCCACACATGGGGGACGTATATTTGTGGTTGGACACCATCGGACGATTACCTCTAGTGTGTAGTAAATTGTTTTGAAAGAGAGTGGCTACAGTACACCAAACACAATGCAAACTACGTAGCATGACCCCTAGAATCCGCGTTATTCATTTATGGGTAAAGAAGCCAGCCCCTTGAAGGTGTTGCATATGTTGTTCTCATCGCTACTCCTTAGGAAAATGAAATTGGAAGGAGGCATTATAGTGGGGAGAACCATGTAAAGGAATGGCTATTCCTTGGTACAATAAGAGGTTCCCGTGTTGGGTTAAACTTGACACAGGCCGTGAGTTTTCATAAATACCCAGAAGGAGTATCTACAAGAAGGAATCAAACATATGATGGTAGAGAAAGGAATCACGTTTTTCGAAGGTATAGGCAGATTTAGGCGCGCATCGAGAACCACCAAAGGTTAATCATGTAATAAAGGAGGCAATCATAAACTGAAGGAAGCACCTAAATAAAGAGCATCAACATTTGCCTTCGAAGATCTTTTGGGAAGGATTTGGACTAATGATACCATTTACAAGCTACGCACATAGCATTTCAGCGTGCAAAACAGGACCACACAGACGTCTAGATTTGTTATTTGTTGAAACCACTTTTGGCTAATTACACGTGTTTCCAACATCAATTTTATTTTAAGAAAATGTGACCCGTGTTAAATTGTCTACAGGTAGAATCCGGTGACTTGCATGGCAGGAGCTGGGGTTTTCTCTGGTGAGGAAGGTGGATCCTTACAAGATTCCCAAGAACCTCGCTTTAAGCCCAAAGGAACCCAGTCACGTGCACAGGACTGATATGAAGGAAAATGCATCTTGCTGCGAAACCCAAAGATAATCGAAAGAAGGTCGCAGGTCACAGATTTGCCCAAGGTCACAAGTCGCATATTGCTCAAGGTCACAAGTCACGAATTTCCCAAGGTCACAAGTCACTGATTGCTCAAGGTCGCAAGTCGCATATAACCTTGGGTCGTGGGTCACAAATGGCCCAAGTCGTAAGCCAGCCCAATAGTCAGGAATACCAAGAGTCAAGGGCAACTCAAGAGTCATCTCAGCCTATATGTACAACTTCGAGAAAGAGTACAAGGGACTTTTAGCTCGACAATGAAGGCCAGTATTACAAAGCAATGTTGCTAGAGAGCTAAAGGCACTCAGCTCTTGGTATGAAGTAGAGAGAGAGGTAGCGAGGCTAGGGTTTTGTGTCATGCATTGAGATGAATAGCCCATGTTCCACTATTGGGTTTTGACAAGTTGTAAACATGTATTTGACGTTGTAGCAACATTAATATTATATTCTCCTTTCTGGCACTAATTCACGTGCTCGTTTGTGGTGATAGTACTAGTTGTCTAGTACTTCATTATGTTGTATGTTTTCTTTCATGCATGCCATTGGTTATGAACTTTTTCTCAGTGGTTGTATCTATGTTTTCTTTCGGATTAGTGTTTATTTGTCTATGCCATAGTGGTGATCTATTGTGAACTAATTTTCAGTTAACTTCCGGCATGTTTTCTTTCACGTATGTTTGACTGGTTTTCGGCTCACTGATCCTAGTTACGACATACCCCCTTTTATTTTGTTGCTTAGACTTGCTTATATCATTTTTTATGGTTCGTTATTCTTGGGCTAATTTTGCTTCACTGATCGGTCATTTCATCTTCACCTCTACTCCATCATCTTCTCATCTGGCAACCAAGAGTGGAAACAACTATGGCCACAGCCAGGCCCACATACTGGATGGGGCTCCTATCCCAAACAGTGTGAGGTCTAATTGGGACCTTTCACTAGGCAGACCCCCCTTGTTGTCGATAGTACAATTTTTCCCATCAACAAATTGGCGCTAGAAGGAGGGCCAGACGAGAAATTGAGCCCTCAGGGTTTGCAGTTAGTCTCATATCTATAATGGCTCGTCCCAAAATCATTCTCCCAAGTTTTTTATCGTATTAATCTGGTTCTCAGTGCTCAATCCCCGATGAACCTATGTATCACTTGTCCCAGTTAAAATTCGATGGTGAAAACGGAGTTTCCATAACCGAACACATTTCGGATTTCTGTGCGTTTTGTGAGTGTTACAAAATTCACAACAAGGAGTTGTCTTGCGTGATTTTCTCCCTCACTCTCAAAGGTCATGCTGAGAAATGGTGTCGCACATTGCCGGCAGCTTCCATCAATTTGTTTGAGCAGCTCGCCAGTGAATTACAACAAGCTTTTCATAGGTATGATTTTCAAAATGTATTAACAAGGTTAAATGAGATCAGAATGGAACCTCAAGAATCCCTAGAGGAGTTTTCTATTTTTTTTGTTCATTTTTGTTTAGAGTTCCCTGAAAGGGATGTCAATTGGACATATTTAATTGAACAGTTTTGACAGGTGGTTTTCGTTTCCCTAGAACAATTTAAATCAAAAACCAAGCATGATCCTAGTGATTGTAATGATGATCTTCAAGTTGCCACCTGTTCAGACTTTGTCCCTAAATCTTTCACACAACCTGTCAAATCAGTGCTTGAAAAGTGTATTGGCCTAACATCTCTCCCTGTCAACAAAACCTATCTCGAGTCCACTGAATGTTTGCCTGGGTACGATTCTAAAACTCATTCTCATACTGATAATAAATTGAGTCCTATCCCGGGAAAATTTGTTTTCCATACCAAGTCATTAGACCGTGATAGGCATGCAGGGTCATGGATTTCTATGGATGATACTGATGTGCGAAATGAAAGTCCTTGTATGGTTGATACCCCCGCATCCGAATAATTTCATCCACTATTCCCTGATTTATTACATGAGTCTTCCACACCATTAATTTCTCCAAGTCATTCAAAATTTTCTTATACTGGTATTGGCGACAATCATGAGCACAACGGTGGTGTTTCACAATCACACTACAAAATTGATGAATCCCTTATGTCTGATCTTTTTCATCTGAAATTTTTAAACAGCCAAAGGAGTGACTTCCTGTTTGGGCAACTTCAAGATGCTTCTTTTATTGATTCATCCCAACTATTAACTCCTGGGAAGCCTAATGGGCCAGGTACCCAACCTGATCAAATTGATGGATCCAGTGATCACTACTTATCTGAAAACATATTCACTGACGCCCCTGAGAACTGTCATCTGTTGACCATATGAAGCCACCAAAGTTCAATGATCCACCTTGTGATGATTCAGGGACCCATCAAGAAATCAAAGTGATTCAGCTTCTGCTATCTATTATCTCAAGTTCTCACGAACTTGATGAGACCCATAAAACAAGTCAAACTGGGATTTCTCAAAGTAGGGTTTATGAACTGACGGTTCCCATGCATCACACTCCTCTCAGCATAACCGCGTCGAATTTCAGCTCATCTGGGCAAGCCTACCATTCAAGTGATGCTTCTCTGAGCACATCTTTCCATCCCCTAAAAGTTGATATGCAACAACAAATATACGCTAATTTATTGACTAGAAGGAAAACACCGACTGTTGTCTCTAATATTTTTGGTTGTTGCCCAGCTAGTACTAGTTGCATGCAGGCACAACCATCTAATGTTTGGAAAATCCCTCCACTACATGAAAATCTTCCGGTCAATTCACCCTATCCTGGGAAATCTAAAGAATCTGACACATTAGATTGTCCATCTGTAAGTGTGAAAACATTCGGCTGAATTAATGATAAGCCCACTGACATTTGTCCAATCACCACGATTAATGATCACATCCATTCGACAGTTGTTCTCACCAAACCATATAATTTTGGAAACCCCTTGTTCGAAGGTTCATGGTTTTTCTAGGACGGTGAGGAATTTTTACCTCCACTGAAGGTTGCTTCGGATCCTCACATCTTCGACAAAACCCAGGGAAAAATTTGAACTAGGGTTTTCAAAATTAGGATTTCTGCAATTGGATTCACAAGCATCTCAAATTCGCCTGGCGGACGCCTTTTTTTTTTGTTCTATCAAAGTGATCATCCTCAAAATCATGATGAGGTTCATGAATAGTTTGACGAATCCTATCCAATGAATATACCTAAAAATAGGAAATGTCTTTCCCCGCTTACGTCGGACCTATGGTTGTGCGTGGATGGATGTGTGTCATTTATAAATAATTTCAGATTTCAAGTACCTATTTCTATGTATCAAGATGAAAGTGAAATTCAACTAGCACAATCCATTCTGGCACGTTCTCTGGTAAGTAGCCATGACCTTCTTGCTATTGCACATGCTCTTTAGGTAAGTCTTGTTGTTGGTGCACAATGTTGTATGCTGGCTCTGATTGACAACATTATCATTCTTGTAGGACAGGAAATAATGTTGTGGCTACATTGGAAATCTGATTTCACATAACCCAACCACCTCGTTGGTTAAACTAGGGTTTTAGGTTTAGGCTAGCTAGGATATGTTAATAAAATTTTGTTAATTAGGTTTACATGTGAAATTTTTGCTTTATGGTTTAAAATTATGTTCGATGTTTTCTCTTACAGTCAATAGCTTTATGCATTATAATTTTCCATTTATTTTGCACTCATTTCTCTTTTAGCTTTCTTATTGCTGCATAATGTTCAGGTAATCACTGCATGCGCTTTGCCTTGTTTTTCCACCTGCAACTAGTTGATCTTTGTCACACATGGCATTGCATTGCGTCATAAGCCTCATCTGTTGTATCACATTGTATGCATTCTTCCTCACATCATTTGCACTATTTGTTGAGATAGTTGTGAAATTTTCAATACATTGCATACCACTGCATGAGCCCTTATTAAACCCAGAGCCTTGAAACCCTCGGTTCTCAGACTAGCCTTCTTACTCCCCCTTGCATGAGTTCAAATCCGGATGAATTGATTTTACCTCTGTGCACACATCGAAATCCAGATGATCTTTCTTACTTGTTTGGCCCTGAGTGCTGAAACCATAGCTCCATTGTTTGCGTGAAGCTGGGATGGTTACCTCAAGAGGCAGCTTCTCTTAGGATAGGTCATCAAAGTCACATTCTCAACATATTTCCCATGAGTTTAAATTCATTAGCCAGGGAGATACGAGCCAGTTTCTTGTGGGGAACCTTAACGTGTTTGAATGGCCTATACCCGTAACTTGAGCCTTGTGCCTAGCATAGTATCGAACATATTAATGATATGTTTTGCACGATTCACTTGTGGGTGGTAGATGGGATGTGAAGGTCTAGCATGAGGGAAAACCCAAATCAAAATATCTTTCAGTTTCTGTCAAACAAGAAACAACCTATCTTGCCCGTAAAATAAGTCAGGATCCCTCATCTGCCCATGCAAAATAAGTGCCATGTGCACATAAAAATAAGTGCTAAAATCACATGAAACAAATAAGGGTAAAGGATTGAGAAAGGCTTCCTGCATAGAGAGGTAATGCAAAAACTCCGCCAGGGTACTCACTAGGCTCACCGACAACGGATCAATGTTTGTGATTTCTTGAGGTGACTCTTCCGGGGTACTGACCAGGCCTGCTGGCAGTGGAGCAACACCGAAAAATTATTTTAAAATTATGAATATAATAAGCCCACTGCCTTACTCTTTACATCATCAAGAAACTTCTAGCGTCTGTGAACTTCTACTTTGACATGTTCCAATTAATGAGACCTAGCTGAGGCACAAGGATTAGGCATATCTAAAAAGGTCAAAGTAATACAAAGGGTGCCCACAAAACTAGTTCAATATTCCCTTGCATCACTATCTAGACTCAGAATATTATTGGGACATTGAAAAAGATGTTGGGTTCTACCAGTGGTTCACCATTTGTTGTAGCCACTACAACACCACCCAAAATTTTGGGTATATTCAAAATTTCGGGCCCCCTTATGCTCCCTCAACCATTAGGGTTTTGAACCGGCCTCTAGTTAGTGACACTCCCATGAAATTTCCCCTGCCTAACCTTGTTTCTGCACCCACTCATCTCAGTGTCTCATCAATACGCTAAGACCTGGGGTTTGCTGTTTAAAAGAACACTGGGAGTTCCCACGCCAATCCCAGAGGTAGGTTTCCCCAAGTTGTCATAATATCGGCCTCAGCTATACTCAACTTATTCTCAGCCCCTCATAAGCCTCCTCACCATCATGACAAGATGCATTTGCTGCAATCACACCATGTGTGGGTGTATCATCATGCATTCACTTGAATGGAAAATTTTTTGTGTATTGAGTACATTCATTAGAAGCCCTTTCACCATGGATCATTTAGGCATTCTGTTTGGATATTTCACTAAGTTCATGCAAATTATTTGGTGGCATCATGATCTATAGGGTAACTGTGAACTAATTGATATTATAATGTTTCATACAGGTCAATCCTACAGATGATACACCCAACAATTTCATCACTACACCGAGGGAAAGAAACTAAAGCTAAACAACAAGGCCATAGTTACGGAACATGACACTTTCATCCACATGCCCCTGCCCATGTGGGTATGAGACTTAGTTCTACAGTTAAAGACCTCGTTAAGGTGGATGACAAGGATGCACCAACAAGTGAGGGGGAGGAGCAAGTGAACATTATTTTCAAATGGAGGATGGTGTGGTACATGTTTATCCAAATAAAGATTCAAGGGAAGAACTTATCATGTTGTTGATGCAACAACATTCTTCACTTATGTACATTAGATACTTAGAATCATTTCATTGGGAAATGTTCGTACTTTGTGCCATCATTGATTGCACCTTTTATAAATGAAGTTTAGTCTTCATCTAATGCTAAATGCAGACATAATTCATGGCTCAGAAGAGTGCAACCCATCGCGATTTTTACAAGGTTAGAAAAGTTGGTACCCATGTACATCACTCGGCATGCATGAACCAGAAGCATTTGCTGCATTTTATTAAACGTAAGCTAAAGGAAGAACTGGATGAGGTAGTTATATTCTAGGAAATGGTCACTCTTCAATATGGTCTTTCTTCCAAGAACAGACACCCCCCCCTTGTTACTGATAACCTGCTTTGGTCCTCTTTGGAGATACATCATCATTTCATGTTCGTGATCACCAGAAAGTCCTTGGGTTTCCAACTTTGTCTGTTAGAAAACCTAATAGATCGTAATCCTTTATAGAGGGTTGATCCAATCTCAATATTTGATGTTGCCACTACTTGCCACTTTGAGTTGTCTTTATGAAATAAAAGGTGCTTACAATGAAGAATATTAATGAAAGATGCAATGAAGTTGATGCATCATATTCTAAAGTCATAAATGAATACCACAAAATGCACTCATATTCTCTTTAGTTCCTAGGGCGGCTATCCTTTGTCAAATGGTATGGAAAATCTAGTACATTAAAGCACTTATTCTTCTTTTAAAAAAAAGGTGTAGTTCAATTTCTGAATTATAGCATTCACAGGCCAAAATGGTCTGGAAATGGAATTTGAATTTCTTAAATGGCCCTAAATTCGGTACCAAAATAGTCCAGGAAATCATAACGGAGACTGGGAAGTAATATGGAAGGAATCGATTCAGAGCAGCTGAATTCGATGATAATTGGTAGGACTTTTGCATTTCAATTGGAAACTCGACATAAAGGTATCTAAATTGCACAAATTGAGACAGGGTTTTTTGTTTTCAGTCAAATAAACATGCGAAGAAGCAGATTTCGACTCAAATTGCTTATAATCGGGGACAATCATTGACCTTTGTCAATATAATAAGTATAAGGTGCCCATAGCATGTCCAAAATGGCTAGATTTATAGAAATAGGAACATAATGAAAGCATGAATGGCACAACGCCCATGTCGGGTATAGCGTAAAAATTATTTGCGGGCGCAAATATTAGTGTTCATGAGGAAGGTATATCCATAATATTAGTGCCACAAGGTTTGTTGATATATTTCAGTTGCGCCAACAGACCTTTAGCAAGCCCACTCCTGCCACAGTCTCGACATGCCAAACATAGCACCAGTCCCTGTTATCGCAGAGTTTTCTTATCCATGCATATTCCTTTGTTATGCGCTAAGGTCATGGATGGAGCATGTGGTGCAAATGTCAATGGTTGTAGATGGAATAGTGGAGTAGTTTGGTCGCACGATGTTGCATCAATGAAACCCAGCCAAGAGTGCGATCTCTAGCTCATTGCGACTGGTCACTAAGTTACAAAATTCCAAAAGCAATGATCGATGCGACTCCCCGACTACGCGATCTCTAAACAAGTCGCTTTAATATTCCTAAAATTATCATGCACCTAATAGGAATATTAAATTTTGATTTTTGCACCTAGTAGATGAATAAATGGGAAAAGGACCCCATATTTAACTTATATTGACTTAAAATCCCTCTTGGTGTGAAAAGGGGATAACTTGGTTGCTAGATTTTGCACTTCCCATGTGTGAACAAGAAAAGGATCATGTTGATTCAGTCAAGTTGACCAAGTCAACAACGCTGCCTAAGAGGGTGTGGCTTGCTTGAGAAGACAATGCAGTTTTGGAGGGAGAGTATTCACATGGTGTTGGAAACCCTAATAGGCGGGACCCAAGGTGAGGAGGCTCAAAAACATTATAAGGAGGAAGATGGAAGAATTTTGAGGTTAGCTTGTGGATCATTGATTTTGGTCTGCTTAGACTATTTACAGACTCTTGTTGCTTAGCAGAGTTACAGTGATGTTCAACACATGGTATTCCTACTTAGGGATTCCTTCTCCTTCATTGAGTGATCTCTTGGATGGGTTCTGTTCTTCATTCTCCACATCCGAGCTTGTTGCCTAACATCCTCCTTCAGCTAAAATTTTATTCCTATAGCAGGGGACATTGTTGTGCAGGGTGTTGCAGTGGGAGACTCACAACACCAGCTCCTGAGCTTATCTTTCAAAGGAGGTAGCTCCCCTTGCTTTGTAAGATCTGTATAGGAGGTTCCGGAGCTTATTTGAAATCTTGGAAAGTGGCCAACTCAGTATCCATCCACTACAACACGGTTTAATGGGGAAACTACGTCATTTTTTCTAGAGCAGTACTTGGAGGGTTTGATCCCTTCTTTGTGAGCTAGTTCCTTGGAGAAAAGGCCAACCTTTCTCCCGGAAAGCTCTGTACTTCATTATTTCTTTGTCACTTGTATATTTCAGTCACATATATTTAGTGCTATAGTAAAACTACATTTTTCAAGTCCATAGCTGCAGATCTACATTTTGTACATTTTGCTCACAAGAAACCCTTGCCGGGTTACTCTTATTTTGTATAAAAAGGGAGGAATCTCTATTTTCTCAGCCATTGATGCATTGTATACTCCAAATCTATTTTGTCTCATCATTTTCTACATAAACCCTCATAAAAATAACTTTTTTCTTGCTTCAGTACTTTCTGCATGAGCTAGGCTATGGGGTTTGGGCTTATTTGAGGCATATTGACTTGGGGAGATCTGTTTATGTTGGCTAGAGTGATTTGTTTCACCTATAATTTTTCATGTGAGTTGTATATCATATATTCTAAGGGATACAAGTCCCATTTCTCATTTTTATAGCGTTATTTTCTGAATACAGCTATTTTATGCCCTATATTGGTGCATTTCCCCACTTGGGAAGGAGAATATAGGCGATCTACTTGCTGAGTTTATTTCATATTCTAGTGAGATGTTATTTTACATCAAATTAGCTGCTCTAAATTTCCATTCTCATGATTTTCTGAAGCTCCAACTTTAGAATATCTCAAAATATTCTATTTGTTGTAGTTTTTCCCATTTTGGGATATTACAGTGGTATCAGAGTTGCCAGCTTAGCTCAGCCTGTGGATTTCAAATCCATTCAAAATATAAGAAGAAGAGGATAGAAAAATTATGGATAGGTTGAGATCACTCTCATCCATTTTCAGATCTAAGAAGAGCCCCTCCTAGGAGGTTCAACCGATGGAGGAAGAAAGATGCAATGAAACTCCAAGATGGTTTCAAGAAGAGGAAAGCTACAGTGAGACCTCTAGAAGGTTTCAAGAGGAAGAAGAAGACCCATGCACTTCCTATTCTCATAGAGTAATTGGAGAGCAAGAAGACCACTTAGAACATGAGATCCTCAGTGGGTATTTGGAAGAATACAAATGCCAACCTAGGGCTTTCAAAGAGACCCTAGGTTTTCCTCAGTTTATTCAACTGAAAGAAGAAATAATACCATGCAGAAAGAGAATCGTAAGAGGTAACAAATTCTTGTTTTCTACATTTTATGGATCACTCAAGTGTGCAACAAAGACTTGGGTGATGAACCTAGAAGCATTTTTCCTACTACATCTAGTAGTGGAGAAAGAGGCTGTGGAGATCTCAACGCTGGACTTGGAGGGCAAGGCAAGCTCTTGGTGGATCATCCATGAAGTTCATGCAAGAGTATCTACTTTTTCTGATCTTATTCATCAAGTAATCAAGAGATTTGACAGTAGAAGACCAGAGGAGGAAGAGTCCTCTTCTTCACTTGAGGAGCCTTGTACCAGCGCTGTCACATTTATGGAGGGGTAGCCGTTTGTAGCAGTAGTTGGATCAGCTAACACATTGAAGAGAGGAACCCTTGCAGCCATACAAGAGATTCCCAAGACTCACCAAGGTATGCATGTATTTCCATTTCCAATCATTTCAGAAATTCTTATGGAAAACCTTGGGAATTTGTCCTCACATGGTTAAGGATCAAAACTCATTACTATGGTGGAACAAAAAGCTTGCACAACGCTGTGCAATTTTGGATTGATCCAAGAGGGGATTAGCATTCATTCCTTTGCACCTTATTTGAGTTGCATGCAACATGAGGAGTTAGGGTGCAAGATGGTGGGAGGCATGATGAATGTTGTGCCACTTTTTGTTGGTGTTTTGCCTTTAGCACACTTGGATTCTTTTGGATCCAAGAATATCATTGATGAGAGGTCTTTTCTAAAATATCTCCAAGAGGTTACATCTCAACTTCCCGTGAGGTGTAAGGAGGAATACTTGCTTTGGGAGATTGGTAGTCTTCATTGGAAAGATACCAAAGGAGAAAATGATTGGAGGCATCCACAGTTGGATGAAGAGCCTTCTTCTCAAAAAGAAGACATGAAGATTCCTCATTCAAAGGAAGACCAAGATCTAAGGTCTCCTATTGAAGGTGAGGCATTTTCCACCATTGAAGAAAAGGCTAGGGGTGATAGCGCAGTCATAACAAAGGCATCTCTAGCATTTCACGAAGAAGAAGAAAGGGTAGTTGCTCCAAGAAGAGAAGCTCTTACATTCTTGCAAGGAGTTTCAAAGAGTCCCACATATAGATATTATGGCACCATCCATGATCAGCATGTGCCATCATTATCAGGTGGTGAGATCCTGAATACTATAGAAGATAAAGGGGGGGGCAAGCTTCATAGGGTAAGGAACATTTACCCCTCATTATTTCAAAGGAGTAATGTCCTAAGAAGGTGTTTGGTCTCAATCTAGTCTCCTAAACTGGGCTCATTTAATTGTCAACTAGGATTTGTAAACTGTTGAAGTGAAGTGTACTATATGTACCTAGGTGCTTGTTTCCTAACGTGTTGTGTGTAGTGTTTATGATGTTTTTGGTCTTTTGTGATGATTTATGATGTTTTTGGTCTTTTTGTGGTTTTATGTTTGCAGGAAAATGCCTAGAAAGCTAATGGAAAGAAGCTGGTGGTTAAAAACAGAGTTAAGCCTAATTGATGGAATGACAAATGGCAAATGCAATTGGAAACACTGAAGCAGAATCTAAACTATGACTAAATAAAAGCAAAGCTTGATAATGACTTTCAAACAAATGATTCAAAACACAAACTAAACTTGAGAACTAATCACTAAGCATGCAAATCCTCTAACTAAACAGTGAAACAACTAACTTAAAATGATGCAATATTTTGTCCTTGATTGGAGATTTGAAACATATTTAGAGGAAAAACATTGTTATCATCATAAGATTCTCTATTCTAGAACTAGTTCCTATCTCTATTCTGCAATTTAATTGAGTGTCACAAAACCTTTACTCAAAAGTTATTGATTTCTTTCCAAAGTAGTCTTTTTGAGGAAGAGCTTTGTTTATGAAATGATGAGGAAATTGTAGAGGTACTTCCGGCCTTAAAATGATGTTGTCTTCTGTTCATATGGTTATAGATCAATTATGGATTTCAGAACAAGAAGAGGTTTGTGAATAATGAAGGCTGTTTTGTTAATCCTAACAACTGAAGTAATCTATTGTGCAATGGATGACAATTTGAATATGAAGTGCAAGTGCAATGGGTTAATCTAAGAATGAACTTAAGATGCCACTAATCTAAAACAATGCTGAACTATAAGTCATCATCAAACTTGAAACAAAGTAATTGAACATGATTTAAATGAAATGAAACTCCGGAGCATTCTAACTATGCTAACATGCATTATTCTATGAAGTTACACAATCTGTTTGTTCATCATTAGTGATATTTTGGAAGAGTTCCTTCTTTTGGAAGAGGTAGAAAAATTCTGACTGTGTAATTGAGTGCAATTGTAAGCAAATAGACTGAAAGCAAATGAAGAACTAAGATATCATATCCATACCCTACTCATCATTATGATGTCTTGGGCAAGCGTTTAAGAGCAAGAACAGAGATGATACTTAGTACAAACACACAACTAAATCATTCATTATCACGGTCATGTCTTGAACTTCTTAAAAATTTCTTGGAAGAGTTTCTTCTTGTGGAAGAGTGATTAGAACAAGTGTAACTATGATAGTGAACAGCAAAAACTACAACTAAATCCTACAGTACCATAGCTATTCATCATTCATCATTATGATCTTTTGGAAGAGTGCCTTCTTGTGGAAGAGTTAGAATGAATATAACTACAGTAGCTAGTTAAAACAACTATAAATTCAACTCCTAATCCTACAATACTATAGTCATTCAACATTCATCATTATAGTCTTTTGGAAGAGCATATTCTTGTGGAAGAGTTAGAATGAGTACGACTACAGTAGCTAATTAAAACAACTATTAATTCAAATGCAAAACATAAAGGCAGCTAGGAAACTTATCTAATTTACGCAAAATAAATCTGTGCAAGAGGCAGGGGCCCTCTACCACCTGACGGAATTCAACTCCAAATTAAATCACGCTTCAAAACAACACGGTCTGCTCCATTAAAGATGAAAGAACTTGAACATAACACTCTGCGTCTTCAGAAATGTAGCACAGAGTCTAAACAAAATCTAGCAGCAAATCTAACATAAAATCTCTAACTTAGATCTCGGTCTCCCAAGTCTTTATAAAGAAAATGCACATAACAATAATTGCAGCAATTCAGGAACACTGTCTTTCCTTATCAGAATCACGTTAGGACTCTTTGAAGTGGTTGCGTGAAGAGAAAAAGACATCTGGACTGAGACAGTCCTAATAGAAGTCTTCCTTCCTAAATGTGTTCCCCACGTTCAAAACCATACCCAGAATTTGTTTCTTCCTCCATGATGAGCAACGAACCATGTAGACATGACGTGGATCATGCCCATATGCGGTTTTTCCCAAGAGGCCACCTGGAACATACTCAAACATGAAGGCAGCTGCAGAATCGCCGGTTAGCTACGGAATGTCTGCATTCTGCAGCTAGTTCCGGTCAAAATGTTTTATAATGGAAAAAATCACAAAATTTAACAAGTCAGTCATGTAAATCATTCTAGAAGTAATTTTAACTATATTCATTGATCAATTGGGTCTAAGATAGCAATGGAAAAGGAAAATGAGGTAAAATGAAGTGAAGGAAAGCACAATTTTGAGGCTCAACATACCCCCACTGTTGTCTCTTTGCATGTCCTCATGCAAATTATCCTATGAATTTAGAGGCTTCTGCAAGGACATCTAGTCCTCTCCTTGTCCTTTGTCTGGAAGCTAGAGATCTTCTGGGTTTTCTGATAACAAGTTTGAACCTTAGGTTGGTGAGTGCCCTGATTAGCTTTTTGTTCCTTGTCTTCAACTTCTCAGTGGTCCTCTCCACTTTGTCTATATGCAGGGATAAGGTTGAGTTCATTTCAGTTTTGAGCTTGACTTGATCCTTGAGAATTTCATTCTCATTTTTGATGTGTCTATTCAGTAATTCCAACTCATACCTATCCCTTCTTAATATATCTATTTCAGACAGTGGAGGACTGGGGGTTCTTTCTCTGCTTTCTGAAGCTCTCCTCTCTAAAGTTTCCACATAGTCATAAATTTCCTGTTGAGCAGGGTCAATTTCAGGGGTTCCTTCATAAAATTCTTCTTCAATATCTTCTTCCATGGATGTTTCCTCGTCTTCTATATCAATCACCCCTGTTTGTTTGATTAGTGTTTTCTTCAGTTTTCTCTTTAATCTGTGGCTTCTCCTAGGCTGAGAGGATCCCTCTCCTTTCTCTGTGGCAGATTCCTTGATTACCTTCTCTTCCTTAAGTTGCCTCTTGATTCGAGTCAACTTCTCTAAAATTATTTCCTCACTGCTCTCTTGGATTGTTTTGTCAAATTCAACTTTTGAAGCCCTCCATTTCCTACTTCTCTTTGTAGGCTGTGGTTCAGGTGATGGTTCTTTTGCTTCTTCAAAATGATTTCTTATTAAGAAATCGTCCCATGTATCATTTGTTTTAGCTAGATAATGTTCAATCAAAATTTTGACCAAACCATGATGATATAGGGTTGTCTCTAAAAATTGAACTCTTCTTTGGACACAGGAAGCCATCTTCTTCAGACTTTGAAGCAAGAAATATGGTAGGTTTAAGTCTTCCCCCAGAAAATGCATCTTTAGTCTAATGTGGTAGACATAAAATGTCCCATATATACCCTCACATGTAACAAATTTTTACAAAAGAAGTAGTATGTTTCTCCATTTGTTTTTCAATGCAGAACTGGGAATTCCTTTCTTGAATACACTGACATCCATATTTGGTGATTTTAAAATTTTTTTCCAGGAGTCATTGTGGAATTCTCTATTTTTAAACCATCTCTCTCCAGTTCTGAGCAACCCTGTAGCCTCTACAATGAAAACTTCAGTGACAGTAAATTTTACATCACCCACCTCAACTTCGATTCCTTGAAATGATCTTGCAAATGTTTTAGTGAATTCCTTGTGGAAGCCATTAAATTTCTCCAAAAATTGAAGCCATCCTATTTGTTGTAACATTTCTTTGCATTGTGGGTAGCCTTATAAATATTTTGAACCCACTGGTTTAGTCCTTACAATGAAACCCATGATTGCTTCTTCAATATTCAAATTAACACTCTTCTATCCACAAAAACAATGACTTTCACTTTCGGATTGAAATAGCTTTAAGTTCTGAATGGAAATGGCTTCAACTTTGGAATGACATACCTCTGATTAATAGTGGTAACAGCTTCAAAACCTCGGGCTGATATGCCTCTGTTGACAATTGAACTTTGGACTGATATGTCTTTGTTTGACAGTGACAACTGGCTTCAACTTCTTCACTGCAATACCTCTGGCTCTTGGTAGCAAATGGTTTCGAATTCAACACTGCAACACCTCTGTCTCTGGTAGCAAATGGTTTCAATTTCAATCACTGCAACACCTCTGTCTCTGGTAGCAAAAGACTTCAAACTCCACACTGCTACACTTCTGTGTTTATAGTAAAAATGCTCAAACTCTGCCACAGTGATACTTTGTATACCCACGGAATCAAATGGCTTCAAATTCTCACGCTGTTATGCTTCCAAATTTACCCTTTTGCTCTGCTCTGAGTTTACAATGCTCAACGCTATTCAAACTGATATCCTTTGGCTCTGCTCTCGGTGATAATAATATCTCTGTCTTTGGAATGGAATGCCGGCTACATAATGAAGTTATGGCAGTGGTCACGGAATGAAGTAGTGGAGTGAGGTGGAGGGAATGTATTAATGATTGAAGAGACAGCGGAGGATTTTACGATGGCAGAGGAAATCATCATTGAATGATTTGGTTAAGAGACGTGGAGAATTCAAATACCTCGGCCATTTTTTAACCGCTTAAATGATATCGGATATGAAATTTGAAATGGAAGATTTTAATCCAAAGTCTGTAGAGGGTTTGTTGGTGTTGATCAATAAAAACAATTAAAACAACCTTTTCGAACAATCCATAACTAAACTATGCTAAACTTTTATGAAATGCCATTATAATTTAAACTTGTTACCTCTGCCTTTCATTTGATTTGTTTAGCCTTTGTCTTCTTGTTCACCTTTGGAGGAGTCTTCATAATTTTCTTGATGCTTTTGATTCATGGATACACTGGGTCACTTTGTTGCAATTCTGATGTCTGCTGGTTGATGCCTTCAGGATTTATAGCTGCGGAAAGACTGTCTGGCTGCAGAAAGGCTGATCAGCTGCAGAATGTCCACTGAGCTGCAAAATGTTCCTGTAGAGCACTTTAATCATGAAAATGGAGTGTTTTTGGAATATGGGTGAAATGTTATGTGGTATGAATGAAAATGGATGATGGATTATGATATGTATGAAGTGGATGATGAAATGGAATGGATTCAGTTTATGAAATGGAGTGAAAGAACATAAGAACTGTACTGCAATTCATGACATGTTTTATTCACTTAAAGTAAGACATCAAATTTTGTATTTTGTCATGAAAATGAGATGGATGGAGGATGAAATGAGATGAATGAAATGTGGAATGGAGTGAAATATGAATGATGGATGAGATGGAGTATGGATTAATAAGTGGATGGAGTGAAATGAAATGAAATGAATCATAAGCACTATGGAACTGAACTTATGATTTTTGTAACAGCTGCTTGTAAAAACAAATATGGGAAAAGTTAGAGTGTCAGAGAGACTCTGATTTTCACCCTATCTTTTCTGTATAAACATGCCAATCAATGATTGGTTTTCATGTTTATACCTTTATTTATTTATTTATTTATTTATTTATTTATTTTTAGAAGAGAAATGCTTCAAAAAATTTAATCAAGTTGATGAAGAAGAGAGACTCTTCTTCATTAACTTCACATCATTGTCTTCTTGGAACTTCTTGACAAACTCTTCTCTTGAGAGTGGCTTGTGGTATAGCTTTAGTCTATGACCATTCACAAGAAAAGTAACCTCTTCTTCATCTATAGTTCTGATTTTTACTGCCCCATTATCAAAAATTCAAACAATTTCATATGGCCCAAGCCAATGTGTCTGAAATTTCCCTTGAAAATCCTTGAATTTTGAATCAAACAAGAGAGCCCAGTCACCCTCTTTGAATTTATTCTCCTTGATGTACTTGTCATGCCATCTAGCCCTTTGTTGTTGGACTAGACTTGTTTTCTGAACTGCATCTTGTCTGATCTCATCCAATTCATTAATTTGCTCCAGTCTATGCTTTTGTGCCTCCGTTAGATCAAGTCCTAGCTGAATTGCCATCTTGAATGTTTGAATTTGGAACTCTATGGGAAACAAAACTTGCTTTCCATAAACAAGCTCATAAGGAGTATGGCCTGTTGTGTTTCTCCATGTAGGTCTATAGGCCCACAAGGCTTCAGGAAGCCTATCTACCCAATCTCTTCTATGTAGATGAACAGTCTTTGTTAGGATTCCTTCAATGACTTTATTAGTAGATTCCACTTGACCATTTTCTTGTGGATGATAAGGAGTAGATGTTCTATGTCTGATTTTATACTTCTCCATCATTTGCTCCACTAGCCTTGATGTAAATTGAGCTCCTTGATCTGTAACAATTTCCCTTGGGACACCAAAACGAGTAAAAATATCCTCAAAAAGAAAAGTAACTACAGATGATTCATTAGCAACAAGTAATGGTTTAGCTTCTACCCACTTAGTAACATAATCGGTGCAAACTAATATGTATTTCTTTTGTCTTGATGGAGGACTAATAGGTCCTACAAAATCCAAAGCCCATTTTTCAAAAGGTTCAATGTGTACCTGAGGTTGTAATGGCATCTCACCTGAAGGAGAAGGTTTCCCTACCCTTTGGCAACGGTCACACCTTTTGACATACTCCCTTGCATCTTTAAACAAAGATGGCCAATAATATCCTAAATTAAGGATCTTATAGGCTGTCCTCTTATCTGCAAAGTGTCCGCCACAAGGTTCATCATGACAGGCCTTGAGAATTTCAGGCATCTCATCTTCACGAACACACCTTCTAATAATCAAATCTGGACCTGTCTTGTACAACTCATTAGCGACCCATGAATATCTTGCACTATCATTAATGATTTTTCTTTTATCCTTTGCATTCATAATTGAAGGAAATTTTCCTGAAACTAAATAATTAGCAATATCAGCAAACCATGGAGTTTGAGTAGAGATTGCAAAAAGATATTCATCGGGAAATTGATCTTCAACCGGAGTGTCATCTTTGATATTTTGGAGTCTAGATAGGAAATCAGCTACTGTGTTTTGTTTTCCAAGCCTATCTAGAATAGTAATGTTGAATTCTTGTAAGAGCAATAACCATCTTATAACTCTGCCATTAGTGATTGATTTGTTCATTAAGTATCTAATTGCAGAATGATCAGTGTGAAAAAAAGTTTCATAGCCTGTTATATAGTGTCTAAATTTGTTTATGGCATGAACAACGGCTAAAAACTCTTTTTCAGTTACAGTATAGTTTAACTCTGCAGGAGTCAAATTTTTACTGGTATAATAGATGGCATAGGGAATTAAATCTTTTTGTCCCAATACTGCTCCTAGAGCTGTATCGGAAGCATCTGTTGAGATATGAAAAGGTAACTTCCATTTAGGTCCCCTTAATATAGGTGCTTCAGAAATTTTGGTTTTCAGGGTTTCAAAAGCTAACTGGCAATCAGAAGTCCACTTAAATTCACAATCTTTGGTGAGTAATTTGAAGAGTGGAGATGCTATTTTGGTGAAGTTTTCTATAAATCTTCGATAGTACCCTGTAAAACCTAGAAAACTTCTAACATCTCTTTGACAACTTGGAATGGATAGGTTAGAAATGACTTCAACTTTTGCCTCATCAACTCTAATCCCATCCCCTGAAATGTGGTGTCCTAAAACAATACCTTCAGTAAACATCATAAAACATTTTTCATGACTAAGTGAAAGGTTTGCTTCTTGACATCTTTTTAAGAATTTTTCCAAGTTTTCTAAAGCCTCTTCAAATGTATCCCCATAGACTGTGAAATCATCCATGTACACCTCTACACAGTCATGTATCAGATCAGAAAAAATTCCTAATACTGCCCTTTGGAATGTTGCAGGTGCATTGCATAACCCAAATGGAAATACTCGGTAGGCATAGGTACCCCAAGGACAAGTAAATGTGGTTTTATCTTGGTCTTCAAGTGCTACTTGGATTTGATTGTAACCACTAAACCCATCTAGGAATGAAAAGTACTTTTTGCCAGCTAGTGTATCTAATACTTGATCTATGAAAGGTAAAGGAAAATGGTCTTTAAGAGTAGCTTTATTCAGTTCTCGGTAGTCAACACACACCCTCCATTTTCCATTTTTCTTAAGCACAATCACCAAAGGAGAAACCCACTGACTATCTGAAATAGGATAGATGAAATTAACATTTAACAATTTTTGCAATTCTTCCTTGACAATTTCCCTAAGATTTGGATTCATCCGTCTTTGAGGCTGTCTGATTGGTTTGCAATTTGCCTCTATATAGATGTGATGAGTAAAATTCTTGGGACTTATCCCTTTCATGTCAGTGTATTCCCATGCATATGCAGAAGAATGTCTCTGTAATACTTTGACTAACTCTTCTTGTTGAGATTTTTCTAGGTTTTTGTTTATGTTCAAGATTTTGCCTGGAAAAATTTCACTTGTAGAGCTGCTAAATTTGTCCATAGAATGAAGAGACATCTGCCTAGATGACAAAAAATCAATATTGGATCCCTCTTGAAATGATTCATGTTTGTGTTTTAGAGAGGATTCAAAGTTTTCTAGAGTATTCAGAATTTGATTATCTTCACTAATTTCTGAAATTGTGAAGAGTGGTTGTAAATATTCTTCATCCTCTATCCATTGAGTGTCATCTAGATCTGTAATTGTCCTAGGTGGAGGATATAAAGTGAATTTCTTTGTTGAACTACCATCAGAAATATACATATCACCGGACCTACAACTAATAAAAGCATCAGCTGTAGCCAACCAAGGTCTTCCTAATATAACAGGATGGCCTTCTAGATTATTCTTAGGAGTTAGGATCATGAAATCCACAGGGTACTCCCAAGAGTCTAGGGACACTGGAATATCTTCTATTACCCCATCTGGTCTGATCACAGATCTATCTGCTAATTGTAATAATGTGGGTGTAAAGAGAAGATTAGGAAGTTTCAGTTTGTCCATGATCTGTCTACTCATGATATTTATTGCTGCTCATAAGTCAATGAGTGTGTTTTGAATTTCAATTCCGTTGATGTGAATTTTGACAACTGGATTTCCTGGGTCAAGGTACTTTGGAATAGTAATCTTACCCATCATAATGTCTGCTATTTGTCCTACCAGTTGAATTTTCTTGGTTTCTCTTATTCGTTTTCTTGTTGTCTTCATACTCAACTCCTTTATTGTTTTGGCTAAAATTGGGATTTCCTTGATGGCTTGCAATAATGGAATTTTAATGCAAAGATTTCTCAATTCATCTAAGAAATCATAATTAGGCACCATTATTTGTTTTTCTATACCTTTATCAATTTGTAGTCTTTCTGGAAAGGGAGGTATAGAAGTAGATATGGATGGTTGCTCTAATATTGGAGTTGGATTTATTGGATCTTTTTGTTTCAATTTTTCAATGTTTTGGTCTTGAAAGGATGTATCTTCCTCAAGACTTTTATTAACCCGTAGGGAGTCTTCCTCAGAATTATCTTGTTCTTGTATGATCACAGAAGGTTTCCTCTTCTCAAGTATCCTTCTAGACCTAAGTTGAACATCACTAAGGTCTAGAGGAGTAATTAAATAAGTTGGAAATTGTTGACCTTCTATCATGAATGTATTCTGAGGGTTCTTATTATTGGGGTTTGGTATGGGCTGAGCTGGAAATTGATTGGATTTTTGAGGGAATGGTAATGGAAGTGGTTGATTTTGATGTGGTTGGTTCTGATGATGTTGTTGAGGGTTTTGTTGAAAATTTTGTTGAAGATTTTGAGGGAAATTTTGTTGAGGATTTTGAGGATAAAAATGTGGATATGGTGGATAGGATGGTGGATACTGATAATATGGAGAGTATATTCCATAGGGACTTTGTGTTCATTGTGCCCAAGATTTAGATTGATTTTGAAATTGGGGCCAAGGTTGCTGCCAAGAATTCCAAGGTGGAGGTTGATTATACATTTGATCATGGAATCCTTGTGTCTGAGGTCCCTGCCAAGGTCTTCTAGATACAAAATTAAGAGACTCTGTGGAATCTGTAGGAGTTTCTTCCTGAAAAACAGTCTTGAGACCAAGAAGAGAAGGACAATTCTTGGTCTCATGCTTCTCAGAACAAATGACACAGGTTTCTACAACTTTTACATCAAAAGGACATTCTCTTAAGGCATGTTTCTTTCTACATTTGGGACAAAAGATTGCCAAGGCATCAGATTCAGCCTTTTGCTTGTTTTGTATCTTGAGGGTGTCTATTTGTTCACTAAGACTCCCTAAGATGTCAGACTTAAAATCATCAAGCATGTGTCCTATTTCTGATCTACTTACTGTCCCAGAAGAAGATTTACTTGCCCTTGCAAGAGCGGGATCTCTTGGACCTTTGACAGTTTTAGATTTCCCTCTGGAAAGGTTGATACATAACTCAGATATTTCAGGTAATGTAAGTTTTGATATATCCCCTTTTCCCATCATGTTAAGGATATCCAACCATTCATCCCTAATTGTTTTCAACAAAAGAGCTTTTAAGGTGTCTTGATCTAGATTTTCCATTTTTTCCCTTTTGATGTTGTAATTAAATCATTCCAACAAATCTTCTAAGTTTTCATCTTCTTTTTGTAACATCTTGAACACTTCTTCCTTGTGATTAACTGGCATACAATAATCCAAATATCTCTCTAGAAATGCTTGTTTCATATCTTCCCATGTTCTAATAGAACTACTGATTAGACTCATAAACCACTTCAATGTTGCTCCCTTCAAAGTTGAAGGAAATAATTTCAGTTTTTGAGCATCTTGTAGGTAGTCATAAGTCCTACACAGCACTTCAAATTCGAATAAGAAAGTTTCAGGATCTTCAGTTTTAAGTCCATAGAAGTTTGGAAGGACGGAGGGTGAAATGTTTTTCATGGTTGTATTGGTTTCTTCATCAAGTATAGGGAACCCAAAAGAGCTTCCTATTCTACCTCTTCCTCCATCTGCACCTCTACCTCCTTCTCCTCTTCCTCCTTCTCTTCTACCTCTACCTCTACCTCCTCCTCCAAATAATGTGTGTTCTCCATTAAAAACTCCTCCCCCTCCTTCTTCTGCCATGGTTGACTCTCCTGTGGAAGTGGAAAGGTTTGTGTTCCTAACAGGAGTTTTTAGATCTTCTTCTATGGCAGGTTTAGTGGATGAAGTGGAAGGTTTCTCTAATGGAATAGGTGACCTTAGATCTTCTAGAAGTCCAGGATCAGTAAAGGATGGGAGATGGGTTTGAGTTGAAGGTGTACTAGCTCTGGATCTAGATGAAACAAGTGGTGTTCTAGAAATCAAACTTCTGCCTCTGCTGCTTATAAATCTTCCCCTTGAATCTCTCTCTCTACGCATAAAATTGTTTTTGGATGCTAAGAAACAAAGGTTACCTAGTTTTCACTTCCCCGGCAACGGCGCCAAAATGTTTGGTCTCAATCTAGTCTCCTAAACTGAGCTCATTTAATTGTCAACCAGGATTTGTAAACTGCTGAAGTGAAGTGTACTGTATGTACCTAGGTGCTTGTTTCCTAACGCGTTGTGTGTAGTGTTTATGATGTTTTTGGTCTTTTGTGATGATTTATGATGTTTTTGGTCTTTTGGTGGTTTTATGTTTGCAGGAAAATGCTTAGAAAGCTAATGGAAAGAAGCTGGTGGTTAAAAACAGAGTTAAGCCTAATTGATGGAATGACAAATGGAAAATGCAATTGGAAACACTGAAGCAGAATCTAAACTATGACTAAATAAAAGCAAAGCTTGATAATGACTTTCAAACAAATGATTCAAAACACAAACTAAACTTGAGAACTAATCACTAAGCATGCAAATCCTCTAACTAAAAAGTGAAACAACTAACTTAAAATGATGCAATATTTTGTCCTTGATTGGAGATTTGAAACATATTTAGAGGAAAAACATTGTTATCATCATAATATTCTCTATTATAGAACTAGTTCCTATCTCTATTCTGCAATTTAATTGAGTGTCACAAAACCTTTACTCAAAAGTTATTGATTTCTTTCCAAAGTAGTCTTTTTGAGGAAGAGCTCTGTTTATGAAATGATGAGGAAATTGCAGAGGTACTTCAGGCCTTAAAATGATGTTGTCTTCTGTTCCTATGGTTATAGATCAATTATGGATTTCAGAACAAGAAGAGGTTTGTGAATAATGAAGGCTGTTTTGTTAATCCTAACAACTGAAGTAATCTATTGTGCAATGGATGACAATTTGAATATGAAGTGCAAGTGCAATGGGTTAATCTAAGAATGAAATTAAGATGCCACTAATCTAAAACAATGCTGAACTATAAGTCATCATCAAACTTGAAACAAAGTAATTGAACATGAGTTAAATGCAATGAAACTCCGGAGCATTCTAACTATGCTAACATGCATTATTCTATGAAGTTACACAATCTGTTTGTTCATCATTAGTGATATTTTGGAAGAGTTCCTTCTTTTGGAAGAGGTAGAACAATTATGACTGTGTAATTAAATGCAAATGAAAATATAAAGGACAGAAAGCGAATGAAAAACTAATATATCATATCCATATCCTACTCATCATTATGATGTCTTGGGCAAGCGTTTAAGAGCAAGAACAGAGATGATACTTAGTACAAACACACAACTAAATCATTCATTACCACGGTCATGTCTTGAACTTCTTAAAAATTTCTTAGAAGAGTTTCTTCTTGTGCAAGAGTGATTAGAACAAGTGTAACTGTGATAGTGAACAACAAAAATTACAACTAAATCCTACAGTACTATAGCCATTTTCCATTCATCATTATAATCTTTTGGAAGAATTCCTTCTTGTGGAAGAGTTAGAATGAATATAACTACAGTAGCTAATTAAAAACAACTATGAATTCAACTCCTAATCCTACAATACTATAGTCATTTCCCATTCATCATTATAGTCTTTTGGAAGAGCTTATTCTTGTGGAAGAGTTAGAATGAGTACAACTACAGTAGCTAATTAAAACAACTATTAATTCAAATTCAAAACGTAAAGGCAGCTAGAAGACTTATCTAATTTACGCAAAATAAATCCGTGCAAGAGGCAGGGGCCCTCTACCACCTGACGGAATTCAACTCCAAATTAAATCACGCTTCAAAACAACACGGTCTACTCCATTAAAGATGAAAGAACTTGAACATAACACTCTGCGTCTTCAGAAATGTAGCACAGAGTCTAAACAAAATCTAGCATCAAATCTAACATAAAATCTCTAACATAGCTCTCGGTCTCCCAAGTGTTTATAAAGAAAATGCACATAACAATAATTGCAACAATTCAGGAACACTGTCTTTCCTTATCGGAATCACGTTAGGACTCTTTGAAGTGGCTGCGTGAAGAGAAAAAGACATCTGGACTGAGACAGTCCTAATAGAAGTCTTCCTTCCTAAATGTGTTCCCACGTTCAAAACCATACCCAGAATTTGTTTCTTCCTCCATGATGAGCAACGAACCATGTAGACATGACGTGGATCATGCCCATATGCAGTTTTTCTCAAGAGGCCACCTGGAACATACTCAAACATGAAGGCAGCTGCAGAATCGCCAGTTAGCTACGGAATGTCTGCATTCTGCAGCTAGTTCCGGTCAAAATGCTTTATAATGGCAAAAATCACAAAATTTAACAAGTCAGTCATGTAAATCATTCTAGAAGTAATTTTAACTATATTCATTGATCAATTGGGTCTAAGATAGCAATGGACAAGGGAAAATGAGGTAAAATGAAGTGAAGGAAAGCACAATTTTGAGGCTCAATAGAAGGCATGAAGATCTGTGCAAGAAAATCAAGGACACATCAGTCCGTACATCCTTCTATCATGATCTATGCCTTGATGTCTCCTTACTTGGAAGAAACCCACCAGGGCAACCTCTTTATGAAAATAGGAAAGTTTTCTCTCAACCTTGTACATTGATGATACATTTGGCCAAGAGAGGAACCACCATAGCACTGGAGAATTTGGGTAAGAATCATGCTTATGTCAATCACATTTTACTTTATGATTGCATGCATTCTTTTGCTTTACATGTGCAGGCCATGACTCCTAAAAGGAGTGTCTTACCATATAAACTTCATGGCCAACTATGGGCCAGAACTATTTCCAAATATGGCCACTCCCTTGATGGGCTAAGGGAGGTCTTGCAGCATGATGGGTGCTTCCCTAAAGCACCAAATATACATTTCACCTTAAGCCTTGGTGGAATGATGAGGGCAGCAAGTAAGTGGCATATAAACCACTTACCACATCTAGATTTAAAGCAGGGAGGAGATGACCTGTGCTGGTTTCTATTGGGTGGATATGGGTACCACCCAAAGTTTTTGATTTTCTTGTCTCATGCCTTGTATCTCAAGAAGGAATGCATAAAAAGGAGGCATGGTTGCTTTGGTTGATAAGAAGAGAGTATGGGCAGAAATTTTCCCATACTTTTCATGATATTTCTGGAGAGAAGGAAGGCACATTCATGGTGCAAGGAGGCTACCCTTCAGCATTGGAGGATTATGAGAGGCTCCCATGTCGAGAGAAGATCTTCTCACATAGAAGCATGATGTTGGATGGCTTTGGCATGTGGAATGTCAAAGGGAAAAGTCATGGAGTGACAAGAGCCTTCTTACTAAGGCTTACAACACTGTCACTTGAGAGCATGTTTCTATTGATGGAGTGTTCCAAAGGGAGTATGCACCCTCTCCTATTGTAGATTTTTATGAGGAGATTCTCATGGGAGGACTCACTCATGGACCTCACCTTTAGCTCACACATGATGCATGGTAAGAAATAAATTTATGTGCTTGTTGATTACTCTATTGAGTATTTGTATTTTCTCACCATATGTGAACAATGCATTGCTCCACAAGGGAGCAAGATTATTTATGGGTTTCATGGTCACTATAGGGCCAAATTTTGTAATGTTGATAACCCATCTCTACATGACTTTGGGAAAGTTTTGTATTTCTTTGATTGTACACAGCTAGTATATATTGCTACTTACTACTCCATATTATATGAGCTAAAATGCATAGTTGCAAATTATTTGAAGAACAACTTGCCACTTGATGCTCTTAATCAGCAATTGAAAGGACTATGCTGTATCCACCAGAGAGACCATGTGTATCATCTAAACTTGCACATAAGTTTCATCCATTTTCTGATTTGGATGCCATATGGTGATGATGTGCCATTCATCTTGTATGGAATGGTTTGGGTTGGCATGGCTCATGAATTTGGAGGAAGGGTCCTTGGAGGCTTAATCTTCTTCTTGCCATTGGAGGGAAATCATGTTGTAGCCCAAGATCAGCATGCCCTCTACACTTATCCTAAGTGGAGAGGAGGAAAGTGTGGGATAGGCCCTCTTGCCTATCATGTTCATTTATTCAGTTCACCTACACTTTAGGAGCCGAAGGTGGAGGAGATTCTTCATGAGTTGCCATGCCGGAGGGTGACTCATTTCATATGGATGATAGCTTGGGGGTGGAGGTTTCACTTGGGAATGAGGATTTCCCATGCATTTCATACTCCATGCCTTGAGAGGACCTCTAGACAGAACATAGTTGTCTCCTAGTTGAGCATGTTACTTTTCCATGAGGATAGCCATTTGGGATATGCACCAAATGTCGATTAGTTTTTCTTGGGAAAGGCACTATGGAGTTTCATTGTTGAGACAACATCTTATTCTTTAGAGAACTCATCATATGAGGGTGCTACAGGACGAGGGAAGGAGTCTTTCTAGTTCTAACCTTGCAGTTGCTTGAGGACAAGCAACATTTGGGAGGGGAGGACTGTAATATTCCTAAAATTAGCATGCACCTAATAGGAATATTAAATTTTTATTTTTGCACCTAGTAGATGAATAAATGGGAAAAGGACCCCATATTTAACTTGTATTGACTTAAAATCCCTCTTGGTGTGAAAAGGGGATAACTTGGTGGCTGGATTTTTCACTTCCCATGTGTGAACAGGAAAAGGATCATGTTGATTCAGTCAAGTTGACCAAGTCAATAGCGCTGCCTAAGAGGGTGTGGCTTGCTTGAGAAGACAACACATTTTTGGAGGGAGAGTATTCACATGGTGTTGGAAACCCTATTACGTGGGACCCAAGGTGAGGAGCCTCAAAAAAATTATAATGAGGAAGATGGTAGAATTTTGAGGTTAGCTTATGGATTATTGATTTTGGTCTGCTTAGACTATTTGCAAATTCTTGATGCTTAGCAGAGTTGCAGTGTTGTTCAACACAAGGTATTCCTACTTAGGTATTCCTTCTCCTTGATTAGGTGATCTCTTGGAGGGGTTTTGTTATTCATTCTCCACATTTGGGCTTGTGGCCTAGCATCCTCCTTCAGCCAAAAAATTATTCCTATAGCAGGGGACATTGTGTTGCAGGGTGTTGCAGTGGGAGACTCACAACACCAGCTCCTGAGCTTATCTTTCAGAGGAGGGAGCTCCCCTTAATTTGTAAGATCTGTACAGGAGGTTCCAGAGCTTATTTGACATCTTGGAAAGTGGCCAACTCAGTCTCCATCCACTACAACACAATTTGCTGGGGAAACTGTGTCATTTTTTCCAGAGTAGTAGTTGCAGGGTTTGGTCCCTTGTTTGTGAGCTAGTTCCTTGGAGAAAAGGCCAACCTTTCTCCCGGAAAGCTCTGTACTTCATTCTTTCTCTGTCACTTATATATTTCAGTCACATATATTCAGTGCTACAATAAAACTGCATTTTTCAGATCCATAGCTGCAGATCTACATTTTTTACATTGTGCTCTCAAGAAACCCTTGTCGGGTTACTCTTATTTTGTATAAAAAGGGAGGAATCTCCATTTTCTCAGCCATTGATGCATTGTATACTACAGATATATTTTGTATCATCATTTTATGTATAAACCCTCATAAAAATAATGTTTTTCTTGCCTCAGTACTTTCTACATGAGTTAGGCTATGGGGTTTGGGCTTATTTGAGGCATATTGACTTGGAGAGATCTGTTTATGTTGGCTAGAGTGATTTGTTTCACCTCTAATTTTGCATGTGAGTTTTATATCATATATTCTAACGGATCCAAGTCCCATTTCTCACTTTTATATCATTATTTTCTGAAGACAGTTGTTTTATGCCCTATATTACTACATTTCCCCACTTGGGAAGGAGAGTATACGCCATCTACTTGTTGAGTTTCTTTCATCCACTAGTGAGATGTTATTTTACATCTAATGAGATGCTCTACATTTCCATGCTCATGATTTTCTGAAGCTCCAACTTTAGAATATCTCAAAATATTCTATTTGTTGTAGTTGTTCCCATTTTGGGATATTACAGTCGTAGCTTCTCTCACCAGTCGCTGAGTCGCAAGCCTAAGGTGTGAACACAAGATGCGACCTATTGGGAGCTACAACTATGTCACCTCCATGGTTTCCAAGTCACAGGGTCGGGCAAAAGGAGATCCATAACCGAGTGTGACTCTCCGACCATGCAACCTCCATGCCAGGGTTGCGACCTCATGTATAATCATTGCTTACTTCAAGATGGGTGTTTTATTATTTATATCCCTAAGAAGATAGACAATTACAAGAACACATGGAGCCTCGCTTGGGGACGTATCTTTGTGGTTGGACACCATTGGATGATTACCTCTAGTGTGTAATAAATTGTTTTGGAAGAGCGCAGCTACATTACACCAAACACATTGCAAACTACGTAGCATGACCCCCAGCGTATGCGTTATTCATTTATGGGTAAAGAGGCCAGCCCCTTGAAGGTTTTGCATATGTTTTTTTCATCGCTACTCCTTAGGCAAATGAAATTGGAAGGAGGCATTACGGTGGGGAGAACCATGTAAAGGAATGGTTATTCCTTCGTACAATAAGAGGTTCCCGTGTTGGGTTAAACTTGACATAGGCCGTGAGTTCTCATAAATACCTAGAAGGAGTCTCTATGAGAAGTAATCAAACATATGATAGTAGAGAAGGGAATCACGTTTTTCGAAGGTACAAGCAGATTTAGGCGTGCATCGAGAACCACCAAAGGTTAATCATGTAATATAGGATGCAATCATAAAATGAAGGAAGCACCTAAATAAAAAGCATCAAAGTTTGTCTTCAAATATCTCCTGATAAGGATTTGGACTAATGATACCATTTATAAGCTGTGCACGCAGCATTTCAGCGTGCAAAACAAGACCACATAGGGGTCTAGATTTGTTATTTGTTGAAACCACTTTTGGCTAATTACACGTATTTCCAACATCAATTTTATTTTAAGTAAATACGACTTGTCTTAAATTGTCTTCAGGTAGAATCCAGTGACTTGCATGGCAGGAGTTGGGGTTTTCTTTGGCGAGGAAGGTGGATCCTGACAAGATTCCCAAGAACCTCACTTTAAGCCTAAAGGAACCCAGTCACGTGCACAGGACTGATATGAAGGAAAAGGCATCTTGCTACGAAACCCAGAGATCACCGAAAGAAGGTCGTAGGTCATAGATTTGCCCAAGGTCACAAGTCGCATATTGCTTAAGGTCGCAAGTCACCCAAGGTCACAAGTCGCAGATTTCTCAAGGTCGCAAGTCGCATATAACCTTGGGTCGTGGGTCACAAATGGCCCAAGTCGCAAGCCAGCCCAATAGTCGGGAAGACCAAGAGTCAAGGGAAACTCAAGAGTCATCTCATCGTATATGTACAACTTTGAGAAAGAGTACAAGGGAATTTTAGCTCGACAATGAAGGCCAGTATGATAAAGGAATTGTTGGTAGAGAGCTAAAGGCACTCAGCTCTTGGTATGAAGTAGAGAGAGAGCTAGCAAGGCTAGGGTTTTGTATCATGCATTGAGATGAATAGCCCATGTTCCACTATTTGGTTTTGACGAGTTGTAAACATGTATTTGACGTTGTAGCAGCATTAAAAATATATTATCCTTTCTAGCACTAATTCGTGTGCTCATTTTTGGTGATAGTACTAGTTTCCTAGTACTTCATTATGGTGTATGTTTTCTTTCGTGCATGCCATTGGTTATGAACTTTTTCTCAGTGGTTGTATGTATTTTTTCTTTCGGATTAGTTTTTATTTGTCTATGCCACAACGGTGATCTATTGTGAACTAATTTGTAGTTAACTTCTGGTGTCTTTTCTTTCACATATGTTTTACTGGTTTTCAGCTCACTGATCCCAGTTACGGCGTACCCCCCTTTTATTTTTTTTCTTAGACTTGCTTATATCTTTGTTTATGGTTCGTTAATCTTGGGCTGATTTTGCTTCACTGATTGGTCATTTCATCTTCACCTCTACTCCATCATCTTCTCATCCAGCAACCAAGAGTGGAAACAACTATGGCGACAACCAGGCCCACATATCGGATGGGGCTCCTATCCCAAATGGTGTGAGGTCTGATTGGGCCCTTTCACTGAGGAGACCCCCCTTGTTGTCGGCAGTACAATTTTTCCTTTCAACAAGTGCTTGACCTGATAGTGTAGGGGAACCTATATGGGTGAGGAGAAAATATCCTTTAATTCCTCCAAAACTTTATCCATACGTTGCTTCCATACAGGGGAGCCCAGTTTGGAGGTTGCAGCCACAATATTCTTCTTTTCCTGTGGGTGAATCATAATGAAAAAAAAATTCCTGGTTTGGGAAATAATCTTACTACATTTCTTTGCAGTAATCAAAGAGATGGCATAAGGTGGTACTACCTCCGATATCCTATACAACTTATCTCCCAAAGTAATAATAACAAAACAAGGCCTAGACTCATACAAAACATGTCGCTTCCATAAGTATGGTTGGCCTAATAATACATTAGAAACTTCAAGAGGAGTAACATCACGCAATAAATCTTATGTGAAGAGCTTGATGCTCTAGGGAATGTTACACAGTAATTTGTCACCATGCTCATTTCCCTCCCTGGATCGTGAAATGCCCCATGATAGACCCTGTGCAATGTTTCCACCATGAAGAAATATGTTAATAAATCCCTTGAAGATTCACAAAAAACTTCCTTGGGATATTACTTAAGAAACTTGGTCAAAATCCTAGTTTCTTGGGTCAACGCACTTCCTAGTTTCATGCTCTCGCTGATGTCATATTAACAGTTATGGCTTAGCATTGCCATAGCACTGCCAATGCCCTTATTTCTTGGAAAACCATGTCAATGCCTTTCTGGCAATGTTTCCTCAAATGGAGGAGAATATTTGACCTCTAGAAGTTCCAAGGTGGCGAGGTGGTTGTTAAACGGTGGTGATAGAGTCAGGCTCTCTAATTTTATAGCTTCGATCTCATCCATAGGGGTTTATACCTTATAAATTGAACCTTCCTCCTTCTTTCCTGGGTTCCCAAACTCTTCTACCTTCCTATAGATTTTTCCACATCCTTCCACTACTGGTTGGTCATTTTTGGGCTAGTTTGAACTCTCGTTCCATTTACATTCTTGAACTGTGATAACACCTAAGTGTTCAGGAGAAGGAATTATTTAGAGCTTCGGTGAAGGACTTTGATTTTCTCCAAAAAGAGGCCTCCAAAATCAAGGCCTGGGATATAAACTCTTCCTTTCATATTTATCAATAAAACATCTGATGTTTTATTTCTATATTTTGATAATATTTTATGCAAATATTCTGGTACTCCTTGATCTACTAGATAGATAATGTTTAATGATTATTATGTATTGGATTACGTTTGCTGTTATGTCTTGATCATCCGTAGGTATTCATGTGCCACTAGTAGCAAGGTGAGCCTCAAAGGATCATGGATCAAGTTCATCATCAACGGGTTCAAGGATAGCATTAGTAAAAAGGTACTTCTATCTCTTTTATTGTCACATTATGAATATTATTTAAGAAATATTTGCAATGGAAAGTATCTCAAGTTGCTAGACCCACTCTAGGGCTAGATAGATCGCCACTTTCCATAGAGGGGATTTATCTAGACTACGCATCCCTAAATATACTTTCCTAATATGTGATGATGATCATTACACCAAGGATTTTCCTTGGCATGCTGAAGTTCCCATCTTCTAAAAGGCACCACCGGGACTTCATCTTCCTTGAAAGAAAATTTCGCTTCTCAGCAGATGAAAATGGTATATCAAGCCAATTGTATGGAAACTCTCATATTTTCATGGTTTTAATGGACCTATCGCTATTACCATGAGATCGAAAGACTGCCCCAGTCCATCCAAGTATCCTATGGAATTGGAAGTTACAGATCACCCTTCCTCTTCCATGGCTCCTACTTATGTTCCTCTCGAGATTGAAAGACCTGGTAGTGAATCCTTCATCTGACCACCCCCAAAAGGTGTTCTTTGGAAATCATTCTATAATACGAATGCGAGAGTTGTGCAACAGTACAATATTATAGAGGATCTAGCTCAAGCGCCTTCAGCGATGTTAAATTTGGAGGTCCTGTTATGACTCAAAAAATTCAACGCATCATTTTGACAGGATTACTTATGTTCATGGGTCAAAATAGGGTTTTAGGATTCAATTTAAGTTTGACCAAGGGAAGCATTAAATTTTTTGTAGTTTGATCCTACCCTAAGGTTTAAACAAACTCATTTTTAAAAGTCCTTCATGTCAAATCATCCATCATTTTAGGATTCATTTCATTTCCCAAATTTGTTGTGCCAAAACTGCCTAATAAGACAAGAATCCCTACTTTCATAGTGCATTTAGTGTAAAAAAGATAGAAAGCACTACGAAACTGTTGAAATTTTCATAGCAAAATATGAAGCAAAACTCTGTTTTCTGGTTTTGAGCAGTCAACTTAAAAGGAGGTTTATGAGCAAAAAAAAACGTATTTTAAGAAAATGAGAGATGTTATTTTCAAAAACATATAAAATAACAATAACCTCTCTCACTTGTCTCACGGGTTTTATTAGTTGGGAGATACAAGGCTTTCTTTGAAGCCTTATTTTCAGAAAACAGAGTTTTCCTGTTTTACACATGTTTTTCAAAGGCAGTTTCTGGACAACAGAAGATGTGTTTCAAAAAACCAAGAGAGATTTTATTCAAGATATAATGGCATAAAACAAACTCCTTCAGTTTCTCAAAATAAATCATGGATTAGGAGATATATGCTCTGTCCCAAGACCTATTTTTCAGGAAAAAAATAGGAGAAATCTGTAAGAAATGCCTCAAGGAAGCTAAAATGAAATTTGTTTATGGTTTGCAAATACTTAAGACAGGTTATGTTTTGAGTTTTTGAGGAAAAGACAGTTTTCACTTGGAAAATTTATGAATAAGCTGCATACTCAGCAGTTTCGTAGCGCATTCAGTGTAAAAAAATAGAAAAGTGCTACGAAACTGTTGTAGCTGCTTTTCTTTCTTATTTTGATCAAATTTTAAAGGGTCGAAGACTGAGTTAAGAACGGAATTCGCTATATAAGATGTATTAAAGGGTAATTAAAATTATGTAGAGGAAATAATTGAGTTTTTGGAGGATAAAGACTTGAAATGGTAGCACTGCAAAACTATTGTGTTTTCGTAGCGCAGGACATTAGAGAATTTTAAGCACTTTCAGGATCCCAAATTGGACTAATATCCGTGGATAATGATTTAGTCATTATTTCCTTCATATCATCTAGAGATCACAAGGCCCTATACCCTTCTAGACACATTGGACAAAGGTCAAGCAGTATCAGGCCCCTTCCCGGCTGGCTACTGGATCACTCTAGTGCTTCCCCTGGCTCAGTCGAGGTAGCGTACTACGAACCCTCTCCCTGCCATCCATTGCAAAAATCACCTTAATACATTTTGACCAATAAAAACAAAAAATAAAAAATAAGCATACCCCTATTTGGAAAAGCCAAAGTTCCATGCAATGAAGCCTAGGCCCCATCAAGGTCCTTGGACCCATGGAATGCCCAAAAAATCCAATTTTTTGCAAATTGGATTTCACGTCAAGTTAAAATGGGTACCATAAATATTAATTAATTTTGTACCATAATTAATTAATTAAGGAAGTAAAAGTAGTATATTAGAGGGGACCCCATGGGACCCATGGGAGGAGGTCCAAAGGGATGTTAAGGTCCTTTGGTGGGGTGATGGGGAACCCATATTAATCAACCAAAGGTTGAAGTATCAACAACCAAGGGTTGAAGGATGGGACCCCATCAAGAAAGAATAGTGGGTACAACCCATATGATAGTAAATAAAGATTATAGATTATATTATCATAAGATTATATCATCTATAACAACCAAGGAGAACGAAATTAAGAGTAAATGATGGTCAGAATATTCAAATAATGCAAAATATCTTATGCCTAAAAAACAGGGTACTGTTTCCTATTTTTGTGGAGGTCAGTAAAGTGGTCATGAAGAAAATAAGCCCATCATCCAAATTTGACCATGTGGTGATACACTTGGCAATGATGTAAATTCAAATAGATAAGGTTGTTATAGATAGAAATAAGCAGTTTGAGTCCTTTTTGAAATAGGATTATCAAGTAGGATAGGTGTCTTTTTGTAATAAATTTCATGTCTTATGGTTATGAAAGGTGTCAGTAGTTATAAATTCGATGTATCTAGCCTAGAGGCAGATCATCTCATGTTTTAAGAGGTCTATTAAAGGCCAAGAGGTCGAATTAGTCAAGGGTTGGAGATTTTTGGCAAAATTGCAGCTCATTGTAAATTCACTGTTTCAGCAATACAGAGAAGTGTTACATGACCAACTTGAGATTTTGAATGAGTTTTTAGTGCTTACCTATTCTATATTTACCCTTTATGTATCTCACTTACAGTGGTTTTCATTTATATTACTCATAATTCATCCATGTGATGCTCTGACTTCCTTTATAAGTGAATTGGTTGTGTAGGTTCCTTTCATGTATCTCACTTACAGTGGTTTTCATTTATATTACTCAGAATTCATCCATGTGATGCTCTAACTTCCTTTATAAGTGAATTGGTTGTGTATTTTCATGTTTCATGTGTGTGTGTGTGTCCTACTACTAAATACTCAGACCTGCCTCAACTTCCATGTCAAGTGAACTCACTGAATTACTGAAAGTGCTGACCGCATAGCCTAATGGTAGCAAGCATTCATATTTTCAACCTGAACCAAAACAAAAATAATAAAGTTATCCATCTATATATATCTTTATTTCATATCATTAACCCTTGAGAGAGCCCTCTCAGATTGATGAGGCTAAGCCTCAATCACAAGATTGGTTTGAAATAGTTACACTGAAGTTGTCTGATCAGCAGCCAATCAGGTACGATTTTGGTGATAACAGGTCCTTTAGTCATGTACATCATAGTGGAAGACACTACTTTTCCCTGTTGGAGGGATTGATCATGTTGGGTGTGGAGCCTGATTATCTTCTTTATTTAGATGTATCACCATGTTGTACCCCTGTTCTTAATGGGGCAACAATGTTGGATTTCATTTAATCGCTACTAGGGGGTCCACGAGGTAGCAATGACAACTTTTGGAGCACCCCCCTAGCGGGGGGTTTCGGGGGCAGTGCCCCCAAAGCTAAAAACAGATGTAAAATTTCCTTGTAAAATATTATAATTTCGTAGTCAATTTGGGTCGTTCATTAGGCAGATGATATGACGGTAGAAGTTGTGTTTAATTTATATTTTTTTTCCCTAGAATGCAACCCCTCGTTTTGTATGAGGGTATTGTATTGCGGCTGTGTATGGTATGGTATGTGTATTATGAGCTAGAAATGGAAAGGGGGACTGTGAGAGAGAGTAGAAGAAATTACAATGGATCTGTTGTAGGTTGTGTCTCTTTATCTTGTTGGATAATATAAATGAAGGATTGGTTGTTCAGGGTGGATGTAGCCCAAATTGGGTGAACCATGTATATCTATGTCTCTCTTATTTTACATATTTTCTGTGTTTGTGTTTTTTCAAATTCTATGTGTTCCATTACTCCATAATATATAATTTTATTATAACTGGTATCAAAGTCGAAGGTATATTTGGCTGATAAACTTGCTGGAAAGAAGGGTTCTTTTTTCAAGTGGGAGCAATGGTGGAAGATGGTAGGTTTAGGGTCGAGAATTTTAATGGCCAAAACTACCCGTTGTGGAAGATGTAGATGGAATATTATTTGTAACAAAAAGATATGTACCTACGATTGAGAATAAAAACAAAGAATCTGTCGCATATGATAGACGCAGAATGGGAGATTCTCGATAGAAAGGCACATGGAAAAATATGGTTGTGCCTCACAGTGTAGGTAGCCTTCAATATTTCAAAGGAAACATCAACAGAAGGTTTAATTATCGGTGAAACTATATGAAAAATTGTTGGCCTCAAATAAGGTATTTCTTATGAAACATTCATATAATATTAAGATGTCAAATGGTGGATGTGTTGCTGACCATTTAAATGAATTTAATACGGTTACCAGCTAGTTAAGTTCTATAGGGGTAAAATTTGATGATGAAGTTAGGGCTCTGTTATTTCTGTGCTCATTGTCATAAAGTTGGAATGGTTTAGTTATGGCCATTAGTAAATTTTTCTCTAGATTTATTACTTTAAAGTTTGATGATGTTGTCGGTGTTATCCTTAGCGAGGAAATGTGACGAAAAAGCTCCGGTGAGACATCAAGTAATGCTTTGAGTGCTGAGACTAGGGGAGAAAAATGGAAAGAGGAAATATCTTAGCATATCGCACTAAATTAAGGAAAGGAAGATCCAAGTCTAGATCAAGGATAGTGTGTTGGAAATGCAGATAGAAAGGACACCTATAGAAAGGCTGTAAATCTCAGAAGGGAAAAGAAGGAGACGCATAATAAGAAAACAATCATGAAGAAAATGTGACAGGTGATGTGTTACAAGATTCTTTGAATCTTTCTTTAGAAAATGTTACTAATTCCTGGGTGGTAGATTCAGGGGCCTCATTCCATGTCACACCTAATAAGAAATATTTTCATGACTATTCAAGGAGATTTTGGACAAGTTCGTTTGGGTGATGATAAAACCTATAAAATCATTGGAATGGGTAAAGCTATTGTAAAATAGAAGAATGTAAACAAACAGTTATTAAAGGAGGCAAGGCATGTTCGATATTTGAAGAAAAATCTGATTTCAATAGGGCAGTTAGGCGGTGAAGGTTGTGTGACAACTTTCACAGATAAAACCTGGAAGGTCACTAAAGGGGCCCTAGTAATAGAAAAAGGAGAAAAAGTTGGTACATTGTATTTATGCAATGGTATTTCTAACTCTATTAATTCTTTAACTTTCAAAGGAGAAGATGCAACATTATGGCATCATAGGCTCAGACACATGAGTGAGAAGGGGATGAAGATTATTCACTCAAGAAATTTGTTAACGGTTTGAAGAATATTGATTTGGATTTCTGTGAGAATTGTATTTATGGAAAACAGAAGAGAGTCAGATTTCTTAGAGTTGGGAAAGAAAAGAAGAGAGAAAAATTAGAGCTTTTGCATACAAATGTATGGGGACCTTCTCAAGTATCCTCTCGTGGTGGCTCTCATTATTATATTACTTTTATTGATGATGCAACTAGAAAAACTTGGATTTATTGTATTCAAAATAAATTTGATGTATTTGATACTTTAAAGAAATGGAAATATTTGGTTGAGATTGAGATAGGAAAGAACTTAAAGTGTCTGAGATCATAAAATGGAGGAGAATATTGTATCAAAGTGTTTGATAGGTACTGTTAAGAGCATGGAATTCATAGAGAAAAGACAGTTCCAAGAACACCACAAGAAAGTGGTGTGTCAGAAAGGATGAACAGAACAATCATGGAGTGTGCAAGGTGCATGAGATAGCATGTATGATTGAATTTACAATTTTATGAAGATGTTCTAGATATTGATGTTTATCTATTAAATAGAGGGCCTTCAATTTCGTTTGATGGTGGTATTCCAGAGGAGGCATGGACATATAAAAAGGTAAGCTAATCCTTTTTAAAGCCTTTTTGTTGTGAGGCCTTTGTCCATATTAATTAAGAAAATAGAGAAAAGCTTGAGGACAAATCAAAGTACTGTACCTTTATTGGATATGGTGTTAATGATTTTGGTTATCGCTTATATGATTATGAAAATCAAAAAATCATTAGGAGCAGAGATGCAATAGTCAATTAAAAGGTCTTGTATAAGAATCATTTGTTGGAAAAGAAACAGGAAAAAGAAAACAAAGAATACACAGTTCTTGATGAGGTCACAGAAATAGTAAAGGTGCCTGAAAAAAATAATAATCAACATCCACAACAACAAAAAACACCACAATAGCAACATGAACTTCAAACATAAAGTGGTGTCAGAAGATCTACTAGGATAAGTAGACCCCCTGAGCGATACTCTCCTTCATTATATTATTTATTTTTGACTGATTCTGTTGAACCCGAATGTTATGAAGAAGCAATTCAGGTTGAAACTAGAAAGAAGTGGGAGCTATCCATGAAAGAAGATATGGACTCCTTAATACATAACCAGATTTGGGACTTAGTTAGGTTGCCTGCAAGTAAAACAATAATGCAGAATAAATGGGTTTACAGGCTAAAGGAAGAAGATGGAGGAAATCAGAGATACAAACCTAGACTTGTGGTGAAGGGGTTTGAACAAAAGAAAGTTTTTTGACTTTGATGAAATATTTTCTCCTGTTGTTAAGATGACTTCAATCAAAACTATTTTAAGTCTTGTAGCAGTGGAAGATTTTCATATTGAACAGTTAAATGTAAAGACAAAATTTCTCCATGGATATTTGGAGGAAGAGATATATATGCAACAATCACAAGGATATGAGGTCAAAGGGAAGGAAAAATTAGTGTGCAGGTTAAATAAAATTTTGTATGGATTAAAACAGAATCCAAGGCAGTGTATCTAAAATTTGACAGGTTTATGTCTAAACAAGGTTATACTAGATGTCACTTTGATCATTGTGTTTATCTGAAAAAGAAAAATGATAGCAGCTATATTATATTGATAGAGTATGTAAATGGCATGCTTGTTGTAGGGTCCAACATGCAGGAAATAAATGTAATCAAAAGAAAATTGGCAAATTCATTTGCAATGAAGAATTTGGGAGCTGCAAAAAAAATGCTTGGTATGAGAATAACTAGAGGCAGGAAAAATAAAAAATTAACATTGTCTCAGAATGAGTACATACAAAAGGTGTTGGAAAGATTTAATATGCAAAATGCAAAACCAGTTAGTACACCTTTGGCTAGCCATTTCAAACTTATTAAGGAGATGTGCCCCAAGACCCAAGAAGAAATGGATTATATGTCTAAAGTTCCATATGCATCAGTAGTTGGAAGATTAATGTATGCAATGGTATGCACAAGGCCTGATATTGCACATGCAGTGGGAGTTGTAAGAAGTTACATCTAGGAAAATAACATTGGATGGCAAAGAAATGGATTCTCAGATATTTGAGAGGTACCACAAACCAAGCATTATGATTTGGTGGTTTAAACATTTCTCTATAGGGATATGTTGATGCAGATATGGAAGATGATAGATATAACAAGAGGAGAACTACAGGGTATGTATTTACTGTAGGTGGAATAACTGTCAGTTGGGTTTCAAAGATGCAAAGTGTTGTTACACTTTCAACAATAGAAGCATAGTATGTTGCTGCTATAGAGGCTAGTAAAGAAATGATTTGGTTACAAAGTTTTATTGATGAATTAGGTAAGAAGTAGGAGATGGAAAGGTTTTACAGTGACAACCAGAGTGCCATTCATTCTGTAAAGAACTCAACATTTCATTCTTGGATTAAACGCATACAACTCAAGTACCATTTCATATGGTCAGTGTTGGAAGATGGAAAGTTGAAGCTAGAAAAGGTACACACTAGCCATAATCATGCAGATATGTTAATAAAAGTTTTAACCTGGGAGAAATTGAGATTATTCTTAGTTTCAATTGGTTTTCAAGTATGATGATTAAGATGAGAAACAACTAGGTCCAAAGTGGAGTAATTATCCTGCAGATGAAGAAGCAGTGGAGTTGCTAATATCAGTCTCCAAGTGGGAGATTGTTGGGTGTGGAGCCTGATTATATTCTTTATTTAGATGTATTGTCTTGTTGGACCCCTATTATTAATGGGGAGACAATTCTGCATGTCTTTTAATTGTAGCCGGGGGGGGCAGCGATGACCTTTTGGAGTCCCCCCCCCCCAAAAAAAAAATAGTGGAGGGTTTCGAGGGAAACACCCCCGAAGCTTAAAACATATGTAAAATTTCCTTGTAAAATATTGTAATTTCATAGTAAATTTGGGTCGTTCATTAGGCGGATGATCTGATGGTAAAAGTTATGTTTAATTTATGGTTTTTTTCCCCTAGAAGGCAACCCCTCATTTTGTATGAGGGTATTGTATTGTGGATGTTTATGGTATGGTATGTGTATTATGAGTGAGAAACATAAAGGGGGACTATGAGAGAGAGAGTAGAGGATATTATAGTGGATCTATTGTAGGCTGTGTCTCTTTATCCTGCTGGCTAATATAAAGGAAGTACTAGTTGTTCAGGGTGGATGTACCCCAAATTGGGTGAACCACGTATATTTGTGTCTCTCTTGTTTTACATGTTATTGTGTTTGTTTTTCCACATATTTTACGTGTTCCATTACTCTATAATATATAATTTTCTTACAAATCCTATAGATTCTAATCTTATTACTTTCAATATTTAGAATTTTTTTCCTTGCCTCCCATATCAGGTGGCTTTTCTGATTCAAGTTACCGCAATGGGAAAAAACATTCATAGGAATATTGTTGATGAAGGCACCTGCATCATGTCTATCGCATGCTAGAAAGCCATCAACTCTCCTCCATTGAGTTAGTCCCAGAATACCTTGGAAGCTTTTGATGGTAGAGGTTCTAGGTTGTTTGGTATTCTCAAATCATTACCCATCCTATTGGAGTGAAAAATGGTAACTTTGGAAGTTGAGGTGGTACATGCCAAATTGAATTATTATATCCTTCTTGTATGCAGTTGGACTCATGCCATAGTTTGAGTGGTCTCCACCCTTTTTTCTTTCCTTTTTTTTCCTCATCAAGGAAAAATCATGACTGTCAATCAGTTAGCTTTCATTTCCTCTAATTCTTCAACATGAAACATTACATATGTTGGGAAGACCGCTACCCCCTATGAGAAAATCGGGTCGGGTCTATTCAAAGACTCGTCCCTTGTGGGAATTTTTCCACTTTTGCCTCTGAATACCATGTCAAGAATACCATGCTTTTTCTGTGTCGACTGGCCCATTTCAGAATCTGATCTTGATTCATTAATTTTTGTCCAAAGGGAACCTGGGAAATATTACTCCAACCATTCCGATCGACATATTTTTCACCCCAGGGATTGCCCAAAATGTTCACATCGGTTCATCTTGTTCTCTCGATGAGATCAATATCTACACTGAGATTTTTTAGGAATTCCATGATGTATTCGTGTGGTCAGAGGAAGAGATGTTTGACATTGATCTTAGTATTGTTGTGCACTAAATTTCTACCTATCTAGATTCAAGGCCCGTTCGTCAACGACTTCGTCTTATGCACCCGAGAAACATTGCTGCCATAAAGGGTGAAGTTGAAAAAATTCTCAAAGATATTTTTCTTTATCCTATACCATTGATAGATTGGGTCTCAAATATTGTTCCCATTACTAGGAAACAAGGGACCATTCAGGTTTGCATTGATTACCGTGATATCAATCGAGCATGTCCTAAGGAAAATTACCCCACTCCTTTTGATGAATGTGTCAGGAGTGAGATTTTTTCCTTTGTGGATGATTTTTCTGGCTACAACCAGATTAAAATTTCTCTAGTTGATTAGCACAAAACCGCGTTTATCTATCCATGGGGGAAATTTGCCTATAAAAAGCTCCGTTTTGGCTTGAAGAATGTCGAGGTCACCTTCCGACGAGCTATGTTGTATTCTTTTCATGACATCAAGAACATAGTTCAACCATATCTCGATGACCTTCTTGCTCATTATGTGAAATGTCAGGATCACTCGGAACACCTCAGGGCCATTTTTCTTCGCTATAGACACAATAACATCAGGTTGAACCCTCATAAGTGTGTCTTCTGCATCGAATCTGGTTGGCTCTTGTGTTTCGTGGTGTCTAAAGCAGAAATCTGCATTGATCCTCTTAAAGTCGAGGAAATCATAAATTTTCCTCTTCCCTTTTCTATTCATCAATTGAAAAGTTTGCAGGGGAAAGCAAATTTCCTCCGTTTCTTCGTATTGAATTATGATGAGCTTGAAAATGGATTTAATTGATTATCGAAAAATTTAATCCTGTTCATATGGGAATAAATTTCCCAAATCCCTTTCGATGCGTTGTAATGATCCCTCATTACTGCTCCGCTATTGCATCCTCCCAATTACCACTGCGATTACTGCCTGTATTTGGCCGCCACTAACAACATTATCAGTATGGTGTTGGTTCAGGATGATGACGATTGTCAAGAGCATGTAGTATACTAATTGAGCTGCAATATATTTGATACTGAGACCCATTACGTTCATGTAGAGAAAATCACACTGGATGATGTCCATGTTGTTCAGTGTTTTCATCAATACATTCTCCTGTGCAAAAATTTGGTGATTTCTAATTGAAAGCCCATGAATTACATTCTCACATGTTATTTTCTTAGGTGAAAGTACTCAAAATGGATTTTCATCCTTCAAGAGTTTGACTTAGAATTCATAGTTACCAAGTCTAAGAAATATCTAGTCTTTTTTTAGTTGATTTGTGATATTCCTACCACAGTTGATCCCACTCCTCTTGATGAGTCGCTCCTAGATGAATCTCTCTTTCTCATAAGTACACTTGATCCATGGTATGGATGCATCATTGTTTATCTCTAGACCCAAAATTTTTGGCCAGAGTTATCAAACTATGAGCATCGAGGGATTCTCTACCAGTCCCAACCTTATCATATCGTTGGAGACACCGTATATCACACTGGTATTGACTCTGTCCTCCGTCGATTTTTTACTCTCGAGGAAGCTGAGAAATTTCTCAATGAATTCCACTCTGGGGCCTGTGGTGGTCACATGTTCGGTTATGCTATCGCCCAAAAGATCCTTCACGTAGGGTATTTTTGGATGTATATGTTTAAAGGATACATTGTTGCGGTACAAAAATGCCATGACTACCAAGTCTACTCTCGGAAAGAGTGCACCCCACCCTCACCCTTGCACCGAGTTGTGACTGTTGGACCTTTTGTAAAACGAGGCATAAATTTCATGACCTTAAACCCTCACTCAGCTATGGGCCATGGTTATATCATCATTGTCATCAATTATTTCACTAAATGGGCTAAAGCATGCCTACATATGATAATGAAGGTCTAACTATGACACAATTCCTATTCAATCATGTCATAGCTCGATTTGGTGTCCCAAAAGCGATTTTCACTGATCACGGTTCTCATTTTTGGAACCATATGATGATAGAGCTCACTTCTCAGCTAGGGTTACATCATGATAGCACCACTCCTTATTATCCATAGGCCAATGGCCAGGTTGATGTTGTCAACAAAGTCTTGGTGAATATTCTTCAATGCACCATTGGGAAGCACAAACGAGATTTGAATCTCATGCTCTTATCAGCTCTGTGGGCATACTGAAATTCTACTAAGACTACCACTAGATTCACATCATTCCAATTGGTGTATGGGCTAGAGGCCACACTCCCGATCGAGTGTGAAATTCCTTATCTTAATCTAGTTGTTGAACTACTTCCTGGTACTTCACCAAAAGAGAAACTTTTGTTTTACCTCAAGCATCTCAATGAGACCCAAAGACTTGATGCTTTAGTTATTGAAGCACAAAAATGATGATTTAAATCTCAATATGAAAAATCCATCAACCCTCATGTTTTCTCTGAAGGTGACTTGGTCCTGCTTTATGACCAAGCCCACGATAAATTAGGAGTAGGAAAACTCGAGCCAATGTGGCATGGGCCCTATATTATTCAACGAGTATGGGAAAGAGGAGCCTATGAACTAGCATATTACGAAGGAAATCAATTGGATGAGCCCTGAAATGGGCTTTATCTGAAAAAAATATTACACTTAATCATGAGTGTGATATGTTGTACATTAGTGTGCTTTGATCGGATTTTTGGTGTGATTGATTGCTTTGTAGATATGTTTCCTCTTCTCACCTTGTGTTCCACTTAGTTTGTAGATGTCATCAAATCATTATGTTGGTTTTTTTGATGGTGCTTGCCATAGCACACAAAACCTGTCTTCTCCAGCATGGGCACTCTTTTCCCCTGATGGTGATTTGATTAATTTACAAGGTATTTTTCTGGATCAAACAACTAATAATATTTCCGAATGTAGTGCGGTTATCGAGCTATTATTGGATGTTATTGATCTCAGAATTAGAGATTTGGTTGTTAAATTAGACTCACAACTCGTTGTGTACAGCTAAATGGTCATTATTCTATGTAAAATCCTCAAATTTTGTGTATGTATTTGCGTGTACGATTATTGGAAACGAATTTTTATTTTATCACATATCAACATATTGTAAGATGTTTAAACACATTAAAAAATACATTAGAAAATCATGTATTAGATAGACATTTGCGCAACATGTGAAAATCCAACACATCATTATGATACATAAGTAGCCGTAGAAACATGCATATATATATATATATATATATATATATATATATATATATATATATATATATTAGTTATATTAAGTTTGTTACATCAAAATATCAAAAAAAATGTGTTCTGTGACAAAATGGCTCTTTGAGCCTACATCGTTACAAAAATTTAAAAACAGGGCTGATATCTACCCATATGGTGCTCATGATAGCAGGTGACTGCTCAAATCACTCGCCAGAGTAGACAACACAATCTTCCTGGAACCCCAACCGTATGCCTCTGAAATCAAAGAGGAATGTCATCAAAGGTAGCATACTCTGGGATGCCTCTCGTAAGGCCTACCAAGTTCCACTCTAACTCGGATAATGGATCTTCTCCCTCCTTGTAAGGAACATCTTGCACCGGGCGGGCTACCCTCCTCACAATCGGTGACATATCGAGTAGTCTATGAGGACACATATCTGTAAAAACATCATAAGTTACATCTTATAACACATAAAAAGAAACATTCAAAAAGTAAAAAATATTAAAAAAAAAAAATTACATGCGTCATTCCACTGTGTGCATGGTGGAATGGGTAGATATGGATCTCCCCTAAATTCGATGCCTACATATGCAAAGTCCTCAACTACGATGGGTTGATGTAACATTCCCAATTAGCCCTAAGCTATTTGGAATATTCATTTTTGTTTTATTTCTTTGTTTAAAGAATAAAAGTGTAAAGGAGGTCCATAATACTCCTAAAAAATGAATAAATCAAGGCCAAATGTAAAAAGGTTGAATCTTGGTTGCTAAATCAAGCACCCTTAGGTGTGAAAAAGGGGCTGGACATTTTGATTGGGTCAACCTTGACCAAATCTAAAGGGCTGTCATGGAGGAGTGGCCATCAATGAGGCACAATGCAGTTTTAGATGGAGATGCTTTGTGTGAAAGGAGTGATTTCATTAAAGGTGGTTTAGGGTTTGTGTTGGAACAGGTTCTCCTACGAGCTGCGAAACTGGTCCGATTTTGTATATTTTTTATTATATTTAGTCTAGCGCAGGGGTTTTGGGGTGGGTCAAAACCCCAAAAGCATTGTAATGGGTCAAAGGGTAGACCTAGAATCTGCAAACCATGGTTTGCGGACCATAGGAAAGATTAGGCTAGATTGTTATAAATAGAGGAACATTTTGAATTGTAAGGTAGAGAAATAAGGAGATATTGATGCGAATTGTGGTTTAGTAGATCTATTTGGGTTTTGGGGGAAGGACTCCTGCTGGCTATGTGCGCGGAGATCTGGAGTCCTGCTGTGTGCAGACCCTGCTACTGTGTGTGCAGGTTGAGATGAGTATTGTAAGAGGGAATTGATGAATTGATGAATAAGAAAGGTTGTTTGAGAACTGAATCTATGTGTACTATTTATACAAATCATTGGTAATTTCTATATTATGCGTATTCTATATTCAGCTACGAAAGTTTTGTGTAAGTGTTTTTACTACATCTAGATCTGTTTTGTTCTGTTTTATACAATACTGAGCTACTGTCTTAGAAGTATATAATCATCGAGCACCATAGTATAGTTGACCTTGCACACGTGGATGTGAAAAGAGACCTATAGATCCTTCTCGGGAAGAGGCGATCTGGACATCACTAAGCAAGACGCAGTTCTGCTTGCCTTACCTATCCTTTCTCAGGGTGTGGAAACCTGGTTCCAGCACCCACCCATACTACTTCGGGTGAGACTTTGACTTGCGCAAGTAGGTCACTGCCGAAAGGGCCAATATTATAGGGGTTTTTTGGCAAACCTTGAACTCTGAACCTAGGTCAGGGCCCCTCGAGCCAACAAATGGTTCCATTTTCGGGACCTAGAGCATTTTGAGGAAGGGATCGGGTAATGACAAGAGAGTATTGGAAGCCTGAAAGGAAGGAAATTGAGGAGTGGTTTGAAAAGAAGATTCAAGAATTTGCGATAAAAAAAAATCATACCACGAAGTTAATGGTGGAAAAGTGGAAAAATAGGTACATTCTTATAGAAAGCTACAAAATTTTCTTTGGGAAATTTGCAATCGAGCTTCAGGAGTGGCTGGCTAGGCTCGTAGGCTCGTATAATATCATCACTCGCACAGTAGATCACTGGGTGGATAGTGTGCTAGGAGGATTTGTGAGAGAATTTTCCATTGATTAGTTTTTCTCCTACTCTAAGGTCGAGCGAAGATTCTTTAAAGGGTTTCGGGGCAAGTTTCTGAAGACAATACCTTTGCTGATTAAGATATTACTCTGCGAGAAGAGTATTCTATGTAGTCATACTGACTGAATGACCTCGGATCCAGACGAAAATGCGATGGGCAGTGGTAAATACTATCGGACCAAACTTGACGAGGAAAGATCTGCCTATAACCCTATACAAGAGATGGCTGTGCAAAGCCCCCTGACTACACTGCCGTCTAGGCCACACAAAGGTAAGAACTCGTCCATACCTCCACCTTCGCCGAACAGTGATATGGCTACATATTTGAAACTACCTACTTTCAAAGGGGTAGGAGATGAGGATATGGACCAATTTTGTTTTGTTGCAGATTTTGTATGGATTATGCAGAATGTGGCAAGCGATACAATGAAGAGGGTGAAATTGTCCCTAGCATTCAAAGAAATAGATTTGGACTAGTATAGGCAATACATATCTCAGAACGGGAATGCATCTATTCAAGACGTAAAGGATGCGCTAAAGCAACAGTTTCGAAAGCCAAAATCTTACTGCCAGCTAGTAGTATACGTGAAGGACTTTAAGCAAGGAGCATCTGAGTCGATATGGGAAGCTGACCAGTGAATGAAGAAATCAATCAGGGAAGGAGGATTTGAGTACGATGATCGATAACATACGGAATGGTTCATCATTATGTTGTTGCCTCACCTACACATACCAATGAGTCATCAGACCTTCGAGTCGCAAGAAAAAGATGTGGAAGTCGTTATGAAACTAGAAGCTGTACCGAGAGAAGATAATTCATTAGGAGTACAGAAAATTCAAGAGTAGCTCAGAGTTATGCACATGGAGATTCAGAACCTGCGACGGGAACGAGGAAAAGGAGCTAATGCAGACCTATGGTGCATATGATGTCGAGAATCTGGACATACAAAGGATCAGTGCCCGCTACTTGCAGATTACGCGTAGGCAGGAGGCCCTAGTCCAGTGCATCCAGGAGAAAATGGGGAACCCAACCTATGGCGACCAGGCTCAAGAAGATTTGCGTTGTGGTGCGATGACTACTGTGTAGCAGCGTTGCATGATATGAACCATTGCCCTCGACTAGGTGTGTATGTCCCAGAATTGAAGCAACAGTGGTGCAGGTTCTACCGGTCAGTAGGACACAGTGATAAGAACTGTTGCACTTACAACCTAACGATATATCGTGAGAACTTGTATAGGGTACAACTACAACTAGACCCTGTGTCACCTAGATATCTCGCAAGATTTGGTGGCTCTCTAGCAAGGGGCAGGGGAGGTTGAGGAGGAAGCGAAGGATGAGGACATAGGCAGCTAATCTATTATAACTGCAGGGAAGTAGGACACTTTGCTAGGGACTTCCCAAATCCTACAAGGAAATCTTGCAAATATTGTAGATAGCTAGACCATGTGGTTGAATATTGCCCAATTTTAATAGCCAAAATGTAGGAAAAGTAGCCCATCCCCACGTAGAATCTGCAAAGAGTTAAATCCAAGCTAAGGAACATGGACCCAAGTGTGAAAGTCATAACATGCAGTATGATGGTCACCCAAGGATCGAAGGAAGAGGCTGCCAAGGATCCTCTAACCTATCAAGAAGGATCGAACATAAAGAAGGGACAAGAGACAATGGCCATAGCTAACCTGGACCTCGCTCAGAAAGTAGCAACTACTGTGCAGGTACCGACACACCCCAAGACAGATGAGGGGGTTGAGCCCTTTTTGCAGGCATGTCTGAAGATGTTGTTAGGGTTCCCATGTTTTGGCAAGGTTGGCAATAACAAAAGATGAGACAACATCAAACCACTTTTAGACCTCAGGATCTAGCCCTCCTGGGTCCAGAGAGAGATCTCTCTATGATTGTCAAAGGTATATGTCTTGGAAGTTCAAAGGTTAAGATATTAGGGTAGTTATAAGGCTTGGGGTTTGTTTGTTTGATTTTTTTTTGGTTGTTAGGAATCAAGAAAGAAGGGTTCAATATAAGACAAGGATGAGCAAAGAGGATTTTAGGAAAAGGAGAGGTAATCCAGGGAACATGTTAAATCATTAGGCAATGGAGTGAGGAAAGGATTTTCTTGCTAATCAATATGTAGGCTTTCAGTTGGGCTAGTCATCTAAAGCATTGGATCTTAAAGATGATAGTGTGGCATGAAATGGTAAGAGAGGAGGAAATAATAAATATTTAGAACATAAAGTCAATTACCTGAGATCAGAGAGACTTTGAACTCTCAATTCTTTGGCCTCCAGCTTAAGGGAACTTAGAAAGGATTAATTAATTGAAAAGGATCCTAGTGAGATAGAGACAGAGTTCTAAACCTCCCAGTGTTCCCAATTCATTCAATTAAATCCTAACAAGAACATCTAAGAATAGGTTCGTTTAATTCATACATCAGCTAGCAGGCAATGAAATCCACTACACTGGTTAAATTAACTGAAATCAACTCTTAGATAACACATTTAGTAGAAAACATTAAAGGCAAGGAGAGAAGAAACATAGGGTACCTAACAAGGGTAAATCTTATGCCAGATTTCTGATGCGAGCTAGTAGAAATGAAATAAAACACAGAGACCAAAAACATCATTGTAGCTTTAGATCAGGATCCAAAGAAATGTGCTTGTCATATTCAATAGCAATACCAGTCAAGTAAAACATTACCACTAGATGGATATTCAATCTGAAAACATCTTCTTCAGCCTATCTTACAACTTTACACAGAGACTATGTCTCAAAAGAAACAACTTGTAATTCTCTGATAACTGATCAACAACCTTACAATGAGTTCCTTATTGAATTTTATAACTGAACAGAGCAGAAGAGGTAGGTGAAACACTAAATGAAGCATTAAAACTCAGAAAAGAAAGAGGGTTGAAGCCCATTCTGTTTAAACTCTGTGCATTCATCTATGGCACTCTTTGGGTGAAAGAGTGGTCTTCTCCTAGCTTCCATTTACTCTAGTATGTTTCTGATGTACTTTGGCTGTAGTCCTCTATAGTACTTTTGGTGAATAAAAAAAAAGGTAAATAAATGACAGTGAAGTCTGCCATACCACATAACAAATGCTCTGGTAGCTTTGGACTGTGGTCAGGGCTGAATTTTCTTCAGGAACACGGTAAATAAAGGAAACAATATGGGTGCTTGGTCCTTTAGGGAAAGAACAATCTGCTGATGTGAAACCCTAGTAGTATCATTTTCTGTGCGCTGGCCCTTCCGTGTGATCCATGATGTCTTTGAACTGGTACCTTTGCCTTCTAAATCCCCAAAAAAGGCTTAAAAATCTTCTATTACGTGCCTTGAACTCTTTGCTGCTCACTGATACTCTTTGCCGCCCCGTGATTGCTTGTGCCTACGAAATCTGTGCTTTAATGGCTCCAGACATGTTTTACAGAGTCTAACCTTTGTCCTTTGATGAAATTCACGTCGCAGACACCTTTCTGGAGATTTTCCTGTAACATCAGGCTTTAAATTTAGCTTCTTCTGTGCACTGATCCACTACAATAGTGTAGATGAACCATGGCGGTTTTTCGCCTGCCTGTAACCCTGTAAAACACGAAAACACATTAAGAAAAACATGCATGTGGAAGGTGGCATGGATGACTGCAAATAATTTCGTGGAGGAACACATTGGATCAGAGGGGAATGCTTTTAGAGGACAACGAGGTGGAAATTTAACGTGAAATATCAACATTTTGACCTTTGAACGAATATATATAGGGACAGACGAAAATACTGAAGAAAACACGTGGAGAAGTGACGTGGTGGGACTGGGCAATGGCGGGGCTGACTTTAAATCTGGATCGTTCGATCTCAGGAGGATATCGATGGCTGAAAATTCATCGGGGGGCGACGGATGGTGGGCCAAGGTTACGGTTTGCCTTGGCTATCACCCGCGCAACTTCGAGGTGCGATGACCATTGGATGGAGAGCCCCAGATCATATGGTTTATATACATATCGCACCGGGTCAAATGTCGAACGTTAACACGTGATGGGGGTAGCGGTTTTTAAACAGTGACGGAGCCACGTGTGGGGTGGTGAGTGGAATCACTCCGAAAATAGAAATACTGCCCACCTTCTAACATCGGTGCAATAGATACCGACAGTTTTCAGACAGGCGCGGCTGCAGGGACCACCAGGCGGGATGTACTGCGGACCGCTGATCTGTAGTTTAAATGGACGATTGTGATGTGGTCGGGGAAATCGCAATCGCAAAGGGCGGAAAGGGTGTCATGGCAAAAGTTGCGATTTTGATCGGAGCGGGAGTGCGATTAGCACCAGGCCGTCGGATCAACACGACAGATTAACGGTGGAGATCGCGGCGGAGGCTGTATAGACCAAAACTCAATCGCATCTGAGCTTTTCGTTTAAAAAAGGAATGCGCTTCACCCGACGGTGCGATTGCGATTAGCACCCGGACCATTAGCACTTGGTTCTGGGCAAGGGTCACGTGGGGAAGTGGTTTAAAGGGCTGGCGAAAAAGGGGCTAGGCCATGATATAAGTTAAAAGTGGGTTTTTGCCTATTTTAAGTGCATTTCAAGGCCAATGAAGGGTAACGATAAGGGAAGAAAGGGGAAATTAAACCAATCCAGGGGTGAATGTAGGATTTAAAGGGGATTTTGGGAGGATTTAGAGGGTAAAAGGGGGACTTTGACAAAGAGGAAAAAGGGTAAAATGGAGCATTCTGCAGAGGTACAAGGGGCAAATAAAGGCCTTTTGGAGCACATTTTTCATCATCATTGAGGCTTATTGACTCAAGAGCAGCAGAGGGAAATAATCAAAGGGCAGAGAGCATGAAGGGGCTTCAAGGATGATGTGTTTTCAAGAGAAATGCATTCCTTGAAGGCTCATAAAACAAATTAGCCCCTTGCTTGCTTGTCAAGGAATTTATAGGGGGCTAATAGTGGCTCCACATGGGGATGGCTTCTTCTTGAAGGAATCAAGAATTCAGAAATGATCTTTGGAGTAGGCTAGATGCCTGCTGCTTGAGCCACCTTTCTTCTTTGGTTTTCAGCTACCACAATTGTGAAGACATCAATTAGCAGAAACATCACCCAAACAATCTACCTACCCATCCTACAATCCTAGCATTTTTTCTTCTTCTAGGGTGCATTTGGACTAGCATACCCTTTACATCATTTATTTTATAAACAGAAAGTAAACCTATTCTAAATATACCCTTATCACTCCATGAGACCAGATTAGATTGTTGGTCTCATATGCTTCTCTACCTAATCTAATATCTATTGGGATTAAATTGTCCAGCAGATTTCTTCCCTACATTCTACAATAGAAATTTAAAAACGGTAAAATTAGGATTAAGCAGTCTATTTTGTTGTGGATTGAAGGCATAAAGACAGTTGCACATGGACAAAAACTTGCAGAAAACTGAAAACAAAACTTTGAAGGCTTGAAATCTGAAGTTTGAAGCGTCCTCCTTCTCTTTGTGACTCAAGGTTTGAGCTTGTTAGAGTCACTTTCTCTTCTTCATTTCAGCTCTGATTTTGGGCTTGTTAGGGCTTATTCTTCTTTCTTCTTTGCTGGTCCAGGTTTTGGGCATGTTTGAACCAGCTATCTCTACTCCCTTTGGCTCAGGTTTTGATCATGTTAGAGCCAATCTTTGCACTTTAGAGGTTCATGTTTTGAGCATGTTTGAACCTCTCCCTTTTCTCTGTTTTTTGGAACATTTTCTCTTTTTCTTGAAAACAAAACACTACAATGGTATGTACAATGTAAATGGAAACTGGAAATTGGAAATCAGCAAAAGTAGTGTTTGAGCATCCTGCCATTGACAGGACCCCCAAATAGCTCAGTACCATCTAACTCTTGTAGAAAAAAATCATTTGAACCTACAGTGGCCTGGATGATGTATGGACCTTGCCACAAACTGTCAAACTTGTTGTGCTTTCCTTTGTCCTCTCTCCTTGAGTCCCACTTCAGAAATTTATCTCCAATTTTGAAATCGGAGGCCTTATTTCTTTTGTCAAATAACTTCTTTATATTTTCCTGAACTTTGACAACTCTGTTATAGACCTCATCCCTTGTTTGCTGGAGATGAATCATTTGGTTTATCCTTCTCACCATACTTTCTTCTTTTGTCTGAATCTTCTGGATCAGCTTGATCATTGGCACCCCAAGGCTGGTAGGAAACACTGCTTCTGTTCCAAAGACAAGCTGGTATGGTGACATGCCAATGGATTTCTTTGTTGTAAGCCTGTCGGCCCATAGGGCATGCACTAACTTGTTATGCCATGACTTTTTGTTCTCTTTTAGCATCTTTTTGATGATGGTCACCAGGCTCTTATTTGACGATTCAGCTAAGCCATTACCTTGTGGGTAATAGGCAGTTGAATTACCAAGTGCTATTTGATACCAGTGACAAAAATCAACCATTTTCTTGGATCCAAAAGCAGCAGCGTTATCAGTGATTATTTTCCTTGGGCAGCCAAACCGAGAGAGGATATGACCTTCTAGGAACCTAATGATGACCGAATCTATGGAATTCCTAGTAGGTATGGCCTCTATCCACTTAGTGAAGTAGTCTGTGGCTGTTAAGATCCATTTTTGTTATGTAGAATAAGTAGGGTGAATTTCTCCTATGGAATCTAGGCCCCATTGCATAAAGGGAACTTCAACAGTGATGGGTTGTAAAGGTAAGGGAAGGAGCTTTCTTTTGCCTTCAAAAATCTGGCATTTGTGGTAGGCAATCACCATCTTATGGATATCATTGAAGAGTGTAGGCCAATAGTAGCTAGCTCTAAGTATTTTGTTAGCAATGGCTTTCCAGTTCAGGTGGCCTCCACACTCTCCTGCATGAAATTCTTATTTAATCCTTTCAGCTTCAGACTCAGGCAAACATTTAAGCAATAGGCCATTTGCATTTTTCCAGTATAAGCCTTCATTCACTATGCAATAGCTTCTGGCTTTTAGCTTTAAGAATCTGGCCTTGGTCTTTGATAGTTCAGGAGGGGTATTGAGGTGTGTAAGCACATACAAAATGTCTGAATACCAAGGAGAGCTCTGAAACTTCTCCTCAACAGTGGGATCAGGAAATCCCTACTGCTCATCCAAGGCATATACCATGTTAATGTCAAGGGCTTGTAGATTTGATTCAGCCATTAGTCGAGCTAAGCCCTGACCTTTGATTGGTTTGGTGGGTTTTATCTCAAGGTCGTATTGTATCATCACAACAATCCATTTTCCCCTCTTCCCGTCTAGGTCTTGGGACAAGATATCTTTGACCACTATGCTAGGCACATAAGCTATGGTGTGGGAATGAAATGTGTACACCCTAAAGTCTCTCAAGGCCTTGACTAAGGCATAGGCCTGTTTTTCCATTATGTTGTATTTCAAGGGTGCATCTCTGAGAGCTTTGCTGAAGAAGGAAACATGCTATTCCATTCCCTCTGGATTTTTCTGCAGCAGAACTGTAGCTACTGTATGCTCGGATGCAAATGAGAAAATCAGAAAATTCTTTGAGAAATCAGGGCTGATTAGGACAGGAGCCCAGGTGAGTGCAAGTTTTATTAATTCAAAATATTTGTTGTCCTCTACAGTCCATTTAACTCCCGCACCTTTCTTCAACATGTTTGTCATATTCCTGAGGTGCTCTGCTAAGTTGGGAATAAACCTCCTAAGGAATTTGATCTTCCCAGTGAAGGACTGTAATTCTTTGATGTTTCTTGGGTGTGTGATTTACAGTATTCCCTCAACTCTTTGTGGGTCTATCCTAATTTCATTCTTAGATATGATGTGGCCAAGAAGCTTACCTTCTTGCAGCCCAAATACAGTCTTTTTAGGATTCAATGACAAACTGAACCTTCTACACTTTTCAAAGACCTTTCTCAGATGTTCTAGGTGTTCTTCTTCAGTCTTGGAATAGACTGTTATGTCATCCAGGTAGATGACAATGAAGTGCCCTATCTCATCAGAAAAAGCTATATCCATTGCTCTTTGGAAGGTTGCACCAGTTTTCATGAGTCCAAAAGGCATTTTAACATACATAAAGGTGCCCCATGGAGTGGTAAAGGCTGTCTTGAGTTGGTCTTCTGGGATTACGAGGACTTGGTTGTAACCCGAGAAAACATCTAGCAGGGAGATCCTTTTTGAGCCTACTACCCTCTAAAGAATATGTTCCATTTTTGGCAAAGGGTAATTGTCTTTGAGTGAGGCTCTATTCAGATTCCTGAAATCTATGCATAATCTGATCTCACCTATTTTCTTTCTCACAGCTACAAGGTTTGAGACCCAATCAGAAAATCTCACAGGGACTATTATGCCTGCCTCATACATCTTCTTATTCTCTTTTTCAACTGCAGGCAATTGCTTTGGGTTTATTCTACGAAGCTTTTGTCTAAAGGGATTTTGATTTTCTTTCAAGGGTATTTTGTGTTGTATAATGTTCGTATCATAGGCCTTCAGGTCCTCATAGCTCCAAGCAAACACGTCGATGAATTCTTTGAACAAGGCAATGTATTTCTTCTTCATGTTTGCCAACAAGGACCTAGCTAGCTTAATCATTTTGGGTTTATCTTCAGTGCCTATGTTGCATTCTTCAACGTCAGAGTCTGCGTGTTCTATAGTGGGACTTTTTGCTACATCGTCAAAGTCAAAGAGGTCTTCTAAAGGTGCCAGAACTCGAGGTATGTTCTTATCTTTGGCTTGTAGCACCTCTACTTCTTCACTATCTGCGTTTTTGCATTTTTCGTTTGGATTTCCAATTTGTTCGTTCAAAGCGTTTATTTCTATGTTACAAGGTGGTTCTTCCTCGTCTGAGGGCTCTTCACTTAGGCAGCTATCATCATATTTCGAGTCTGAATCAGAAAATTCAAACTTGTCACTGCCCATCAAGAAATCTTCAATCTGTTTATCGCCCTCAAAGACTTGCCAATATTTTTCGTTATCTGACACTATAGGTCTAAATTTGGTCTGTATTATGATTTGTTGGTCACTTGGAGTCTTAGGGTATGAACTGGCTAGGCAAGCTAATTCATTTGCAATGACGTTTTGACTCCTAGGAATAAACACTAATTCATATTCTACAAATGTTTTCAGCATATCCATAGAATCGTTCCTATATGATCTCAGCCTAGGGTGTTTGGCTGTGTATTCACCGTTTACTTGTTTTATAACCAACTCAGAGTCCCCTTGCACGGCTATCCTACGAGCTCCTATTTTCTTCAACAGTTTTAAGCCTAGGATAAGAGCCTCATACTCTGCAATATTATTTGTACATTTGAAATGCAAGTTGCAGGCATGGCTCTCTCTGTAGTCACTCTCTGTGTTATGTAGCCACACCCCTACTCCAACAGTTCTCTTGGTGCATGACCCATCAAATTTCATTTCCCATAGGGGTCCATTGTTCATTTTATCATCAATTTCCTCCCTATCATGCATTTCACTGGTCTGTTGTATTACGGGTTCTGCGTTGTGCTGTGGAGGGTTTCGTTCCTCATGTGGTATATGAGTTTGTGAGGGGTGACTAATCGGCTGATTACATTTGATTTTTCGTTTGGTCTAAATCTCAGTTTCAGTGCACTGTCTAAGGTTTTCTTCTTCATGTTCCTCTAAGTCGAGAGTAGCCATTATGTTAAGGTCCGTAGTCTCAACCCCTCTGTTTGTATCTATGTTTTCTGATTCTGGCTCTCCCAAAGATTCATCATTGCAGAAGATAAAGGAGTCCAGGTTTGTGTGTATAGAGTAAAGAGGATAATTTTTAGGCTTTTCAGGGCTACTAACCAGGAATTTCATTTGTGCCTCCCTGTACAGTCTTCTAAGTTGGCTAAAGATTGGGATTGTGGCATATGCCCCATCCATCTGCATTGTACCTTGCAGCTTGGCTCCCCATGATATTAACAGCAACATGCCATACTTAGGTGGCACATCTACCACTACAACATCCGTGACCATGCATTTCGCTGGAATCTAGGTTAGGCTTACACATAAATCTTTGATCAGGCCAAGGCACTTTACTCTGCTAGAGTCAAATGAATATAGGTCTTTATAGGGATGGGTTATCTCTAGGCCTAATATTTCCATAACTATTTTAGGCATCAGGTTGTGTGAGGCCCTAGAATCATACATTGCATTGTGGAGGATCTTATCATGGACATTGAGACTGATATAGAAAGGGGACACTACCCCTTTTTGAAATTTCCCTTCAATCTTGGGACCAAATAGAAGGGCCGGTTGATCATCACTCAAATTTACAGTGTCACTAATTTCACCTAGGTTCAAAGCTTTCAAAATTTGGCCTTTATATACATCCTGAGTGGCCAACTCAGAGAGTGGGATAGACATTTTAATTTTTTCAATCTCACTTTCTAGATTGAAAGTGGAGTGACTCTTTGGAATGTTCGACTCTATTTTGTTAGCCACTGCCTTGGTGGCTGAATCAATGTGCAGATTTTCGTTATGTATAGTGTTGATAACAGTTTTATCAAGAGCACTAACTGTAGTGCTAGTGCTGCTAGTTGGTTGTCTTTGTTTCTCACTGTTTTGGTTGTCCCTTTCTTTGTTCTTCCTAGAACCCTCAGCTGCTGATTTATTACTTTCAGCAATTGCTTTAGAAGATCTCTCAGGCCTTTTCTTGATGGTAATCTCAGAAGCTTTGGGTTTGGAATTATCTAGGCTTTTCTTGCTCCTAAGTTCATACTGTTCTCTGACCTGCATGATGGCGTCTTCAAATCCAAGTCTGTAATCCTCAGATTCCAATCTTTCCTCATCCCAACATGAGGGTGAGGGCTGATCTTGTTTTGTGTAACAGTTATGGATTGAATCTTCTGTTTCAAACATGTTTATTGTGTTCCCTTTAGAATCTTCTATGATTCCCTTATCTTCATCAAGAAATTTCTCTTGAAGCGGGGGAATAACTTGCTGATCTGATTCTCTTTGTCTGTTGGGAGTGTTATTGTTTCTTCTAAAGTTTTGGTTTTGGTTATGATTTTGGTTTCTGTTTTGGTTACTGACTGCGACAACCATTTTTTCCATCATTTGCTGTATCTTTTCCACGTTCTTGGATATGCGGTCAATATTGGGGTCAGATGTAGAAGCTACATTGTCATCCCTATATGTTACCCTTTTCTCAACTCTCAATCTTGCTTTCTTCTCAATCAGATTAGCCTCTACACTCACTGCTCCCTTTTGCATGTCTTCCAATGTGTTGTAATCCCTCTCCCTAAGCTGGTAGGCCATATCAGCGTCCAAGCCTTCAGGATATTTCACTAGAACCATACCTTGGGGAGGTTTCATGTGTGGTGGAAGAGCGTTATAAATGTTGTTAAACCTTGTAGAGTAGTCCTGGACACTCTCTCCTAAGTTTCTTTTCAGGTTCGTGTATTCTGCTAGGATTTGGAGAGGGTTGGCCTTAACTTCCCATTTTTTTATGAAGGTCTGATATAAAGCAGGAAGATCTTGGATACTATTAGGAGCTAGGCTTTTGAACCATTTCTTCACATCACCTCCTAAGCTATGGGCAAAGATTCTCATTTTGACTGTATAATCATCTATTTCCATGTAGTCAAAAGAATCCTCCATCCTATCTACATGGTGTTGAGCTGTGATGGACTCTTTTGCAGTGAAATGTGGGATTTTTTATTGATAATCATTGGGTAAGGGAACTAGAGGTTAGGGTAAAACCAGAGGTGCATACCAGGCTGCCATGATGATGTTCTGGTGAGCTAAAGGGTTAGCTTGAGCAACTGGTATATGGATGACAGGGATACTAGGACCAACAGAAGACTGATGAGAAGATCTAGGATAACTGAGTCCCAAGTTTTGAATGAAGTGAATATCAGGGGGTGTGGATGGAGGGGTCTGTCTATCCCAAAGGTGTTCACCACTATGAGCTGATGAACCTGAAAGCTCAAGGCCTGGCTGGTCTAGAACACTGAATGACCTAGTTCTTAGTAATCTGCTTGGTAGGTCTAGGTCGAAAGGTGGGACTAGTAGAGCTATAAGGTCTTTTGGTGAAGAGTTACCTCTATGGATATGTCTGGAAATAGTTGATTGTTTAGGTGTAGGATATCTCTTGAGGATGCTCTCAGGATTGTCAACTATTTTAGGGGTGTTTGGGTTGGGGTAAGCTCTTGTGTGAATGGTTCTTGAAGCCAGAATGCTGTCCTCTAACCAAGAAACTTAACCCTACCTGTTCCTTCTATTGTGGCTGATGTTGTTATAAAGGTTGGTCTCCCACTGGAGTCTTATGTGAAGCCAAGATAATCAGCAGGCCTACTGATCACCAGTGGAGTCTTTGATCTTTAAGGAACTATGGAGTCGCCAAGTGGAAGGTCTAGGGTGCTTCTGGAGGGTACACTGTCCACCACAGTGCTTAGGTGATGACCCTTTGCAAGGATATTTTCAAAACACAGCAAAATCTAACCAGAGATTGACTGGGAGGGCATTTACTAGATGTATCACCTCCGAGGAGGATGAGATCCAGAGGCTACCTGGCCCTTTCCAGACTCTGTCAGAAACACAAAAAATGGTATAGAGGTTGTTATGTGAATAGGAGTGTTTAACTGCCAACCTAATCGGATTTTCTAGGTGTTCTGAGGCTCTTGTGATGTAGTAAGATGGGAAGTACTTAGATTTTCCCTAGCAGAGTCACCATTATGTTGGGGTTCCCATGTTTTGGCAAGGTTGGCAATACCAAAAGATGAGACAAAATCAAACCACTTTAAGACCTCAGGATCTAGCCTTCCTGGGTCCAGAGAGGGATCTCTCTATGATTGTCAAAGGTATATGTCTTGGAAGTTCAAAGGTTAAGATATTAGGCTAGTTATAAGGCTCGGGATTTGTTTTTTTTATTGTTGTTTGGTTGTTGGGAATTAGGAAAGAAGGGTTTAATATAAGACAAGGATGAGCAAAGAGGATTTTAGGAAAAGGAGAGGTAATCCAGGGAACATGTCAAATCATTGGGCAATGGAGTCAGGAAAGGATTTGATTGCTAATCAATATGCAGGCTTTCAGTTGGGCTATTCATCTAAAGCATTGGATCTGAAAGATGATAGTGTGGCATAAAATGGTAAGAGAGGGGGAAACAATAAATATTTAGAACACAAAGTCAAAGACCTGAGATCAGAGAGAGACTTTGAACTCTCGATGCTTTGGCCTCCAGCTTGAGGGAACTTAGAAAGGCTTAATTAATTGAAAAGGATCCTAGTGAGATAGAGACAGAGTTCTAGACCTCCCAGTGTTCCCAATTCATTCAATTAAATCCTAACAAGAACATCTAAGAACATATTCGTTTAATTCATACATCAGCTAGCAGGCAATGACATCCACTACACTAGTTAAATTAACTGAAATCAACTCTTAGATAACACATTTAGTAGAAAACATTAAAGGCAAGGAGAGAAGAAACATAGGGTACCTAACAAGGGTAAATCCTATGCCAGATTTCTGATGCGAGCCAGTAGAAATGAAATGAAATGAAATAAAACACAGAGACCAAAAACATCATCGCAGCTTTAGATCAGGATCCAAAGAAATGTGCTTTTCATATTCAATAGCAATACCAGTCAAGTTCAACATTACCAATAGTTGTATATTCAATTTGAAAACATCTTCTTCAGCCTATCTTACAACTTTACACAGAGACTATGTCTCAAAAGAAACAGCTTGTAATTCTCTGATAACTGATCAACAACCTTACAATGAGTTCCTTATTGAATTTTATAACTGAACAGAGCAGAAGAGGTAGGTGAAACACTAAATGAAGCATTAAAACTCAGAAAAGAAAGAGGGTCGAAGCCCATTCTGTTTAAACTCTGTGCATTCATCTATGGCACTCTTTGGGTGAAAGAGTGGTCTTCTCCTAGCTTCCATTTACTTTGGTATGTCTCTGATGTACTTTGGATGCAGTCCTCTGTAGTACTTCTAGTGAATAAATAAAAAGGTAAATAAATGACAGTGAAGTCTTCCATACCGCATAACAAATGCTCTGGTAGCTTTGGACTGTGGTCAGGGCTGAATTTTCTTCAGGAACACGGTAAATAAAGGAAAAAATATGGGCGCTTGGTCCTTTAGGGAAAGAACAATCTGCTGATGTGAAATCCTGGTAGTATCGTTTTCTGTGCGCAGGGCCTTCCGTGTGATCCATGATGTCTTTGAACTGGTACCTTTGCCTTCTAAATCCCCAAAAAAGGCTTAAAAATCTTCTATTACGTGCCTTGAACTCTCTGCTGCTCACTGATACTCTTTGTCACCCTGTGATTGCTTGTGCCTGTGAAATCTACGCTTTAATGGCTCTGGACAGGTTTTACAAAGTCTGACCTTTGTCCTTTGATGAAATTCACGTCGCAGACACCTTTCCATACATTTTCCTATAACATCAGGCTTTAAATTCAGCTTCTTCTATGCACTGTGCCACTACAATAGTGCAGATGAACCATGGCGGTTTTTTTCCTGCCTGTAACCCTGCAAAACATGAAAACACGTTAAGAAAAACATGCATGGGGAGGGTGGCGTGGATAACTGCAAATAATTTCGTGGAGGAACACATTGGATCAGAGGGGAATTCTTTTAGAGGACAACGAGGTGGAAATTTAACGTGAAATATCAACATTTTGACCTTTGAACGAATATATATAGGGATGGATGAAAAGAGTGAAGAAAACATGTGGAGAAGTGACGTGGTGGGACCGGGAAATGGTGGGGCTAACTTTAAATCTGGATCGTTCAATCTCAGGAGGAGATTGATGGCTAAAAATGCATCGGGGGGTGACAGATAGTGGGCCAGGGGTATGGTTTGCCTTGGCTATCACCCACGCAACTTCGGGGTGCGAAGACCGTTGGATGGAGAGCCCCAGATCAGATGGTTTATATGCATATCATGCCGGGTCAAATGTCGAACGTTAACAGGAAATGGGGGGAGCAGTTTTTAAACAGTGATGGAGCCACGTGTCGGGCGGTGAGTGGAATCGCTCCGAAAATAGAAATATCGCCCACCTTCTAACGGCGGTGCGATAGATACCAGCGGTTTTTGGATAGGTGTGGCTGCAGGGACCACCAGGTGGGATGTACCGTGGACCACTGATCTGTAGTTTAAATAGACAGTTGCGATGTGGTCAGGGAAATCGCAATCGCAAAGGGCGAAAGGGTGTCACGGAAAAAGTTGCGATTGCGATCGGAGCAGGAGTGCGATTAGCACCGAGCCATCGGATCAACACGACAGATCAACGGTGGAGATCGCGGTGGAGGCCTTATAGACCAAAACTCAATCACATCGGAGCTTTTCGTTTAACAAAGGAATGCGCTTCACCTGATGGTGCGATTGCGATTAGCGTCCAGACCATTAGCGCTTGGTTCTAGGTGAGGGTCACGTGGGGAAGTGGTTTAAAGGGTTGGCGGAAAAGGGGCTAGGCCATGATATAAGTTAAAAGTGGGTTTTTTCCTATTTTAAGTGCATTTCAAGGCCAATGAAGGGTAACGATAAGGGAAGAAAGGGGAAATTAAACCAATCCAAGGGTGAATGTAGGATTTAAAGGGGATTTTGGGAGGGTTTAGAGGGTAAAAGGGGGACTTTGAAAAAGAAGAAAAAGGGTAAAATGGAGCATTTTGCAGAGGTACAAGGGGAAAATAAAGGCCTTTTGGAGCACATTTTTCATCATCAGTGAGGCTTATTGACTCAAGAGCAGCAGAGGGAAATAATCATAGGGCAGAGAGCATGAAGGGGCTTCAAGGATGATGTGTTTTCAAGAGAAATGCATTCCTTGAAGGCTCATAAAACAAATTAGCCCCTTTCTTGCTTGTCAAGGAATTTATAGGGGGCTAACAGCTACTACGTAACCCAAAGGCTGTAGAGAACCTTCAGGAATTAATTAATAGCTGCGCAGCGTGGCCCGATATAACCCCTGGGACCAAGGATGTACACAAACTATACAGGTATAAAAAACGCATCAGAAGACAAATGTGGCTAACTGCACATATTGGTGACTACAAGATGGATCAAGTTATTTTGTACCTCGGATAAGATGCGAATGTGTTACCTAAGAAAACATGGCAATGAATGGGAAAACCTAAATTGGAATGGTCCACCATCCAATTGCACATGGAAAATCAACAAAATATCATCCCTCTGGGAAGGCTGCCAAAAATCATGGTAGATATCACAGGAGTAAAGGTATACGCTGACATTGAGGTAATAAAAATCATGGAAGATGCAGATCCGTACCCTACACTCCTAGGACTGGACTGGGCTATAGATATGGGGGGTGTTATCAATCTCAAAAAGCGCAGCATGGTGTTTGAAAATAATGGCACATGAGTAATAGTACCGTTGGATCCCGCAGAAGACACACAGTATACAAAGCCAACGTAGGATGCGAAGGAAGTGGATCACATCTACAAGCTCACTATGCAAGATGAAGATTGGATTAACCCCACGACGGAAGGAGTATTCTGCTGGGAAAAGGATAGTGAATGATTTTTTGACTCTGATGGGGAACTAGAGAATTGGCAAGGCGAGTTGCATGAGGCTTCAGTGCTACGATGTCTTGGGTTCACAAGGAACTTCTGTTGCATCTCCGGCGAGGTGAGAGACCTGCCCTCCTTTGGGGACTCAGGTAAAATTAAGGAATTTTTATGCGCATTCGAAGCAGAATTTCCCAAGGGACGTAGGCTATGGGCCCTTAATATAGCCCTACGTGGAACGCCTATGCATTGGTGGGATACACATGGGAAGGTATTCCGTGATTGGGAGGAATTTTGGGATAAGTTGATCCTACGATTTGAAGCTCCAATTGGGAGATAGATCCAAAAGTTCCTTGGGTTAGCAGACCCACGCAGATATTTTCTTGCATGGGAAGCGCAATGGTGCGATAGAACCCTAAACAAACGAGTTCACCTATTTATCCATGCCCTAGGACTGCGTCCAGCTGCATGGTATTTAGATGCGGAGCTGCATCAGTGCACACGCCATTGGGAGAATTTGCGGGATGAGTTTCTATGAATATTTAGCATGGAAGATGGCATAGGGGTGCTCGACGCAGCTCTGCAGAACATGGATGCCTTGAATCAGAGAAGATCACGCATGCACATCTCACCCGGATCAAGGGGAATGCCGATACCACACACGGTTGAATATTGGAGCCTTAGCACGATAAAAGGAAAGAATGATCCCCGAACTGTCCCAACCACGGCACTGGATGAGATGCATATGGTTTCCAAGTTTCTTGAGTTGTACCTGAATCTCATTACAACACACCCGACGTCGGCTTTAATTCGGGATGCGCGAGCAGCACAGATGCTTCATCCAAGGTCAATTGATCCATGGGAAAGCCATCAAGTGCGAACGATGACCATTAGAACACTGAACTCTGGTAAAAATGGAATCTTACTGTCACAGAAAACAGGTGGCTGGCAATCAATGCAGCAATTTATGGTGAGTTTTTACCAATTGCTTGATGGTAAGTTTCAATTTAGATTTACTCTATTGTTGGATAGCCCCAGACATTATAAGGAAGAAAGGATAACTCCGATTGGGGCTCCATCTCATCTCTATAATCTCTATGTATTATTTTGCCGCTTGATTTTCTGGACCTTCAGCATTCTGTTCATACCCAATCAACCTACTTCCTCTATCAATGAGTTTCTAAATTTGGAAGCCTATCCTTTTGTTTCTATGGTAGCCCCTGTTAGGTCTCTGTAACAAGCAAGATTGGCAAAGTCTGATCACAGAGTTAACATCATTTCAACCAACTTTGGGATTATAGGATCTAGCCCTCCTGAATCCGGAGAGGGATCTCTCCAATATGTGCAAAGATGGATATTGTCTTTGAAGTTCGGGGTGATGATATTAGGCTAGTTATGAAGGCTAAGGGTTTTGTTTGGTTTTCTCAGATGGTTGAACATAGTTGCTGTTTGAGGCGGAAAGATCTATATGCAAATAGGTTCAAAGGTGAGAAGTTGCAAGAAAACAGAATAAGCTTTGATTACAAAGAAATATGATGGCAAGTTTTCAATCCATTGGGCCGTGGAGTCATAAGAGAATTTAATTGAAACATTCAGCTTCAAGAGGAATCTATGGGGCAAGTCATCTATGCCTAAGGATCTCTTTAAAGTTTGATTTATGGAATGGGGTGATACAATAAGAAAGGGAAATAACAGATGCAGAACAAAGAGCAGCCCAGGATCTGGTAAGTACTTTGAAACTAGCCAGCCTTTGACCAAGCACTTAAGAAAAACATAGAAGCAAACTAGGATCTGGTAAGTACTTTGAAACTATCCAGCCTTTGATACACTTCTGATAGAACACAGATTAAAAAAAAAGGGAAACTTGAAGGCAACCTTGGAGCAGAAGCAGTGGGCTGGGACTCACCCTGATCCTCTCCTAGTTCTTCTTTACTTAGTTACTTCCAAGACAATCACCAAGATAACACAGAATGGCCTAAGATCTGATAAGTACTTTGAAACTAGTCAGCTTTTGACACATCCTAAGGGAAACAGACAAATAGTTGAGAAAACAAGAAAAGGACTTAGGGCTAACCTTTGATTTCCTCAATTCATTCCTTACACAACATACATGAAAGTAACATTTAAAAATAACATTCAGCAGTGACGAAAAGATGAGGGAACACCAGCATCTCTGTGCTTAGACTGAATTAAATCATTTCTAAATAACACAATTAGAAGAAAACATTGAAATAAAGATTTCTCAGCCAGAGAAGGTTACTGATATACAGTAGGTCCTAACGCTGTTTAAACTGTTCTTTACAGTGGAAAATGAAACAAATTGAAAACAGAAATAAAATAACAAGTTACAGTGAGAATAACATCACCATCAGCATAGACCAGGATCCCATAAATCAGCTTGTATTGATTGCTTCAAACCGGTTACAATCTTCAAATCCAATGTTTTAATCCATCTCTTTTCACAATCTAACCTATCTGTTACAAGCAGAGCTCTAAGAGCCTATGAAACCACTATTTACAGTCAAGAGTTTTCCACTCAGAAACAGCTACAACACTTCAGCAATTACATTGACAACCAACTAATCCAACCCCTCACTCATCTTCTACTGAAGTATTTATAGAAGGATGAGGAGGTGAGATCTAATAAAAAGATCTCAAATACAATTAATGCAGAATTAATGTCTTCCTGGCCTGGGAGGCTCGATGAAAAATTTATACAGGTGTTCCACTGCATTAATGCGCTTATACTTATGAAGTAAACTCGGAAGGAGCTTTTGTTGACATTTGAGGCTCTGCGTACTATTAGAGTTACTCTGCAAACATTCTGTCATTAAATCTGGTGCAGAAATAACTTCTTTGGTTGTTCCGAGGCATAATATCTGATCTTGTTCAATAAATTCATCCTCTGATTGAGCATTCTGAGGCAATAGGTGGCACTGTGGTGGTTGAGGAATCAATTTGCCTCAAAGTATGGCGGTGGAGGCAACGTTTGATGAACACTTTTAGGTTTTGCTTTAATCTGTGTTCTGAGCCGGGGATTAGGCTTTTGATAACTGTCTTAGCCGTAATCCCCGCCAATCTATCCATAAAACTGCTGCTCTGGTTCATTCTGTCTTCAAAATCCGATACTCTTCTCTACGTTGATGTTGACAGCATTCTTCAGGTTTTACAGGGACGCGTAGCAACCAAGGCTCATGAAACCTTGTTGATATCATTATTCTTCACCCTGTGGTCAATTCTCTGGATTAATCAGAAGGACGGGAGTCGTCACCCTCATTCTTCATATTTTCATTAAAACACAACGAAAAAAACCTTAAAACCTGCAAAATACAATAAAAATGAGAAAATCCTGTGTTATATGGACAATCTGTATCGGAGGGCGTGCGGAAAAATGGAGCAATCGGAGCCATTGATCGTACTGCGATCAATGGTCGGGGGCGCTTTGAAAAGTCAGCAGAGAAAAAGGGATTTTGTACAGTGGAATCGGGAGGACGAATGAGAACCGTCGATTCGCGGAGATCGACGACGGAGATCGACTTTTGGACGCGCCGAGGGAAAATTCAACAGGCGGGGAAATCTGTTAAAAGTCGAGCAGGAGAGGCGATTAGCAACCGTCGGATGGGAAGTCCTAGATCCGACGGCAGAGATGAATCCCGCTGCGAGGTGATGGGACGATAGATAACGCGCGGGCGAAGTGGAAGGATGGTGGTTTTGGAAATGAGGTGGAGGACACGCGTCGGCCAGCGTGTGGAATCGCTGGTCGACGGGATAAAACTGCCATTCGACGAAAGGTGGTGCGGGATATATACCATGGTTTTTGGAAATGAGCACGGGGGAAGGGGGTCCACCAGGTGTGAGGTACTCCGCTCCGTCAGATCTGGGGAGCAGATCGACGGCTAGGAAGGCTCGGGGCAAATAATACGGGGTTTCATATTTCACACCCAAACCTTATAAAAGATGGGTTTTTTGAAGGTTTCAAAGGAAAAGGGTGGAGTGGGGACCACGCTTTGGTTTAGCGCCTCTAGACTTGAGCAATCGGTCGTGGCGCTCGGGCATGTGGAGGGAGAGACGGCAAGGGGCTTAGCCTGAGGGGCTGAAAACCAGCGCATAGAAAATAGGCGTATTTTACATGATTTTCAATGGTTTTTGAAAAAGGAAAAAGGTTCCGATAGGCTAAAAAAAATGGGTTTTTAACATTAGGAAATGAGATTAATGAGGGGATAAGGAATAACATATGGTTTAGTGGGGTTTTTATGGATGAAAGGAAACTGAAGAAATGAAGGTAAGATGGAAGCAGGGGAGGGGGAAAAGGAGGAGGATGCAGCAAAATTTGATTTGGATTTTTATGGAATATCAGAGGCCGGGAGACAGAAATGTATGAAGATCTAACCAGTAGTTTATGATTTTACCAACAAACTTCAAGCACCAACAATTTTAGGCCTGAATTTGTTTCTTGAAGGCTGCAAAGGATATTTAGCCACCAGCTGATATAATGGAAAAATATAGGTGGCTAACAGTGGCTCCACTTGGGGATGGTGCCTTTTTTGAAGGCATCAAGAATTCAGACTTGATTTCTCTGGGATGCTGACTGGTGTCTGACCCATTGCTTGCTCTTGCTTCTCCTTTGACAAGATAACATCAGTTATGAAAGAAAGATGAATTTTATCAATACAACTTCTACCTACCCAATCCTACTAATCTAACATTTCTTCCTTATCAGAGTGCACTTGGATTGGAAAACTCTATTCTCAACGTTTTATTCTTTTGAAAGTAGGAAATCTAATCTATTTCTACTCCTTATTTCTCCCTGAACTCAGATTAAACCGTTGAGCTCAGATGTTTCTCTACCTAGTCTACCGTCTGTTGGGTTTAAACAGTCCAACAAACTTTCATTCTCTAAATTCTACAACAGAAATTTAAAAATAGCGTAGTCAAAATTGAGCTGTTTGACTTGCTATGATCTATGGCATAAAGACAAGCTGCACAGAGATTATTATTTGCAGAAAATTTTAAATCAAACCAGAAGGCTTAAGATCTGAAAATTTCTTATTATGGCCTTCTCTTATATTCACAGCTCTGTTTTTTCCTTTTTGGTGAGCTATCTTTACTTCTCTTCTGGTCCAGGTTTTGAGCGAATTAGAACCAGGTCTTTTCTCTTTGACTCAGAAATTAGAGTAGTTTTGAGTCATCTCTTTGGAAACTTTGGTTCAGATTTTGAGTTAGTTTGAACCTTAATTTCTACCCTAATCTATCTACTGATAAGCCAAGATTTAACAGTTTGGCAAATCGAATTTGCTACCCTATCAGCAAAAAATTGAAAGCTAATTAGTCAAGATTAAACAGTTTGACCAATTAGAAGTGTGTTTCAAGGAGTGGCATTTAAGCTTGCATACTTTCAGATTTATTTTTCTTTTTGTCATGGGGCTTTGCCTTTGTTGTTTTCATTTCTGCCCTCTTTTCTTTCTTTCTTTTTTTTTGTATTTTTTTATTTTTCATAGCTTTAAATGCAATGGTGGATGAAATATTTACAGTGGAAAAAGGTAAAAAAGGCTTCGAAAATGAAATAATTTAAGAAAGGTAATGCTTAAGCATCCTGCCATTGACAGGACCCCCAAACAATTCTGTTCCATTCAGCTCTTGTAAGAAGAATGCATTGTTTCCAGCAACTGAATGAATGGAGTAAGGGCCAAGCCACAGATTTTCAAATTTACCATGCTTTCCCTTGTCCTCCCTCTTTGAGTCCCACTTTAAAACTTTGTCCCCAATCTTGAAATTGCTGGCCTTTGTCCTTCTATCAAATATCTTCTTGATATTGTCTTGCTTCTGCAATGCTTTGTTGTATACTTCCTCTCTCGTTTGCTGAAGATGAATGGTCTGATTTATTCTTCTGATTATGTCATTTTCTTCAGTCTGGAGCTCTTGAATTAACTTCATAAATGGTACACCAAGGCTATTAGGAAAAATTGCATCTGTACCATACACAAGCTGGAAGGGTGACATACCAATGGATTTCTTTAATGTTAATCTGTCAGCCCACAGTGCATGGATCAGCTTCGTGTGCCAAGATTTCTTATTGTCTTCCAACAGTTTCTTTATTATGTTCACTAAGATTTTGTTGGAAGACTCTGTGAGTCCATTACCTTGAGGGTAATAGGCTGTGGAGTGCCCCAATTTTATCTGGTATTTACAACAGAATTCCACCATTTTCTTTGACCGAAATGCTGCTGCATTGTCAGTAATGATCTTGGTAGGGCAGCCAAATCTGGAAAGGATATTGGTTTCTATGAATTTTATGATAACTGAATCATTGGCCTGTCTACAAGGAATGGCTTCTATCCACTTAGTGAAATAGTCTGTGGCAGTAAGGATCCACCTGTGTTGGGCAAAGGATGGTGGGTGGATTTCTCCTATGAAGTCAAGTCCCCACTGTTGAAAAGGGGCTTCAACAGTAATTGGATGCAGAGGAAGGGGTAATAGCTTTCTCTTGCCCTCAAACAATTGGCATTTATGGCAAGTAGTTGTCAGCTTGTGTATATCAGGAAAAAGAGTGGGCCAATAGAAACCAGCCCTCAAAATTTTGTTGGCTGTTGACTTCCAGTAAAAATGGCCTCCACACTCTCCTTCATGGAATTCCTGCTTAATATTTTCTGCATCAAACTCAGGCAAACATTTAAGCAATATACCACTAGCATTTTTCCAATAAAGACATTTATCAATAATGCAATAGTTCACAACTTTTAACTTTAGGAATCTTGCCTTCGTTTTGGACAAACCAGGAGGTGTATTTAGATTAAGCAAAACATAAACAATATCAGTATACCAAGGAGAATTCACAAAATGATCTTCAACAATGGGAGCTGAGAATTCTCCTTGGTCATCCAAAGCATTAATCATATTAATATCAAGAACTTCACAATTTGATTCAGCCATTAACCTAGCTAGACCCTGGCCTTTGATGAGCTTAGTGGGTTTAATCTCTAAATCATATTCAAGAATAACAGCAATCCACTTACCTCTCTTACCATCTGGATCCTGGGTTAGAATGTCTTTTACAACCGAATCTGGGACAAAGGCAATGATGTGTGAGTGCAGGATGTATACTTTGAAGTCTTTCAAAGCCTTTACCAAAGCAAAAGCCTGTTTTTCCATAATGTTATACCTCAAAGGGGCATCCCTCAATGCCTTGCTAAAGAATGCAATGGGCTGCTCTTGTCCTTGTGGATTTTTCTGTAAAAGGACAGCAGCTATAGTATGTTCTGATGGAAATGAGAAGATATAAAAATCCTTTGAAAAATCAGGACTTATGAGAACTGGTGCTTTGGTTAATGCTTGTTTCACCAGCTCAAAGGATGTCTTTGCTTCCGAGGTCCATTTTACCCCTTGCTCCTTTTTCAACATGTTTGTGATATTCCTAAGGAGCTCAGCCAAATTGGGAATGAACCTTCTCAAAAAGTTAATCTTTCCAATGAAAGACTACAACTCTTTGATGTTTCAAGGATGAGAGATTTGCAATATAGCTTCAATCCTCTTCGGATCTATCTTTATGCCCTCTTCTGAAATGATATGTCCAAGAAGTTTACCTTCTTGGAGACCAAATAAAGTCTTCTTAGGGTTCAAAGATATCCCAAACCTTCTGCACTTCTCGAAAAATTTCCTCAAATGTTCTAAGTGTTCTTCATCTGTTTTTGAAAACACAGTTACATCATCAAGATAGATAATGATGAAGAAGCCTAATTCTTCCGAGAATGCTATGTCCATGGCTCTCTGAAAGGTTGCTCCGGCATTCATTAAACCAAAAGGCATTTTCACATACATGAAAGTGCCCCATGGTGTAGTAAAAGTTGTCTTTAATTGATCATCAGGGTGGACTAGGACTTGATTATACCCTGAATAGCCATCCAGCAAAGAAATTCTTTTAGACCCCACCACCCTTTGCAAAATATGATCCATCTTGGGTAAAGGGTAGTTATCTTTTAATGAAGCTTTGTTTAAATTTTGGAAGTCTATACAAAGCCTGATTTCTCCAGTCTTTTTCCTGACTGACACCAGATTAGATACCCACTCAGAATATCTAATAGGGACAATAATACCAGCATCGTGCATCTTCATGATTTCCTTCTTAACCAATGGCAACTGGACAGGGTTGATTCTGCGCAGTTTCTGCTTGAATGGTTTTTGGTTTTCTTTAAGAGGAATTTTGTGCTGTATTATTTCAGTGTCATAGGATTTAAGATCTTCTTAACTCCACGCAAAAACATCAGAAAATTCTTTAAACAGCTCTAAGTATTTGAGTTTAATGTGAGCTGGTAAATTTTTAGACAGTTTGATCAATCTCGGTTTTTCCTCACTGCCTATATTACATTCCTCCACTTCAGTCTCTACAGGTTCCAGTTTTGGTTTGTTGGCCACATCATCAAAATCAAGCAGTTCTTCTAGAGGGGCTAGACCCTTGGGTAAACTATCATCCTTAGAATGCAGGTTTTCCAATTCCTTTGTTTCATATTTTGCACTCAATTCTGTTTGGTTTCTGGATTTGATAGTCTGAAGGTTTATATCTACCAGTTGTGGAGACGGTTCTTCTTCACCAAGAAAATTTTCTTCACTGTAGTCTGTATCATAGTCTGAATCTGAACTATGGAGTTCAAACTCATTTCTGAATTGCATGAAGTCTTCTATTTGTTTATCTCCATCGAATACCTGCCAATATTTCTTGTTATCAGGGATAGCTGTTCTGAATTTTATCTGAGAGGTGTCATCATACAGTATTGGGCAGGTTCTAGCGGCAAAGGCTAAATTGTGGGCTGCAATGTTTCTTTTTATTGGGACAAAAGTCAGTGCGGACTCCTCAAATGTTTTCAAAAGATCTATGACATCATTCCTATAGGCCCTAAGTCTGGGGTGATTAGCATTATATTCCCCATTAACTTGCCTAATGATTAATTCAGAATCCCCATAAACATTGATTCTCTTGGCACCTAACTTTTTCAGAAGATACAAGCCTAAGAGAAGGGATTCATATTCTGCTATGTTGTTGGAACACTGAAAGTTTAATTTGCATGAGATACATTCTGTATGATCATTTTCAGTGTTAGTGATCCAGACACCTGCACCAGCATTTGTTTTGGTGCATGACCCATCAAAATACATAGTCCAGAGAGGAGCATTTTCAGTTTGGTGGATGGGCTGTGTATAATTTGATTCCTCAAGTTTTTCATCGGGTTGAGGGTTTTCCTGCTGACTATCAAGTTTTAAGTTCAAAGGATTAATAACTTGCAGTTCAAGACCTATGCTTAGTTTGCTAGGATCTTCAGACACAATAGACTGTTCCGACATTTCAGCATTGTGTTCCTCTCCCTCCGTTTCAGCCATTGATTCTGTTGAAATGATTTGTCCCGTAGGTGTTTCATCATTGAACATGATAAAAGAATCAAGGCTTGTATTTATAGCATAGAGAGGGGAGTTTTGAGGCCGATCTTGACTTGTCACTATGTACTGCATGTGATATTCCCTGTAAAGTCTTCTAGTCTGATTAAAAACAGGGATAGTCGCATAGGTCATGTCCATTTGCATGGTCCCTTGTAACTTAGCACCCCAAGATCTGGATAAAAGCATTCCATACTTTGGGGGTACATCAGCCACAACCACATCCATGACTAAACATTTGGCTGGAATCTGGGCTAAGTTAACACAGAGATCTTTTATCAATCCTAAACATTTAACTCTGCTTGAGTCAAAGGAGTACAAGTCTTTGTAAGGTCTGGTAATTTCAAGACCCAGGCTTTCCATTACAGCTTTTTTCATTAAATTATGGGAAGCGCCTGAGTCATGCATAGCATTGTGCAGAATTTTGTCATGAACGTTTAAGCTTACATAAAAGGGAGGGACAGAACCCTCTTGGAACTTTCCTTCAATCTCTGGACCAAAAATAAGCTCTGGTTGGTCATCATTAAGATTGAGTGAATCTTCATTATCTTCTAAGTTCAAAGCTTTCAAAATTTTGGACCTATATACATGTTGGGCAGCTAACTCAGTCAAAGGAACATAAATTTTGATCTTTGAGATTTCCTGTTCTAGGCTAAAAAGGTTTTGACTCTTTAAAACATTGATTTCAGCCTTGTTTGCTGTCGCTTTATCAGCAATAACAGCTTGCTAATTTGATTTATCTACAGTTGGAACAGTTTTTTTACCAGGAGTACTAACCGAGTTGCTAGTACTACTAACGTTTGCACTCTGTTTTTCAATATTTTGAGTGTCTTTCTCTTTACCACTACCAGAATTATCAGCCACTGTTGTGTCCTTTTGTTTGATTGTTTTGGACTTGGTTGCAGTGCTGTTTTGAGAAGGTTTGCCAGAGGTTTCCTTGTTGGGGGTTTGTTGATTAGACCTACTTCTAAGTTCATATTCCCTTGGAGACTGTATGACAGCGTTTTCCATTTTTTGATAGCTATTCTCATTATCATCTCTTCTGTCATCGTAAGGTGTATAAAGACCTTGTTTATTATCATAATGAACCTCAAAGTCATCATCATCTACCCCAAATAAGTTTATATCATTATCCTCTGTTGTTTCGTCTGTTTCCTCAACCTCACTTAAAAAGTTTTGATGAAAGGGAGGAATGATCTGTTGATCATCTTCCCTAAGTCTGTTTGGAGGCTGATTTCTTCTAATATTTTGATTCTGGTTTTGGTTTCTATTTTGAGGAGCGTTTTGATTTAGACTTGCTTGCGCTCTCTCTAGAATGCTCATTTTCTTCATCATTTCTTCCATCATTCTTTCCATCTTTGAGCTTGAAGTAGAAGGGGTAGATTCCTCTCTAAAAGATACTCTCTTTTCAACTTTCATTCTTGTTCTCTTCTCCATGAGGTTAACTTCGATAGAAAGAGCACCTCGTTGCATATCTTCGAGGGTTGCAAAGACTCTTTCTCTGAGTGAATATGTCATTTCCGGATCAAAACCTTCAGGAAATTTGTTTAAAGCTGAGCCCTAAGGAGGTTTTAGTTCAGGGGAAAGCGCATTATACACACTGTTAAATCTGGTACAATAAGCTTGTACACTATCCCCCGGGTTCCTATGGAGATTGTTATAGTCGGCAAGGACTTGGAGAGGGTTCTTCCTTACTTCCCATTTGTTTAAGAATGTTTTATGGAAGGCTTGGAGGTCATTAATACTATGGGGTGTTAAACCTTTAAACCATTTTCTCACTTCTCCCCCCAAACTTTGAGCAAACAGTCTGATTTTGACAGATTCATTATCAATTTCATTTCTGTCAAAGTAGTCATTCATCTTGTCCACATGTTGAGATGTTGTTATAGTATTACTAGCATCATATAATGGAATTTTGGACTGATAGTCCTGTGGAAGATTGACTAATGGTACAGGAAGGACTAAGGGAGCATACCATGCTGCCATGATATGTGGTGGGGGCGGATTTACAAGAGGAGGGGTGGGTTGAAGTGGAGTGGTTTGAACAATGGATGAAGGGTGAACAGAAGTGGATGGAACAGCAGTAGATCTCTGAGCTGATCTCGGATGAGAGACACCTAGATTATGTAAGAAATGTAAATCAGGAGGTGTTGATTCTCTATTCCCAAGGGTTTCACTTGTTTCGGGAGATGAAAGTGAAGGCTCAGAATCTAACTGATCTAAATCACCAAATGACCTAGTTCTGAATGGGTTCAATAAGTCAATTTGTGATTCATGAAGAGCTGAAAGGTTTTCAGGGACTGAATTAGCTCTTAGGGGTGGTCTGAAAATAGTTGAAGATTGTATCTTAGGAGACTTCCTAAGAATTCTTTCTGGGTTATCAACTATTTCAGGAGGATCTGGGTCAGGATGGGCTCTAGTGTGAATCTTTTTAGGAGCCACAATTTTTATATGTTTAGACCCAACTAAACAGGAAAAGTTCAACCAGATATGACAATATTTAGGAGGTTAACCAGTCTGTTTTTACAATTTTTCAATCCCACAGTACTCTAACTGAGTTTGAATGATTTTATAATGATAAGGGTTCTTCCCAGTGGAGTCTTAAGGTCTGTTCAGGATTGTGGAGTCGCCAGGTGGAAAGTTCAGAGTGTTTTCAAAGGAGTACACTGTCCACCACAGTGTTTGTGAAACATTCCTTTTCAAGGATATCTCAAAACACAACAAACTCTAACCAGAGATTGACTGGGAGGGCATTCACCAGATATGTCACCCCTAGAAGAGGATGAGACCCGGAGGCTACCTGGCCCTTTCCAGACTCTGTCTAAGAGTATAGGGTAAAACACATCAAAGACATATACAAGATATCAAAACTAGTGTTTTACTACCAATCTAAAATGTTTTTGGTATTTTCTGAATTGTTTTATTGGTGTTTTTAGAAGAATATTCTAACTCTGCCTCAAAACTTAGCTACGGTTATGAAACAAAGACAACCTATCCTTATGGCTTAGCTGATTTTCCAAGGTTAGATAAAAACTCTAAAGAATCCTAGGGCTGACCTAGTTTGTCACTGATTCAATTGAGCTTCATCTTAATTACCATTTCTTGGTAGTGCTTGAAAAGGCTTCTTTTAACTCTCAAGATGTTATGAAGATTCTGGGTAAGGTGTCCCCAGCGGAGTCGCTAGAAATGTTAGGTCTCTGTAACAAGCAAGATTGGCAAAGTCTGATCACAGAGTTAACATCATTTCAACCAACTTTGGGATTCTAGGATCTAGCCCTCCTGAATCCGGAGAGGGATCTCTCCAATATGTACAAAGATGGATATTGTCTTTGAAGTTTGGGGTGATGATGTTAGGCTAGTTATGAAGGCCAAGGGTTTTGTTTGGTTTTCTCGGATGGTTGAACATAGTTGCTGTCTGAGGCGGAAAGATATATATGCAAATAGGTTCAAAGGTGAGAAGTTGCAAGCAAACAGAATAAGCTTTGATTACAAAGAAATATGATGGCAAGTGTTCAATCCATTGGGCTATGGAGTCATAAGAGAATTTAATTGAAACATTCAGGTTCAAGAGGAATCTATGGGGCAAGTCATCTATTCCTAAGGATCTCTTTAAAGTTTGATTTATGGAATGGGGTGATACAATAAGAAAGGAAATAATAGATGCAGAACAAAGAGCAGCCCATGATCTGGTAAGTACTTTGAAACTAGCCAGCCTTTGACCAGGCACTTAAGAAAAACATAGAAGCAAACTAGGATCTGGTAAGTACTTTGAAACTATCTAGCCTTTGATATACTTCTGATAGAACACAGATTAAAAAAAAAAAGGGAAACTTGAAGGCAACCTTTGGAGCAGAAACTAGTGGGCTGGGACTCACCCTGATCCTCTCCTAGTTCTTTTTTACTTAGTTACTTCCAAGACAATCACAAAGATGACACATAATGGCCCAAGATCTGATAAGTACTTCGAAACTAGTCAGCTTTTAACACATCCTAAGGGAAACAGTCAAATAGTTGAGCAAACAAGAAAGGGACTCAGGGCTAACCTTTGATTTCCTCAATTCATTCCTTACACAACATACATGAAAGTAACATTTAAAAATAACATTCAACAGTGACGAAAAGATGAGGGAACGCCAACATCTCTGTGCTTAGACTGAATTAAATCATTTCTAAATAACACAATTAGAAGAAAACATTGGGATAAAGATTTTTCAGCCAGAGAAGGTTACTGATGCACAGCAAACTCTAACACTGTTTAAACTGTTCTTTATAGTGGAAATGAAACAAATTGAAAACAGAAATAAAATGACAAGTTACAGTGAGAATAACATCACCATCAGCATAGACCAGGATCCCATAAATCATCTTGTATTGATTGCTTCAAACCGGTTACAATCTTCAAATCCAATGTTTTAATCCATCTCTTTTCACAATCTAACCTATCTGTTACAAGCAGAGCTCCAAGAGCCTATGAAACCACTATTTACAGTCAAGAGTTTTCCACTCAGAAACAGCTACAACACTTCAGCAATTACATTGACAACCAACTAATCCAACCCCTCACTCATCTTCTTCGGGAGTATTTATAGAAGGATGAGGAGGTGAGATCTAATAAAAAGATCTCAAATACAATTAATGCAGAATTAATGTCTTCCTGGCCTAGGAGGCTCGATGAAAAATTTATACAGGTGTTCCACTGCATTAATGCGCTTATACTTATGAAGTAAGCTCGGAAGGAGCTTTTGTTGACATTTGAGGCTCTGCGTACTATTAGGGTTACTCTACAAACATTCTGTCATTAAATCTGGTGCAGAAATAACTTCTTTGGTTGTTCCGAGGCATAATATCTCATCTTGTTCAATAAATTCATCCTCTGATTGAGCATTCTGAGGCAATAGGTGGCACTGCGGTGGTTGAGGAATCAATTTGCCTCAAAGTATGGTGGTGGAGGCAACGTCTGATGAACACTTTTAGGTTTCGCTTTAATCTGTGTTCTGAGCCGGGGATTAGGCTTTTGATAACCGTCTTAGCCGTAATCCCCGCCAATCTATCCATAAAACTGCTACTCTGGTTCATTCTGTCTTCAAAATCCGATACTCTTCTCTGCGTTGATGTTGACGGCATTCTTCAGGTTTTACAGGGACGCGTAGCAACCAAGGCTCATGAAACCTTGTTGATATCATTATTCTTCACCCTGTGGTCGATTCTCTGGATTAATCAGAAGGACGGGAGTCGTCACCCTCATTCTTCAGATTTTCATTAAAACACAACGAAAAAAACCTTAAAAGCTGCAAAATACAATAAAAATGAGAAAATCCTGTGTTATATGGACAATCTGTATCGGAGGGCGTGCGGAAAAATGGAGCAATCGGAGCCATTGATCGTACTGCGATCAATGGTCGGGGGCGCTTTGAAAAGTCAGCGGAGAAAAAGGGATTTTGTACAGTGGAATCAGGAGGACGAATGAGAACCGTCGATCCGTGGAGATCGACGGCGGAGATCGACTTTTGGACGCGCCGGGGGAAAATTCAACAGGCGGGGAAATCCATTAAAAGTCGAGCAGGAAAGGCGATTAGCAACCGTCAGATGGGAAGGCCCAGATCCGACGGTAGAGATGAATCCCGCTGCGGGGTGATGGGACGATAGATAACACGTGGGAAAAGTGGAAGGATGGCGGTTTTGGAAATGAGGTGGAGGACACGCGTCGGCCAGCGTGTGGAATCGCTAGTCGACGGGATAAAACTGCCATTCGACGAAAGGTGGTGCGGGATATATACCATGGTTTTTGGAAACGAGCGCGGGGGAAGGGGGTCCACCAGGTGTGAGGTACTCCGCTCCGTCGGATCTAGGGAGCAGATCGACGGCTAGGAAGGCTCGGGGCAAATAATACGGGGTTTCATATTTCACACCCAAACCTTATAAAAGATGGGTTTTTTGAAGGTTTCAAAGGAAAAGGGCGGAGTGGGGACCACGCTTTGGTTTAGCGCCTCTGGACTTGAGTGGTCGGTCATGGCACTCGGGCATGTGGAGGGAGAGACGGCAAGGGGCTTAGCCTGAGGGGCTGAAAACCAGCGCATAGAAAATAGGCGTATTTTACATGATTTTCAATGGTTTTTGAAAAAGGAAAAAGGTTCCGATAGGCTAAAAAAAAATGGGTTTTTAACATTAGGAAATGAGATTAATGAGGGGATAAGGAATAACATATGGTTTAGTGGGGTTTTTATGGATGAAAGGAAACTGAAGAAATGAAGGTAAGATGGAAGCAGGGGAGGGGAAAAAGGAGGAGGATGCAGCAAAATTTGATTTGGATTTTTATGGAATATCAGAGGCCGGGAGACAGAAATGTATGAAGATCTAACCAGCAGTTTATGATTTTACCAACAGACTTCAAGAACCAACAATTTTAGGCCTGAATTTGTTTCTTGTAGGCTGCAAAGGATATTTAGCCACCAGCTGATATAATGGAAAAATATAGGTGGCTAACAGCCCCTAACCTTCCAAACGCGTCGGCACCTACTAATCGAGTGCCTGTAGACATGTATTGGCTTGAGGGGTCCTGACCCAAGTTCGGTGTGCAAGGTTTGCCAACAAACCCCTATACTACTGGCCCTTTTTGCAGTGACCTGCTTTCGTAGGTCACAGTCTCACCCGAAGTAGTATGGGTGGGTGCTGGAACCAGGTTTCTGCATGCTGAGAAAGGAAGGGTAAGGGAAGTAGAGCTGCGTTATGTTCTGTAATTCCTAGATTACCTGGTTATTTGCAGGGTTAAGTATGTATCTATTTGCATCCATGTGCACTAGATCTATAATTATATGCTTTCTATAACATCAACACAATATTATATAAACAGAGCAGAACAGGTCTAGATCCAATCATTCAACACACAGATCTTCGCAGTGAAAGATAGAAAATACATAACACAACAATTATGAGCAATTCATACAACAATACTCATAGATTTAGATCTCTAATAATCCTTCGCATTCATTCATTCATCAACCTTTCCTTAAAATTCCCTTCCCAACCTACTCACACAGCAGCAAGGTCCGCACATAGTTGGACTAGGATCTCCGCGCACACAGCCAGCAAGAGTCCATTCCCAAAAACCCAAATAGATAGCTTAAGCCACAGATTGCATCAATATCTCATCAATTCTTGTCCCTTTCGATAAAAAATACATATCTATTTATAACAATCTAGCTCTGACTTTCCTATGGTCTGCAACCCATGGCTTTTGGACCCCTAGTTTACCCTTCGACCCATTACAATGCGTTCGGGGCTTCGACCCGCCCCAAAACTTCTGCACTATACTAAATATAATCAAAAGTAACCAAAATGGACCAGTTTCACAGCTTGTTAGGAGACCCCATTCCAACACATTGTGTTGAGAGGGTATGGGGATGTCGAGATTGATAAGCTGATTGCCCTCTGGCCCCCTGCAGGGAAAATTGACTTTGAACCCTATGCAAAATGGTGCCAAAGCTACATGACAAAATTTCACAACCTTTCCAAACCTGGGATGATCATAGGTCCCAGCCGGATGGACACAGAAGATGACATGATGGATGATACACAACTGCTACAGTGCACTATGAGAACTAACGTAGTCGAGTCGCAGCTAGTCCTGTGCACGAAAGGGTTGACTAATAAGGATACTCCATCCCCCTGGAGTATCAAATGGTATAGGGATATGCTACGACTTCTCCACATTTCCAGGCTACTTGCCAATGAAATCCATACTTTTTCACTACCTAACACTGTTTTGGTCGACGACCACCTCCTAATAGCTACGGAACTACAAGTGGACTTGGTGCAGCTACCCCGGGAGGCGTTACAGGTTTTACACACTGCCATGCTACAAGAGATCAATCATCATGACCAGAACATGCAGCAACAGCTTGATGTGGCCACACCACTCCTCACACGCCAGACCGAAGATATCTCCCTTATGGCGCAGCTCGAAACAGTGGTTCACCAGCTCGACACAGAGATCCCTGATGAACTCCCGGCATCAGCTCCACTCCGGGCTACCATAAAAGGCTTGTTTGTAGCACTCAGGGCATCCCAAAATAAAGTACAAGCCCTCAAGACCCAAATGGCCCACCAATTCACCGTGTTCTAGGGCCAAGCATAGCCTACCATATCCCCGGAGGTACAGGCACAACGTGCTACATTGATAAAGCTACGGACATTATTACAGGACAACTTACTCTGGGTACTCAGTTGCTAGAGGTGGCCATGCAGCTCTGGAAAATGGTCTAGTTCAACCCGATGCTTTAGTGTGTCAAGAAGGAATTACGATAGAAGGAAGTTGCATTCATTCATATCAAAGCTACCATGCCCTCCCTCATCCCTGCACAATGTCTGGCACTCTTGAAAACTAGAAATGCCTTGCATGACACGATTGCGGATCTCTGACGTGCCAAGCATGCCATTAGAAAGTGCTTGAAGCCATGGGGTGATGCCACCTTCCAAATATCTCAGGGTGCTCATGACGCCATCCCGCAATTCAACCAGATATTGGAGCGGGTTACCACGGCTCTTGAAGGACCGACCTCCCTAAATCTTGTCGATATCACATAGAGTGATGCTACCAAGAGTCAAGAAGTGTTACCTCCACTGATCATAGCCCTCAATACCTTACATGTGCAGATAGAGACCGAACCACCATAGTGACTTGAGATGAGTCACAAGATTGTGTTGGGGGACTGTTGGAACAGGATCTCCTACGAGCTGTGAAACTGGTCTGATTTTTTGTATTTTTGATTATCTTTAGTCTAGCGCAGGGGTTTTGGGGTGGGTCAAAGCCTCGAAAGCATTGTAATGAGTCAAAGAGTAGACCTAGAATCTGCAAACCATGCTTTATGGATCATACGAAAGATTAGGCTAGATTGTTATAAATAGAGGAACATTTTGAACTGTAAGGTAGAGAAATAAGGAGATATTGATGTGAATTGTGGTTTAGTAGATCCATTTTGGTTTTTGGGGAAGGACTCCTGCTGGCTGTGTGCGCGGAGATCCAGAGTCCTATTGTGTGTAGACCCTACTATTGTGTGCGCAGGTCAGGACGGGTATTGTAAGAGGGAATTAAAAATTGATGAATAAGAAAGGTTGTTTGAGAACTGAATTTATGTGTACTATTTATGCGAATCATTGGTAATTGATGTATTATGTGTATTCTGTATTTAGCTGCGAAAGTTTTTTGTAAGTGTTTTTACTACATCTAGATCTGTTTTTTTTTTGTTTTATGCAATGTTGAGCTACTGTCTTAGAAGTATATAATCATCGAGCACCATAGTATAGTTGAACTTGCACAAGTGGATGCGAAAAGATACCTATAGATCTTGCTCGGGAAGAGGCGATCTAGACATCACCAGGCAGGCTGCAGCTCTACCTACCTTGCCTATCCTTTCTCAAGGTGTGGAAACTTGGTTCCAACACCCACCCATACTACTTCGGGTGATTCTTTGACCTGCGCAAGTAGGTCACTACCGAAAGGGCCAGTAGTATAGGGTTTTTTTGGCAAACCTTGAACTCTGAACCTGGGTTAGGACCCCTCGAGCCAACAGTTTGAAAGCTCTTAACTTATAAAAGGAAGAGGATGGCAGCATGAGAAGGTTGTTGATGATATGATATTTTTCTGAGTATATGGTCTGTTTAGACATATCTCATTCGCTTGCTGTTTAGCTGAGAATAATGTTGTTTAGCATTGGTTGTTCCTAATCAAGAATCCCACCTCTTTCCTTGAGAGGCCTCTTGGAAGATTTTATGTTGCATAGTCTACTATCTAGCTGAAGGCCAAGCTTCTTATTTCAATTACAACGCAGATCCTGTTGAGGGTTTGGTTATCTTTGCAAGCTACAGTAAGTGGAGACTAAATCTCTTCAGATCTAGGCCATTTCAGTGCTCATTTTCAGTGGAGGAGGCTTCTATTCCATTAGGAGGAGAGTATTTGATGATTTGAGCTACATTTTCTGATCTTGGCATGTGGCCAACCACATTCTAAACCCTGCAACATAGTTTTACTTCCACATCTGCGTTATTCCTGTAGATGTTATTACAGGGTCTTTTGGCACATCATTTGGAGGATTGATTTTCAAGTGTTGGGGATCTGCCCTTCACTGTGGAGGTCCATTTGAGAGGATCATTCTCTTGTTCATATCAGATCAGATCTTAATATTCCTAAGTATCTGAATAATTCTGCAGAACTGTAGATTTAGATCTTAGATCTACTCCTTGTACATGGTGTAATGCTGAAAACCCCAAGGGGATTTTGAGGAAGGGCCTATATAGTGTATGGATCTGTTATAGATCTAAATTTTCATACACTTATTTTCTCTAGATCTGAAGTGCAATCAACAGCTGTTGTAGGCTAATAAAATAACACTGTAAATCCCTTTTTAGTCTTAATACATGGTTGCGGCACCTCTTATTGAATATTTTCTTCTATTGGAGCCTTGTATTTCCTATTATGAATCTTATGGGCCACATTGTACATCTATTTTGCTGTTTTAAATACATTTGAAAGGTCTCCATATTGGCCTCCTTCTTTTTCTTAGATGATCTGCGTTATTTTCTTGCAAATATGCATTGTATTGCTGCATTCCCCATTTGGGAATATTACAGTGGTATCAAAGCATAATCTTGGCAGAACCTGTGATTTATAAGAAGCCAATATGTCTTCTGAAGAAGAAGTACCTCTTACTGACAGAGAGAAGAGGTATCTAAAGAGAAGACAGAAGAAGAAATTTGATTACACAAATGACAATGAAGACAAGGCTAAAGCCCCTGTATCTGGAAGTGAAGAAGAACAAAAGGATTTTCCTAAGATCCTTCTTAGAGCCATGCAAGATCTTGCTAGAGAGATCAAAGATATGAGAATGGATAGAATCAAATAATCCCCTAAAGGATTCCATATTGGAGAAGACTCTGGCATATCTCATCACTGGAATGATCAACCAGTGCACCAGCCACAAGTTTCCCAATGCTCTACCATGCCTACCTTTTTGGTTGTGGGAAATGAAGGGTTTCAAGAGCATGAATCCCTTGAAGACTATTTTGAAGAATATGAGCCTCAAAATTAGAGATTCAAAGATAACTTGAGTTTTCAGGAGTTTTGTCACATCAAGGAAAATAGAAGACCAAGGCACCATCATAGAGGTGGTGGATTCATTAGGAATCATGATCGACACCACACAATGGGCAGATTCTTTTTACCCAATTTTGATGGGTCATCCAAGTGTTCTACCAAATCTTGGGTATAAAAACTTGACATTTACTTTCAGTTTAACAAGGCTCCAGAGATGGAGGCTATCAAGATTGCAACGCTACACCTTGAAGGTGAAAAACATGACTGGTGGTTCCATGGCTTGTATACATTGGGTCATGCCAATGTGACTACTTATTCAGAGTGCACTAGAAGGCTAGTGGAAAGATTTGAGAGAAGAGATCCAGAGGCACCATTCATGAGCCTTGCAAAGTTGAAACAATCAGGTAACACAAATACTTACATCTATGAATTTTTAAGACTTTCTGTTATGGTTCCTGATTTGTCTGCAGCAAGAAGGGCATACATGTTCATTGATGGTTTAGATGAACCTCTTCATGGGTTGGTTAAATATACCAATCCCACTACCCTATATGATGCTATTTAAAGGGCTAGAGACCTTCAAGATGCTTTGCCAAAATCAAAGGCAAATGTTTAGCACAAGCCCTCTTTTCCTTCAAAGGGAAAGGAAAAAATAGTTGCTCCTTCAAAGGAGAGCTCATACAAGAAGCCTCTTGATGATGAAGCCCAGAGAGATCTAAGAAGAAGGAAGCTTTGCTTCACTTTCCAAGAATCATGGGAACTTGGACATAGATGTGCTATTGGAAAAGCACATTACATAGAGGTATTCTCAGATGATGAGGAGGAAGAAGATGACGAACCAAGAAGAGGTCACAACGTTGACACTACAGGAGGAGAGCCAACACCATCAGGAGATGGAAATGGAGCATTTGCTCCTATTGGAGGGGATTTTGCATCTTTGAGAGGAGTACCTAAGTACTTGACCTTAATATTTCAAGGTTCCATCTTGAATCAGAGGGTCTCTATTTTGATTGATAGTGGGGTTACCCACAATTTCATTGATGCCCATCTAGTGCAAAGGAGGGAAATGTCCACTGATACCTTTGAGGGATTCTCTGTTTTGGTCCCAGGAGATAGAGTAATGCAATGCATGCATTATGTCCCATCATTTTCAGTCACCAGGGGCACATATACATTGATTGATCACTTCTTTTTGTTTGACATACCTAACACCAATGTGATTTTTGGGTTCAATGGTTGATTACATTGGGAAAAGTCACCACTAATTGGGAGGCTTTGCAAATGGAATGGGTGGACAAGAAGAGTGGTGAAACCCAAATGATCAAGGGCATGCATACATATCCCTCACATACCACTTCCACACAAAAACCAGAGATGCATTTGCGCAGTGGAAGGAAGGACCTTATAGTCCCATCTATCATGCTCATGAGATTGCTGCATGGGACACTTTTATCTAGTGGAAAACCACCTGGGAGGCCACCTGATTCATATTTTTTGGGAGATGTCTCACAACATGATTCTCCAAGCTTAGATCAAGGAGGGATGGGATCATTGGAAGACAATAATACAACACTGGGAGTCTTGGGTAGAATTAAGGAGGAGGGAGATCTTCTCGCAACATCATCATTACCCACTCTCATTTTAGATTCTACACTGTGGGAGGAGAAGAAGGGGATGAATTACCTTCCAATACGTACCTTTGGCATGGGAAATTTCAAGGAGGAGAGCAGCCACATGACAGAAATTTTAGTTGCTACATCATCATCATTGTCATTATTGGGGAGTTTAGATCCATATTGGAAATCCCAATTGTTGGTGGATTATTCCAAGGATCTTAACACTTGCATGATACTTGATGACCAGCTACATGAAGAGGGCTATTTAGTCCAAGAAGGATTCATCTATAATCATGGTAGGATCTTCTTTTCTAGAGCCTCCAAGCTCAAGGAGAAGTTGCTACAAAGGGCCTATGAAGATTTTTGTTTCAGCCACACATATTCCATGAATATCTACAACATCATCATGAGGAGATTTATTTGGGAAGGCTTTGAGGGAGTACATCAACATTTTCTAGAATGCATGAGCCATGTGGAGTTGGGACAACAATATGACTCTATGAAAGAGTTGTTTCAGCCATCTCTTCCTTCTTTCAAGAGAGGAGACAGATCTATGCACCACTCCATTTGTACAAGGAGGATTGTTGGTGAAGGACATACTTATGTAAATCATGTTTTATTTTCTGATTGTATGTATTCTTTTACCATGTATATGCAGGCCATGACTCCAAGAAGGAGTGTTGTACCCTATAAACTCCATGGCCAACTTTGGGCCACAAAAAATTTTGAATCTGGCCACTCCCTTGGAGGACAAAGGGAGATTTTGTTTCATGATGGGTGCATTCCTAAAGCACCAAATATATCTCACAATTTCAGCCATGGTGAGATGACATTGGAAACAAGTAAGTGGTGTAGAAACGACTTACCACATCTTGATATGATGTAGGCAGGAGATGCACTGCGCTGGTTCCACATGTGGGACTATGACCCACCTCCATATGCACAAATTTCTATTTGTTTGTAGGTAGTTTTGCTGCCATACATTGATGATGTATTTGTACTTTTTATGTGAATGTACGGAGGGAGGATGGGAGGTATGTATGTACCTTATGGGATGGAGACTCTCTATGTGCCTTATGCTACATGTTTCAGGGAGAGCATTGGGCAAGCCATGTTTGTTTCATTTAAGCTATTGTCTCCTTATGGGATGGACTATTTACATCTCATGAGAACTTTCGAGGAGCAATTCATGGAGTGATGGATTGGTGAACACTTAGCTTTTGGAGGAAGCTTATGACATGTTGAGATCACCAATGGAGGAGGAGAAGTGTTGCAACACTCACATTATTAGTTTCTTGAGAAAAAGAAAAATTTGGGAGGGGAGGACTGTAATATTCCCAATTAGTCCTAAGCTTATTGGAATATTCATTTTTGTTTTATTTCTTTGTTTAAAGAATAAAATTGTAAAGGAGGTCCATAATACTCCTAAACAATGAATAAATCAAGGCCAAATGTAAAAAGGTTGAATCTTGGCTACTAAATCAAGCACCCTTAGGTGTGAAAAAGGGACTGGACATTTTGACTGGGTCAACCTTGACCAAATCTACAACGTTGTCATGGAGGAGTGGCCATCAATGAGGCACAGTGCAGTTTTAGATGGAGATGCTTTGTGTGAAAGGAGTGATTTCATTAAAGGTGGTTTAGGGTTTTCAAGCTCTTAACTTATAAAAGGAAGAGGATGGCAGCATGAGAAGGTTGTTGATGATATGATATTTTTCTAAGTATATTTTCTGTTTAGACATATCTCGTTCTCTTGTTGTTTAGCTGAGAATAATATTGTTTAGCATTGGGTGTTCCTAATCGGGAATCCCACCTCTTTCCTTGAGAGGCCTCTTGGAAGAGTTTTTGTTGCATATTCCACTATCTGGATGAAGGCCAAGCTTCTTCTTTCAACTACAACACAGATCCTATTGAGGGTTTGGTTGTCTTTGCAAGTTGCAGCAAGTGGAGGCTATATTTCTTCAGATCTAGGCCATTTTAGTGCTCCTTTTCAGTGGAGGAGGCTTCTATTCCATTGGGAGGAGAGTATTGGATGATTTGAGCTACATTTTCTGATCTTGGTATGTGGCCAACCACATTCTAAACCCCACAACGTAGTTTTACTTCCAGATTTGCGTTATTCCTGTAGATGTTATTGTAGGGTCTTTCGGCACATCATTTGGAGGATTGGTTTTCAAGTGTTGGGGATCTTCCCTTCACTTTGGAGATCCATTGGAGAGGATAATTCTCTTGTTTATAGCAGATTAGATCTAAATATTCCTGAGTATCTAAATAATTCTGTAGATTTGCAGATTTAGATCTTATATCTACTCCTTGTACATGGTGTAATGTTGAAAACCCCAAGGGGATTTTGAAGAAGGGCCTATATAGTGTATGGATATGTTATAGATCTAAATTTTCATACACTTATTTTCTCTAGGTCTGAAGTGTAATCCATAGTTGTTGCAGCCTAATAAAATAACATTGTAAATCCCTTTTCAGTCTTAATACATGGTTGGAACACCTCTTATTGAGGATTTTATTCTATTGTAGCCTTTTATTTCCTATTATGAATCTTATGGGCCACATTGTACATCTATTTTGCTGCTATAAATACATTTGAAAGGTCTCCATATTGGCCTCTTGCTTTGTCTTAGATGATCTTCGTTATTTTCCTTCAAATCTGCATTGTATTGTTGCATTCCCCATTTGGGAATATTACAATTGACAATGCAGCCAATTGAAAATGTTGTAGGGAAATACATATATTGGCCCCCACACTGTCGGGGCATGATATTGCACCACCTCGTCAGTCTCAGGTCCCTCGACGATGGATCATGGATCTCCAACCACTGATACTGGAACAATGGTACTCTCTCTAAGAAAAAGGTCACCAAAATGGACATGTACCCAAATTATTTCATTCACCATGTCTTCAGCTTTGTCAATTGGCTCTTCATGTTGGCCAATAACCCCTCACTAGTTGAACATAGTAGGGGCTAGACAGTCCAGCACATGCTGGAATTGGGATTTCGTTGCCTCATGTAACACCTAGGCTCTCGCCACTCAAGCTATGCAATGAAGGATTGTATACAAGGAAAGAAATATGATATAGGATATATTTATCTTCCCGCTCTCAGTTTTTTGAGCCCCGGGATAGTGTCTCTAAATGAGAATACTAGTACTCTCAACCACTACGCGAGCTCTGGAGAGCTGGATTCTCTCCCCTCTCCTAGACAATCCTATGATGAAATAGATTTCCATGACATCTATTTTCATTTCCTAGTCCCCAATGATGAATATCTATCGATCCACATCCCATAGTCCATTAAAATACTGGAGCAACTCCAACTAAGCTCTAAACCATGATGTCTGAAATAATCTTAGTAATCCATAATTGCGCAATGCATTTATATAATTTTTTTCTTGAAGTGTTTGGTGGTCTTCCACCTCGTGGCCTTGTTCTTTCCATTTGATGACCATATCAGCTTAAATCACCTAAAAAACATGTTCAAAATACATTTTAGGAGCTTTCATCAGAGTATTTTTGGAAATCATCCATGGAAATGGGTAGATTTATTCTTTCAAAATATTCCCCATGGCCAGCACGACTGTCTGAATTAATTTGGTGTTGGCGGTGCACTACCCTAATGGGCTAAACGCAACAAGAATAGGTCTGATAGTTCAAACCCGTGTTGGTCACTGGTGAATTTGAGGTTTTAAATCCTCCCCCCATCTCTCTATTTTAAAGCTAAATGCTAAAAGAATGGAATTAAGATGAAGAGGAGGGTTTGCGCTCTTACTTGGCACTAACGGATCACTGAATGGTGTTCTAGATCGGCTGCACCACTGATCTAAAGAGTTGGAGAGAAAATTAGTAAAATAAACTTCTCCAATTTACTCAAAATAGAAACGTGAAAATGAATTTACTTTTTTTCTATTTATAAAATTTTTGAAATATTTTCACCCTTATTTTATTGTTTTTCCTCGATACCAATGATGTTTTCCATTTTTGTGCAGTGACGAGACCTTTACACTATTGGTGATTATTTCTTATGCAAACGAGTTTTATTTTATCTCATTTTTAGAATCGGTAAACATTTATGAGAAAGGAACCCCCCTAGAATCAACATTCAACTCTTTTATGACTCTCAAAAATGAAAATATTGCAGAGTACTTGTCATTTTAGACTCGTGAAAGTGAATGAATTGACATGGTCTCAGCATACGTTTACCCCTTTTTTGGCTTGAGACTTACTATTTATGAAAAAGGAATATATTGATCGAACATGGTCAAGAGGTTCTCTTGGATATTGTTTCTACCTTTTCGGATTCAAGAGATGACTTATGAAAAGGGACATGATGGAGTTTCATTTTTTTTTCTTTTCAAACTCCTTAAACATGAAAATTTACTGAGTTACCCTTTCGTTGGACTCATTAAATATTACACGACAAAATACTTGTCACCATGATGAGACCAAGTTCCTCCTTCCTAGGGATCATTAAACTTACTGGGATGGATTCATTCGAAGAATGAACTTACATGCTCAACATATGTTATTCTCTTCACGCTGGCTATAAAACAATAAAGAGGTACTTGTTAGAAGTAATGGGGGAAAATTGAAAGTAAACATCCTTTGTGTATTTTGGGCAGCTTGTTGCTCTTAAACATGACACTCATCGGTAGTTTGTGTTGGGTTTGGGACATGCTACATTCGTGACTTTGCCTTCGCAGGTTTAGGAAATCCATTTTCCTACTATTCAATCTCCATTTTTTTGTCATCATGGCCTCTCATACCATTTGAATCAAATGTTGCCACACTCTGGAGTCATGTCGCTAATATGTTCAAGAGAAGTCCTTTTTGTCAAGCATCCTTTTATTATCTGACCTCCTCTGTTAAAATCTCGAATCAATCCTATCATATTTAAATATTTGTCATTTCATGTTGATGATATGGGAATCATTTTGTACCTCATTCGAAAAATCACTTCTTGTCGACTTCAGCTCATTATCTGGGAAGGCGGTTTAGAAACTTATTTTTAGTACCTTGGAGCTTGCATGCCTCAATGGCAGGTTCTTCATGTTTGAAGATAGGTTCACATCATTGGTCTTCGATCGAATGATTCTGCAAGTGTTCGACTTCAACACATCCATTCACACTTGTATATTGTGCTATTTTACCTTGAGTTCCATCATCATTATTGGTGGTCTCTGTCATGCCTATTAATGGTTTTCATCATTGACTGGTAATCAGGTGGTTTCAACCATGTTTGACACCAACACATCTATTCATGTGGCTAGATTCATACATTGGGTTAATTGAGAACGTGGTGAACTTGGGTCACATCTTATTTTGGTCTAGGTTGCGTGGATTTATTGAGTATTCATGATTGTATACATGATCCTATCTATATGGATGGTTGTGTCCATACGGCGGATCCACTTTTATGATCTCTTTAGACGGATGGCGGCGACCATGCCATGGGTTCATGTGTTATTGGATGCCTTATGAAGAGTTACATGGTTAGGCATATTCATACCATAGATGTCATATATTGTAAAATTGTTGATTTCACAGGTTTCCCAACAGTGATATGAGTTCTTTGGCTTGGTTAATAAAGTATTTCAGCCATCACTCCTTGTTCTGCCTTCATGCTTTAAGGGGCATATGTTACACAATAATTTGTCACCATGTTCATTTCCCATCCCCGATCCTGAAATTCCCCATGACAGACCTTGTGCAATGTTTCCACCATGAAGAAAAATGTTAAGACATCCCCTAAAGACTCAAAGAAAACTGCCTTGGAAGATTACTAAAGAAACTTGGTCAAAATCCTAGTTTCCTGGGTCAATGTGTTTCCTGGTTTCATGCTTGCGTTGATGTCATATTAACAGTTCTAGATTTTCACTGCCAACACTCTTATTTCTTGTAAAACCACATTGATCCATTTCTGGAAGTGTTTCCTCAAATGGAGGATAAGCTTCGACCGCTAGAATTTCTAGGGCAACATGTTGGTTGTTAAGCAATGGTGATAGAGTTGAGCTCTATAATTTTAGAGCTTTGATCTCATCCATGGAGTTCTATCCCTTAAAAAAATTAGCTTCCTCCTTCTTTCATGGGCTCCTAACCTCTTTTCCCTTCCTATGAATTGGTCCATGTCCTTCCACTACTAGTTAGTCATTGTTGGGCTAGTTTGAACTCTCGTTCCCTTTACATTATTGCACTGTGATAACTCCTAAGTGTTTGGGAGAAGGAATTCTTTAGATCTTCTATCAAGGACTCAGGTTTTCACCAAAAGGAGGCCTCTAAAATCAAGGCCTAGGTTGTAAGCTCTTCCTTTCATATTTATCAATAAAAAACCTTATGTTTTCTTTCTATATTTGTCTAATATTTTATGAAAATATTTTGGTACTCCTTGATCTACTAGATAGTTAATGTTTATGATTATTATATATTAGATTAATTTTTTTTTCTCCTCTTTCTCATCCGTAGGTATTTGCGTGCCATCAGTAGCAAGAAGCGAGACTAAAAGGATCATGGATCAATGTCATCATCAACGAGTTTGAACACAACATCAGTAAAAAGGTACTTATATATATTTTCTTGTCACATTCTGAATATTAGTTAAGAAATATTTGCATTATAAAGTATCTTAAATTTCCAGACCCACTCTAGGGATAGATAGATCACCCCTGCCCACAGAGGGGATTTATTTTCACAACAGAATTAACTTTGTGGACATAGGCAATATCTCTAGCCCCTAAGGCCTCAACTAAAACTTCATGGGAATATTATTGAAGAAACTTGGTCAAAATCATAGTTTCATGGGTCAACACATTTCTTGGTTTCATGCTCATGTTTATGTCACATTGATAGTTCTGGATTAGCACTACCAACGCTCTCATCTCTTAGAAAACCGTGTTGATCCCTTTCTGGCAATGTTTCCTCAAATGGAGTAGAACCTTCGACCTCTATAAGCCCCAAGGAGGCGAGTTGGTTGTTAAACAGTGGTAATAGAGTCGAGCTCTCTGATTTTAAATCTTTGATCTCATCCATGGGGGTTTATCCCTTAGAAAGTGGACCTTCCTCCTTTCATGGGCTCCCAACCTCTTATCCCTTGTTATAAATTGGTCCCTGTCCTTCCACTACTAGAACTTGGTCATTGTTGGGCTAGTCTGAACTATCGTTCCCTTTACATTCTTGCATTGTGATAATGCCTAATTTTTTTGGATGATGAATGCTTTAGAGCTTCGATGAAGGACTCATATTTTCACCAAAAGGAGGCTTTTAACATCAAGTCCTGGGTTGTAAGCTCTTCCTTTCATATTTATCAATAAAACATCTAATGTTTTCTTTCTACATTTGTCTAATATTTTATACAAATATACTAGTACTCCTTGATCTCCTAGATAGCTAATGTTTAATTATTATTATGTATTGCATTACGTTTATTTTTCCTCTTGATCATCTGTGGTTATTCGTATGCCACCAGTAGCAAGGAATGAGCCTAAAAGGATCATGGATTAAGGTCATCATCAACGGGTTCGAACATAGCATAAGGATAAACACACTTATATCTCTTTTCTTTTTGCATTTGTTAGTCATCCATAATTTTCACTATCTAAAGATGACTAAGTATCAGTTCTAGATTTCTAGAAACAAAGTTCATGAACATTGTGAGTTCTAGAAATCTCACAGCTTTCATTATCCTTAGAATAAAATTTTCACTATTTTTCTTCATGCCAAGCTCAGATCACCCATCCTAGAAGACCCATATTTGGCTCATGCCACTCATTATCACTATGTTTTCCACCTTTGGCCTCAACCCTCTATTTTTTTTTTTGCCTAAACTCCTCCATTGCCTATCTAGGGTTTTTAAGGCATTTTTCTTGGTTTCATGACCTCCATGATTAAATCATCTACAAGGCTTTTATATTGATGCTCTTACACCTCATACTATCCTTAAAATACCTCCATAAACACTTCCCATCACTCCTACCCCTCAGAATCATCATTTTTCTACAAAACCTAGTTTATTGCCACAAATTGACACTTTTTAAGACTAGGCCTATGTTTTGACCTTTTGGACCCCTTCCCCTCACTCAATTCATAAAATTCCACTTTTCCCTAATCCCTAACATCTATCCCTATCCCCAAAAATTTCCCCAATAATTTAGACAACCCCTAACCCCTTCATTCCCCTCCCTCTGCAAGGCAGTGCTAAATCCTCACACCAAACCCTAATTTCCTTTTCCAACTAAGCTAGGGTTTGAAATGAAAAGGAGGCACAAGAGAAAAGGATTAATTTTATATATCATGTCAGAAATAATAATTCTATACCATCTCATAAACATCATGTCTCCATCATTTTCCAAGAATTCATTTCAAGAGACAAGCCATGTGTCACACCTAGGGCTAGTTTTGCTTCAAATTGTGTTTCTGACCAAACAGAGATGAATTTGGAAAACGTGAGAGAGATTTTTGTCCATAATAGGGCCAAGAAGAAGAAGCTCCTTCATTTTTTACATAGGTATCATTGTTTGAGATCAATGTCAAAAAGACAGGTGTCACGGGAGAAATTCTACACTTCTGGAGTGACCTTGGGAAAATCCGTTTTTCTCAAAGCTGAAGTGTCCAAATGACTTTCTTAATGAGTCAAATGACAACTAGACTTCAATTTATTTCAAATGATATATCCTCAGCTCAATTTTGAATTGATTAATCTATCAAAAATTGGTCTGCACCAGCACTCTGCATTTCTGCACCATCATTCAGGACGTTTTTTACTAGTCTTGGGAGAATCAACTATTGGCTGAGAAAATAAACTTCAAAAAGGAAAAAAAAATATATATTTGGAAATTATACTCCACAATATTTCCAATGAGCTATCATGGAGCTCATTCGGACACCGATAAGGCCTCCAAATTCCTTCTAAAAAATGGTGTTGCGCTCCTAGCAGCACTCTGCATATTTTGCCAAAGACTTTCAAGAATTGAATTTTTTGCCTCTAAAGTTTCTGCAAGCTAATACAAGGTTGGTAAAACATTTTTTCTCCTCCTAAGAATTATTTTTCCTAAAAAACAAAGAGGTCATCCATATTCAAAATTTGACCCAAACCCTAAACTATGAAAAAATCAGTTTTTATGTCTTTGAGCTAGGGTTTGTAAGAAAATTTGGTTTTGAGTGCAAAGAGTGGGCTAAGCCGGGCCTTCATCCAGCATAAATTTCCTTCCACTTCACAACCATCCACCTCCACACATCCATCATCTCCCCATATGCCTTCTCCACAAAGAATTTCACCTCTTACCTCTTCCCCTAAATTGCCAATTGAGAGGGCTGACAGTAGCCATAGTGAAGAACGCAAAGAAGGCAACAATCAAGAGGAAGATGAGAAAAATAATGATGTGCAAGGAGGGATCAGTAAAGAAGAAGATGATTAAAATTTAGAAAATGATGAAGAGGAGGGAAGTAGCCATGAAGAAAGCAGCAATGGCAATGATGAAGTTAGTGAAGGCAGCCACAAAGATAAAGAGGCACATCAGCATGATGATGGGAAAGAAGATCAAAAATATGATGGGGAAGAGCAGGATGATGAGGAAGAGCAGGATTATGAGGAGGACATCCATCAAAGAACATCAGGCAGTCAAGGAAAGAGTCGTAACTGTCTTGACAAAAATCAGTCCAAGCATGACAAAGAAATTCAGAGTGAGGCAAGTGCAAAAGACATCAAGCAAGCCCTCATGGAGCTATAGGAGCTAAAAAATACCAAACTCAATGACAGCCTTGGAATCTTGGCTGATGCTTGATGCTTCTCAGCAGATGTCTAAAACCCCCTGAGGGGTCTACATGCCAATTTTGAGGCAAATCCGGAAATTTTTTGTTTTTTCCAAATTTTGGCCCCTAGGAGCGTAGCACCCTAGGTGCTACAATATTTTTTGGGGCATACTCAATTACTAAATTTTACATTTTTGATTTTTTCATGTCACCAAAAGTATACCCAAAAAATTTCAGGTCAATTGGAGCATTTTTGCCCCCTCAAAAGGTCAAAAAACACCTCAAAAATGACCTTTCGGCCTCCTTTTTAGGCCTGGCACTGCGCGTTGGCAGTCATGGGAGATTGGATTTTTGAGCAGGTAAATGGAATAAATTCAGCACAAATCAATTATTTCTGGAAATTATAATCTTCAAGCTTTCCAAAAAGCCATCATGGGGCCAAATCTGATGCCGGGAAGGAGTCCAAAACTCAGCTGCAACAAACCCCATTTTTTGCTGATATGGAGCTACGCACAGAGACAGCTTTTTGCCAAAAAGTCAGCAAAAGACACTAATTGATCGCAAATTGGTTTTTTAATATTTTCTTGGGAAAATCACTCCTCATTTGATTTGGGAGTTATGTTTTGGTTTTTTTCATTTATTATCTTATCTCCTATGTGTCTTGGGCCTTGCATGGTCATTAAGCACATTTACAACATTTATGGCTGAATTAGGGTTTATGGAAACCTCTTAGGGTTTCCACCTCGTCAATTGATCCATAAATAGAGCATGAGGATATTATGTATTTTTTGGATGTTGATGACTTATGCTGAAGTAATACACAGTCCCTTGAAGCCTTTGATGAGAAATTGATGTCTTGGAGCTTATGCATGATCTGATTCACTTGTTGATGGAAAAGGACTATTTGCAGGATCCATAGGCTTGGTTGATGGTGAATTTTTCTCTTGTTAATGTTTTCTAAGTTTCGCATATGTTTTCCATCCATCTATGCTTCAGTAGGACAAAAAATTTAGACTAAGATATGCTTGTTCATGGCACCTTAGATCTGTTTGTTTCCTTCACTACCTAAATGTTTTCTTCTGCTTAAGATATGTTAGAGAATTCATCTCTTGCTCTCTAATAAGTTTTTGGCTTGTCTATTTTCTTGAATTACTTAGATCAGTTAGTATCAATTATGATTTATGGCTAGCCTTGCATATTGTTACCTCTGAAGTAATATGTTCTTGAAATCATCTTTTGAAGCAGCTTTGCCTATAGTTTGTCAAAGAAGTCTATCTTAATCATGCTCTTTGCCTTTACTTAGCTAAAATTGTCTCAAGGAACTTTCATAGCTGTCACTGTGGATGCTAGGGTTTTTCTCTTCTTCTATGGTTATAGTTACTTGTGCATCTTAAATTTTTTTTCTGCTCTTGATGATAAAACCCATGAAAGATTAAATAATTTTTTTCCTTTCTATGTTTTATCTGAATGTTATCTTGGTTGATTATCTACATTCAGTCTGAAATCAAATGGATTAGGTGTTTCTTAACCCTTTGAATCTCTTGCTATGCTTATAAATCTTCTAACTCCCTCAGTTTACAAGTATATAAAGGATTCTGTTTCTTCCCTTTATTAGCTTGTTGTTCTCAAGTTTAATGTCCATCTCATGATCCTTCACAACCTTAAATATCCACCAACCAAGTTGAATTTCCCTACAAATGCTCTTGAAACCATTAATGAACTCATTCATGACCTTTTTTGATTCCATTGCCCAATGACTTAACAATATTCCTTGTTTTCTATCTAAACCCATATGAGCATCATACCCATCCAAAAACAATCAAAATACCCTGCACTTAAAATCTAGACTAAAATCAACCCTAATTAGCAAACAAGTTCACATCTTTGCACCTACTAGAGAGATCCCTCTCCGAATCTAGGAAGTCTAGGTCCTTGGATTCCAAAGCTTGGTTTGATGTTGCCCCTGTCCATTTGTATCTCAACCAATCTAGCAAATTACAGGGAGCTAACATAATGGCGATCACGATGGGACCTTCCAAGTAAATTTCATCTTAGACATCCTTAAGACCTCAGAAAGCCCACAAACATCCTTAGATTGGTATTCAGTTGCTGATGGTGGACAGCAACCCACCTTAAAATATTTGAAATCTTCCACCTAGTGACTCCAAAACTCTCAATAGACCTAAAGACTCCATTGGAGGAAGAACCTGAAACATGACCAGTCATCCTAGAAAGAAAGAGCATTCAAGCCTAAGTTGGATTCAAGAAATTATTGTTTTTATCTATAACTATGTTCTATCTTACTTTAAGCCTTATCAAGAATACACTGATGAGATCTATATTTATCATTGGAAATATCTCAAGCCTCGAAAAGCTAAGCCTCAAATTTTAGACCATGATCAGTCTTATACACCTGTGCTTACCCCAGATTCACCTGTGGAAGATCTAGTGAAACATGAGCCTCATGCTACCTTTCCTTCTCTTGTTGAAACCTAAAACAACCATAAATCTCTTTTTACACTATATATACCCACAAAGGTCCCAGAAAGTTATAAGCCTCTGATTTTTCCTCCTATCTTCCAAGCCCTCCCTGCAAATCTTGCAAATGAACTACCCAAATTTAATGGAGAAAGCTCAAAAGTCACCGCTGAAAAAAACATTCAAAATCTTAAGAATTTACTTGACCTTTATGAAATAGAAGAAGATGATGTGCATATTATAATTTTTGCCTTATCATTACATGGAAAAATTAGGAGTTGGTTTAAGGACCTTCCAGCTGCAAGAATTATCAATTTTCATCAATTTACTCAAGTCTTCATAGATAGGTGCATGATCATGGGAAATGAAGTTCTCATCATAGAGGAATACAAGAATTTAAAAAGACAACCAGGGGAGACAGTACAAGACTTTTCAGCCAGGTTCAATAAGGTATACAATGCAATACCTGCTAAGATAAAGCCACCTTTGGGGTGGGCACTCTTGCACTACCCAAGTACTTTTAACCCAGAGATGGAATACCAGATAAGAGAACAAGACCCTTCAAACCTAGAAGAAATGCAGAATATGACAATTACTATGAAATTCAACATATTGGAAAGAGAGGAAAAGTTAGAAGAAATAAGGAAGGACAAAGTAGCTCAAGAGAAAATAACTTCTTCAGAGTTAAAACTAGAGATGTTGATAGATACAATCAACAAAATGATGCATATACTTGGTAGGAAAGAGGAAGAGTACATGGTTGATATTGGTGTTGATTATTCAGAGCAGCCTGCACCATTTTCTTAGGAGAAACCAAATCAGTCATTTCAATGCAAAGGTAGCTATCAAAACATATTGGCTGACCAAGGTTGCAAAGAAGAAGATGTGGAAATTTGTCAAGTAAGTACTATATGTCTTCCTACATCTTGTGCTTCACTATTTAGAGAGTATTACAAGAAAATTGAAAATAGAAACAAGGTAGAATGCTCTAAAGAATCAGTAAGGGAGGAAATGGATAATACAAACCCTTTTTCAAATTCAGAAGTTCTCCCCTCAAATCATCTTGGTATGGTTGTTTGGATTACAAAACCAGAAATGAAAGATGAGCCAACACCTCTTGAGTCCCTACCCTTGTGCTTTGAGTCATTTCAGATTTCTAAAGGAGAAGCTATTGGCCATGAACACTCTCCTTTTCATATGGTGGAACAATCTGCTGATCAAGTGTGCATAATGGATGACATTCCTCCTATGAATAAGCTGCCCAAATATGATCAAGATAATGATGATTATGTTCTCCAAACTCAAGCCAACACTACCAAACAATCAATGATTATTTTGTCAGACAAAGATAGTCATTCTCCATAGCTCAAGTATAGTGATCAGCAAATACCACTTAGCCATGACAGTGAAGAAGAAAGTGCAGAAATTTTAGGAGAAAGGGAAGGATCTTTACCTCTTTGTTGTGCTTCCTTTCAGTTCATCAAAGACAACCTCAATGCAATCATAAGTCAGCAATCTTTGGGTATTGATTTTAACAACAAAGAACACATTTAGCCCTATATTCAGCCTTCATAAGAGAAAGAGAACAGATATAGCTCTTTTCAATCAGGTTTGCTAGAGGACAACATGGAAATATATGATGAGTCTGACAGTGCAGATGATCATGAGGAAGAGGTGGAGTTTCTTTCCCAAAATAGTCCCAAGCATAGCCAAGTGGAAGAAGGAGTAGTCCTGAATGAAGCTTATGTCTCAAATCCTCTAGATTCAGTATTATTCCAAGATCCATTTGTTGTTTTCCTTGAGAAATAAAAATAAGGAGTGTGTTCTGCCAAGAATAGCCTGTTGCAAATTGTGAGAAAAATTTTAGGCACTATTGTTCGAAAACAAGTGAGGTGGAAGTGGCCTTTTGATTTCTTCAGCACTCTCAAAGAGCTAAACCAAGCTCCCTCATGGAATCATCTTCTTGATTGGATGTATTGGAAAAGAGAGTTCACCAAATGAATGTATATTATGTGTAGGTTAGATTAGGATAGATATATAGATATGAAAAATAAGCTCAACCTTGTGAGCATATTTTTAGTTCTATATTGTTTGGAAAAAATGAAAAAAAACACAAAAACAAAGAAAGGTAGAAAAAAGAGGGCAGATTTGAAAAGTGGTACAGCCCCATACCCAAAAAACAGTGATGCTGAAAGTGTGCAACCCTAAATGCCACTACCTGTGCCAAAAATTCTTGTTCAATCATCTAGCCTAATCATGGTTGAACATGTTTTCAATTTATTGTTGATAAGTTAGTGAAAAAGATGCTTGTCAAATCGTGTTAACTTGACTTGTCAAAAGAAATAGATTAGGAATGAAGAATGATGGTTCCACATGCTTAAAATTGAACCAAAGAGAAGGATAGGGATGCCTAACAAATGATGGATTACTGCCCTTATACTTTCTAGTTTTGTTGGTATAAAAATAATGGTTGTGTGTAGCTTGTTTCAACTCCATAGCTCATGATAAATCAGATAGCTTAATCCTAGTTTACTCATGTTTCAATTTCATGTTAGTAGGATAGAGAATAAAGCTTTTCAAACAGCTTAATCTTGACAAATGAGTAGACTAGGTAGAGAATAAAAGAGTTCATTAGCCTAATCTGAACTCTTGGAAGAGATAAGGGTACAATTAGATAGTTTGACTTTTGTTTTCAAAAAAGAAAAATGTCAAAGGTTTTCCAGTTCAAATGCACCCAAGGAAGAAAAAAATGGTAGGCAACTAGGTTGGGTAGGTAGATATTATGTTGAGGTTAATCATGTTTTTTCAGAATACTAAGATGATAGCTTCAAGCAAGCATCAACAAGTGACATAGGTAAAAATATGCCCAACGGATGAGGCACTAGTCTTCATAAACCAAAAGATCTGAAAGTTCTGGACACCTCCTGAAAAGGAGCTTCCCTCCCCAAGTGGAGCCATTGTTAGTCATCCATAATTTTCACTATCTAAAGATGACTAAGTATCGGTTCTAGATTTCTAGAAACAAAGTTCATGAACATTGTGAGTTCTGAAATCTCACAGCCTTCATTATCCTTAGGATAAATTTTTCACTATTTTCCGTCATGCCAAGCTCAACTCACCCATCCCAGAAGACCCATCATGGGCTCATGCCACTCATTATCACTATGTTTCGCCACCTTTGGCCTCAACCCTCTATTTTGTTTTACCTAAACTCCCCCATTGCCTAACTAGGGTTTTTAAGGCATTTTTCTTGGTTTCATGACCTCCATGATTAAATCATCTGCAAGGCTTATATCTTGATGCTCTTACAACTCCTCCTATCCTTAAAATACCTCCATAAACGCTTCCCATCACTCCTATCCCTCATAATCATCATTTTTCTACAAAACATAGTTTATTGCCACAAATTGACATTTTTTAAGACTAGGCCTATGTTTTGACCTTTTGGAGCCCTTCACCTCCCTAGATTCCTGAAATTCCACTTTTCCCTACTCCCTAACATCTATCCCTATCCCCCAAAATTTCCCCAAGAATTTAGACAACACTTAACCCCTTCATTCCCCTCCCTCTGCAAGGCAGTCCTAAATCCTCACACCAAACCCTAATTTCCTCTTCCAACTAAGCTAGGGTTTGATATGAAAAGGAGGCACAAGAGCAAAGGATTAATTTTATAGATCATGTCAGCAAGAATAATTATATACCAGGTCATAAACATCATGCCTCCATCATTTTACAAGAATTCATTCCGAGAGACAAGCCACGTGTCACACCTAGGGCTAGTTTTTCTTAAAATTGTGTTTCTGACCAAACAAAGATGAATTTGGAAAATGTGAGAGAGGTTTTTTTCCATCAGAGGGAAAAGAAGAAAAACCTCCTTCATTTTTTACACAGGTATCATGGTTTGAGATCAATGTCAAAAATACAGGTGTCACGAGAGAAATTTTGCACTTCTAGAGTGACCTTTGGAAAATCAGTTTTTCTCATAGCTGAAGTGTCCAAATGACTTTCTTAATGAGCTAAATGAAAACGAGACTTCAATAGAATTCAAATGAGCTATAATGAGCTCAATTTGGAATTGAGGAAGTCATCCAAAAGTGGCCTGCACTAGCACTTTGCATTTCTGCACCATCATTCAGGAATTTTTTGACCAGTCTTGGGAGAATCAACTTTTGGCTGGGAAAATCAACTCCAAACAGGAAAAAAATTGTATATTTTGAAATTATACTCCACAAGTTTTCCAACACGCTATCATGGAGCTCATTCTGACACTGGGAAGGCCTCCAAATTCCTTCTGCAAAATGGCATTGCGCATAGACAGACTGGCATTGTGCGTTGGTGCTACGCGCTGGTGCTGCGCTCCTGGCATCACTCTGCAGATTTTGCCAAAGACTTCCAAGAAATGAATTTTTTGCCTCTAAAGTTTTTGCAATCTAATAAAAGGTTGTTAAAACCTTTTTCCTCCTCCTAAGCATTATTTTTCCTAAAAATCAAAGAGGTCATCCATAGTCAAAATTTGACCCAAACCCTAGACTATGCAAAAATCAATTTTTATGTCTTTGAGCTAGGGTTTGTAAGAAAATTTGGTTTTGAGTGCAAAGAGTGGGCTGAGCTGGGCCTTCATCTAGTAGAACTTGCCTTCCACTTCAGAACCATCTACCTCCACACATCGATCATCTCCCTATATGCCTTCTCCACGAAGAATTTCACCTCTTACCTCCTCCCCTAAATTGCCAAGTGAGAGGGCTGACAATAGCCCCACTGAAGAACACATAGAAGGCAACAGTCAAGAGGAATATGAGATAGATAATGATGGAAAAGGAGGGAGAATTAAAGAAGAAGATGATGAAAATGAAGAAAATTATGAAGAGGAGGGAAGTAGCCATGAAGAAAGCAGTGATGGCAATGATGAAGTTAGTGAAGGCAGCCACAAAGATAAAGAGGCACAACAGCATGATGATGGGAAAGAAGATCAGCAAGATGATGGGGAAGAGCAGGATGATGAGGAAGAGCAAGATGATGAGCATGAAATCCATCAAAGAACATCAGGCAATCAAGGAAAGAGTCATGACTGTCTTGACAAAAATCAGTCCAAGAATGACAAAGAAATTCAGAGTGAGGCAAGTGCAGAAGACATCAAGCAAGCCCTCATGGAGCTAGGGGAGCTAAAAAAGACCAAACTCCATGACAGCCTTGGAATCTTGGTTGATGCTTCTCAGCAGATGTCTAAAACCCCTTGAGTGGTCTACATGCCAATTTTGAGGCAAATCCGGAAACTTTTTGTTTTTTCCAAATTTTGGCCCCTAGGAGCGCAACACCCTAGGCGCTATGCTATTTTTTTGGGAATCCTCAACTGCTAAATTTTACATTTTTTGGTTTTTCATGTCACCAGTATTCTACCCAAAACGTTTCAAGTCAATTGGAGCATTTTTTTCCCCCTTAAAAGGTCAAAAAACACCTCAAAAATGACCTTTCTGCCTCCTTTTCAGGCCTGGCACTGCGCGTTGAGTAGTCATGGGAGATTGGATTTTTGAGCAGGAAAATTGCATCCATTAAAAAAAATCAAGGATTTCTAGAAAGTAGACTCTTCAATCTTTCAAACGAGCCATCACAGGGCCAAATCCAATGTTGGAAAGGGGTCCAAAACTCAACTGAAACAGACCCCATTTTTTGCTGATATGGAGATACGCACAGAGACAACTTTTTGCCAAAAAGTCAACAAAAGACACTAATTGATGGAAATTTGGTTTTTTAATATTTTCTTGGGAAAATCACTCCTGATTTGATTTGGGAGTTATGTTTTTGTGTTTTTCATTTATTATCTTATCTCTTATGTGTCTTGGGCCTTGCATGGTCATTAAGCACATTTATGACATTTATGGCTAAATTAGGGTTTCCACCTCCTCAATTGCTCCATAAATAGAGCATGAGGGTATTATGTATTTTTTTGGATTTTGATGACTTATGCTGAAGTAATAAATTTTCCCTTGAAGCCTTTGAAGAGAAATTGATGTCTTGGAGCTTAGGCATGATTTGATTCACTTGTTGATGGAGAAGGACTGTTTGTAGGATCCATAGGCCTGGTTGATGGTGAATTTTTCTCTTGTTAATGTTTTATAAGTTTCTCATATGTTTTCCATCCATCTATGCTGAAGTAGGACAAAAAATGTAGACTAAGATATGCTTGTTGATGGCACCTTAGATCTGTTTGTTTCCTTCACTTCCTAAATGTTTTCTTCTGCTTAAGATATGTTAGAGAATTCATCTCTTGCTCTCTAATAAGTTTTTGGCTTGTCTATTTTCTTGAATTATTTAGATCAATTAATATCAATTATGATTTATGGCTAAACCTGCATATTGTTACCTCTGAAGTACTCTGTTCTTGAAATCATATTTTGAAGCAGCTTTGCCTATAGTTTGTCAAATAAGTCTATCTTAATCATGCTCTTTGCCTTTACTTAGCTAAAATTGTCTCAAGGAAATTTCATAGCTGTCACTATGGATGCTAGGGTTTTTATCTTCTTATATGGTTATAGTTACTTGTGCATCTTAAATTTTTTTTCTGCTCTTGATTATAAAACCCATGAAAGATTAAATAAGATTTTTCCTTTCTATGTTTTATCTGAATGTTGTTTTGGTCGATTATCTGCTTTCAGTCTGAAATCAAATGGATTAGGTGTTGCTTAACCCTTTGACTCTCTTGCTATGCTTATAAATCTTATAACTCCCGCAGTTTACAAGTATATAAAGGATTATGCTTCTGCCCTTTATTAGCTTGTTGTTCTCAAGTTTAATGTCCATCTCATGATCCTTCACAACCTTAAAGATCCACCAACCAAGTTAAAATTTCCCTGCAAATGCTCTTGAAACCATTGATGAACTCATTCATGACCTTGTTTGACTCCATTGCCCAATGACTTAACAATATTCCTTGTTTTCTATCTAAACCCATCTAAGCATCATACCCAAGCAAAAACAATCAAAATACCCTGCACTTAACATCTAGCCTAAAATCAACCCTAATCAGCAAAAATTTCACATATTTTCACATACTAGAGAGATCCCTCTCCGAATCCAGGAAGGCTAGGTCCCTCTGCAAATCTAAGCTTTCTTAGGTCTCTATTATTTTGTAAGGGTTTGATATTCATTTCACCGTGTCAGGCATATTTTTTGTGTGAAATCCCCTTGTATTCTTCCTTGTTTTTAGAGACCGGTGCATTTTCTGTTTCCATAGTGGCATTTTCAGCGTTTTTCTATATAGCACAGCCACATTTATTTTTCTTTATAGAAATTTCTGCTTATCATGGAAGTTTTTATCTCATACCTAGGAAAAATTAGCGTTTCTCCTTTATTTTATAGTGTGTACTAGCCCATGAAGAATGTTTGTAGAGTCTCATTGACCTCCTGCCTGTGTGTTTGACTTACTTGTCTTCTTTGAGTGAGTGTTTTTCATCCCTTTGACTTGTTTGTGAGTTGGGAGATATTTCACCATTTCAAATATGTTGAGATTCAACAAGATGATGAGCTTAGTGAAAAGAGTCGCCTTCACTAAGTGGGCCCACAGGCTATTTTTGGTGCAAGTCTATTTTTAGACTATGTCTATTTTTAGACATGATGATCATATTTCAGAAGTTGCAGGATACTATTTGTGGAAGGTTGGTCAAGTTCGAAAAATAGATGAAATTCTATTTTTAGAATATTGGGAAAAGTTTATTTATATATCGTCAATCTAAAAATAGATGCATGTTGATTATTATTAGCTCTTAATATTAATCAGACTCTAAAAAACAACTTATTCTCTTGGAGCACTTCAATTCAGTGCACAAATGTGGCACATCAGCTGACAGAAGGAATTACGCTCTTCCTAAAGGTTTACTGGAGCTAATGCATGGAAGACTCAGTTAAAACTCGAGTGGCAGAGTTATGACACAGTTGGAAGAAGTAGTTATGGATTTGTATTCAGTTTAACTCAGTTAGACTCATTTGAGCTAGTTGTATCTAGTCTAATTGATTGATATAGTAGTGAGAGTGGAGTGAATTAATTAGTTAATTAATTCACAAATAATAAAGTATTAATAAACTGAAAAATACATCAGTTAAATACAGTGCATGGAAGTTTCAGTTGAGACTAGTGGACAGATAGGTGAAAGGGCAAGATAGACTATATGTTGTGACTATAGTGATGCATTGATTGCATCACACACTCAGTGGTGATGCCAATGAGGATTGCGCAGTCAAGGATGGAGTAATTTGAATTCATTCAGAGCTATTCTTCAGTAGTGATTGCGCAGTGAAGGCAGGCTAGCAGGTGGCAAAGATCAGTGCATGGATTTGCAAGATTGGGCTTGATTAGTGTATGACGATTGTACTGTACTGAGGGCTTGTGATAAGCTTTGTATGCTTTTATGAGATTTTCATATGATCTCCATGTTACATAATATATAGTTTGGGTTTTCATCTTCAGGCTTTCCTAGTTAAAAACTGTGTTATGTGCGATTGAATATTTTTGTTTATGCTTCACATGTGTGTGCAATTAATTTTTCCACAAAAGATTAACAAGTGGAATAGATTCAGTATCTTGCATAAAGTTAAATAGTGTGAGATCAGGTGGATATTGGACATATTATTTCTTAGTGCATATAATTTCTACATGGTATCAGAGCATTTTTGTTTGAAGATTGCAATTGTGAAGTGAGTTTGTGCTGGTGGACAATTCGAATTTTCTACAGAAGATTCTTGGTGTAGAAATCGAGTAAACATTGAAATGTCTTTCAACGGGTTGAGATTGGAGTGTGCCCTTGATGGGAGCTTGAATTACATAACCTGGAAGGATAGGATGGAGGCAGTGCTGAAGGATAATGGGCTGAAGGAGTTCATCGATAGCGATGTTCCTAAGTCGGGATCTAGCGATGCTACATTACTTGATGCATGGCAAAAGAAGACATCAAAGATGAGGATAATTCTGTTGGAAGGTGTGAAGGACCATATTGTGTCCAGAATTCATGGTAAATCCACTCCATTCTTAATATGGAAGGCTTTGATAGACTTGTTCCAAAGCATAAGTGACGAGAGGAAGTTGGTGCTTAAAGACAAGCTCAGAAAAATAAAAATGGAGAAAGGCGACGATATTCTAAAATGCCTCATGAAGTTTGTCCATTGCAAGGATGAGATGGGAAGTGTGGGCATTACTGTTGATGAATCAGACTTGGTGAGCTTGGATCTCCTTTGGCTTCCGAACATTTGGCATAGCTACGAATACTTTGTCAATGGACGGGAGAAACTGCCAGGATGGGAGTGACTTTGGTCAGATCTTGTACAATAGGAGATAAGGCGGGGTACCAGGGATTGATATTCATCGAAGAATGAAGATAAAGAGAATTTAAATTTGGCTTCCAAAGCAAGGAAAGGGAAGGGGAAGAAATATTCTTCAAAATCCGGTGCTAAAGTCAAGAAGTAGGATTTGTCCAAAGTGAAGTGTTTTCATTGTCACGAACATGGACATTTCTCCACTAACTGTCCACAGAAGAAGAAGAATAAGTAGGTTACTAGATCCACAGCTGGAGAGGCCTTAGCCTCGCAATTTGAGCTATATTTTTCCTTGATCGCATGCTTGGTTTCAAGCTGCATGGGATCAGTGTGGTATCTTGACAGTGGTGCGTCTTTCCATATGACGGGAGACAAACAATTGTTTAGTGACTTGGAGGAGAAGGACCGCCAGATGCATATAGAGATGGGCAATGATGGTCGGTACAGTGCGATTGGAATTGGGACCATTACCTTTGAGAGGGAGTTCGGTAATCCATTCTTGTTGAAGAATGTCATGCATGTCCCAGGTCTGAAGAAGAACTTGGTCTCAGTCGTAATTCTGGAAGACAAGGGTTATGATGTTGTTTTTAGTGAGGGAAAATCCTTCCTTAGACATAAAAAATGGGTCAAACCAAGAAGATAGGGGTTTGAATTAAGAATCTCTACATGCTGGAGGTAGATGGCTATGCTGCAATGGTGGGAAAAGTAGAAGAAGTGGTGAGCCACGATGAGGGTGAATTATGGCACAGGAGATTGGGCCATCTTCACTGTGGCGCTTTGAAGATTTTGCAACAAATTTATACTGGACTTCCCAAGGGTACTCTTGCACAGTCAGATCAATGCAAAGGATGTAAAATGGTTAAGTTTCTAAAGTCCACCTTTCATGAGAAGGAGAATCGTGCTTCGGTGATCCTAGAGAGAATTCACACAGAAGTGTGTGGACCATTCTCGGTTGCTTCAACAGCAAAACACAAGTATTATGTGATATTTTTTTATGATTATTATTGTAGATGCTAGATCTTCTTCATGCAGAAGAAGAGTGAAACGTTCTCAAAGTTTTGTGAGTTCAAGGCATTGGTGGAGAAGAATTCGGGGAAGTAGGTGAAAGCTCTATGAAGCGATAATGGTGGTGAATACATCTCGGGTGAATTTAAAGCCTTCTATAGAAAATAAGGAATTCAAAGAGAACTCATAGCGCCTCATAACCCACAATAGAATGTGGTCACGAAGAGAAAGAACAGAACGATCGTGGGTGCTACACGAGTGATGATACATGACCAGGGCCTACCGATGTGCTTGTGGGCAGAAGTATGAAACATTGCAGTTTATGTGCAAAACCGTTGTCCTCATAGAGTACTTGGCATGAGTACACCCGAAGAAGCATTTTCTAGTGAGAAGCCTGATATTTCTCATTTGAAGATTTTTGGCTCACCTATTTACATTCATGTGATGAAGCACGCTAGGAAGACGCTGGAGCCAACTGCAGAAGTTGGGATATTTGTGGGGTACACAGAAACACCCCACAACTATCGTGTGTATTTTCTAGACAGTCAGATGACTGTTGTGCAACAGGATATAAAATTCAATGAGGTGAAATCCATGAAGTTGTCGCTTGAGAGGGAGCTACACTTGCATGTGGAAGAGGAACTTCTTGTTCCCAAATATGAGCCTCTAGATGTGGATCAGCCACAGGAGGAGATTCATGGAGTGGAGGAGTCCACTCATGTAGAACCAAACATCAGACAAGGTAGAAAGCGTACCACAGAAGCTGAGAGACTGAAGCTTTATTCGGCACAGAATGTAGGAGTCCCTACATCACAGCACAGATAGAGATATTCACCTGACTGATTTACTGGATACATGGCTCTTATGAGAAAGTGTATCGTGACAGAGCCATCTTCTTTTGAAGAAGCGGTGCAGGAGCCCACATGGGTAGATGCCATGTTGGAGGATTATGACTCCATTGTCAAAAACAGTGCTTGGGAGATTGTTCCAAGGCTGGTGGGAAAATCATTTGTAGGATCAAGATGGATCTATAAGGTAAAGCAAGTAATTGATGGGAGCATCGAGAAGTATAAGGCAAGATTTGTTGCCCAGGGCTTCTCATAGATTTAGGGGATTGACTATGAAGAAACCTTTGCACCTGTCGCACGGTATTCTTCCATACGGACCATCCTTGCTCTCTCAGCGTAGATGGGTTGGCACACTCATCAGATGGATGTGAAGACTGCATTCCTTAATGGGATCATTGAGGAATAGGTGTACATTGAGAAACTTGAAGGATTTGGGCCTCCTTCATTATTTCCTTGGATTGGAAATATGGAAACGGGAAGGTGAATTGTTTATGTCTCAAGGAAAGTATGCCCGAGAGATACTGGAGAAGTTTCACATACAATGCTACAAACATATCGACACTCCTCTTCTAGGAAATTGGAAGAAAGAGGATGCTACATCGGCAGAGGTAGTGGATGCCACTGTTTATCGACAGTTGGTGGGTTCACTCATGTATTTAGTCAATACAAGATCGGACATATGCTATGTGGTGAACCAGCTTTCACAAGTGATGGTTAAGCCTACGAAGCTCTTTTGAAAGGCAGGCAAGCATGTCCTAAGATATCTCAGGGGCACATCTAAGTATGGTTTATGGTACAGACAGACGGATGAGGTGAAGTTGCATGGCTTTCTGAATGCAGATTGGGCAAGAAGCCCAACAGACAGAAAGAGCACATCACGAGGGATTTTCAATATCGGATCTACGGAATTTTCTTGGTACAACAAGAAATAAAGATCCGTGGCACTTAGTTCAGTGGAAGAAGAATACATGGCAGCAAGTCTAGCTGCAAGCGAGGCTATCTAGATGAGGAAGATCTTGGTTGGTTTGTTTGGTTCACATTTAGATCCCACAGTGATTCATTGTGATAATCAAAGTTGCATTAAACTCTTAGTTAATCCTGTGTTTCATGATAGAAGTAAACATATTGATCATCATATCAGAGATTGTGTGTAGCAGAAGATCATGTTCCTTCAGTACATTCCTACGGAGGATCGGGATGTAGATATTCTGATGAAGGCGCTCACCAGAAAAAAATTCGAATACCATAGAGGTAGGATCGGGGTGAAGGATAATCCCTATCTTGTTTAGAGGGAGTGTTGAGATTCAACAAGATGATGAGCTTAGTGAAAAGAGTCGCCTTCACTAAGTGGGCTCGCAGGCTATTTTTGGTGCAAGTCTATTTTTAGACTACGTCTATTTTTAGACATGATGATCATATTTCAGAAGTTGCATGATGCTATTTGTGGATGATTGGTCAAGTTGGAAAAATATATGAAATTATATTTTTAGAATATTGAGCTAAGTCTATTTATAGATCTTCAATCTAAAAATAGATGCATGTCGATTATTATTAGCTCTTAATAATAATCAGACTCTAAACAACAACTTATTCTCTTGGAGCACTTCAGTTTAGTGCACAGATGTGGCACATCAGCTGACAGAAGAAATTACGTTATTCCTAAGGGTTTACTTGAGCTAATGCATGGAGGACTCAGTTAGAACTCAAGTGGCAGAGTTATGACATATTTGGAAGAAGTAGTTATGGAGTTGTATTCAGTTTAACTCAGTTACACTCAGTTGAGCTAGTTGTATCTAGTCTAACTGATTGATACACTAATGAGAGTGGAGTGAATTAATTTGTTAATTAATTCACAAATAATAACTCATTAATCAAATGAACAATACATCAGTTAACTACAGTGCATGGCAGTTTCAGTGGAGACCAGTGGACAGATAGGTGAAAGGGCAAGATAGACTATCTGTTGTGACTATAATGATGCATTGATTGCATCACACACTCAGTGGAGATGCCAATGAGGATTGTGAAGTCAAGGATGGAGTAATTCGAATTCATTCAGAGCTATTCTTCAGCAGTGATTGCGTAGTGAAGTCAGGCTAGCAGGTGGCAAAGATCGGTGCATGGATTTGCAAGATTGGGCTTGATTAGTGTATGACGATTGTACTGTACTGAGGGCTTGTGATAAGCTTTGTATGCTTGTATGATATTTTCATATGATCTCCATGTTACATAATATATAGTTGGGGTTTTCAAATTCAGGCTTTCTCGGTTAAAAACTGTGTTATGTGCGATTGAATATTTTTGTTTATGCTTCACATGTGTGTGCATTTAATTTTTTCGCAAAAGATTAACAAGTGGAATAGATTTAGTATCTTGCATAAAGTTAAATAGTGTGAGATCAGGTGGATCTTGGACATATGCATGCTTAGTGCATATAATGTCTACAAAATACCCTTTTTCACATTACTTCTGACTTGGTTTAAAGTGATTTGTCATATGCACTGGTCATCGCTGCATTTCTGATCTTACCTTCAACTTAGTGTCAAACATCGGATCACAAATTATTTGATTCACGAGTCTAGAAGAGTGTGCCCTTTTTCCAAATTGAAATTTATTTTCATTTTAGTTTTTGATTTGGCTTATCACTATCATTTTCAAAAAGGGAGTGAAAAGAATTTCATTTGTGTATTTTTTAAATCGATTTTGATTTTTGTTCGATTGAAAGAAAAGTGAAAAGGATTGTTTTTGCAATTATTCATTCATTTCATTTATTTTATTTTTGATTGCATTTCAAAGTAAAAGAAAAAAAAATCCATTTTGTGCATCTCAGTGGAAAAGAGAAATGTTTTCAGTTTTTCAATAAGTTACATTTTTTGGGAAAAAGTGGATTTGATTGGAAAGAATTTCATTTCGTTATTTTGAAATATTTTGGGGGCATCATTGTTTGCTACATCGATTACAATTTCTTGCATCTCTTAGATTTCATCAAAATGGAAAGATTTTCTTTTTTCTTTTAGCATACATTATAAGATTTAGGTGACATCGATTTTGAGCCAAAACTGAAACATAACTCAAGGTCAACAATAATATTTACCCAATTTACCTTAAGGAGCACTTGGAACTAATGATAACATTTAGTGGTCTAGGTTGGAGACGTATTCCAACATCATAAAACGTAGGAGCTGTCGCTAATGGTCTGCGTTACAACCTGGGGGTGATATCATGTCCCTCGTATGGAAGTATATTGATGTATGATAAGTATATTTGGGGCACTCTCATTGAACGGTTACGCATTATACAACACTACTATGGATTGGACTCCCACGTACCATCTCGTATATTTTGGGGGACACCATTAGGTTGCAAGTCTACCATAGGTAACCAAGTCGACTGGCTTGTAAACATGATACACTGAACACAACAATAGGGGAGATTGACTGTAGTATGTTAAGTCCTTGGTATTTTTTTTCTATCATTTGTTACCAAGGTGTATATTATAGTTCACGAATACTTGGCAAACATTTATGCCTAGTGTACCCCTTTTTTATTTATTTTTTGTTAATTATAAAAGTAAATTCCCACGAAAACATCTTACATGTGTAGTTCTCCAGCCTCATTGTTTCCTGGTAAATTGTGGATTTTTTATTTTATCACCTCTTCCTTCTTTGATATTGCATTGAAAGGTCATCATGGATGAATCATCGAATTCAGCTCGTCCCTCCTTTGAAGGATCTCAAGAACCTTCTCCTAAGGTCCCCTAGTTTCCAGTTGGAACCCTTGAAGCTCAAGGTGTTGAACTAAGTATTGTCATCAATGTACAACCCATATCCTCTCGACCACCACCTGACAATTCTCCTTAGAGGCCATCGGAATACTCTGAGCCAGAAAGCGAACCATCTGCACATTTTATGGCCTTTCCTAAAAATCTAATCTTTGATCTAATTGTCGTCTCAACTCAATGGGATTATATTCCTTTTGATCAACTTGGAGTTCCACTTCCTACTTCTTCAGTAGCATCTTACTATAATTTCCATTAGTTATTTCCTGGTGAAATGGCATCCAATGTTGATGATGTTCCATTCATGAGAGCTCCTCGGATTACTATACAAGAAACCACTAGAACCTATATCCCTGAAGCATCCTCATATATATTTCCCTTTGAAGGCAATTTTTTCAGCTCCACACCTCACGATTCATGCAGCAAGACCAAAATATCCTTTAGTCAAGTTGCATCTCCACTTCCATAGGGGTATACCTCTTTCGGAAATCTTATTTCTGGAGCTTCTGGTGCCACATCCTTATTTCTGGATCCCGTTTGGTCAATGGGTATTCCTTCATATTCTGGCTCATTCATTTCGAATCTAGCTGTCGCATCTCAACCTGTTGTTCAAACTACAGTCACTATTTGTCAAAATACTTCTTCGATAGGATCCTCTACCCCATTTTCACCATCTACGATTAGTGTAGTTCCATCGTTGAGTGGACAATCTATGGTTTCTTCTGTGACTGGGGGACATTCTAATCCTCCTTATGTATCACGCCTCTCGGGTTGGGGGCCACTGAACTCTGGGCCCATTCCTGGGGTGAGACAACCTAATGTTAGTCTAAGTGGGACATGGTCTTCACAACATGCAAACATTGTCATAGGTGCCATCCCTTCGAGTGGTCATCCTAATTCAACCGCATTAGTATTTCACCAACCCCACACTCAATATTCTCAGGTTCAGCAAACCCTTCAGCAATCGAATTTACCATATTCGTATGTTCAGTAAACTAACATCCCTCATCAGTATGTTAAATAGCATAATGTACAATATCAGTATGTTCCACAACCAAGCACCTCTCAGTAGTATGTCCAACAACCCCGGCTTCCCGCAGGTGCTATTGTGACTAACCCTTAGTTTGGTACTTACACCCAAACTAGTCTGAATCTCCCTCTAGGTCAACCTAGTGCTTAGTATCAGCCACTTCCTCATGGTCAATACCAACAACCCCAGCTTGGGTCTCAATCTGGTGCTCAATATCAGCATATTCCTTACTATCAATAGGCCTAATTGGGACCCCAAGTTGGACCCTATGTTTAGCAAGGAGCATAGGCTGGACCCCATGTTTAGCAAGGACCAAAGGCTAGACCTCATGTTCAGCAAGGGCCTCACCCTGGACCCTATATCCAGCAAGGTCTACAACCTCAAATCGATCAAGGGCTTTATCAACAACCCCAGTAGGGTCCCTATGTTCAAAAAAAGCTACAAAAAGTTCCTTACCAACAATGGGGGAAATATACATATTTAGGACAGAATCTGCCCTACTGGGGGCAGAATCAGTATCAACCAAGTTGGAACCCCTGACCTTTTTCTTCTCATCATCCTCCCTTGCTATTTTTGGTTCGAATTTCTAGATGTGTCAAACCTTATGAATGACCCATCCAACATCAGTTGCATTGGCCACCAATTCCAACTAAGATCCCAAGATATTTTCCTAAATTGAGGGCAAGTATGGGGAAGACCCCCAAACCCATGTTATGATGTACCACTTATGTTTCTCTTCTAATTCTTGGGTCGGCAATTATATTTGTTTTCATATTTCCTGTTAGCCACCTATGAAATTTGTTATACTAAAAGGTGGCTAAATCATTTTTGAGCTTTCAAGGAACAAATTTTATTGCAAAATGTGTTGGCTCTTGAAGACTCTTGAAGGCCTCATGCCTCTGTCCAAATCTTTACTAATATGCCTATTTCACACTTAGAAATATTGCAGATTTCCAAGACAAAATATTGCTGCAAACTCCTTTTTTCCCTTTCCTTTTCTCTTTCTAGACTAACCTCATTTTAACCCCTTTATCCCCCATGAAATATTTTATTTTCATCTTTTTCCCCCTTTCCTATCATAAAAATCCCTTTGATAAGGTTTAAATACTCCTTCTTTGCCTTACTGAAACCCCCAAATCCTTTGAAAATCATTGAATATCTAAAAAAAATATATTTTTATATATTATAGACTTAAGCCCCTTGGGCTAAGTCTTTAACCCTTCCCCTCCATACACCTTGGTGCTAGAACCAAGCGCTAACCTTTCAAGCACTTATCGCATCGCCCGATCACAATTAGCCCTTCCTCCATAAACATCCGATCATATGGTTCTCCATATAACCCACGGCCCCGTAGACGGGTGCCAAGCCATATTCAAAATTAATATTTCGCCCCGACGTATAAACCTTTGTTTTAACAAATTTGTTGGTTTTTATTATGTCCTAAGGTTTTTCGCCAGTTTAAAGTTCGAGTCACTCTCCACCGTCGATGCGATGCAGCAGATCGGCGACGCTCTGTACGCCACACGGTGGTCCCAAGTAGCCACTCACTATTACCAAAGCCCGGGTGGAATCTTTCTGCCCCGAGAGCGGTGGACTGGGCTCAGTGATTCCATTCACCGGCCGACACGTGGCTCTGAGCCATTATGTAATACCGCCATCATTGCGCGTTAAATTTTGGACATGGGCCCGGTGCGATATTGACGTACACCGTCCGATCTGAGGTCGCTCATCGGATGGTGATCGCTCTCCGAAGATGCCCGTGCAATAACCAGGGTATGGCGCAGTATTAAAAGCATCTCTGCCATCGATATGATCTGCAGATCGACGACCCACACTTCATCGCCCTAATTCCTTGTCCAGTCAGCATTTTTGGACCCGGGGTTTTATTTCACCCTAATTTTATTGAAAATCTGAAGTCCGGGCACATTTTATAAGGTTTATTGGCACCTTCTCTCCGTTTTTGATTGCGTGGGCCGATCTCATCCGACGGCCCACGTTTATCCCGATCCCCAAACCATATTTTGTGACCATTTTTGTCCAAAACAAAGGTTTTTAACCATTTCTCTCTGTTTCACTTTGACTTTTGCCTCTGATCCTGACCGTCAATCTCTGCACGATCAACGACTCCAATTTAATTCCTCCCTCCATTTCCTTTTGACTCCCTCTGATCAATCTCAACCGTTGGATGATGCCATCCAATGGCCATGCTCTCTCCACGTGCCTTCTGAAGCAGTAAACCTATGCATGTAGGATTTTATAACATTATTTTTATTTTGCAAAGTTCCAATGGTTTCTCCACTATGTCTAAAGGAAATTCAAAGGCAGAGGGTGACGATCCTCTTGCCTTCGTTTCATCAAAAGGAATCATTCGCAGGTTTCAACTCCATGTTTCATCAATGGTTCATAAGGCATTGATTCCATTCGATCCCTGTGCAGCCCTGCATACCCACAAACATAGCAAGTCAATCACAAGTTAAAGAGTATTAGGGTCTAAGACAGAAACGCGCCAGCACGGAAGAGTGAAGACAGATTTATGAGAATTATGGTTAAGATTGATTATGAAAATCCAAATCCTCCTAATTAAAACACAGTTAAAAGGGAATCAAAGTGTTTTCTCATAAAAAGGGCCTCCACTTCCACATTAGGGGCTAATTGAATCCCCCAGCTACCATTGAGCCACCTACAGTGTCAAAGCAATCAAAAGAAGGCCAAAGTTATTACCAGACCAGGAGATATTTTGCATCAATATAGCTGAACAGTTAATTCAACCAAAGGAACTTATTTTAAACTATCAACAGAAGTTATTACAAGGATAACGAGGAGCCTTGAAGTCAACAAATTCTTTCCAGCAAGCTTAATAGTTAATGTAAACCAATTAATACAGAGGAAATATAAAAAATATTCTCCACTAAGCCCCTCAAAGGCCGAGAGACAGTGCACTGTATTAATTGAACTTAGAAGATATTTTATCCCATTCCACCTACTTATTTTTTCTATAAATACTTCTGTAGAAGATGAGAGGTTGGTTGCTTGATCACTAGTTGTAATACTGAAACTCTCTAAAATAATACATAGTCTGCTAAAGTTGAAGAACAAATTGAAGTCTTGGAAGCCTTGATGATGTTGTTGCATGCTTGTTCCTGAGAAGGCTCTATCATTGGATCCATGAGATTGGCTGTTGGTGAAGTATTCTGAACTGTTTAATGTTTTCTCCTGTTTTCATTCTATTCCATAATTTCTTACTATAGTAGGTTGAAAGTTTTAGGCTAAGAAATGACTCCTGGAAGCACCATACACCTTTTTAGCCTTCACTGTTTCATGTTTCCTTCTGCTGAGGTATTTTAGAGTCTTTAATCTCTCTCTTTAGTCCTCATGCTTGTTTATTTCTATGATAGTTTGAAGAATATGGTTTCAGCATGATTTATGGTTCTCCCTGCTTGTCTGCTGCCACTTAAAAGGTTATTATTGAAGTCTCCCTTTGGAGTATTTCTGTTTACAGTAAGCCAAGGAGGTCTATTCTGATCTTGCCCTTTGTCCCTACTTAAATAGTTGTCTTAAAGGTCTTTATAGTTGTAATCATAGATGTGTTAGGTGTTCCTTCTTCTATGACTGCAATTATCAGTGAATCTTTTATGTTTTCTAAGTCATTTGAAATAAAATATTTGAGGAAATAGGGTGTTCCCCGAATCTTAGATTTCATTTTAAAAGTTTTTTTGAAATCATTATTTTCTTAAAGGTGTGATTTGTAGAATTTATGGTTAGCCCTGTTTACCAAATAGCTCTTTATTGTTCAAGTTGTGCTTTAAAATTCCTTTTGTTTGAGAATTAAACTTCTCTTTCCAAATCATTGATGTCCATCTCATTCCAAAAACCAAAGGATCCTATGGCCAGTTTATATTTTCCCTCTGATATCCCATCTCCATTGATGAGTATGTTATGACCTCTTCTTGACTCCATTTCCCAATGAACCAGATGTTTCTCCTTTTAATATAACTTTCGTAGACCTTTCATGTAATTCAACCAAACAAATAAACAAACATCTACACTTAATAACTAGTCTAAAACCAATACTCAAAGCACACAAGATAAACCTTTGCAAATAAAAATTTGAGAGATTCCTCTCTAAGAACAGGAGGACTAGATCCTGGAACTCTAAAGATTGGTTCTGATGTTGCCTTGTCTTTTGATTTTCCAAACTATCAAAACACATGACATCGACATAATGGCGATCACGGTGGGACCTACTGAGAATATAGTGGTTTGAAAACCCTTCTTCAAACTTTTTAGGCCCAGTATAACATAAGTAACCTTCTTCAAGCACTACCTAACAAATGGTAATCATGATAGGACTTAATTGAATCAGTGGCAAACTAAGTAACCCTTAGGATTCTCTTAAGCCGTTATCAAACCTTGAAGGAACCAGTTACCAAGCCATAAGTGTAAACTTTGTTTGTTTGAACACCTTAGCTAAGTGAAAAATCAGACTTAGAACACTCTCTTAACCTAGAAGACCGAAATAACTCAGAAAACCCCCAAAAAAAAAAAAAACATTTCATTTTGGCTTCACAAATAAACTTGGTGGTGGAACCATCTGATATTTTACCTTCATAAAAGCTAAAAAGTTTCCACCTGGTGACTCCACTAGCCCCAGTAGGCCTATTACTCATCTAGGTTCCCATATCTCTTTAGGACTGTGTTAACCAGCCTTGAAGAAGTTTAGTAGCCTAGTCCCATACTAGATGAAACATCCTGAGAGGTGAAGCTCCCAAAAACAGTCCCTGAAAACCTCAACCTCTCTCATTTTTGAAAAACAGTCTGGCATCACAAAGGATCAATACTAGATCCCATCCAGACCCAAATCCTCCTTTAATCGTTGAAAATCTAGAGAGAATTCTTTGGCAGACTTCTAACTCTAGAAAATTAGTTGCTAATAGGAGCCTCTTAAGAACAAATTCTGTCCCTGAAAACCTTGTTGTCTTAGAGGATTCACACTTTGATTTACATCATACAAAGAACATATTTAGAACTAGATCTCAAGGTGATTTAAACCAAACTGATCTTGGCATTGCAGATTTGCAACAAAGCTTTAGTAGAGAAGCCTCATCTTCCACTCCTCCTTACTCCCAACTTTTTCATCACTTTAGTCTTTTCCATAACAAGTCTGCTCAAAATCAGTTGGCTGGCCCAAGTATTTCTTCCACTCCAATTCATACTACCACTGTTCAAAACACTCCATTTCAGCCCACTTTCACTTTTGTAAATCCACCTCTTGTAAATCCACCCTTATTTCCAGCCATGGCAACATGGTATGCCCCATTAGTGTTACCACAACCTCTACTTCCCTTACCAAATGATTACCAATCTAAAATTCCTCATTTCACTGGAAAAGAGTCTACAATAGCTCAACATCATGTAGATAGGATGGAAGATGCATTTGATTACATGGAGATAGAAGAGGAAACTGTGAAGATGAGGATATTTGCCCAAATTTTAGGAGGATATGTGAAGAAATGGTTTAAGAACCTACCTCCTAACAGCATAAATGATCTCCCTACTTTACACCAAACATTCATCAACAAATGGGAACTCAAAAAGAACCCTCTCCAAATACTAGCCAAGTATAGCAGCCTCAAGCGAAATCAAGGGGAGAGTGTTCATGACTACTCCACCAGGTTCAATAGCATTTACAATGCTCTTCCACCTCACATGAAACCTCCTCAAGGCATGGCCTTGGTAAGGTATCCCGAAGGTCTGGATGCTGAAATTACCTATCAGTTAAGGGAGAGGGATTAATTAACCTTAGAAGACATGCAGAAAGGAGCTGTGAGTGTAGAAGAAAACATAATTGAGAAAAGAAATAGGTTGAGATTAGAGAAAAGGGTAACTTATAAAGATGACCTACTACCTTCAACCTCAACTTCTGACACAAAAATTGACAACCTAGTGAAGGTGATGGAGAGGATGCTTGAAAAGATCAACTCAAATGATAGAGTGCCACCAAGAGAACCTCAAAATAACCAAAACAGAAATATAAATCGGGATTATAGAAGAGAAAACAATCAAGATAAGCAAAAAGAAAGTGACCAACAAACTAGACCTCCCTTCCAACAAAAATATGTAGATCAATATGAGGAAGATAGGAGTTGGAAAGGTTGGGAGAATCTCATGTAAAATTGATTGGATCAGACAGTGGGGATGATGTTTTCCTCACTAAAGAAGAACAAGGTTTCTTCTCTGATCATAGTACAAAAATCTATGAAGATTCTGATGACTATAGATTGGGGTTTTAAAATGCAATAATGGAGGTGCACAAACAATATGATATTAGGAGAAAGGGGAACATAGATAATTCAAAGGACAAAAACACTAATTCTGCTGTCAAGAAAAACACAGAAACTCAGCCCAAAAAGACAACCGAAAAAACCAACATTGTGACCAAGAAACCAGACATAAACAAAGACAAAAGTGTCCAACCAAATGTTGAACAGAGTACCCCTAGCACCTCAGCTAGTGGTCCTAATAAAACTGTCCCAGTTACCAGTCCAAACAAGGTTCAACAAATCAAAGTTACTGAAAATAATTCAATTGAAAAGACAGACGTAAACATGAACAAGTCAATTATTCCTTTCAGCCTTGAGGGAGAGATTTCTAAGATAAAAATTACCATTCCCCTAGCTGAACTAGTAACCCAAGAGGTGTACAAAAACCAAGTTTTGAAAGCTTTGAAATTAGGAAGTGATACTAACACCTTAAACTTGACAGATGACAAACCCGAGTTTTTGTTTGGTCCAGAAGTTGAAGGAAAATACCAAGAAGGGTTTGTCCCTCCCTTCTATGTTAGCTTGAACATACATGAGAAAATTTTACACAATGCCATGTTAGACTCAGGAGCTTCACACAATCTAATGCCCAAGGTAGTGATGGAAAGCTTAGGCTTAGAAATTACTAAACCATACAAATACTTGTATTCCTTTGACTCAAGCAGAGTCAAATGTTTGGGTTTAATCAAGGATTTGTGTGTTAACTTATCCCAAATCCCTGCTAAGAGTTTAGTCATGGACATAATTGTAGCTGACATTCCCCCTAAGTATGGCATGCTCTTATCAATATCTTGGGGAGTCAAACTTCAGGGAAGCCTTCAAATGGACATGTCTTATGCCACCATCCCTGTTTTTAACCAAAACAGAAGACTATACAGGGAATCTCACATGAAGTACATAGTCAGCAACAATGACAAACCAAACAACTCTCCAATCTATTCTATTCAATCGATTTTAGATTCCTTTATCTTATGTAATGACGATGAAATCGCTCAACAAGATAAGGAAAACACAGACCCAATCAGTTCACCAGAACAATCAAATCTTCCCTCGCATCAAATGCAAAACATTGAAAATCAACAGCAACGAGAGAATGAAAATAAGGATGACATACTTTGGATAATAAACTTTGATGGATCTTGTAATAAAACAAGTGCAGGAGCAGGTGTGTGGATTCAAAATACAAATCAGATTTTTTCATATAAATTGGATTTCCCATGCACTAATAATATCGCTGAGTATGAAGCACTTCTCCTAGGCTTACAATTTCTTAAGCAATTAGAAGCCCAAAAGATATCAATCTTAGGAGATTCTGAACTTATCATAAGACAAATCAAAGGAGAATACTCAGCTAGAAATCCAAGACTTAGGGAATATCGGAACGTTGCCCTTGATCTATTGAAAACCTTTGAAAAGTATGAACTTATTTTCATTCCAAGAGCATTAAATCATCTAGAAAATGAACTCGCTTTCACTGCCAGTAATTTCCAAATACCTGAGATAAATGAACAGCTCAGCGTAAGGGTAAAACAAAGGCCTATTGTTCCTGATAACGAAGATCACTAGAAAGTGTTTGACTCTGTAAAACACATAGATGATTTCTTAAAATCAGAAAACGATTTCGACATACCAATATCAGAATCCAGCCATAAAGAAAATTTTTTGTATATTGAACAAATCCCAAAAGTTAAAATGACATATAGTGTTGATATAAACCATTATGAGAATCCTTTTGAAGAAGATATAACTGACTACGTAGACCAAGAAGACCTGGAAGTTTTGCAATGCAAAAATGATAAAATTCCAAGAGGTCTAGCGCCTTTAGAACACCTTTTTGATTTTAACGATGTAGCCAAAGAACCAAGAATGGAGCCTGTGGAAAGGAATGTAGAAGAGCATAACATAGGCAGTCTAGTAGAACCCAAGATGATCAAACTATCCAACACTCTCCAATTTCACATAAAATTTCAGTACATAGAGCTGTTCAAAGAGTTTAGAGATGTTTTTGCTTGGGGATACAAGGACCTAAAATTGTATGATACCAACATCATCCAGCATAAAATCCCTTTGAAGGAAAATTCAAAGCCTTTTAAACAAAAACTAAGGAGAATAAACCCTGTTTTATTACCTTTAGTTAAGGCAGAGTTTGAAAAGATGCATGTTGCTGGGATCATTATACCAATTAGATTTTTAGAGTGGGTGTCAAACTTAGTTTATGTTAGAAAGAAAACAGGGGAAATCAGGCTTTGTATTGACTTCAGAAATTTAAACAGAGCCTCTTTAAAAGACAACTACCCCTTACCCAAGATGGACCATATACTTCAAAGGGTAGTTGGGTCAAAAAGGATATCCCTATTAGATGGGTTCTCAGGTTACAACTAGGTGTTAGTGTTCTCGAGTGATCAAATCAAAACTGCTTTTACCACACCTTGGGGCACCTTTATGTATGTCAAAATGCCTTTCGGACTAATGAATGCAGGGGCCACCTTTCAAAGGGCCATGGAAATAGCATTTTCTGAAGATATTGGCTATTTCATAATCATTTACCTTGATGATATAACTGTCTTCTCAAAAACTGATGAAGAACATTTGATTCACTTGAGAAAAGTTTTTGAGAAGTGTAGGAAATTTGGCTTGTCATTGAATCCCAAGAAGACATTCTTTGGTATCCAGGAAAGTAAAATTCTTGGCCATATAAATTTGGAAGAGGGAATCAAAATAGACCCTACAAGGATAGATGGCATATTAAAAATCAGTCATCCAAGAAGCCTCAAAGAGTTGAAATCTTTCATCGGAAAGATAAATTTTCTGAGGAGGTTTATCCCTAATCTTGCCGAGCTATTAAAAAACTACAAACATGCTTAAGAAAGGTGTCAGTGTAAAATGGACTTTACCAACTAAACAATCATTCGAATTGGTCAAACAAGCTCTTACTCAAACACCAGTCCTGGTTAGTCCAGATTTCACCAAAGACTTGTATATATTTTCTTTTGCATCTGAACATACAATAGCTACAGTTTTACTTCAAAAGAATGACTTGGGGCAGAAACAATCAATATCCTTCTTTAGTAGGGCCTTAAGAGATGCTCCTCTCAAATATAACATCATGGAGGAGCAAGCCTTATCATTAGTGAAAGCATTAAAAGACTTTAGGGTCTATATTTTACACTCTCACATAATTTCTTTTGTTCCACATACTGTTGTCAAAGACATTCTAAGTCAACACCCTGATGGTAAAAGGGGAAAATGGATTGCAACTATTCTTGAGTATGACTTAGAAATCAGGCCCACCAAACTAGTTAAAGGGCAAGGATTAGCAAAACTTATGGCTGAGTCTAACTTCCAAGCACTAGACATGAATATGGTAGATGTGTTGGAAGAAATAGAAGAATCTACTACTCCTTATATTGAAGAAACATTTCTGAATTCTCCTTGGTATGCTGACATTATTTATGTGATTTTATATTTAAATACCCCTCCTTCTTTGTCTAAAACTAAACTAGATTTTTGAAACAAAAATATTTGAGTTTTTGCATCTTAGATGGGGTATTATATTGGAAAAATGTTGTTGGAATTTTTCTTAAATGTTTACTTGAAGCTGATGCAGGAAAAATCATGCATGAGTTGCATGATGGAGAATGTGGAGGACACCTCTACTGGAAGACCACAACAAAAAAATTTCTTAGGTCTGGTTACTATTGGCCCACCCTTTTCCTAGACACTCAGAAGTTGGTCATGTCTTGCCATAAGTGTCAAATCTTTGATGGCAAAAGAAAACTCCTTCCCTTACCTTTACATCCTATCAAAGTTGAGGCACCTTTTCAACAATGGGGTTTAGACTTCATTGGGGAAATCCACCCATCCTCCTCGGCTCAACATAAGTGGATCCTCATGGCCACTGACTTCTTTACCAAGTGGATAGAAGCTATACCTTCCAGAAATGCTAATGACTCTATCATTATCAATTTCCTTGAAACAAATATCCTATCCAGATTTGGTTGTCCCAGAAAAATCATAACAGACAATGCTACTACTTTTAAATCTAAAAAAATGTTGGATTTCTGTTACAAATACCACATAACCTTGGGCCAGTCCACTTCTTACTATCCCCAAGGAAATGGATTAGCTGAATCTTCCAACAAGAGCCTCATCAATATCATTAAAAAATTGTTGGAACAAAATCAGAAATCATGGCACAGTAAGCTAATTCATGCCTTATGGGCCGATAGGTTAACTACAAAGAAATCAATAAATATTCCCCCCTATCAGCTAGTTTATGGCATGGATGCAGTCTTTCCCACATCATTAGCAGTGCCAATCATGAAGCTCCTTCAAGAAGTGCAGGTTGAAGATAATGATATGCAGAGGAGAATAAATCAAACCATCCATTTACAGCAGACTAGAGAAGAAGTTTTTGAGAGAACACAGTTGGTCCAAGAAAATATGAAGAAGCTATTTGATAAGAGAACTAAGTCAGACAATTTTCAAGTTGGAAATATTGTTCTTAAGTGGGATTCAAGGAGAAAAGAGAAGGGAAAACATGGCAAGTTCGAAAACTTGTGGAAAGGTCCCTATATTATTCATGCTGAAAGAGGTCACAATGCATTTTTCTTGAAAGAATTGAATGGAGAAGATCTGTATGTAGGTCCTGTCAATGGCAGGATGCTCAAGCATTACTTCTGCCAAGAGTCTTGAGTTTTAAAGAATTTTATTTTCATTGCAAATATCATATTCTGAACACTGCATTCAAGGTTATAAAAATAAAAATACAAAAACAAAGAAAGAAAGAAAAGAGGGCAGATTGTGAAAACAAGAAAGGTATAGCCCCATACCAAAAAAGAGAAACAAATCTGAAAGTGTGCAAGCTCAAATGCCACTCCTAAAGAACACACTCCTAGTTAGTCAAACATCTTAACCTTGACTGATTAGCTTTAAATTTTCTGCTGATAGGATAGTGAATTTGATTTTCCAAACTGTTTAATCTTGGCTTATCAGTAGATAGTTCATGATAAGAAATTAAAGGTTCAAACATGCTCAAAATCTGAACCTGAGTTTCCAAGCAAGAGAATGACTCAAATCTGTTTCAAATTCTGAGTCAAAAGATGTAAAAATCTGGTTCTAGTCAACACAAAATTTGAACCAGTTAGTAAAGGAAAGATAGCTCAAGTAAGAGTCAAAACAGAGTTGTAAAAAGGTGAAGGAAATGCTTTGAAATTTTAGATATTATGCCTTCACCATTTTGATTTAATTTTCTGAAAATAATAATGTCTATGTGCAACTTGTTTTTATGCCATAGATCACAGCAAGTCAAATAGCTTAATCTTGACTTGGATGTTTTTAAATTTATGTTGTAGAATTTAAAGGTTTAATCCCAACAAACAGTAGATTAGGTAGAGAATCATATGGGCTCAACTGTTTAGTCTAAGTCCATGGAGAAATACAGAGTAGAAATAGATTAGATTTCCTGCTTTCAAAAGAATAAAATGTTGTGAAAGAGTTTTCCAATCCAAGTGCACTCTAAAGAAGAAAAAATGTTAGATCAGTAGGATTGGGTAGGTAGAAAGATTGTATTGATGGAGATCCATTGTTTGCATGGCTGCTAATATGTTTTCAGAGAAAAGTAATATCATCCATAGAAAGAAAGGTATCCCAAGGGATGAGGCAACTGATCAGCCTCCCAGAGAAAGCAAGTTTGAAGTTCTTGATGCCTTCAAGAAGGCACCATCCCCAAGTGGAGCCACTGTTAGCCACCTATGAAATTTGTTATACTAAAAGGTGGCTAAATCATTTTTGAGCCTTCAAGGAACAAATTTTATTGCAAAATGTGTTGGCTCTTGAAGACTCTTGAAGGCCTCATGCCTCTGTCCAAATCTTTACTGCTGTGCCTATTTCACACTCAGAAATCCTGCTGATTTCCAAGACAAAATACTGCTGCAAACTCCTTTTTTCCCTTTCCTTTTCTCTTTCTAGACTAACCTCATTTTAACCCCTTTATCCCCCATGAAATATTTTATTTTAATATTTTCCCCCCTTTCCTTTCATCAAAATCCCTTTGATAAGGTTTAAAGACTCCTTCTTTGCCTTACCGAAACCCCCAAATCCTTTGAAAATCATTGAATATCTATAAACATCATATTTTTATATATTATAGACTTAAGCCCCTTGGGCTAAGTCTTTAACCCTTCCCCTCCATACACCTTGGTGCTAGAACCAAGTGCTAGCCTTTCAAGCGCTTATCGCATCGCCCGATCACAATTAGCCCTTCCTCCATAAACCCCCGATCATATGGTTCTCCATATAACCCATGGCCCCGCAAATGGGCGCCAAGCTGTATTCAAAATTAATATTTCGCCCCAACGTATAAACCTTTGTTTTTACAAATTTGTTGGTTTTTATTATGTCCTAAGGTTTTCTATCGGTTTAAATTTCTAGTCACTCTGCACCGTCAATCTGATCTGCAGATCGATGGTGTGCAGTCTATCGCCCCGATGGTCCCCGCCAGCCACTCAATATTGCAAAACCGAGTGGAATCCATCACACCACCTTTGAGAGCGAGGTGGTTTTCCCTGATCGGCAGTGATTCCATTCACCGGCCGACACGTGGCTCTGAGCCATTCCATAATACCGCCCTCATCACGCGTTAAAGTTCGGACATGGGCCCCGTGCAATATTGACGTACACCATCTGATCTGAGGTCGCTCATCGGACAGTGATCGCTCTCCGAAGATGCCTGTGCAACAACCAAGGTACGGAAGGGTATTAAAAGCATCTCTGCTGTCGATCTGATCTAAAGATTGACGGCCCACACTTCATCGCCCTGATTCCTTGTCCAGTCAGCATTTTCAGACCCAGGGTTTTATTTTTCCCTAATTTTATTGAAAATATGAAGTCCGGGCGCGTTTTATAAGGTTCATTGGCGCCTTTTCTCCGTTGTTGATTGCGTGGGTAGATCTCATCTGACGGCCCACGTTTATCCCAATCCCCAAACTAGATTTCGTGACCATTTTTGTCCAAAACAAAGGTTTTTAACCATTTCTCTCTGTTCACTTTGAATTTTGCCTCCGATCCCGACCATCGATCTCTGCGTGATCGATGGCTCCAATTTAATTCCTCCCTCTGTTTCCTTTTGACTCCCTCTGATCAATCTCAACTATTGGATGATGCCATCCAATGGCCACGCTCTCCCCACGTGCCTTCTAAAGAAGTAAACCTATGCATGTAGGATTTTATAACATTATTTGTATTTTGCAGGGTTCCAATAGTTTCTCCGCTATGTCTGAAGGAAATTCAGAGGCAGAGGGTGACGATCCTCTTGCCTTCGTTTCATCAAAATGAATCATTTGCAGGTTTCAACTCCACGTTTCATTAATGGTTCATAAGGCATTGATGCCATTCGATCCCTGTGCATCCCTACACACCCACGAACACAGCAAGTCAATCACAAGTCAAAGAGTATCAGGGTTGAAGATAGAAACGCGCCAGCACGGAAGACTGAAGACAGATTTATGAGAATTATGGTTAAGATTGACTATCAAAAGCCAAATCCTCCCAATTAAAACATAGTTAAAAGGGAATCAAAGTGTTTTATCAGACAAAGGGCCTCCACCGCCACATTAGGGGCTAATTGAATCCCCCAGCTACCGCTGAGCCACCTACAGCCTCAAAGCAATCAAAAGAAGGCCAAAGTTATTACCAGACCAGGAGATATTTTTCATCAATATAACTGAACAGTTAATTCAACCAAAGGAACTTATTGTAAACTGTCAACAGAAGTTATTACAAGGATAACAAGGAGCCTTAAAGTCAACAAATTCTTTCCAGCAAACCTGATAGTTAATGTAAACCAATTAATACAGAGGAAATATCAAAAATCTTCTCCACTAAGCCCCTCAAATGCCGAGAGACAGTGCACTGTATTAATTGAACTTAGAAGATATTTTATCCCATTCCACCTCCTCATTTTTTCTATAAATACTTCTGTAGAAGATGAGAGGTTGGTTGGTTGATCACTAGTTGTAATACTGAAACTCTCTGAAATAATACATAGTCTGTTGAAGTTGAAGAACAAATTGAAGTCTTGGAAGCCTTGATAATGTTTTTGCATGCTTGTTCCTAAGAAGGCTCTATCATTGGATCCATGAGCTTGGCTGTTGGTGAATTATTCTGAACTGTTTAATGTTTTCTCCTATTTTCAGTCTGTTCAATAATTTCTTAATATAGTAGGTTGAAAGTTTTAGGCTAAGAAATGACTCCTGGAAGCACCTTAGACCTTTTCAGCCTTCACTGTCTCATGTTTTATTCTGCTGAGGTATTTTAGAGTCTTTAATCTCTCTCTTTAGTCCTCATGCTTGTTTATTTCTATGATAGTTTGAAGAAGATGGTTTCAGCATGATTTATGGTTCTCCCTACTTGTCTGCTGCCACTTAAAAGGCTGTTATTGAAGTCTCCCTTTGAAGTATTTTTGTTTACAGTAAGCCAAGGAAGTCTGTTCTGATGTTGCCCTTTGTCCCTACTTAAACATTTGTCTTAAAGCTCTTTATAGTAGTAATCATAGATGTGTTAGGTGTTCCCTCTTCTATGACTACAATTATCAGTGAATATTTTATGTTTTCTAAGTCATTTGAAATAAAATCTTTCAGGAAATAGGGTGTTCCCCGAATCTTATATTTCATTTTAAAATTTGTTTTGAAATCATTATTTGCTTAAAGGTGTGATTTGTAGAATTTATGGTTAGCCATGTCTACCAAATAGCTCTTTATTGTTCAAGTTGTGCTTTCAAATTCCCTTTGTTTTAGAATTAAACTTCTCTTTCCAAATCATTCATTCTCCTCATTAGCTTGAATAAACGAGTTAGATTTTCCCTTTGATATCATATCCATTGGATAGTATGTTATGACCTCTTCTTGACTCCATTGCCCAATGAACCCGGATGTTTCTCCTTTCTATATATCTTTCCTAGACCTTTCATGTATATGTATAATTCAACCAAGCAAAATAAACAAACATGCGCCAATAACTAAGTCTAAAACCAATATAACTTTGGAATTGCTTTAAGTAACATTTGAGAGATCCCTCTCTGAGAACAGGAGGACTAGATCCTGGAACTCTAAAGATTGGTTCTGATGTTGCCTTGTCTTTTGATTTTCCAAACTATCAAAACACGGGACACCAACATTTCCCAGCATAATTTAACCGGTACTATGGGCAAGTGGTATATTGAGCTCCCTGAAGGAATTTTCTTTGATTTCAATTCTTTTGCTTTGGATTTCCTCACTGATTTCCAATTAAATGTCTAGTATGAAACTGACACCCACTTCCTCACTTCATTGAAGCCGTCAACTGCTACTCACATTTCAGATCACATTCACGAATGGTGATGTCATCATCACTTTGTCAAATTAGAGATCCTCGGTCAGCTATTGACTAAATGGTGCACGAAATCATTCATTCCCAGGATTGCTAAAGATATTTCCTTGGGTAGATGTATCATGGAATAGGAATTAATTTCCAGAACCCAATACCTTGATTTGGTTTATTCCCAATATGGCTCTATACGCACTCTTTCCTGATGCTCATGACCCTCAACTGATCTGGCATCATATCAGTCTCCTTTTATGCCTCCAGTTGATGGCGTTATCAGGATAGTGGCTCATACTGATAGTATTTCACCCAAAAATTCTTCGAAGTATAAGTCCATTGCTACCACTATGCCCTCCACTCCTTATAACCAGAAGAATCGTGGTAAAACCTCTGAGGTAAATGTTGTCTAATCTACTGCAGCAGACAAATCCTCGAAAGCTAATAAAAAGGATAAAAGAAAATCCAAATCCGACAACCCCAAATAGGATTCGAAAAATTCATCTCGTGATGATTCTTCTATGTGAAAGCCTAAATATCCTTGCCTAATATGTGATGATGATAATTACACCAAGGATTTTCCTCAACGTGCCAAATTTTCTCATCTTCTGAAAGGTGCCCTCGGGACTCCAGCTGTCATGAAAGAACATTTCCCTTCTTAGAAAAAAAAAATGCTAGATCAACCCTAATTGTTTGGAAACTCTCAAGCTTTCATGGCTATAACAGAACCTATTTCTATTACCACAAGATCAAATGACTACCCCAATCCATCAAGGCTCCTATGGAACCAGAAGTTATAAATCACCCTTCCTCTTCCATGCCTCCTACTTATGGTTGTCTCTAGATTGAGAGACCTAGTAGTCTATCCATCGGTCGACCACCCCTAAAATGTGTTCTTCGGAGATCATCCTATAATTTGAATGCGAGAGCTACGCAAAATTGCAATATTGTAGAGGATATACCTCAAGCACATTTGGCGATGTCAGCTTTGGAGGTCCTTCAGTCTTGTCCATCCCAACATAAGGCACTAATTTCCTCTATTGAAGGGGTGATCTCGTAGGTTATAATGTTATTACTTTTTATCTTGAGAACTTTGTTCCTTGCCTCCCATCTCAGTGGCTTTTCTGATTCAAGTTACCGTAATGGGAAAAAACACTCATAGGATTGTTTTTATGAAGGCGCTTCGACCTACATCATGTCTATTGTTAGTGTCATGTGATTTAGTAGATTAGTAGACCAAATGCACAGGGTAACATCAGACCAGTCTTTGGAGTCCTAGGACATAGCCTTCCTAGACTCAGATAGGGCTCTCTCTATTATGTGTGAAGGATGTGAGTTTTTTTGCTTCAGATCATTGATTTTTAGGCTAGTTGTGAAGTTTAGGGTTTTGTTTGTTTGGTTGAGGTAAGATGATCAAGTAGGATAGGTGGAGTGAGAGGTCATCTAATCAATTGGGCTATAGAGTCTATGAAGTAATTGATATCTTAATAGTAAATCGGGGTACATCATAGGGAAAATCTAGTGTAGTTAATGGATCTTTAAGTTTATGTGTGAGGTGAAATGGACAATAAGTCTGGGAACCAAGGTAGGGAAAAGGGAACTAAAGTATCGTTTGTAAAATATCTATGAACAGGGAGGTCTTTAATATTGATAAGAAAAATATACTAATCATGAGATAGGGCACACCATTTACTCAATGACAATACTTTTAAACAAATAAACATTCAAGATACACAATCCAGTGGAACAAAGAAAGTAAGACAACTTATCTAACTTCAATGATTCTACTTTCAAGATTGGAAAACATATAAGAGACAAATAGTATCAATAAATGAAGAGGGAACTCCTAAACATCATTCATTAAACTATAAAGAACTTTGTAGTAGAATGGTAAGCATATTCAAAGGGCAAGATTGAAACAATACCTCTTTGACTTAACCTAACAATCAATACATCAAAGAGAGATTTCAAGACATAGTTTAGATAGCATTAAAAAGGCAGGGCTTACCATGAATCATGTTTATAAACTAGCATATTAATCCAATAATGAAATAGACAAGCTTAGGGGGGCCTAAGGAGCAATAAATAATTCTTTAAGCTAACCCAACAGAAGAAAACATGAAAACAATAGCTAACAGGAGGACTGAGGTGCCTCAAACAACATTTCTCATCCTATACTCTTCTGAGCTATTGCAATGTAGAAAGATGGACATATGGAAAACAAGAAAAACATGAAAAAATAAGAGATACATCACCATTAAATAAACTCAGGGATCCTGCAAGAAAGCCTTCATCACCATCAATCAAGGAAAATCATCCACAAGCTCCACAACACTAAATTGTTCTTCAACTTCCAAAAACCATGTACTGCTCTTAAACACATAAAAATCCCATGTTTACAATGAATCCTCATGCTATATATAACAAGAAAGGAGGAGGAAAGCGTAATAGAGCATCTAGAATTCTATTGTTTAATGAGAAATATCTATATTGTCCTTGAGGCCTTGTAAGGCCCAAGACACAAAAATATCTAAAACAAATATCTTTTCGGCCATATATAGTAATTAAATTTACTTTTAGGCCTTGAAAAGCATAAAAAAACTTGCTAAATGCACATTCTGCCTTTTCAACCACAGGAGTGTAGCACACTATGTAAAATTTTGAATTTATGCCAGGAGCGCAGCACAAGAGACAGGAAAAATAGGTATTCTTGTAGCAGTGTTTTGGAGGCCCTCCCGATGTCACAAAAGGCTTTGTGATGGCTTGTTGGAAAGCACTTGAAGTCCAATTTTCAGATATAATATTATTTTTTCAATACAACCTCTACAACTTGTCCAAAAAGTGAAAATTCCAGGACTACCAGGAGCATAGCACATGTCCTAAAAAGCAGGCAGAATGGTGAAAAAATGGGTGTTTTTGACCCTTTTGGGGGACCAAAACAACTCTAATGAGGCTGCAAATTTTTGAGAATGCTATATGAATGATGAAGAACCCAAAAATGCAAACCTTTCCTCCTGAAGATGCCTTGGGAAAAAGTGTAGCACAGGGTATGCTGCGCTCGTAGCCTCAAAATTTGCAAAAAGCAAAAACTCGTTCAATTTCTCCCAAATTTGGTGGATGAGTGCCTTATGGGTCCTGGGAGACCTGTAGAGAAGCTTGGGCCAAAATACCAAGGATAGCTTGGTCCTTTTCCTCCTTTAGCGCTTGGACCTCATTTTGGGCAATTTTGAGTATTTTCCTTGCAAATTGGTTTCTTTGTGCATAGTTATTAATAATTCTCCTTTTCAAGTCCAAGTCTTTGTTGGCCTTATCTAGCTTGGCCTCAAGATGTATTTTTGCCCTTTCAAGCCATGATTCCATATCATGCTCAATTTCCATGGCAAGGAGTTCAGTGAGGGGAAATTGTTGTGCTTGGGTTGATTCTTCTTCTCTCTGCTTTTCCAATGCTTTCCTGACCCATAGTTCTAGGTCTCCTTATAGTTTGACCCTCTTCATCACTACTCTCCTCATAAGTGCCCATGAAATCCTCCAACTTTACTTGTGACCTTTGATCCTCTTTCCGGTAGTTGAGTGCTCTTGCTTCATAGATGGCCTTTTGGCCACTCATCTGTTTGTTTTGCATCTGATGGAAGTAAATGACATCTTTAGCTCTCTTTAATTCAACTTCCATGTCCCTGATTTGTGCATTCTTGTCTTGTATAAGGGAGTTTGCAATTCTTGTTTCATTTTCCTCATCACTGTATATGTGAATGAGTTAAAGCTCTCTTTCCTCTTCATGATTTTCTTCTTCCTCCTTCACCTTTTTCTTACCTTTATAAATCTTTTGAGTTGAGGATGGCATGGCCCCTTTCCCTTTGGAGGAAAAAAACACATGCCTCTCTCCTATTTGATAGGTAAGAGGGAAAAGTGCAACAATTTTTACTTGAAAACCTTGATCATTGGTGACTTTAGGACTACTTATCTTCTCATTGATGATCTCTATCTGTGCATCTTCTTCACCTTGCTCTTGATTTCCTTCTTGAGAGGTACTTTCACTATCTCTTATGCTAGCATCACTGCCAAGACCCTCAGGACTATCATCCTCAATTTTTGCAATGCTAGAGGTGTCTTCATCATTGCTTGGTACATCTTCATCTCCCATGACTATCCTCCTCTTCATCATTTGACCCACTGTGTTCACTATCAAACTCAGTCTCTTGGCTTCTTTTTCCATCTTTGTCACTATCTTCTTTGTCCCCTTTACTGCTTCCATCTGCCTCCTTTCCATTTCCCTTTATATTTTTAGTGTCATCTTCTTCATCGTTTGTTTCTTCTCCTTGGCTGTCATTAGGCTCACTATTTCGGTCTTCTTTCTCACCTTTTGGTTCATTCTTTTGGTCTATCCCTTCCTCACCATTTTCATGTTCATCTTCTTTATAATCTGCCTCTGTCTCTGTATCTTCAGTGCCATATTATTCATCATTTGACCTACTTATTTTGTCACTTCCCTCTTTCTCCTTATCACTGATTTCTTCACTTTCATCACTGCTTTCTTCACTTTCATCTTCCTCTCCTTCACTACTTTCTTCATGTTTTGATTTTTTAGGAGAAGGTGAAAGAGGGGGGTTTGTTTGGGGAGATGATTCATGTGAAGAGGATGAATCATGGTCAGTGGAGGGTGATGGAGGTGTGTGAGGAGTAAGTTGAGATGATGATGGTAGACTTTACACAGGGAGAGGTTGTGGAGTTGTGAAAACATCATGGGCGATGAAAACTTCCCATGGGATGCCTTATTGCTCTAGCTGGTGTAAGATAATCATTTTGATGAGGGAATGATGAAAAAGGCTTGAAATTTGTTGGGAGGGAGGCCTCTTTTGCATAATGAAAGACATTTTCTCAATAATTTGAAGGTAGTAGGGAAAATGTAGTAGCTTGGTTTTGGTGAAATGCATCAGTAGTATTATGTGGTACGAATAGACTCTGAAGAACCTACCCTCACAGGTGAAGTATTTCATAATGATCTTCATTAGGGGAGCATGTTTGTCCAACAAATGAGAAAAGGGGAACATGGTTTTTCAATCAGCTTGACAACTTGGTTTCAAAAATGGGTGATAGTGGCTTAGGTCCAAATACACTTGTTTGAACCACTTTTCTCCCATGCAAGGTATTCCAGTGGCCATAGAGATGGCATTGGTGGTCAGCTCAAACTTCACTCCAGCTAGGTGTACTTGGTGGTCATGGAGGTTTAGGGCAAAGAGCTTGGTCAACTGAGGGTGACTTTGGATCCTCTGTACTTTCTCACAGAACTCATAGCATCCTACTTCTTGAAAATAGGAAACTATAGTAGGAGAGGCTATCAGTTCTTTAGTGCTTATAGGCTCAAACCTATTTGCCTTCCCACCTTTTCTCTGTTGTTCTTTAGGCCTTTGACTTGCCTCATCACTTTCAACACCTCCTTCCCTAGGCATTTTGTCTTTTACTCTTGTCTTTGAAAACAAACCTTGATCTATTTTTATCTTAGGTAGTAAGAAAGGGTGGGAAGAAACTCTAAATACCTCTTAAGACTTTATAGCTACAATGAAGTGTATAGGAGCGCAGCATGGGCCATTCGAGCGCCTTCTGCATGTCGTTGGGCAACTAATGCACATTTCACGCCTAGGAGTGTAGCATGGGCAATATTTGCACGCTGCACGCCTAGGAGCACAGTACGAGCACTCCTGCACGCTGAGTCAGGTGGCTGGAAGCTTTGTAAGCCCTGTTACGCAACTCCTGAATGACTAGGAGCACAACAAGTCACCTGTTGCATGCTGTCATGTGTGCCCTGGGCGGAGACTACACACAATTTTGTGTATGCCTAGGCTATCCTGAATGTGCAAGAGCATAGCGCGGGTCGAGCCGGGCACCTCCTGAACGCATTGTCGTGTGTGCCCTGGGCGGAGACTGCACGTAGTGTCGTGTATGCATGGGTGTCCATAAACACACAGGAGCACATCGCAGGTTAGCCAGGCACCTCCTGAGACTACACGGTTGGGTGTGTAGCAGATGTGTCGGGCTTGAGTGGAGAGTGCACGATGTTGTTTCTACAGGTGCGCAGCGCCATTTTACAGGATAGGAGTGCCACGTAGAAAAATGGACTGGGAGAGGAGACAGGAGTGTAGTGCAAACACACAAGAGCGCAACGCAACAATTCTTCGCTCGAAAACTCTGCCAGAAACCCTATTTTCTGTGCTTTGGGAGTTTTTCTCTCTCTTTGCATATGACTAAATGATTTTAAATGATAGCCATAGTCTTTTATACCCTTTGGGAGAAATAATTTGGGGTAAAAACCCACTTGTCTAATATTTTTCCCTTTGGTCTTTTTACCTTTGTTGACATTTCTTTTTGTCTTTTGTGAAGGAGATAAATTTAAGCAAGAAAAAGACCTTTGTTGGAGGTTTGTGACCTTTAGGTCACTTTGGCCTGCCATTCTAGGTTTCTATCTTTAAAGGGAATTTTCCTTTTCCTTTTTATCATTCCTATAAAAAAAAAATTGTTTGATGGTGCTAATGCATTTATGTCCATGTGATCTCTTGCATAGATCCCTTACTGAGTAGTCACCTGTTGTGCTAACTAGCTACAACTCCACTGATACTCTTTGTGAACTTGGCGCATGTTGTTTCTATTCTTGAGATTATTTTGTAGACCTTTGTTTGTGCTTGAGAAGCTCAAGCAACCTTCACACTGATACTCTTCAAAACTTAGACATGTTACATTTCTCTTGTTGTGGATGTCATCACTGAGTTAGGCTTCTTACCCTGTCTTTCTTCTGCTGATAACTATTATAGAGCATTCCTACAAAAATTCTTTATCATAGGTAGACTGTTCTTTTGTAGACTCCGCTTTGATCAAGGAGGTACCTTCGGAGGTCTTTGATACCCTTCAGAAATTCATTAGCTTATTTTTCTTTTCACTTGATTTCACCTTTGAGCATATGTGGAAATAGTAAGTATTAGGAAACCAAACCAATGCATAACCTAGGGGACCCTATATGACCTAGTGGGATTATGTTTGGACCAGGTGTTTGGCTAAAAACTTGAATCAGGGTTTAGAGGTGAAAACAGGGTTTTGACACACCTTAATGTATTGCCATCCTAGACAACTAAAACTTTGATTTATCTAAAGAGCCTAGAAAGGGAATTTAAAATCACCACTGTTTGAGGCACTTGGTGAACTAGGGGAAAAGGCTAGGCCACTTGGCAATCCAAGGTGTAAACAGAAGGGCTAGACAAATAGAAGCAGAGTGGTAATGTCAGAGGTGGCAAATAGAGTGAGAATGAGGGAAATCAATCCATTATTTGGTCTTCTCTGGGTGATAGATTGGCCATGCCTTGATAGAGTAGTAGGATAGTGAAAAATTTATCCTAAGGATAATGAAGAAAGTGAGATTTCTAGAACTCACAAGGTTTCTTGAATTTCCTCCACTGATTCAGTCCCCGAATACCTTGGAATATTTCAACAGTAGAGATTCTAAACCGTATGGTATTCTTAAATCATTGCCCATCTTGTTGGAGGGAAAAATGGTAAATTTGAAAGTTGAGGTGGTAGACACCAACTTGAATTATAATCTCCTTCTTGGACGCAGCTAGAGTCATGCATTTTTTTGCATGATCTCCACCCTTTTTCATGTCCTCTGTTTTCCTCATCAAGGAAAAATCTTGACTGTTGATCAGTTAGCTTTATTTTCCCCTGATTCTTCAACATGAAACATTCCATATGTTGGGAATACTACTACACTCCATGAGAACATCAGGTCGGGTCTATTCAAAGACTTGTTCCTTATGGTAGTTTTTCCACTCCCACCTCTGAATGTCATCATTGCCAATATGATATCGTCTCATCATGATCCATGGATTTTTCCTAATCTCGATTAGCTTGAAAGTTTTCGTGACATTATACCTTCAATCCCTGTTGGAACAAGGTCCCCTAAAGCTGCAAATTTTGTACATTTTTGTATATTTTTGGTATTAGTTAGTCTAGCGCAAGGGTTTTGGGGTGGTTCAAAGCCCCGACTGGATTGTAATGGGTCTAGGGTAGACCTAGAGTCCGCAAACCACGGTTTTTGGATCACAGGAAAGCATAGGCTAAGTCGTTAGAAATAGATGAACATTTTGAGTCTTAAGGTAGGCAAGAATTAAGATTGATGCTACATACATACTACTAGATCTGTTTTGGGTTGTTGTGTGAGGACTTCTGCTGGCTGTGTGCACGGAGATCCTCAGTCCTGCTGTGTCGGACCCTACTGGCTATGTGCGCATGCGATATTTGGGATTGTAAGTGGGTTTTGATATTAATATATGCAGATTATTGTTGGAATGTATTATGCTATCTGGATCTACTGTGTTAACTATTGATGTGAACCTGTGCTATCTGAATAAGTTGCGTATGTGTCTATTTTATTATTGTAATTTGTGAAAAATATTTATGTTTATGGTATAAGTATCTGTGATTTGTTTATTACTGTGATTATAGTGTTCTGTGCTGATATTTCGTGATACACACGTGGATGCGAATATACTGATTAGATCTGATAGTTGTGCCAGTAGTATAGGGTTTTGTTGGCAAATCGTAACCTCCAAACTTGGGTCAAGACCCCTCAAGCCAACAAATGGTTCCATTGTTGGGACCAGGAGCATTTTGAGGGAGATCGGGTAATGAAAAGAGAGCACTGAAGACCTAAGAAAAGAGAAATTGAAGAGTGGTTTGAAAAACAGGTTCAGGAATTTGCAATAAAAGAGAATCGCAACACGAAGTTGACAACAGAGAAGTGGAAGAATAAGTACATTTTCACTGAAGTCTATGAAATTTTCTTTGTAAAATTTGCAAACAAGCTTCAGGAGTGGCTGGCAAGGCTCGTAGATTTCTAGAAGTGTTGGAAGAACGAGCGAGTCACGTAGTGGACTCCAGAGTTGATCCAACAATTAGAAGGAACTAATAATACCATCACTCGTATGGTAGATCACTGGGTGGATAGTGTGTTGGGAGGATTTGTGATAGAGTTCGCAGTCAATCAGTATGTGTCCTACTCAAAAGCAGAACAGAGGTTCTTCAAAGGGTTCTAAGGTAAGTTCCTAAAAACACTTCCCTTATCAATCAAAATTTTGCAGTGCGAAAAAGGTATTTTGTGTAGCCTTACCAAGTGAATGACCTCCGATCTAGGTGAAAGCACAACACAAAGTGGTAAATAATACATAAATAATCAAGAAGGAGACAGATCTGTCTATAGCCCAGTAAGAGATTCGGTTGTGCATAGCCCTCCAACTACACCACCTTCAAGTTAGCATAGGGGTAAAAACTCACTCGTACCTCCACCTCCACCAGAAGATGAAATGGCCTCACACATGAAGCTACCTACCTTCAAGGGCATAGGGGATGAAGATATGGATCGATTCTAGTTTGTCGCAGAGTCGGTATGCACTGCGCAGAATGTGGCCAGCGATGTTTTGAAAAGGGCACAACTATCCCTTGCCTTTGAAGGAAGAGCCCTGGATTGGTATATGGGATACGTAGCTCATCATCTGAATGCAACCATTCAAGAGGTTAAGAATGCCCTAAAACAACAGTTCAAGAATCGTAAGTCCTACTCTCACATAGTGAATGACATGAAAGATTTCAAGCAAGGGCCCTCTAAGTCTGTGTGGGAGGCTGACCAGCGACTAAAAAAAGTGATCAGAGAGAGGGAATTTCTGTATGAAGACAGACAGCACAAAGAATGGTTCATTGCTATGTTATTGCCTCACCTGTGCATACCTATGGGTCAAAAGGCCATTGAATGCAGGAAAAAGCTCTAGAGATTGCTATGAAGTTAGAAGCCACACCAAGGGATGATACCCTGTTGGGAGTAAAAAAAATCCAAGGGAAACTAGAGGCGGTGCACATGGAAATCTAGAACCTATGAAAGGACCAAGGGAAAGAAACTAGCCCAAACATATGGTGCATACGATGTAGGGTATCTGGCCATACCAAGGATTAGTGCCCACTGTTGGCAAACTATATACAAGTTGGGGGACCTAGTCTGTTGCGCCCTAGGGAGTTTGTGGGACCAAGTGGACCAACGATGTGGTGTGATGATTGTTGCATAGCTAGCCTACATGATACTAATCACTGCCCCCAGCTGGGTGCGTATGTTCCAAAGATGAAGCAAAAATGGTGTTGGTTTTTCCGATTAGTAGGACATGATGAACATAACTGCCGAACTTATGATTTAATGATAGATCAGGGAAACCTCTATAGGGTACAAGTGGACCCTTCTTCACCAAGATCCCCCTCAGGCATAGGTGGCTCCGTAGCTAGGGGCAGGGGAGGGGACAGGGGTGGAAGTGCAGGTAGGGGAAGAGGACAACTAATTTGCTATAGCTATGGAGAAGTAGGCCACTTTGCGAGGGACTGCCTGAACCCTGCAAGGCAATATTGCAGGTACTATAGATAGCTGGACCATGTGATTGAAGAGTGTCCAATTCTGGTAGCAAAAATGCAGGAAAAGCAGCAAACACCTATGCAGAATGTGTAGAGGGTTAAGTCAGAACCTCGAGACATAGGACCAAGCATTAATGTCATAACACGCAGCGGCATGGCCATTGGGGGAGCTGAGGAGAAAGCTATGACTAAGCCTCTTATCTAGAAGGCAGCTATTAAACAAGAAGGGTTGGACCTATAAAAGGAAAAGGAAACATTTGTCGTAGCCTGCAAAGACTTTTCTCAATCTGAGGTGTCTACTTCTCAGGCCCCCACAAGTCTCAATGCAGATGATGAAGTCAAACCATTTTTGCAGGCATGTATGAAGCTGTTGCGCAACCAAAGGGTCGTAGAAAATATTCAAGAATTAATATATAGCTACACAAAAATACCTAATCCACCCCTGGAATTTAAGGATGCGCACAAACTATACAAGCATAAGAAACGCACTGGAAGGGAAATGTAGCTAATAGCAAAGAGTGTTGATTATGAAATGGATTAGGTTATTTTGGACTTGGGATAAGATGCGAACGTATTTCCGAAGAAAACTTGGTAGCAAATGGGAGAACCTAAGCTGGAATGGTCCATTATCCAGTTGTGCATGGCCAACCAACATAATATTATACCATTGGGAATATTGTCAAAGATCATGGTAGATATCGTAGGAGTTAACGTTCGGGCTAAATTTGAGGTAATTTGGATTGTCGAAGATGCAGACCCCTATCTTGCGCTCTTAGGACTGGATTGGGCCATAGACATGGGAGGTACTATCAATCTGAAGAAAAGAAGTTTGGCACTTGAGAATGACATTACGTGGGTGATAGTGCCACTAGACACTACGGAAGGAGAATGGTATACAGAGCTAGTGTGCGAGGAAGAGGATGTGGATAACATCTATAAGTTAAATACGCGGGATGAAGATTGGATCAATCCCTTGGCTAATGGTGTGCTTTGTTGGGAAAAAGGTAGAAAATGTTTCTCTGACTCCGACGAGGAGATGGAAAATTAGCAAAATCGGTTATATAATGTATCTGCGCTGCGATGTCTTAGAATCACAAATAAATTTTGATGCATCTCCTCAGAGGTAAGAGAACTGCCCTACTTTGATGGTTCTGGTAGTATTAAGGAGTTTTCATGAGCATTCGAAGCTGAGGTTCCAAGAGAGCGAAGGCTATGGGCCCTTAATCTAGCCATGCACACAAAACCTACAAGGTGGTGGGACACACATAAGGGAGCATTCCAGGATTGGGAAGAGTGCCAGGATACGATGATCCTGTGATTTGAACCTCTGGTTCACTTGCGCATAAACAAATTCCTTGGCCCAGGGGACCCACACGAGCATTTGTTTGCTTGGATGGAGAATAGTGTGATCGAATTACAGAAGAATGGGTCCACCTGTTTATTCATGCCTTGGGACCAATTCCCACCACGTGGTACTTAGATGCGGAGCTACATCAGCGCACTTGCCACTAGGAAACATTGAAAGATGAGTTTGTAGGGACATTTGGGTTAGTAGGTGGAACGGAGGTGCTTGACGAAGCTATGTAGGAAATAAATACTTTAGTATTTTATGAATCATGTCCTTACGCAGCATTTGGGGCACCTACATGGAAAATGCAGATGCAGGATATTGTCAGCTGCCGCAATTTAACAATAGAAGAGTGCGATGAAGATCCACGAAATGTCTCTATCCAAAAGTTGGAGGGAGAACATAGTTGTTGGACCCCCACTGCAAACGGTCAATGTTACTAAGCCTCTGAAGCTGCGAGAAGTCAATATTGGCATGGAAGAGCAGCCTAAGTTGGCTAAAATTAGGGACTACTGGGACGACGATACAGTAGGGAAAGTGGAAGAATTGCTCACAGAATACTAGGACTTATTCCCCACAAAGTTCTTGGAACTAAAAGGGATTAAAAGGGACTTAGGGATCATGTGCATCACTTTAAAACTAGATGCGCACCCTGTAAAGTAGCGTCCTTATAGGTTGAACCCTAAGTATAAGAAAAAGGTTAAGGAAGAAATCAATAAAATGCTCACCACATGTATCATTGAACCAGTCGAACAATCAGACTGGGTAAGTCCAATGGTGGTTTAGGAGAAAAAGATGAAGGGGGAGATATGAATCTTTGTTGACTTGCACAAATTGAATGATGTTTGTGTGCATGATCCCATTCCTACATCGTTCTCCGACGAAATCCTTGATAGTGTAGGCGGGCAGGAAGCATACTCATTTACAGATGGGTTCTCGGGCTACCATCAGATCAAGATCACACCTGAAGACCGCAACAAAACTATGTTCACCACTGAATGGGGATCCTTTCAATATACTTTCATGCCATTTGGGCTCAAGAATGCCCCTACCATCTTTTTGCGAGTGGTGGTCACAGTGTTCAAAGAATTCATCCACAAGTTTTTGGAGGTATATTTTGACGACTAGACTGTCTTTAGCTTGGTGAAGAAGCATGTCTCGAACCTGCACATGATGTTGGATGCCTGTAGGAAGCACCAGATTTCCTTGAATATCAAAAAATGCATATTCTATGTACCCTTTGGGATCTTTCTTGGGCACATAGTTTGTCGGCAAGGATTGATGGTTGATCCTGCCAAAGTCATCGTTATCATAAACCTGGCAGTTCTGATAACTGAGAAACAACTGCATTTGATCCTTGGACATATAGGCTACTACATAAAGTTCATTTAGGGGTACACGTTGATCACAACACCTATGGAAAAATTTCTTAAGAAGGATGTTTCATTTTTTGGGACGACGAGTGTCAGAAAAGCTTTGAATTACTCAAGGAGAAGATGGTCTCTGCACCTATCCTCATCTTTCCTGATTGGGCGAAGGTATTCCATGTTCACATAGATGCATCAGGGATCGCCCTGGGAGCGGTCCTTACATAGCCTAGAGACAAAGACATTGATCATCCTGTTACGTTCGCTAGTAGGAAACTCACTGGTGCGGAGCGTAACTACTCCACTACAGAGTAGGAGGGCTTCGCTATGGTCTACGCAGTATAGAAATATCGACATTATTTGTTAGGAGGGCACTTCAAAATGTTTACAGATGACTCGAATTTGAAGTACCTCGTGAATAAGCCTGTGTTGGGGGGGGGGGAATCTGCTAATGGCTTCTACTGTTTCAGGAGTACGACTTTGAGATCATTGTCAAGCTAGGGAAATTGAACACTAGACTAGACCACTTGTCTCGAATCGAGAATGGTGAAGAAACAACCAACCTAGAAGATGGATTGCCTGATGTGCAACTATTTGCTATTAAGGTAGTTGATGCGCACTTTTCCGACATCATTCAGTTCCTGACTGTGGGCATGGCACCTGCAGAATATTTGGTACAACAGAAGAAAGAGTTGGTAACCCGCACAACAGATTTCACCATCATCGCAGGTCAACTATACAAAATGGGAGCTGATGAACTATTGCGAATATACCTTTTGGAGCATGAAAGGCCTGGTATCTTGGCAAAGGCTCATGAGGGTGTAGCCTGAGGGTACTACGCCATAAAGGCAATGGTGCAAAAGATCTTTCAAGCTAGACTATGGTGGCATACCCTGCATAGTGACTCTCAGAACTATTGCAAAGCCTGCGATACATGCCAACGAACTGGAAGACCCTCGCATAGAGATGAAATGCCCCTGCAACCGCAAATTACCCTGCAAGCATTTGACAAGTGGGCCATCGATTTCGTAGGGCCTATCAACCCACCGGAAAATAAGACAGGTGCGTGCTATATCATAACTACCATGGACTATGTAACCAGATAGGTTGAAGCACAAGCCGTAAAGGATTTCACTGCCAACACCACTGCGCACTTCATTTTCGAGCAGATTCTGACCAGGTTTGGATGCCCGAAGATCTTAATGAGTGACATAGGTATGCACTTTGTTAATGAAACCATATTGGCCTTGATGGAAGAGTTTCAGATCCATCATGCGAAAAGCACTCCGTATCACCCATAGGAAAATGGATCCGTAGAACAATTTAATAAATTTTGGAGCAGCCTCTAACTAAGGTCTGTAACGCCGATCGCAATGACTGGGACATGTGCATATCCTCTGCTCTTTGGGCCTATCGAACCACCTGCAAGAAGTTGACTGGGAAGACACCGTCTCGAATGGTCTATGGCAAGGAGGTCGTTATGCCCATGGAATATTTTATTCCTAGCTTGCGCATCACAGCCTTTATGAACATGGCGGAGCCTGATATCATGGAGGAGCATTTAGCGTAGCTGGTGGCTTTGGAAGAATACTGTTTCATTGCCAATTTCCATCAATAAGTTCAGAAGGCCTTGTTAGGGTCCCATGATTTGGCTGATTGGCAAGCCAAATGACAGTGTAACATAAAACCAATCTTTGGAGCCCAAGGACCTAGCCTTCCTGGACTCAGAGAGGGCTCTCTTTATTTGTGTAAGGGATATCTGTGTGTTTGCTTATTGTGTTCTGATTTTAGGCTAGTTATGAAGTAGGTTTTTTGGTTTTGGTTTTTAGGTTGTGAGGGATGAACTGATAAAAGACATAATATAGGTAAAAATATGTCGGATCAACTAGGCTATGGGTTTGAAAAGGTCAAGAAAGCTTTCATCTAGTGATACAAGGTTGTTGAAGGGCCGATTTGAGCGAGGTAAAATGGATCTTTGGGTAAAATGGAGTAAGATGGACACTAAAATTGTGAATACTAAGGATTTCAAACATAAATAGTTTAATAGCTGACAAAAACATGGTAGGGCAAACCATTAATCATGAGAAATGTAATTGTAAATAGATTAATGCATAGAAATAAACATTCAAGCCATGCATAGAGATATATGACTCTCTAACTTTAGGAAATGGCTATCAGACTTTGGGGAAATACATTTAAGACAAACAAACAACTCAAATCACTATGAAGGAATGCCTAAACATAGTATTTCAAGCTATTGGGCACTTTGAAAACAAGATTGTGTAGTTTTAGGCAAAGGGAAAGATCAGTACAAGACCTCCTTGGTTCAAAAAATGACAATCTAATCAATGAAAGAGAGGTTTCATAGGTGGAGCTATGTCTAGCCATGAGTAAGTAGGGCATACAGTGAATCATACTTAGCATACACAAAACCATAAATGAAACAAGCAAACAATATTCTTCAGTTATCAAAGAGAAATCAAGGATTCTTTGATATGACTAAGAAAGCAGAAAACATAGAAGCTATAAAGAAACAGGAAACTTGAGGTGCCTCCAAGGGCATTTCTTAAGTTTATTCTCTACTATCTTATAGCAAGCAAGAACATGGAATTATGAATGAAAACTAAGAAACAAAACAGAGAGAGAGACACTATACCATTCTACCAAGTCATGGAATCCAACAACAGTCCTCTTTCATCATCCAAAAGCACTCAAGAAACTCTCCAAATACATGAGACAAGTGTTTCTTCCAAAGCTTATATAACCATATATTGCTTTTATTCATAAAATTCAGCCTTATTTACAATGAAAGCCTTTGGAATATATAGGCCATAGTGAGGAAAACCTCTTACTTCAACTTGCAATCTCATTGGCCTATCCAAAATATCTGATTTTGTCCTTGAGGCTTTGCAAAGCCCAAAGCACAAAATATCTAATAAAATATCTCAAAAATGCTAAAAAATGGAAATATATTGACTTTTCATAACTAATCATGTACAAAAATAGCTAAACGCACATGAGGAAAAGTCACTTTCGAAAGGTTCATTTTTTACAAAAATACTCAAGAAATATATCAGCAAAAAGTCCTCTAACTTGCCGGCAACTTTTGGATGCCTTCCCAATGTCAAAACGAGGCCTGTGATGGCTTGTTGGAAAGCTCTGAGCGTCTTTTTTCTGAAAATTCTTATTTTTCTCCAAAATAACCAATATAAGTCCTCCAAAAACTGACATGTGTATAAAAACCCAAAAAAATAGGCCTTGCTGATAAGCGGGGCAGAGTGTAGAAAAATCAAGTGTTTTTCGCCATTTTAGGGAAGCAAATGATCTTCAATTGATCTAAAAATTACTGAGTATATGCCCATGAAATTATGGCATCCAATGATACCATTTCCATCCTTTGAGGATTCCCCAAACTGAAATGGCCATGCCCATGAGTTTTAGCCAAAAACCCAAAAATGAAAAAAAACAAGATCATGTCAAAATTCACTCAATTTTGGTGATAAAACCCCTTAAGGGTGTTTAGAAACACGCCTAGAAGCTCGGCCCAAAATTCCAAGTCTAGATGTGTCTTTTCCACTTTTTCTCACCAGGCGCCCTCTTTGGGCAATTTCGAATTTTTCTTGGTTTTCTTCCTTGTTGTTTGGCATTTTAGCTTTGGCGAAGAAATCATGGCCCCTTGCCTAGGAGAGGTAGCTAGGACATGCTTTGGAGAGTGCCCTTCATGATCCATGTGTTGTATTTTCTTGCCCTCATCATTTCTTGCTTGAGGGCTACCTTGATGTTCCTTTTCATCACTGCCTTACTGTGTTGTTCTTTATCACTATGATCTTGCTGCTCTGTAGGCTGCCATTATGTTCCTCTTCATCACTACCTTGCTGCCCATCACTTTTCTTTTCCTTGGAGGCATTGTGCTTCTGATACTCTTTAATTGCTTACCAAGGCAAATTGATTCAAATGATCACTGGAAATAATCTTCAACCAAAAACACCTTTTCCTCTTTGAAGACTAAGTTTGTCCTTAGTTGTCAAACATGTTTTTGATAAATGAAAGAAAACTTACTTCTTCCGCACTATGTTTGAGCAAAGAAGCCTTTTAACAAGATATGTTTGTGGTTTTTTAAGAGAATTCTCCTTTTTTTTTGGCATTAAGACTCTTCCCCTCAAACACTGTTTTAAAATACTCCTAGAAAACTCTAACTCTCCTCCATTTAACTGCTTCTATCCTTTGTAATCATAGTAAGAAGACCTCTTTCAATTTGACAAATCCCTATCTCCTAATCATTGTTTCTTTTTTCTTTAAATGATCATGGTGCTGCTTTGAAACCAATGTTTAAAATACTCTTTCCAACTGACAATCATCCTTATCCCCTAGTCATTGTTTCCTCTTTGATTTAGCAAACAAAGGGTGTTCTTGAAAAACACTGTTTTAACATACTCCTTCAGGCTGATTATGAGACCTCCACAAACTCTGTTTTTCTTGTCTATATTTCTTAGCTATCTCATAGCACAAAAAATCTCTCAAATTGGCACATTAACCAACCTCTCTTTCACTGTTTATATCCTTTGTAATCATAGTAAAGAGACTTCCTTCAATCTCTGTTTTGTTTTTTAGGAGTTTGGAAAACAATGTCTTTGATGATGATTAGTTTTTAGCATACAATTTCTCTCCTTTTTTTGATAAACAAGCCTCTATTTAAAAAATCAGGCTTCTAGTGAAATCATGAATTTTTTCTTATCCTCAATCAGTGTTTTCCCTTGAAATTTTTAACCAAACCCTCCCTCAAACTAAAACTAAGCAAGGAGACAAGAAAAACCTTTGGAAAAGTTTTCTTGATGTGTTGGAGATGATTTCCTTGAGTGAAAACTGATTTGGAACCCTTGGAAACTACTTTGGTGACCTGTTTTTCTGGTGGCCTAAGTGTTGCACAGGCGTGCCGCGCAAAAACCTAGGCGCGCCACGCACTTCAGAAAAATATACTGTTAATACCTATAGGCACGCCGCGCACTTTTTCAAATGCACCATGCATTTTTGCAGCCCGTTTTGGAGTCCTTCCCGGTGTCAGAATTGAGCGCGAGATGGCTCGTTGGAAAGCTATGGAAGTCTACTCTCCAAATATGTTTTATTTTTTTCATTTGGTGTCCATTTGGTTGTTCAAAAATTGATTTTTCCAACACTGGTAAAAACTGATGAATCCTAGTGCAGAAATGCATAGTGTTGTTTTTAGGCCACCTTTGGATGCCTTCCCGGTGTAGGAATTGGGCCCGAGATGGATCGTTGGAAAGCTATGGAAGTATAATTTCAAAATATTCTTGATTTGTTTCATTTGGTTTCCATTTGGTTGTTCACAAATTGATTGTCCCAACACTGGTCAAAAATGGTGAATGCCGGTGTAGAAATACATAGTACTGTTCGCAGGCTACTTTTGGATGCCTTCCTGTTGTCGGAATTTGGCTCGAGATGGCTCGTTGGAAAGCTATGGAAGTCTATTTTCAAAAAATTCTTGATTTTTTTCATTTGGTATAATTTTTTTGGTTCAAAAGTTCACTGTCCCAACACTGGTCAAAATGGTGAATCCTGGTGCAAAAATTCTCCCTTGACATCTGTATTTTTTACATTTCTCACAAACCATGACACCTGTCTAGAAACTGAAGGAGGTTTTTCTTCTTGAACCTATGAGGGACAAAAACCTCTGTCACTTTTGTCAATTGCATCTCTGTATGGTCAGAAACACATTTTGAAACAAACTGCCCGGGCACTTCTTAACCTCTATCTTTTGCAACCTTTGTCATATTGAATGCAATGTTTTTTCAAAATCATATGGTAACTCATAGTTTGTGCTGTAGGAAACATTTTTATTTTTTAAAACTATGATCGAAACCTCTATTCCTTAATCAAGGAGATCATCACTTTTTGAAACCCCTAATGTAACCCTTTGGAACCCTAAAGCCATCTTGCTATGTGTCCACCAAGATATTGTCCCCTTTTTTGAAGAAGCGAAAAAGGTCTTAAAGAGACTGTGCTTTTCTTTAGCTTGTTTTCAAGGGAGACTTACAAAGACACTATTTGCAGCCCTCCCAAAAGACCTTTCAAACTTATCATGGGGCTTTTCTTTTTATCTCCTGATGGGGATACTTTGATATGAAGATGAAACTTGTTTTGAGCATCTTGTTAACCATTTGTATGAGGTGATTTTCATGGTGAAAACCTTGGGGAGCTATCCCTTTGCTTCTCTGTAAATGAGGTTTAAAAAATAGTGAAACTTCACTCATTTTACCATTTTTGACAGCAGTCTTTTTTGAAATCCCTGTCATACTGAAATAAATGCTCTTCATCCTTAAACAATGGTGGGCCCTCTACTTCTTTATGAAGGAGGCCTATGTTTGATAACTGTCATGTGTCTTCTAAAAACTCTGTCTTGTATGGAATGAAAGGAGTGCTGAAACTTTCATGCCATGATAATTTCCTGAGGCCTTATGTTTATGATGAAAAGGGTTTAATGACATTTTCCATTACAGCCTTTGAAGTATAATGAAAAAAACCCTTACTTTTGAAGTGATGAGGGTCCTTTCATAGGCATATCCTCTGATTTTTCACCAAGGAGATTATCATTTTTATCCTTATTGCAGCTTGTCAACACCATCATGCATTTCTCTATCATCTGGATCTGGTTTTGAAAATTCTTGTTCCAGATCAATTCTTGCATATTTTTTATTAACTCTTGCTTTATAACAATCATCTGGATCAGCTTCATCTTCAGTTTGTATTTGTCAGTGAAATAGTCCAGACAGCAAGAGCTGTAAAATTCTCTCCAGTCAATATTTATCAAAACTCTGCAAAGGGCTTATGTGTGCCAACTTTTATGGAATTCTCATCTCCATCTAGAATGTACAGAAGCTCTGACCCACATTTTTTAGGATGATTTTGAGGACTTCTAGATATTGTTGTTAGCCATACTAAAAGCCAAAGGAAACCACAGATTCCGAAGATAATGAAAGAACCAAAGACTCCTGTTTGTGCCATTATAATGGGTGAAAAAATTGAGCTCATAACACTACCAAGATGAAATCCAGCCATCAAAAACCCACTTCTCTTTCTTGTTCACTATGGGGAAACCCCTTGAACCATGTTTTTCATGCATGGCATAACTACACCTTTTGAAATTTGAATAGATCACTTCAAGGAGTATCTGTGCTTTTTTTCTTGATTTAGTCAATAAAGGAAATCATCACAAAAACTACTGTTGCAGCTCTTTTCAATGACCCTTTATACCTATCATGAGGCCTTCTCTTATTATATGCCGATGGAGGCCTTTATAGACAGGAATAAGAGGTTTCTTCAATACTATAATATCACTGCTTTGCTTATGATGTAATACCAGAATTCAGCTTATAAACTTTCAATTGTTCCCACTGATTTTCAACTTTGACTTTCCAATTGAAAACTTTCTTAAACATAATCCGAACCTACTGATGCATTTTTTGTCTTATCCCTTGGAAGGAGGTGGCCTACAATAGCTCTGAGATCAATTAAAACACCCTAACCCTCTGCTTCTTTAAATGAGGTTACATCTCTGTTCCTAAACCATCCGCTCTTATATTGGAGGAGGTTTTCAGCATGTCACCCAACCATCTACTCTCTATTGGAGGAGGTTTCACAGTCATTACATTTCATCTATTTCCCAAATTATGTCATCTTTCTTTGCCACACATGTCTTTGCTTGGTATATCAGAATAGGTAATAAAGTGAAATTTTGACAATCTTCTATATGAGGCATATTTTGAGATATGTATCCTTTGTCAAATATCTTTGTGAACCTTTTAAACCAGAAACCACATGACATGTATTTGTAGATTATTTTCTTGTTAGTCATCATTTACTAACCTTTTTTTACTTTGTTTATAGAGGTACATTGGATTTTCCCTTTGACTAGTGTTCTTATCCCAGGCTTGAGGCAGCATAAGAAGCAGTTGTCTTCTTATGTACTATGATGATATCCTTGGGAAAACTTATGCAGCATTACCTCTGAAGGACACACTGAAACACTGCAGATCAACCTTATATCAGTTGGCTTTTGAAACAATGTACTCCTGCTTTCTTTTCATTGCAGCTCTCCACCTGCTGATGGCAAATTTCTTCAACATGAGAGACTTATTTGGATTTGTCTCCCTGCTCTTGTCTGGCTATTTTTTTTCATCCAATTCGCAACCTGCAGAGATGCAAAAAATATGACTTTGAACCTTTGAAAGCTCCTTTAGTGTCTTATATAGATTTTTCCCAATCTTAAGCATACTCTTTTAAACTGTGCGCATGCTAATCTCTTTCTGTATTAGATCTTTGTAGAATTTCTTTCAGACTGAGACAACAAGACCTCTTAGTGGCACGACCTAGGGGTATATCAAGGTTTTTTTTTTTGCAGATTAAGCACTAATTCAGGCTGGTTGGTATTGAACAAAGAATTCTGGCTCAGGCTATTTTTGTCGAGGAACGGATTCTCTAAAGCGCCACTACCTAACTTAGGGGCAACTTTCATTGACTCTGATTGTGTTTGAAAAGAAGATCAAGGATAGGAAGGGAGACACTTTGTCAAATATTGGACAATGAGTTTCATGAGAACCAAGGGGAAAATGATAGTAGACAAGCAAGACCAAGACAGCTATAGACAGGGATATTTTGCTGAAACAAGACATGAATTTGAAAATTGAAGATTGCTCTGATCATAGGTTGACAGGAAGGGCTAGGAAAGCAAAAATTTGTTGGGGGGTTTTCTAGATGACAAATTGACATATGGAGATCAGCTTCTAGAAAAATCAGCTAGGAATCTAGTCATCAACAACAGGTGAAAAATATTGATGACTAACAGTGGCTCCATTTGGGGAGGGCAGCTCCTTTTTAGGAGGTGTCCATAATTGCAGATCTTTGGCTTATGAAGACCAGTGCCTTATCCATGGTGCAAATTTCATTCTTTTTTGATGCCATTTCTGAAAATTGACAGCATGATTAGCCTCAAAAACATTTCTACCTACCTATCTATATTTCCTAACATTTTTCTTCTTTAGGTGCATTTTGACTAGCAACCTTTTGACATGACATTTTTTCAAAATAGAAACTATCTAATGCTACACTTATATTTTGCAGGTGTTCAGATTAAACTGATGAACTCCTTTGATTCTCTACCTATGTTAGATCGACTGTTAAGATTAAGCTGTTTGACATGATTTTATTCACTATACTAGAACATTAAATTGAAAAATGACCAAATCAGGATTAGACAGTCTGATTTGTCATGTATTTGTGGCATAAAAGACAAGCTGCACACAAATATTATTTTGCATGAAATGAGATTTAGAAAAATCAAGGCTAGGATACATAGTTTTTTTTTCATCCTTGTTTTCCTCTTTGGTTCTGTTTTGAGCATGTGGAACCAGTATCTTTTCCTAATCTACTTCTTTTAACAAGTCAAGCTTACACAATTTGACTATCTTTTCTTTCACTAACTTATCAGCAATCAATTTAAAACCTGTTCAGTTATGATTAGGCTAGATAACTAAACAAGACATCTTTTGAGCACTAGTAGCAGCATTTAGACTTGCTCACTTTCAGCATGACTATTTTTGGGTATGGGGTTGTACCATTGCTTTAGAAACTGCCCTCTTTTTCTACTTTTCACTGTTTTTGTATCTTTTGATTTTTCACTTTTTCTTCAAACAATCTAGAACTCAAAAGATGCTCATAAGGCTGAGCTTATTTTTCACAACTATCTATCTATCCTAATCTAATCTACACATGATAGACATTTATTTGGTGAACTCTCTTTTCCAATGTAACCAGTCAAGTAGGTGATTGCATGGGTGACTTTGGTTTAGTTCTTTCATGATGCTGAAGTAATGAAAAGGCCACTTCCAGTTGGCTTGTTTTCAAACAATAGTGCTTAAGTTTTTTCTCATACTTTGTAGCAAAATATTCATGATAGAACCCACTACTCCTTCAAATTTCTCAAGGAAAACAACAAATGGATCTTGGAATAATACCTTATCTACAGGATTTGATATATAGGCTTCATTTAGGACTATTATTTCTTCCACTTGGCTATATTTGGGACTCTCCTCATAAAGCAAATCTTCCCCTTGCTCATGATCGCTTGAACTGTCAGACTCATCATATATTGCAGTGTAGTTTTCTTTCCAAGATGATGTGTTCTGATTAAGTGGACTGAAAATTGTGTGGAGGTCATCATGTTGATGAGAAGGGATAAACTTTGACAGTAAATTATCTTGAAAGGATAGTGTGACAACTCTCATGTGTTTATCAACCTCTATTTCTTCATCTGCAATTTGTAACTCAATCGAACTTGGTGGTTGAAAATCTGGAGTTAAGGAAGATTCCATGTCCAAAATGATTTCCTCAACCATTTCAGGAAAAGGCTTCTCATTTACAACATGCTCAAGAATTTCATCATCCTCTTCAACCTCATCATCAAAGCTAAAAGACTGTTGATTTCCAATCATGTGAATGTTATTCCTGATGGACTGAAGTGAAGTAGAGAAAAGAGTCAGAAACTCTTCACTTACTTCTAAACTTTCAAGGCTCTTCTCATCAGTGTCATAGGTGACCTGTATTGGTTGCTTACTTTTTTCAACCTGATGATAATGAACTTCGTCCCACAAATCAATTGTTGATTGCTCTGCAAGGTTAGTTTCTGTTTGGATATCATAATCATCAACATATTGATCAAACCTTGGAGAATCATTAATATAAATAATTTCATCAGCCATGCATATTGGACTATCGGATTGCTTTTCTTCAAATTGATTTACAAATCTATTTTTTGACTCATGGTGTGTAAGATTAACAGGAGAAAGATTAGAAAAGTTTCAGAGGTTGTCTGCATGTTTATAAGTTGATCTATTTCTTCTTCAGTTAAAAAGGGAGGCATTTTCATTTCTCTTTGGATATAACTACAATAATCCTCTTTCTCTTGGGAAAGATAATTTGGAGGATGAATGTCTTTTTGGGCTTCACCTATGAGAGATGATGAATCATCACTTGTGACTTTAGAGAGATCCTGTGGATTCTCTTTCATTTCTTTCTTGTTTTCATCTTCAACCAATTCTTTGTGATGTTGAGGATAGTTAGCATGAATTTCATGAGTTTTTTCTGATAGATTTTCAGGAGGCCAATTTTCTTGTATGACCTCAAATGACTCCCAGCATAAAGGTAGAGATCCTACAGGTTTTGTTTTATCTTCTATTTCATATCTGAATTCATCGTCACTCAACTCTTCTTGATGTTTGGGATAATAAACATGGGATTCATGAGTTTCCTCTGATGGATTCTTAGGAGGCCGATTTTCTTTTATGAACTCAAATGACTCCCAGCATAAAGGTAGAGATCCTACAGGTTTTGCTTTATCTTCTATTTCGGATTTGAATTCATCCTCACTCAACTCTTCTTGATGTTTGGGATAATAAACATGGGATTCATGAGTTTCCTATGATGGATTCTTAGGAGGCCAATTTGTTTTTATGAACTCAAATGACTCCCAACATAAAGGTAGAGATCCTACAGGTTTTGATTTATCTTCTATCTCAGATTTGAATTCCTCTTCAATCAACTTTCCTTGATTTAGGGGAGAGTCAACTTGAGCAGGGGTTTCCTGAATAACTGCTAAGAGATCTTTAGGATGCAAATTTTCTTTCAAAGTCTGGAATGATTTAAAGCATAAGGGTAGAGAACCTAAAGGTTTTGATTCTTCTTCCATTTCAGAATTTGTGATTTCAAAATGGTTGATAGTTTCTTTAGAGCATTCCTCTATGTTTTTATTTGCAACTTTCTCATTAGGCATATTTTGTTTATTACTTTTATCTTGTAATAGTTGAGTGTGTTCATCCTAAGGAAGAAGTGTAGGTTGGTTTGAATGAGTAGTGTTAACCTTAACTTTGTGTCTTTCTCTTTTCCTATCAAGTAGATGCTCTAGTTTTCTGAACATATATACCAACTTTTCCTCTGAATATATTAGTCTCTCTTGATTTGCTTCGTCTTTCTCTATTATTCTTAGCTATGCCTCCCTATTTAGTATGTTGAATTATACATCAAATTCTATCCTTTTCATTTATTCTAGGGTCAAAGGATCTTTATTTCTTATCCGGAAAACCATCTCTGGGTCAAAAGAATCTAGGTAGTGCAAGAGAGCACATCTGAGGGGTGGCTTTATGTTAGCAGGCATTACATGGTATACTTTATTGAGCCTGGCTGAAAAGTTTTGTATTGTCTCCCCTATTTGTCTTTTTAACTGATTGTATTCCTTTATGATGAGAACTTGATTACCCATGACCACCCACCTATCTAGGAATATTTGAGTGAACTGATGAAAATTGGTAATGCTTGCAGCTGGAAGGTCTTTAAACCAAATCTTAATTTTCCTTGTAATGATAAGGCAAACATTCTAATACGCACATCATCTTATTCTATTTCATAAAGGTCAAGTAAATCCTCAAGATTTTGGACGTGCTCTTCAACAGTGACTTTGAAGCTTTCTCCATCCAATCTAGGTAATTTATTTTGAAGATTTGTAGGGAGGGCTTGGAAGATGGGAGGTAAAACCAGAGGCTTGTATCTCTCTGGGACCTTTGTGGATATAGGTAGTGTAAAAAGAGATTTATGACTATTTGAGGTTTCAGCCAGAGTGGGAAAGGTAGCATGAGGCTCATGTTTTGCTAGGTTTTCCATAGGTGAATCTCGGGTAAGCACAGGTGTATAAGCCTGCTCATGGTTTGAAATTTTAGGCTTAGCTTTTTGAGGTTTGAGATCTTTCCAATGATCAATGTAGATCTCATCGGTGTATTCTTTATCAGGCTCAAAGTAGGATAGAACATAGTTATAGATAAAGACAATAATTTCTTGAATCCAACTAAGGCCTAAGTGCCTTTTCTTTCTAGGATGACTGTTCATGTTTTAAGTTCTTCCTCTAGTGGAGTCTTTAGGTCTATTGAGAGTTGTGGAGTCACCAGGTGGATTTCTTTGAGATCTATGGTCCAGCACCAATACTATCAAAGATGCTTTTGGGAAAAAAATTTCTAGCAAAATTTGAGGTGAAGACTTGCAAGGAAGAGTTATCACATGGTTTCAACAGCTTGTCAGGCCGTTTGGACAAGCTAATGGTTCTATTTGCAAGTTTATTTTTGTTTATCTCCTATGTTTAGGTGAAGGTTTCTGAATCGCTAAGTTATACTTAGTTTGTCACTGATCATAGAGTTTGCACCATGAATTTTAAGTTTTGGAAAGGATGAGTCAACAGAAAGGTATGGTTTATGAAATTTTTGGTATTTTATGGAGTTTTGGGCATACTGGAGGCTAGTGGAGTCGCTAGGTGGAACTTAGTTGTTTTTATAGAGATGTAGCTATGGTCCACCACCAATAACTAGGAAAATCCAATCTGGGGATGTTTTTGGGGTTTTCTGCGTTTTTATGTGCAGCCTATGGTTTATTAGAGTATTCTAAAATTGATTCATCACTTTGCTAGGGTGGTGAAACAAAAAGAGTTTACTTGAAATGATTCTATGGACTGCTTGCCTATTTAAATTTTGAAAGACTAATGAATCTACAAGAGTTTGCTAGACTGTTATGTACTCAGTTAGTCCCACCGTGATCGCCATTATGTTAGGGTGGCGATGAGGTGGCTCAATCGCAGGTATGTTTGAAGATAATGGATTTCTGGAGTCCTAAAGTGTACTTAGATTGTCACTAACTCAAAGTCCCACCGTGATCACCATTATGTTAGGGAGCGGTGGGATAAGTCAATCAGATAGTATTCTTAAGTCTGCTGAAATGTTTAGGGAATCCAAGTTTGTTTATCACTCAGAGTCCCACAGGGATCGCCATTATGTTAGTGTGGTGATGAGGTGGCTCAATCTGATAGTAGCCTAGAGTTTACTGAAGTAGTAAGGCCTATTGGAGGCTAGTGGAGTCGCCAGCTAGAATTTTAGTTGTTTTGAAGTATATGTGTATGGTCCACCACCAATACTGTCAAAAACCAATCTAAGGAAGTTTTTGGGGTTTTCTGAGTTTTTATGTGCAGCCTAGTTTGTAAGAGTGTCCTACAGCTGAGTCATCATTTTTATAGGATGGTGAGACAACCAGATTCTACTCTTCTAAGCTTGACTGAGATTTTGAGAATTCCTAAGGGATACCTAGGATGTTTTGACTCAAGGTCCCACCGTGATCGCCATTATGTTAGGGTCCTATGATTTGGTTGATTCGCAAGCCAAATGACAGTGTAACATCAAACCAATATTTGGAGCCCAAGGACCTAGCCTTCCTGGACTCAGAGAGGGCTCTCTTTATTTGTGTAAGGGATATCAGTGTGTTTGCTTATTGTGTTCTGATTTTAGGCTAGTTATGAAGTAAGTTTTTTGGTTTTGGTTTTTAGGTTGTGAGGGATGAACTGATCAAAGACATAAGATAGGTAAAAAAATGTCGGATCAACTGGGCTATGGGGTCGAAAAGGTTAAGAAAGCTTTCAGCTGGTGATACAAGGTTTTTGAAGGGCCGATTTGAGCGAGGTAAAATGGATATTTGGGTAAAATGGAGTGAGATGGACATTAAACTTGTGAAGACTAAGGATTTCAAACATAAATAATTTAATAGCTAACATAAACATGGTAGGGAAAACCATTAATCATGATAAATGTAACTGTAAACTGATCAATGCATAGAAATAAACATTCAAGCCATGCATAGAGATATATGACTCTCTAACTTTAGGAAATGGCTATCAGACTTTGGGGAAATCCATTTAAGACAAAAAAACAACTAAAATCACTATGAAGGAATGCCTAAACATAGTATTTCAAGCTATTGGGCACTTTGAAAACAAGATTTCATAGTTTTAGGCAAAGGGCAAGATCAGTACAAGACCTCCTTGGTTCAACAAATGACAATCTAATCAATCGAAGAGAGGTTTCATAGGTGGAGCTATGGCTAGCCATGAGTAAGCAGTGCATACCATGAATCATACTTAGCATGCATAAAACCATAAATGAAACAAGAAAACAATATTCTTCAGTTATCAAAGAGCAATTAAGGATTCTTTGATATGACTAAGAAGGCAGAAAACATAGAAGCTATAAAGAAACATGAAACTTGAGGTGCCTCCAAGGGCATGTCTCAAGTCTATTCTCTACTATTTTGTAGCAAGAAAGAACATGGAATTATGAATGAAAAATAAGAAACAAAACAGAGAGAGAGAGACACTATACCATTCTACTAAGTCATGGAATCCAACAACAATCCTCTTTCATCATCCAAAAGAACTCAAGAAACTCTCTAAATACATGTGACAAGTGTTTCTTCCAAAGCTTGTATAACCATATATTGCTTCTATTCATCAATTTCAGCCTTATTTACAATGAAAGCCTTTGGAATATATAGGCCAAAGTGAGGAAAACCTCTTAGTTCAACTTGCAATCTCATTGGCCTATCCAAAATATCTGATTTTGTCCTTGAGGCTTTGCAAAGCCCAAGGCACAAAATATCTAATAAAATATCTCAAAAATGCTAAAAAAGGAAAATATATTGACTTTCCATAACTAATCATGTACAAAAATAGCTAAACGCACATGAGGAAAAGTCAATTTTGAAAGGTTCATTTTTTACAAAAATATTCAAGAAATATATTAGCAAAAAGTCCTCTGACTTGTCGATAACTTTTGGATGCCTTCCCGATGTCAAAACGAGGCCCGTGATGGCTCGTTCGAAAGATATGAGTGTCTATTTTCTGAAAAGTATTATTTTTCTCCAAATTGACAACTATAAGTTCTCCAAAAACTGAACTGTGTGTAAAAACCTAAAAAAATAGGCCTTGCTGATAAATGGGGCAGAGTGTAGAAAAAGCGAGTGTTTTTCGCCATTTTGGGGAAGAAAATGATCTTCAATTAATCTGAAAATCACTGAGTATATGCCCCTAAAATTATGGCATCCAATGATACCATTTTCATCCTTTGAGGATGCCTAAAACTGAAATGGTGATGCCCATGAGTTTTAGCCAAAAAACCAAAAATGACAAAAAACAAGATCATGTCAAAATTCGCTCAATTTTCGTGAGCAAACCCCTTAAGGGTGTTTAGAAACACACCTAGAAGCTCGGGCCAAAATTCCAAGTCTAGATGTGTCTTTTCCACTTTTTCTCACCGAGCGCCCTCTTTGGGAAATTTTGATTTTTTCTTGGTTTTCTTCCTTGTTGTTTGGCATTTTAGCTTTGGTGAAGAAATCATGGCCCCTTGCCTAGGAGAGGCAGCTAGCACATGCTTTGGAAAGTGCCCTTCACGATCCATGTTTTGTATTTGCTTGCCCTCATCATTGCTTGCTTGAGGGCTACCTTGATGTTCCTTTTCATCACTGCCTTACTGTGTTGTTCTTTATCACTATGATCTTGCTGTTGTGTAGGCTGCCATTATGTTCCTCTTCATCACTACCTTGCTGCCCATCACTTTTATTTTCCTTGGAGGCATTGTGCTTCTGATACTTTTTACTTGCTTACCAAGGCAAACTAATTCAAATGATCACTGGAAATAATCTTCAACCAAAAACACCTTTTCCTCTTTGAAGACTAAGTCTGTCCTTAGTTGTCAAACATGTTTTTGATAAATGAAAGAAAACTTACTTCTTCCGCACTATGTTTGAGGAAAGAAGCCTTTTAACAAGATATGTTTGTGGTTTTTTAAGAGAATTCTCCTTTTGTTTTTGGCATAAAGACTCTTCCCCTCAAACACTGTTTTAAAATACTCCTAGAAAACTCTAACTCTCCTCCATTTAACTGCTTCTATCCTTTGTAATCATAGTAAGAAGACCTCTTTCAATTTGACAAATCCCTATCTCCTAATCATTGTTTATTTTTTTTTTAAATGATAATGGCACTGATTTGAAACCAATGTTTAAAAGACTCTTTTCAACTGACAATCATCCTTATCCCCTAGTCATTGTTTCCTCTTAGATTTAGCAAACAAAGGGTGTTGAAAAACATTGTTTTAACATACTCCTTCAGGTTGATTATGAGAAATCCACAAACTCTGTTTTTCTTGTCTGTATTTCTTAGCTATCTCATAGCACAAAAACTCTCTCAAATTGGCACATTAACCAACCTCTATTTCACTGTTTATATCCTTTGTAATCATAGTAAAGAGACTTCCTTCAATCTCTGTTATGTTTTTTAGGAGTTTGGAAAACAATGTCTTTGATGATGATTAGTTTTTAGCATACAATTTCTCTCCTTTTTTTTGATAAACAAGCCTCTATTTAAACAAGCAGGCTTCTAGTGAAATCATGAATGTCCTCTTATCCTCAATCAGTTTTTTCCCTTGAAATTTGTAACCAAACCCTCCCTCAAACTAAAACTAAGCAAGGAGACAAGAAAAACCTTTGGAAAAGTTTTCTTGATGTGTTGGAGATGATTTCCTTGAGTGAAAAATTATTTGGAACCCTTGGAAACTACTTTGGTGACCTGTTTTTCTGGTGGCCTGAGTGTTGCATAGGCGCACCATGCAAAAACCCAGGCGCGCCGCGCACTTTAGAAAAATACACTGTTAATACATATAGGTGCGCTGCGCACTTTTGCAGCCTATTTTGGAGGCCTTATCGGTGTTGACATTGGGTGCGAGATGGCTCGTTGGAAATATATGGAAGTATAATTTCCAAATATGCTTGATTTTTTTCATTTGGTCTCGATTTGGTTGTTCAAAAATTGATTTTCCCAACACTGGGCAAAACTAGTGAATCCTGGTGCAGAAATGCATAGTGTTGCTTTCAGGCCACTTTTGGATGCCTTCCCGGTGTCGGAATTGGGCCTGAGAGGGATCGTTGGAAAGCTATGGAAGTATAATCTCCAAATATTCTTGAGTTGTTTCATTTTCTATCCATTTGATTGTTCAAAAATTGACTGTCCCAACACTGGTAAAAAATGGTGAATGCTGGTGCAGAAATACATAGTGTTGTTTGCAGGCTACTTTTGGATGCCTTACTGTTGTCGGAATTTGGCCCGAGATGGCTCTTTGGAAAGCTAAGTATAATTTCCAAATATGCTTGATTTTTTTCATTTGGTATCCATTTGGTTGTTCAAAATTTTACTTTCCCAACACTAGTAAAAATGGTGAATCCTGGTGTAGAAATTCTTCCGTGACATCTGTATTTTTTACATTTCTCAAAAACCATGATACCTGTGTAGAAACTGAAGGGGGTTTTTCTTCTTGAACCTATGAGGGACAAAAACCTCTCTCACTTTTGTAAATTTAATATCTTTTTGGTCAGAAAAACATTTTTAAACAAACTGCCCAGGCGCTCCTTAACCTCTGTCTTTTGCAACCTTAGTCATATTGAATGGAATGTTTTTTCAAAATCATATGGTAATTCATAGTTTGTGCTGTAGGAAACTTTTTCCTTTTTTAAAACTATGATCAAAACCTCTATTTATGAATCAAGGAGATCATCACTTTTTGAAACCACTAATGTAACCCTTTGGAACCCTAATGCCATCTTGCTATGTGTCCACCAGGATTTTGTCCCCTTTTTTGAAGAAGCGAAAAAGGTCTTAAAGAGACTGTGCTTTTCTTTAGTTTGTTTTCAAGGGAGACTTACAAAGACACTATTTTCAGCCCTCCCAAAAGACCTTTCAAACTAATCATGGGGCTTTTCTTTTTATCTGCTGATGAGGATACTTTGATATGAAGATGAAACCTGTTTTGAGCATTCTGTTAACCATTTGTATGAGGTGATTTTCATGGTGAAAACCTTGGAGAGCTATCCCTTTGCTTCTCTATAAATGAGGTTTAAAAAATAGTGAAACTTCACTCATTTTACCATTTTTGACAGTAGTCTTTTTTGAAATCCCTGTCATACTGAAATAAATTCTCTTCATCCTTAAACAATGGTGGGCCCACTACTTATTTATGAAGGAGGCCTATGTTTGATAATTGTCATGTGTCTTCTAAAAAATCTGTCTTGTATGGAATGAAAGGAGTGTTGAAACTTTCAGACTTGGATTGTTTTTTATAGAGGAGTCCATTATCAAGACAACCTTGCAGCCTTTCAATCAATCATAGGGTAAATTGATAGCTTCATGAAGTAAGGAGGCTTTTTAACAATATGTCTTGATTTTCTACTCGGTCCTAAATGAATTCATGCCATGATAATTTCATGTGGCCTTATGTTTATGATGAAAAGGCTTTAATAACATTTTCCATTACAGCCTTTGAATTATGATGAAAAAAACCCTTGCTTTTGAAGTGATGAGGGTCCTTTCATAGGCATATCCTCTGATTTTTCACCAAGGAGATTATCATTTTTATCCTTATTGTAGCTTGTCAACACCATCATGCATTTCTCTATCATCTGGATCTGGTTCTGAAAATTCTTTTTTTAGATCAATGCTTGCATATTTTTTATTAACTCTTGCTCTAGAACAATCATCTGGATCAACTTCATCTTCAGTTTGTATTTGTCAGTGAAATAGACCTCACAGCAAGAGCTGTAAAATTCTCTCCAGTCAATATTTATCAAAACTCTGCAAAGGGCTTATGTGTGCCAAATTTTATGGAATTCTCATCTCCATCTAGAATGTACAGAAGCTCTGACCCACGTTTTTGAGGATGATTTTGAGGACTTCTAGATATTTTTGTTAGCCATACTAAAAGCCAAAGGAAACCAAAGATTCCGAAGATAATGAAAGGACCAAAGACTCCTGTCTGTGCCATTATAATGGGTGAAAAAAATGAGCTCATAACACTGCCAAGATGAAATCCATCCATCAAAAACCCATTGCTCTTGCTTGTTCATTATGGGGAAACCACCTTGAACCATGTTTTTCATGCATGGCATAACTACACCTTCTGCAATTTGAATAGATCATTTCAAGGAGTATCTGTGCTTTTTTTCTTGATTTAGTCAATAAGGGAAATCATCACAAAAACTACTGTTGCAGCTCTTTTCAATGACCCTTTAGACCTATCATGAGGCCTTCTCTTATTATCTGCTGATGGAGGCCTTTATAGATAGGAATAAGACATTTCTTCAATACTATAATATCACTGTTTTTCTTATGATGTAATACCAGAATTCAGCTTATAAACTTTCAATTGTTCCCACTGATTTTCAACTTTGACTTTCCAATTGAAAACTTTCTTAGACATAATCCGAACCTACTGATGCATTTTTTTTCTTATCCCTTGGAAGGAGGTGGCCTACAACAGCTCTGAGATCACTTAAAACACCCTGACCCTCTACTTTTTTAAATGAGGTTACATCTCTATTCCTAAACCATCTGCTCTTATATTGGATTAGGTTTTCAACATGTCACCCAACCATCTGCTCTTTACTGGAGGAGGTTTCACAGTCATGACATTTCATCTATTTCCCAAATTATGTCATCTTTCTTTGCCACACATGTCTTTGCTTGGTATATTAGAATAGGTAATAAAGTTAAAATTTGACAATCTGCTATATGAGGCATATTTTGAGATATGTATCCTTTGTCAAATATCTTTGTGAACCTTTTAAACCAGAAACCACATGACATGTATTTGTAGATAATTTTCTTGTTATTCATCATTTACTAACCTTGTTTTACTGTGTTTACAGAGGTACATTGGATTTTCTCTTTGACTAGTGTTCTTATCCCAGGCTTGAGGCAGCATAAGAAGCAGTTGTCTTCTTATGTACTATGATGATATCCTTGGGAAAACTTATGCAACATTACCTCTGAAGGACACACTGAAACACTGCAGATCAACCTTATATCAGTTTGGCTTTTGAAATAATGTACTCCTGCTTTCTTTTCATTGCAGCTCTCTACCTGCTGATGGAAAATTTCTTCAACATGAGAGACTTATTTGGACTTGTCTCCCTACTCTTGTCTGGCTACTGTTTTTCATCTAATTCGCACCCTGCAGAGATGCAAAAAACATGAATTTGAACCTTTGAAAGCTCTTTTAGTGTCTTATGGAGATTTTGCCCAATCTTAAGCATATTCTTTTAGACTGTGCACATGCTCATCTCTTTCTGTATTAGATCTTTGTAGAATTTCTTCCGGACTGAGACAACAAGACCTCCTAGTGGTGCAACCTAGGGGTATATCAAGGTTTTTTTTTTGTATATTAAGCACTAATTCAGGCTTGTTGGTATTGAACAAAGACTTCTGGCTCAGGCTATTTTTGTCGAGGAAGGTATTCTCTAAAGCGCCACTACCTAACTTAGGGGCGACTTTCATTGTCTCTGATTTTTTTTGACAAGAAGATCAAGGATAGGAAGGGAGACACTTTGTCAAATATTGGACAGTGAGTTTCATGAGAGCCAAGGGGAAAATGATAGTAGACAAGCAAGACCAAGACAACTATAGATAGGGATACTGAAACAAGACATGAATTTGAAAACTGAAGATTGCTCTGATCATAGGCTGACAGGAAGGGCTAGGAAAGAAAAAATTTGTTTGGGGGCTTTCTAGATGAAAAATTGACAAATGGAGATCAACTTCTAGAAAACTTAGCTAGGAATCTAGTCATCAACAACAGGTGAAAAATACTGATGACTAATAGGCCCAAGAAAAAGCATGGCATGATCAGCATATCCGTCATAAGACTTTTTTGGAGGAAGAGTTGGTCCTCCTCTATGATAGCCAATTTACTAAGCACCCTGGGAATTTCGTCAGCACTGGCTAGGGCCCTATGTAGTAAAATAAATCACTGATGGTGGAGCTGTCTGGTTAGCTACCCTGCAAGGAGATATGGTACCCAGATATTTCAATGTTAGTTGGCTCAAAACATATCATATCAAATGGCTATATGGTTGTAGTAGTTGTATGGGGCAGCGCACACCCACCAAGGAGGGTAGGTACAGAAAGCACCATGTTATGTGCAGGGAGTAGCCATGGAAATGGAAGTCCGGAAGGGTGCACAGGCGGTGGAGAAGCATGTTCAGAGCATAGAAGGTGTGTTGGAAGTGCATAGTTGCACTAGGAGTGCACGAGATACACTGGGAGCACAGGGATGTGTTGGGCGCACAGGATGTGCGAAAACTAGCCGTTGGGAGAATCATGTCGGGTAAAAGGAAAAAGTTACCATTAAAAGGAGCGGGTGACCGGCATTTAATGAGGCGATTTCCAAATATTTTTTACCGTTTACTTGATGGTAAGCTCCAAATTAGGTTCACCCAACCGTTGGTCGATCCCTATCACTATAAAGGTAGAAGGATAGATTGGATAAGGGTTCTGTATCTCTGGAATAGTTTTTACTTGGCGTGTTTTTCCTTGGTAAGTTTCTGCTGTAAAATTTTCTGTGCCTATTGCATCCTATTCATGTCTAGGCATCCTACACCCTATGATAGTAGCAACCCTGAGTTCATCTTTCACGTCAGAATGACAACCACTAATCTTGCTGAAACCTAAGAACCTATGACTTCCATGGAATAAGAAATCGAAGAAGTAGTGGAAAATGAATCAGAATCTGAAGAGGCTATATCTACGTCGAGTTCCACCAAGCATAAGAGGAAATAAAAAGCGCAAGGATTTGGGAAACCCATGAAATGGGCTGGGATGAAGCCCTACACCTCACCCCGCAATTTGAAGTCCCCACGGGTTGCAAGCTAGGCAAGCTCACCTGGGCCAGTAAAGCGACCCTTGTCTGCTCAGGAAAAGGCCCAGATGGCTGAACCAATCAATTAGCTACTACCCTTTATTCAACCTTGCAAGCCCTCGACACACACACCAAAGAGTATTGATGGCTTGCACACCTATCTGCAGATGTCTCTGACTCCGGGCGAGGTCCCCATCATTAGAACCCTTTGGAAAGCTCCATGAAATCAAATTTGACGATCATGACTTGGCCAATTTGGAGGCCTTCCCCCAGCTGGCACATGAGCTATACCTCGAGCAGATATTAGAAGATGACGGGGTAAATATCGTCCCTATGCACTGGGAGCGCGGGTTGGCTGGTTTCGAGATTTTGAACCTACTGAGGATGCCACATTTTGGCCATTGCAATATTACAGACTGGTTGGTACACCAACTGCTTTCCTTGGTCCATGATGGCAGCTTGTGGATCCAAGACTGCATCCCTATTGATGCCGCGCTAATTTAGCAAATTACTGGCCTCACCATGGAAGGGCTCGACCCTATGCTACGTGTTGGCAATAAGTATGAGCATAAAATCACCGAAAATGTGCACGAGACATACCATGTGCTAAGGAACACTCGGGGGTTCATGATTAGCACCATCAGCGACCCTGCAACACAGATGGGTACATTATTGCTGGCGTGCAAGCTTATGTGCAAATTCCAAGCTGCCACCGTCCCCGCGTATGTCATTCAACTGGTAGGACGATGTGAAAAGGGGGTTTGCTTCAATTGGGCCCAACATCTGTGCAACGAGGTCCTGGAAAATGCCCATGAAGCCCAGGATCAGGGACACGCATTCTGCTATTCTTGGCTGCTGCTTCTCATTGTGTTGGTTGCATGGGAAGCAATGGAATAATCGGTCCTCCCCAAGCTCATGCCTGATATGTGCAAAGGCATGCACTACAAAAACTTGTGGGACTCCAAGAATGCGTAGCGCATGGTGCACTTGAAGGTCCCAATGCTAAACATCTTCGAATAGCGAAGTGTGGAGCACCTGCAGTGACTCATGAGGTAGCTAGGCTAGATCCAACTGCACCTCTGCACAAGCATGGACTTGCGCACCTAAGTCAGGGGAACTCATCATGAGGGTTACGCTAGGCAGAGGATAGGGGCAGCTTTTTGCTGTAACTACGACTATGCTGCTAACTTCGGGGGTCGACCTTTCCTGGATGATGCTAGTCTGCAAGGTATCTACTTTGAGCTATAGAGCCTAGATTCCAACTTGAAGAGTATCGATCGTGGCCCTCTTCTGCTCCTCCAGAGCCAACCATTTGTCCTCTCTCTCCAAGGTGACCGCATCTACGATATGCTCCAGATCGTATTTGGTTAGTGTAACTCTCATGCCTCATTCTGGGCGGATGACTCACTACTTATTTCGTGACCCTTTGACAAGCTCACTTGTTCACTCCGTGCCCCAGGGGGAGTCAGCACCTCCCGCATCCAATCCTTCTGTGCCTAGGTCTAGCTGTGAATCCATCTGTGCTTCTGCTTCTGTGTCCTTCTCGGTGTTCTTTTCCTACTACAAATCCTTCTGTGATCTGATAGCCCCTTATTTTCCAGTGCCTTTGCTCGATCTGCCAATTTCTTTAGCGGTGGTTTGTGGAGTGGCCTTTGTAGCACTTGTTCCTGTGGTGCCCATCGCACCTGATTTGAACCTAATCTTCCATTGTTGAGGCCATGTGGCGATTAGGTAGTCAATGTCCTCATCCGAAACCATGTATGGGAGCAAGGCCCATATTGCGTTCCTGCGACTTATGACTTGGACGTTGTGCATAATGACCTAGAACATCACGATGCCCTTATATTTTTCATATACTATGGGTGAAAATTGCGGCCGGGAATTGATAGTTGTGGCGAGTCCACTCTGAAAGAGGACCCAAAAGACTTGATTGTCCTCGATGTGTTGCACGTCCTTCGATTACCCCGAAGTTCGTGTAGCACACCCCTTCACACATATCAAGCATGAGCTTGGGGAGGATTGATTCTTCCGGGGCTTCCCATGTGACTAACGCAATGAGAGGCAATAGCGAAGAATAGCAAAATGCGCGTCCCTAATCCTAGGCTTCGCGGACATTTTCCAGGAACTCGTTGAACAGATGTTGGGCCCAACTGAAGCAAACCCCCTTTTCACATTGTCCCACAAACTGGATGACATACGTGGGGATGATGGTGGCCTAGAATTTGTGCATCAGCTTGCACGCCAACAAAAATGTACCCATCTGTGTTGCAGGGTCGCTGATGGTGCTGATCATGAACCCCCGACTGTTCCTTAGCACATGGTACGTCTCGTGCACGTTTTCGGAAATTTTCTACTCATAATTCTTGCCAACACGCAGCATAGGGTTAGGCCCTTTCGTGGGGAGGCTAGTAATTCGGTGAATTAGCACGACATCAATAGGGATGCGGTCCTAGATCCATAAGCTGCAATCATGGACCAAGGCAAGCAATTTGCATACCAACCGGTCTGTAATTATTGTAATGGCCAAAATGTGGCATCCTCAGTAGGTTCAAAAGCCTAGAACCAGACAATCTATGCACCCAATGCATAGGGATGATATTCACCCCGTCATCTTCTAATATCTGCTCAAGGTATAGCTTAGGTGCCATCTGGGGGAAGGCCTCCAAATTGGCCAAGTCATGATCATCAAATTTGATTTCATGGAGCTTGCCAAAGGGTTCTCCAATGATGGGGACCTCGCCTGGAGTTAGAGGCATCTGCAGATATGTGTGCAGGTGAGGCAGTAACATAGAAACGAACCATTATTTGTGTTGTCTATCATCATACAGAAATACCCCCTCTATGATCACTTTTTTTAGTTTCTGGTCAGCCTCCCACACAGAATCAAAGGGCCCTTGCTTGAAATATTTCAGGTCATTCACCATCTGAGAGAAGGACTTACGCTTCTTGAACTGTTGTTTTAGGGAATTCTTAACCTCTTGAATGGTCGCATTTGCATGCTGAGTTACATATCCCATATACCAATCCAGGGCTCTTTCTTCAAAGGCAAGGGATAGCTATTTCTTTTTCACAGCATCGCTGGCCACATTCTACACAGTCCATACCGACTCTGCGATAAACTAGAACCGATCCATATCTTCATCCCCTACACCCTTGAAGGTAGGTAGCTTCATGTGCAAGGCCATTTCATCTTCTGATGGAGGTGGAGGTACAGGTGAGTTTTTACCCCTATGCTGGCTTAAAGGTGGTGTAGTTGGAGGGCTATGTGCAGCCGAATCTCTTACTAAGTTGTAGATAGATCTATCTCCTTCTTGATTAGTTCTATAGTATTTTCCACTTCGTGTTGTGCTTTCACCCAGATTGGAGGTCATTCACTTGGTGTGGCTATACAGAATACCTTTTTCGCATAACAAAATTTTTATTGATAAGGGAAGTGTTTTTAGGAACTTACCTCAAAACCCTTTTAAGAACCTGTTAGGGTCCCGTGATCTGGCAGATTGGCTAAAACAAATGACAGGGTAACATTAGACCAGTCTTTGGAGTTCTAGGACCTAGCCTTCCTGGACTCAGAGAGGGCTCTCTCTATTGTGTAAAGGATGTGAACTTGTTCACTTTGGATGATTGATTTTAGGCTAGTTGTTAAGTGTAGGTTGGTTTGTTTGTTTTGGGTTGGGGTAAGATGATCAAGTAGGATAGGTGGAATGAGAGAATATCAAATCAATAGGGCTATGGGGTCAGATGAAATCTAGGGTGTCTAAATGATGAAGCAGAGTGTATTGCAGGGCCGATTTAGCAAGGTGAGTGGATATTTAAAGTGATGTATGATGGTGTAACAAACACTAAGTTTTGTGAAAGGACTAAGAGGTTTTATACATCTATAATTTTTAAGCAATAAATCATGAGGTAGGGCAAACCATTAATCTCTATGAACAATACTCAAACTGATAAACATACAAGATGAACAATCCAGTGGTACATAGAAGCATTAGAACTCCTAACTTTAGAAATCCACCTTCAGCTTTTTGGTAAAACACATAAGATAAACAAACAATTCAATATATGGAGAGGGAACTCCTGAACAACATATATCAAACTATTGGGAACTCTAAAACAAGTTGATGAGCATGTGCAAAGGGCAAGATAGAAACAAGACCTCTTTGTATTAACCCAATCAATCAGTATTCCATAGAAATCTTCACAATAAGTTTTTGAAAACTTTAAATAAGTAGGGCACACCATGAATCATATTTATAAGCTAACATACTGATCATTCATGAAACAAAGAACAAGTTTTAGTGGGCCTAAGGAGCAGTCAAGAATTCCTTAAGATGAACTAAAATAAGAAAACATTAAAACTATAGCATACAGGAGGTTTGAGGTGCCTCCATGGGCATATCTCAACCTATACTTTTCTAATCTATAGAAAACAAGCAGACTGAAAAAAAATCAGGACAAGAAAACACTAAAAAGTTAGAAAAACACCACCATTCACCAAGCTATGGAATCCTGCAAGCAAGCTTCTCCAACATCAAGGCACACAAGTCATTCATTCAGTTCATAAAACTAAATATCTTCTCCAAGCTCATAAACCATGTATTTCTCTATAACACATCAATTCCCAACTGTTTACAATGAATCCTCATGGCTTATATAAAAAGCAAGGAGGAAGAGAGCTCACTAGAGCATCTAGAAACCTGTTGGCCAAAAACAAATATCCTAACTTGTCCTTGAGGCCTTGCAAGGTCCAAGGCACAAAATATCTTCCAAAATATCTTTTCCGGGCTAAAATAGCAAAAAAATTGACTTTTAGGCTCTGACATACATGAGGAAACTTGCCTAACACACATTTTCTTAGTTACACACAGGAACGCAGCATATTGTCTCAAAAATTTGAAAATTTTCCAGGAGCGTAGCACCAAAAAAGGTCTTTTTGAAATAGAGTTTTGGAGGCCTTCCCAATGTCAGAAAAGGCTCTGTGATGGCTCGTTAGAAATATGTGGATGTATACTTTCAAAAAATACCTTTTTTTCCTCAAACTGACCTCTGCAAGTTTCTCAAAAAGTGGAAAAATTCAGAGCTGGAAAGAGCACAGCACCTGCTCAAAAAAGAGGGTAGAAAGGTGAAAAATTGGGTGTTTTTACCCTTTTAGGGGACTAAAAATACTCCAATTGAGTTGAAATTTGGTGAGCATACTCCTCTCATGATAAGGAATCCAAAAATTTAAGCTTCTCCCTCTGAAAGTGCACTAGGAAAAAGTGAAACACCTATGGTGTTGCATTCTTAGGCCTAAAATTTTACAAAAAACAAAAACTTGTTCAATTTTGCTCAAATTTGGTGAGTGGGTCCCTCAAGGGTCCTTAGAGACCTGCACTGAAGCTTGAGCCAAAATTCCAAGCTTAGCTTGGTCCTTTTCATCATTTGGTGCCGAGCCCTCCCTTTGGGCAGTTTTAATTTTTTTCCTCGCAAACTGATTTCTCTTTTTGTAGTGCTCAGCCATCTCTCTTTGTAAACCCAAATTTTTGTTGGCCTTCTCTAATTTAGCCTCTAAATGTATATTTTCCCTTTCAAGCCATCATTCTTTGTTATGCTCAATTTCCAAGGCAAGGAGCTCGGTGAGAGGAAATTGCTGGGCTTGGGCTGATTCTTCCTCTTTTTGTTTTGCCAAAGCTTTCCTAAGACCCATAGTCCTAGGTCTCCTTCTTGTTTTCCCTTCTTCATCACTGCTCTCCTCATATGTTCCCATGCACTCTTGCAATTTCACTTGTGATCTTTGAGCTTCTTTCCTATATTTTAGCACCCTTGTTTCATAGATGGCCAGCTGGCCACTCATTTGTTTGTTTTGCACTTGGAGGAAATGAATAATATCTTTTGACCTTTCCATCTCAACCTCCAAGTCTCTGATTTGTGCATTCCAGTCCTATAGTAGAGAATTAACTATCCTTGTTTCATTTTCCTCATCACTATCTATGCAAATGAGTTCAAATTCCCTCTCCTCCTCATGATTGCTTTCCTCTTCTTCCATTGTTTTCTTGCCTTCGTCTTTTATTGGCTTTTTACCCTTGTCCTTCATTTGTTTGGTGATTTTGTCCTTCACTAGTTTTGAGGAGGAGTGCATGACCCCTTGCCTTTTGGAGGTAGCAAACACATGCCTCCTTCCTCTCTGATAAGTGATGGTGGAAGGTGCCATAATTTTTTTTTGCAAACTTTGATCATTGATAATCTTAGGACTGTCTCCTCCTTGAAAAATTCTCTGTGTGTGTATATCCTCCCCACCTTGCTACTGGTTGTCCTTTAGATCAATATTTTCAACATATTTCATGCTTTTGTCACTATCAAGACCCTTAAAATAGCTATGCTCTGTTTATGCAATATCAGAGGCATTTGTGCTTGGCATGTCTTCACTTTCATGAATATCCTCCTTCTCACCCTTTTCATTACTATTTTCACTGCCAACTTTATTTTCTACATCACTGCCTTCATTCTTTGGACTTTTGTAATCATCTCCTTCTTTATTGAAAACAATTTTAAAATTTGTTTATGGGCTAACCTTGTCATTTTGGTCACTGTCATGGCTTTCTTTTTCTTCCTCGCCACTGCCTGCAGTAGTGTTTTCAGTGTAATTTCCATCTTCACAAGACCCACTGACTCAACTTGTTAGCTCATCATGGGATTTAGTGATCAGAACTTTGTTTTCTTGCCCACTGTCCTTTTCTTGAGAGGTTGCCTCTGTTTCTGTGTCTTTAGAGCCTTCCTCTTCATTATGAGACCCATTGCTTTGGCTTCCTTAACAATCATCTGTATCACTGCTTCCACCTCTGTTTTCTTCTTCATCTTCATCCTCATCCTTGCTACTGCTTTGACTGTTTTTCTCTTGTTCATTGTTTCTTTCTTCTTGGCCATCTCCCTCTTCATTTTCTTCTTCATCTTCATCATCTTCTTTATCCTCTCCATCTTTTTTATCCTCTCCCTCATCTTAATCATCTTTTCCCTCACTATTTTCATCATCTTCTCCCTCACTATTTTCATTTTCTCCCTTATCTTCATTATTCTCCTCCTCATCTGCATCATCTTCTCCCTCCTCTTCATCATTTTGGTCATCAATCTCTCCCTCATCTTCATCATTTTATCCCCTATATTCATCACACTCTCTCTCACTTTTTTTTTCACCTTGATCATCACTACTTTCTTCAAGGCCCCTACTGTTTTGTTCATCTTGATCATCACTACATTCTTCATGATCATATTTCTTAGGGGAAGGCAAATGAGGAGGGCCTGTTTGAGGGAATAATTTATGTGAAGAAGGTGAACCAAGGTTAGCAGAGGGTGATGGAGGCGAGTGAGGAGGATTTTGAGATGATGATGGCATATTTTGCAGAGGTATGGGCTGTGGAGTTGTGAAATCATCATGAGCGATAAAAACCTCCCAGGGAATGCCTTGTTGCTCTAGTTGGTATGAGACAATTACTTTGATGAGGGAATGGTGAAAGAGGCTTGACATTTGTTGGGATGGAGGCCTTTTTTGCATGATGGAGGACATTTTATCAATGCTTTTGCGAAGGTAGTAGGGCATGTGCAGTAGCTTAGTTCTAGTGAAATTCATGAGTCTAATATGATAGGAATAGACTCTGGAGAACCTACCTTCACAGGTGAAGTATTTCATGATAATCTTCATGAGGAGGGCATATATGTCCAATAGATGAGAAATAAGGAAAATGGTTTTACAGTCAGCTTGACAACTAGGTTTTAAGAATGGATGATAATGGCTTGAGTCAAGATGCTTCTGTTTAAACCACCTTTCTCCTATGCCAGGTATTCCACTGGCCTTAGAGATGGCCCTGGTGGTTAACTCGAATCTTACCCCTGCTAGATGTACTTTGTGCCTATGAAGCCTCAGGGAAAATAACTTGGTCAACTGAGGGTGACTTTTGATTTCTTCCACTTTGTTACAAAACTCATAGCACCCTAACACTTGGAAATACGAAAGAATAGAAGGGGAGGCTATCGATTCTGTAGTGCTTATGGGTTCAAACCTATTGGGCATTCCTCCTTTCTTATTTTGTTTTCTTGGACTTGTCTCTTCATTTAGGTCAACCCTCCCTTCCTGATACATGGTGTTGTCTTCACCCCTTCCTCCAACTCTTAAAACAGAAAGGATTTTTTTGTGAAATAATAGGGAAAAAGGTTTTAGGAGACGCTGAGCTTTTAAATAAGGTTAGGAGAATTAGCAATAGGTAGGTTAAGCTTCCTTTTTAATTTTTATTCAAGCTTTCTTTGACACCAATTTGGATCTACTTGGTGCCCTTATCAGCTATAAAATTCATGAAGAGGTGATAATTTATGGAAATACCTCTTAAAATTGTATTCCACAGCAAAAGGATGTCATTTATGAGCTCTCCAGATAGTTTGGGTGCATCTGCATGATTTTTAGGCAACGATGCATTTTTATACCATGAGCGTAGTTCCCTGGGCAAGTCTGAACGCAATTTCGTTCAGCGTTGCACGCCCGTGACAGGAGCGCAGCGTCCTGGGCTGGCGAGAGCTACACGCGACATCGGGCGATGGAAGCAGTGGTGAACGCACAGCGTAGTTAGTGGGCGGGAGCTGCACGCAGTCTCAAGTGATGGAAGTAGTGGTGAATGCGCAGCGTAGTTGGTGGGTCACCCTGCACGTTGTTTCGGGCGGCAGAGAGTATGCTAGGAGTGCAGCGAAGGTGGGCACAACTACACGAGGTTTCTGGCGTCTTCTACATGTTGGATGGAATTAAAAGAGCGCAGTGCCCACCTATAGGCACGCAATGCTCAGAAGGAATTTACACTGGCGGTGGCTACAGGTGCGCAACATCTATTTACAAGAGCGTAGCACCTTGATTTTTCCACTCGAGGACTTCGGTAGAAAGCTGAAACGTTTCACTCTATCTTGAAAAATGTCGAATAAGGGGGGGAAAGGAGGTATTGTAGTATTTAGACCTCTTTTTGAAAGAATCAAACTTGAAAAACCCTCTTTTCTAAAGCTTCTTTGCACTTTTTCTTTCTTTTGCCTCCTTTCCCTTTACCAATGCCTCTGACTGTCTTTTCAATCTTTTAACCACTGTCTTCTTTAGCATTTGGGCAATTGGTTAGGCTGATGATGGCTCATGCTTGTTGTGAACATCTACAGAGTGATTAAAACTCTATTTTCTTCCATATCCTTTGAAACAAACCTTTGAAGTGATGTTTTGTCTTCTTCAGTGAAGTGGCATAAAGTGTTTCAACATCCCTTTCTTTGAAATCTTTAGACCTCTGAATTTGTCCTTTGATCCAGTGGGGTTGATGCCCTTTTTTCCCAATCTTAGAAGACAATTAGGAATTCTCTTTTTACAACCTCTGTTGTTGATGAAGGAGGTGCTCATTTCCACTTATCATGCCTATTTGCCCATTATCCCAATTTTGAGCTTTTAGGGATATCCAGTAGGAAAAACAAGGCTGTCTTTAGAGTTTTTCTTTTAAAATGAAATATATATTTGAAATCAATTATAATACCCAATAAAGTCTGCAATTCTTATTTGGAGGGTTGGAGGAAATCTTTAACCTTTGTAGCCCAAATACTTTTTCACTGTTTGGTCACAATAGTCATATATTTGCATTTTCAACCAAAACACACCTACTGCTTTCTTCATGAGTGTGATTGTCTTTCTTGATGTTGGTCTTAGTTTTTACCTTTACTTTATGGCTCATCTGATAAATTTTTTGGTCTTTTTGCAGGAATGTGGCAAAGGGTAGCTGTCCCTTTAACAGCTTCATGATTGAGGCAAAAATCCTTTCCAATGATCTCTTTGATGTAATGCGCCATGTTTCTCATATGCCACTGTCCTTTTGAAATTTACACAGACCTTTTGATGAGTAGTATTTTTACCACTTATTATGGGATCTTGATCTTCCCTGTAGCCTCTATCTTAGTGTACCTTTTTATCAACTGTAAATACCTTCATGAGCTCTTTTTAGGTGTCCTTATTCACCTCTGTTCTGCTTTAGACTAATCTCCAAGGCATTCCTGTAGAAATGATTAGATATGACAGTCTATTCCTTTGCAGATTTGTTGTTGGATCAAGAGGGTGCATTTGGAGGTTGCTTAAGTACATCTTTAAATAATGATAAACCTCAACTCTGTTTTCTCTTGAATTTACCTTTACATTCCTATGGAAGTAATGGAATGAGAACCATGATAGTGCACTGACCTAAGAAAACCTATTTGACTTATTTGCAAGGTTTTAGAATGGGTTTCTGACTAAAATTTTGAATCAAGGTTTTGAATGAAGATACAAGGTTTTGACACTCTACCTATGCACCACCATCCTAGACAACTAGACAATTTTTCTTTGCTTCAAGGGGTTTTTTAGAAAGGACCTTTGAAAACACCATCGATTGAGGCACATGGTGAATAGGGGAAAATGTCTGGTTGACTTGGCGAGACAAGGGGTGAGAAATATAAAGCTTAGGAAAAATGAGATAGAGGGTTATAGGCAAGGGTGAAAAATATAGAGAAAGTGAGGGACATTAGTCTAGGATGGGGTTTTATCTGAATAAACAGATTGGCCATGCTTTAAACAGAGAGCAGGGATAGTGGAAATTTTCTCTTTGAGGAGATTTCTAGAAGACACAATGATTCTTGAATTTTGATTTCTAGAAATTTGAGACAAAGAATTTAGTCATCTAGAATAGGTGAAAATTACGCATGGCTAACAGAACCTTCGTTCTGCTTTTGAGTAGGACATGAACTGATTGAATATGAATTTTGTCACAAATCCTCCCAACACACTATCCACCTAGTGATCTATTGTACAAGTGATGGTATTATCAGTTCCTTCTAACTATTGGATCAACTCTGGAGTCCACTGCGTGATCCACTGGTCCTTCCAACACGTTTGGAAATCTATGAGCCTTGCCAGCCACTCCTGAAGCTCATTCGAAAATGTTACAAAGAAAATTTCATAGAATTCAACGAAAATTTACTTATTCTTCCACTTTTATGTTGTCAACTTCGTGCTATGATTCTCTTTCTTTTTTTTCAAACCACTCTTCAACTTCTCTTTTCTCAGGTCCCCAGTGCTCTCTTTTCATTAGCCAATCTCCATCAAAATGTGGGCCAGTAAAGCTCGCCTGGGCCAGTAAAGCAGCCCCTATCTTCTCAGGAAAAATCCCAGATGGTTGAACCAATCAATTGGCTACCGCCCTTTGTTCGGCCTTGCAGGCCCTCAACATGCACACCAAAGAGTCTTGATGGCCTATGCACCTATTTGTAGAAGCCTCTGACTCTAGGCGAGGTCCCCATCATTGGAGAACCCTTTGGAAAGCTCCATGAAATCAAATTTGACGATCATGAATTGGCCAATTTGGAGGGCTTCCCCCAGATGGCACCTGAGCTATACCTCGAGCAGATATTGGAAGATGACGGGGTAAAGATCATCCCTATGCATTTGGTGTGTGGGTTGGCTATTTATGGGATTTTGAACCTGCTGAAGATGCCACATTTTGGCCATTACAATATTAGAGATCAGTTGGTATGCCAACTGCTTGCCTTGGTCCATGACGGTAGCTTTTGGATCGAGGACTGCATCCCTATTGATATTGCACTAATTCACCAAATTACTGGCCTCCCCATCGAAGGGCCCAACCCTATGCTATGTTTTTCCAAGAAGTATGAGCAGAAAATCATCGACAACATGCGCGAGACGTACGATGTGCTAAGGAACACTCAGGGGTTCATAATCAGCACCATCAGCGACCCTATAACACAGATGGGTACATTGTTGCTGGCGCGCAAGCTGATGCGCAATTGTCAGGCCGCCACTGTCCCCGCATATGTCATTCATCTGGCAGGACAACGTGAAAAGGAGGTTTTCTTCAATTGGGCCCAACATCTGTGCAACAAGTTCCTGGAAAATGTCCACGATGCCCGGGATCAGGGACGCACATTTTGCTATTCTTGGCTGCTGCTTCTCATTGTGTTTGTCTCATGGGAAGCCTTGGAAGAATCGGTTCTCCCCAAGCTCACACTTGATATCTGTGAAGGGGCACACTACACGAACTTGTGGGACTCCAAGGATGCACAAAACATCGAGGAAAATCAAGTCTTTTGGGTCCTCTTTCAGAGTGGACTAGTCACAGCTGTCAATTGCTAGCCACGATTGTCACCCAAAGTATATGAAAAATATAATGGCATCGCGATGGTCCAGGTCACTATGCACAATGTCCAAGTCAAGATTCGCATGAACGCAGTATGAGCATCACTCCTATACATGGTTGTGGATGAGGACATTGACCGCCTAATCGCCACATGGCCTCCATAATGGAAGATTGGGTTCAAATCAGGTGCGATGGGTACCGTAGGAAAGAGTGCTACAAAGGTCACTCCACCAACCACCGCCAAAGAAACCGATGGACCGAGCGAAGGAACTGGGAAAGAAAGGGCTGCCTGATTGCAGAAGGATTCGCAGCAAGAAAAGAACACTGAGAAGGACACAGAAGCAGAAGCACAGACGAATTCGCAGGTGGCCCTGGGCACAAAAGGATTGGATGCGGGAGCTACTAACTCCCCTCGGGGCACGAAGTGGACAAGTGAGCCTGTCAAAGGGTCATGAAATAAGCAGTGAGCCATCTTCCTAGGATGAGGCACAGGAGTTACGCTGACCGAAGATGATCTGGAGCATATCGCAGATGCAGTCACCTTGGTGGCAGAGGAAAAATGGCTGGCTCTGGAGGAGCAGTGGAAGGCCACGGTCCATACTCTTCATGATGGGCTCTGGGCTCTATAGCTCAAAGTAGATACCTTATAGACTAGCATTATCCAGGCAAGGCTGACCCCCCCAGTGAACAGCACAGTCGTAGTTACAATAGAAAGCCACCCCTGTCCTCTGCCTGGTGCAACCCTCATGATGAGTCCCCCTGACTTAGGCGCGCAAGTCCATGCTTATGCAAAGGTGTAGTTGGATCTAGCTTGTCTACCTCATGAGTCAGTGCAAGTGCTCCACACTTCTTTGTTCGAAGATATTCAGCATAGGGACCATCAAGTGCACCATCATCTCTATATAGCCGAGCGAACGATTGAAAAAAAAATTGTTGAAGTATCTTAGGCCCAGGTTGCCTATACCCTCACCACTATGTAATAGACTGAGCTATAATTCCTAATCAGTAGGCTGTGCACAGATGTCTCTAAGGATATCCCAGATTTTTCCGCCCCCCCAAGCCAAAATTGAGGGTTGGTTGCAGCATTGAAATCCTCAAGGACCAAAATCCAGGCAGTCAAAACAAAAATGGAACAACAAATTGTAGATTTAAAGGCTAAGTTACAGCCAGAGACACCTCCGGAGGTACGGTCCCAGCGAGCAGCACTGGTTGCAGTGGCTACAAACGTGATTACAGAGAAAATTTCTCAGGGTGCCCAATTATTGGAAACATCTATGCAGTTATGGACCAAGGTGTAGCGTGACCCTCTCCTACGAGAAATCAACCAGGACTTGTGCCAGAAGGAAGAAGCGTTTGAGTAGCTGGAAGCCACTATGCCTACTCTAATTCCTTCTCAATGATTGGCATGACTGCATACTAGCCACGCTTTTTAGGATGATATTGACGGACTTCACCAGAAGAAGAAGTCTCTCAGTGACCACCTTAAGCCTTGGGCTGACGAAGCCCTCAAGCTCTCGCAGGACGTTGATGTAGCTATGAAACAACTGAACCAGACTCTGGAAAGTGTCACTACCGCAAAAGAAGGACCAACTTCACAAAAGTCAGTAGATATTGCTCAAAACACTGCAGCATAAAGTGAAGGAGTGCTACCCCACTGGTAGAGGTGATCAGGCTGCTTCAAATGCAGGTGGAGACCCCACAACAAAAGTGACTCAGGACGAATCACAAGATTGTGCTGGGGGACTGTTGGAACAAGGTCCCCTAAAGTTACGAATTTTGTACAATTTTATATATTTTTGGTATTAATTAGTCTAGCGCAGGGGTTTTGGGGTGGGTCAAAGCCACGAATGCATTTTAATGGGTCAAGGGTAGACCTAGAGTCTGCAAACCATGGTTTGCAGACCACAGGAAAGCATAGGCTAAGTCGTTATAAATAGATGAACATTTTGAGTCTTAAGGTAGGCAAGAATTAAGATTGATGTTACGTAAGGATTGCTAGATCTATTTTGGGTTTTTGGGTGAGGACTCTTGTTGGCTGTGTGCGCGGAGAACCTTAGTCCTGTTGTGTTCGGACCCTACTAGCTATGTGCACAGGCGGCATTTGGGATTGTAAGTGGGTTTTGATATTAATATATGCGGATTATTGTTGGAATGTCTTATGCTATCTAGATCTACTGTGTTAACTATTGATGCGAACCTATGCTATCTGAATAAGCTGCGTATGTATCTATTTTATTGCTGTAAGATGGGAAAATATCTATGTTTATGGTATAAGTGTCAATGATATGTTAATTACTGTGATTATAGTGTTCTATGTTGATATTTGGTGATACACACGTGGATGCGAATATACTGATTAGATCTTATAGCTGTGTTATGGTTATGTGCTATAGAACCCTGTGAATAACCTACTTCTATGTAGATCTGATAATTGCAACCACCTATCTGTTTCTAGGTCAGGGTGCGGAAACCTGGTTCCAACACCCAACCATACTACTTCAAGTGAGACCTTAGCCTATGAAAGCAGGTCATTGCCGAAAGGGCCAGTAGTATAGGGGTTTGTTGGAAAATCGTAACCTCTGAACCTGGGTCAGAACCCCTCAAGCCAACAATCCCCGTTGAAAGAATGTATGAGAGTATTCTCATGGCTTCTGAGACAACATCTAGAACCAACAACCATGTTATATTAAAATTTCTTTCAATATAAGAAAAAATTTAATAACCCATATTTTATTAAGTTATTTTGGTTCAATTAACAAACCCCATGAGGAATAACCAAATAAATCATTATTTATTTGGTTTTCCTCAATGAATAATTAATTAAACCACTATTTAAATAATATTCCCAGTGATTTTAACCCAATTATGAGAAATAATTAGATAAATCATTATTTATCTTATTTTTCTCTAGGAATAATTAATTAAATCATTATTTAGTTATTATTCCTTGTTAAATTTGACTAAATCACCTAGAAATAATTAAACAAATCATTATTTGTTAATTATTCCTTAACGATAGTCTTGAAATGATAAATAAATCATTTATTTGTTTATTATTTCTACCTAAAGGTATTTAACAAATTTAAATACCTTATCCCTCCAACAAAATATAATAAAATATTCCAAGCGGTTATATCTAGATCTTGGTTAATAATATTTTATTATCCGCCAATATCGAGGATAACTCAATATTTTGTTATAAATAGGAGGGTTTTCCATTCATTATTCACTTGGATCACTTTAATTGTCATGCTTTGATCATTCTCATTGTTTCTACTACTTTCTTTGCTTCTTGAGCTCCCATAGAGTTCAACACATTTTGGGTTTTCTACACCATTGAGAGAGAGAAACTTATGGATCTGAAGTGTTAAGGATATCCAAGAACCCATCCCATTGAGGGGGACTGGTAACATCATTCTTTGCTCCCTTCCCAGGTTTTATAATATATATAAAATTCTTTATATTTTTTCTTTTTTGTTGGATGTATGGAGCATTTCTTATTTCTTTTCATTGTTTAACTAATTTTACTACATAGATTGAGTTTCTGGCAGCATTTGTTTTAACTATCGATTGCAGATCTACAGAATTTAAGTAGCCACATTTTTTTTTAGCGTTTTTTTTCATGCACAGCTAAAGTGAGCTCTTTTCTTACACTTTCATTAAGAATTTATGCTAACAATTGCCAACTCCACTTTTTTTTCTTTTCTTTTTTCTGATTCCTGCATGACCAGCTGCTTCAGTAACTATGGTTTTTCTTCAGCTGTTTTCAATCTCTTCATGTTGTTTTTTTAACATTTATACCCTAAAAAAATCAAATTTCTAACTTCCATGTGTTTTCGGGTGTTTTTCACAGGTAATAGCTATTATCCACGCTAGAGATGACAACTTTTTCTGCAACCTACCACCCGACGATCCCGGATCTGGAACTCATACTTTTTGGCCCAGAACCTATGATTTATGCCTGAACTTGCACCTGTTATCACATGTTAGGTCTGTATATTACTATTGTAGTCCCTTATTGTTGTTAGTGTAGCCCCCTTTTTTTATTTTTGTACCCCTGTAACCCCAATATTGTTATTATTGTGCCCTTACATTATTAATGTTAGGTCAGCTAGGATTATATTTTGACCCCATGGACTCCTTGATTTGAAATTGGGTGGATAACTTGAAATGCTTATTTGCTGCATTATATGGTTGTTGCACATGCTTAATGTTAGCACCTAATTTGGACCTTAGGCTAAAAGAAGGAAAATCAAGGTAACCTAAAACCACGCTCAGCCTTGTAGCTAGCCCTACAAGGTCAAGAGAGGGTTCTCTCCAAGAAAAATATTCAATGAAGTATAAGAGTAAACTGATTTTAGGCTAGGTATAATAATTTGGAAATGTTTTAATAAATTTTCAGGGTTGTATGGAACATATGGGGTAGTTTGAATTTGGGGAATTAAATTAGAGATACAGGGTATTTCATGGGGCAAGGTAGGCAGGGATTTTAACAACTTGGTTTAAATAATGATGAAATTATTAAGACTGGTGAGGAACTGAAAAGGGCATAGAAGATGGATCCTTTTCAAACAGTAGAAAACATCAAATATTGAATGATTTTCCAAGGCAAAGCATTTCACAATGGATTCTACCTATCTATCTTGAAAAAATTAAACCATAGATATGAATGAATGAATGGCAAACATAACAATTAACAGATGAACACAAAGGAAATAACAATGCTAAAAATATGTACCACAGGGATCCCACAAATCAGAGCTGCATATCTTTATTAATTCCCTGCCAAACTGTTACAAATGGAGCGCAGATCGTCCTCCATGATTTCCAACTTATTCCACACTTTATTCCCCCCCTTACAAATGACTCATAAATTACATTAAATAGACATAATTTTGAGGGGAGTAGATCCACAGAAAGAGGAGCTGTTTCAACAGCCCAGAAACTAAAATCTGAATATACGAAAAAGACCAACAATATGCCCCTGAAAAAAGAGGGGAAACATTACATTTTGAATATCTAGAAGGTTTGCTATTGCTCAAACAAAGGAGAAGAAAGACAAATTTTGGAACCATTCCTCCTTTTTTATCGTTGTTGTCGTGCCTCTGTTTCATAATTAGTTCACGTCCTTTAATCCTTTGAAGAAAAACCAATTGTCGAAGGAAATGCCTTGAAATGATGAAAAACCATATTTGTCGTTTAATGAAGAAAAATCCCCCTTTTTGGTGAAAAGGAGCAAAGGAAATGATGGTGGGCCCGATTTTCCATCGTAGCGGGAAAGGAGTGGGCATATCGTATTGATAATTTGCGATGCGATGGAAGCAGGTGCGACGGAGTAATATAATAGAGAGGCTACGATAAGTGAAGTCCGATGGTGTAAACGAAAAATCCCTTTAAAACAAATTAAAAGGAATTTTGCGCTTTTACATAGGGAAAAAAAATGATTTTTCATTGAAAAGAGCAGAGGGCTTTAAGGTGGGACCCAAGGGAGGAATCACAATCGCAATCGGGAATGGGAGCAAAATTCATATAATGGAGTAATGCAATAAAGGTTTGCGATGCGACGGATCGCAATCGCAAATTGGCAGGGAAGCAGAGCGGAGGTAAGGTACTTATGGGAAATGCCAATTGCAGTATGCAATTCATCGCATCGGTGGAAAAGAGTGCAGAGGTTTTTTTCATGCGATAAAGTCTTTGCAAAAAAATGACTTATGAAATTAAAATAATTGAATACAAAGGAAACACCACTTTTGTTTGGGAAGGGCAGAAAGGTTTATGGTGGGGCCCGGGAGTAAATCGCAATCACAATCAGGAAGGAGAGCGAAGTGCTACATAATGGGATTCACCGATTGTGATTGGGGATATGCAATTAATCGCATTGGGAAATCAGAAAAAGGGAAAGCGGGGTTATGTGGCAATCAGGTGATTGGATCGGCGATGCGATGCGATCACATCGGAGGTGGGTCAATCAAGAGTTGGCTCAATTAGGAGTAACTCAATCGGGAGTAACTCCATCAGAGGTGACTTGATCGGGAGTTGCGATTTAAATGGTGTGATCGGATCGGGGGAAAGTGTTGCGATTGAAAAACTTTAAGATTATATTATAAAGTTTAAGGGACCAAATGAGAAAAGGGGGGGTAAGGTTAGGCTTTGGGGACTTTTATTCACTTACGCATATTTTCCAATCCAGAAGTCAGTTTGGGGAGTATAATATATCGTTGGAAAGCTTTTTTTGGGCTCTTTCTGATAGATGTACTTAGAACATGATTCTGCACTAAAAATACTATAGAAAACACTTTTTAAAGGAAAAGTGATGGCTTTGTGGAGATAGCAGCTTCTGAAGTTCAACTTATTACATATGAAGACATAAAATTACATAAGAAATGACAATAAAGGAAAAGTGTCATGTTTTCACCTCAAAACATGTTTTGAGGTGAAAATTACATCAAGCTTAATAGAACAACTCTTTGATTTTTCCAGATACTGTGCCTTTGAGTTTGTTTGATCTCCTCATGACCTTGCTGATATCGATTGACACTTGACTCATTAATTTGACCATGATGAGGCCCTAGAACCTAATGAAACCAACCCTATGACCTAATAATATGAATTGGGAGTGAAAGTGAATCATGATTGAAGACCATAGAGAGGAGAACCAGCAAGTTTTACATGAGGGGAAACTGATGAAAGACCACTACCATCAATGAATCCATGACCTAATGGAATGATGCAAAATTATGGTATGGGACTCCTAATATGCAAATGCAAAAGAGTAAGTTTGATCACCAATGGCAGTATGACCAAACTGACACTAACATTGGCTCCAATGGGGATGGTAGCTCATTGGAGGTGCCAAGAACACCATAGACCAAGTAGCCTTATCCATTGGGAAAATATGGTCAAAATACTAAAGACTGACACAATGCAGACTGAATCTGACTCAAACTATGACTGAAAACTTAAATAAAAGCCAGGAAACCTTACACATATCATTCAAGTTTTATAGCCTTCACCTCGGGCCCCAAACTTCAATGACTGTGTAACTGAAATCTGACCAACAATGGCATGGTATAAACAATTACTGTGACATAAATTTCAAACTTGTTGCTGGAATTCATTGGAATCTTCAAATTTCTTGCAGTAGTGGCAGGAGAATCTGCAATAAGATTCTGCATTCGGGGTACTGTTGTCAAAGTGTACTCAGAAAACGTCCTCAAGATGTCTAGGACTTCATTTCTGTAAGCCCTCAATCTCGAATTCTTTGCTTGGTACTCTCCTTTTACCTATTTGATTATCAACTCGGAATCTCCATAGACAGAAATCCTCTTTGCATTTAGCTTTTTCAAAATTTTCAAACCTGCAATCAAAGCTTCATACTCTGCTTCATTGTTTGAGCAGTACAAAGCCAACTTGTAAGCACACACTCTAACATTACTAGGAAATTTTTCAGGCTAGAAAACAGGGCTATGAATCCATATTCCTATACCAGCACTGTCCTTACCAACAGCTCCGTCAAAATCCATGCTCCAAAGGCCTTCTGCTTCTGCTAGATGCTGAAATTTTGCTTCTTTCTCTACTCTATCTGGACTGATTTCTGCATCTTTTTGTTGTTCACTGTCCTTTTTCTTCTGCTGGGCAGGAAGCTCAGAAATTCTTGCTACTTTATCTTTTTCCTGTTTAAGGACTTCCCTAAAATTTTCTGAAATTTCAGGTATCTCGTCTACTTCTACCAACTGAATATTTTCATCATTCAAACCACCATTTGAATATAATTAAAAATGTCTCCAGATCTATGTGGACTAAATTAATGGGATGATTAACTGACTTCTCTTTGCTAGTGATCATGTATTTCATTTTCTTCTCCCTATATAATTTTCTCAACTGACCAAACACGGGAATGGTGGCATAAGAGAAATCAAGCTGAATGGTCCCTTTCAATTTTGCACCCCATGACCTGGAAAAAAGCATTCCAAACCATGGTGGAACGTCGGCAACAAATACATCCATCAAAACATTTTTGGCTGGGATTTGGTCTAAAGATACTACCAAGTCTTTGATAATACCAATACAATGGACCCTACCAGAGTCAAAGGAATACAAATCATGGTATTTGCAGGTAATATCAAGACCCAACTTCTCCATAATGGCTTTAGGTAACAAGTTATGTGAGGCTCTAGAGTCCAACATAACATTATGTAAAATGAACTCATACAATCTAAGACTCAGGTAGAAGGGAGGGACTTCAATTTCTTCAGACTGACCTTCTATGGCTGGAAGAAAAATGAGTTCAGGGTAATCATATTCAACATTTACCATATCTGATACAAAGTCTATTTGCAAAATTATAGACACCTGATGTTTATAAGTGTTATTTTCACCAACTCAGTCAAGGGCATGGACACCTTCAGCTTAGAAATTTCATTTTCCAAATTAAAAGAAGGAACTTTTTAAACCTCTTTAACTGGAGGATATTTTTTCTTTACTTGCTCCTTTTTTTTGCTCTGCTGGTTCTTTTCATTTGCAACGTTAATCGCTGAGGATTCCTTGCTGTGAGAAGGATCAACTGGCTCTTTCCATTTTCTTCGAGTATTTGAGGAGTTGTTTTTAGATTGTAGCTCTTTTCTCTTCTGAATAGGATTGATCAGCACATCTCTGCTCCTCAAAGAATATTGTTTCTGTTGCACTGACAAAGTGTTCATGTATCCTCTTTGATAATCATTGGACTCATCCTCTATCGCTACGTCATTGGCCAATATGAAATCTTCATCTTTTCGAATGTCCGTAACTAATGTATATTCTTCATCCTCCATGAGAAAGATTGGCGCACCATCGGCAGTGAAAAATTGGTTGGCTTCAACTACAGGATCATCATCATCATCTGTCTCCATTCCTTGAACATAATTTTGCTGCAAAGGAGTTATGATATATTGTTGTGACGTTGCTTGGTCCTGCATTCTATGTTCTCTCTGCTTAATTCAAAATTGTGGCTGTTGGTGTCCTCTAAAATTTGGATTCCTGATTTGCACTTCAGCTCTATCTGAAATAGTCAACTGATCAACCATTTTGTCCACTGTTCAGATCAAAGTGTCCATCTTACTGTCCGAAGGGGATACTTCTTCTTTCACAGTTACTCACTTTTCAGCTTTTGTCTGTGCTCTTCTGGCCAGCAAATTAGCTTCTACACTCACAGCTATCTTTTGTATGTATTCAAGTGTGGTAGGATCTCGTTCTCATAGCTGATACGCCATATCAGGATCGAAACCATCTAGAAATTTGAGCAAAGCTAACCCCATGGGGGGCTTCAGATTAGCCGGAATAGCATTATATACAACATTAAATCTTACACAATAATCCTGTACAGTTTCACCCAGATTTCTTTTAATATTTTCATATTTAGACAAGATTTGAAGTGGGTTTTTCTTTACCTCCCACCAGTCTAAGAATTGTCTATGTAACTCCTGCAAATTGTGAATAGAGGCTATTGGCAAGGCTTTGAACCATTTTCGAACTTCACCTCCAAAAATTTGAACAAACAATCTCATGGTCACATTTTCTGCCTCTACCTCATGAAGATCAAAAAATTCATTCATCTTATCAACATGCTACTGAGCTGTGATGCTTTGAGTGGAATCAAAGATAGGTATTTTACTTTGGTAATCAGAAGGCATATCATTCAGGTTTGAGGAAACACCAGGGGTGCATACCGGGTAGCCATGACTCAAGGTGGATTAACAACAGTGTTTGTGCTACCAGGATTCAAGGGAGGTGTTGATGGAGGAGTCGAAAGCTAAGAATTGACTTCTGAAACTGGTGGGAATGCTGATGAATTAAGGGAAGGAAATTTTGTTTTTGATAACTCTGAAGGCTCAAGGGTATTGGTTACAGTGATAGATGTCTGAGGGGAATTCAGAATATAATCATCAATTGATATGTTTTCCCTTTGAACTTCGATATCTATAAGAAATTCAGGGTCTAAAACTGTGTCATCAAGTGCAATCTCTAATTTAATTATGAATAAAGAAAGCTCAAAACATTCATCAAAAGAGAGGTCTTCTACAAACAACCACTCACTGGGCCAAGTATGAGATCTGAAAATGGGTCTAGGACTTAGTGATCCTTCTTGTTTTCTGACTATCCTTGGAATGAGATTAAGATTTTCAAACACGGGGGGAGGATTTAGATCTGGATTGGACCTTGTGTATCTCCTTGAAGCCAGTGTGGTCAAATTTCTACTTTACAATGTTTTATTTCAGCCTAGAAAACTCTGAATCTCATCATCCAGAGTCTAAGAATTTTTATGGAAAATATTACTGGGGAGTATGGTCGCCAGAAATGTTAGCACCTAATTTGGACATTAGGCTGAAAGAAGGCAAATCAGGGTAACCTCAAACCATGCTCAGCCTTGTAGCTAGCCCTACAAGGTCAGAAGAGGGCTCTCTCCAGGAAAAATATTCAATGAAGTATAAGAGTAAACTGATTTTAGGCTAGGTATAATAATTTGGAAAATTTTTAATAAATTTTCAGGGTTGTATGGAACAGATGGGGCAGTTTGAATCTGGAGAATTAAATTAGAGATACAGGGTATTTCATGGGGCAAGGTAGGCAGGGATTTTAACAACTTGTTTTAAATAATGATGAAATGATTAAGACTGGTGAGGAACTGAAAATGACATAGAAGATGGATCCTTTTCAAATAGCAAAAAACATCAAATATTGAATGATTTTCCAAGGCAAAGCATTTCACAATGGATTCTACCTATCTATCTTGAAAACATTCAACCAGAGATATGAATGAATGAATGGAAAACATAACAATTAACAGATGAACACAAAGGAAAGAAAAATGCTAAAAATCCATACCAGAGGGATCCCACAAATCAGAGCTGCATATCTTTATTAATTCCCTACCAAACTGTTACAAATGGAGTGCAGAGCGTCCTCCGTGATTTCCAACTTATTCCACACTTTATTCCCCCCTTACAAATGACTCAAAAATACATTAAATAGATAGAATTTTGATGGGAGTAGATCCACAGAAAGAGGAGCTATTTCAATAGCCCAGAAACTAAAATCTAAATATAGGAAAAAAACCAACAGTATGCCCCTAAAAAAGAGGGGAAACAATACAATTTGAATATCTGGAAGGTTTGCTGTTGCTCAAACAAAGGAGAAGAAAGACAAATTTTGGAACCATTCCTCCTTTTTTATCGTTGTTGTCATGCCTTTGTTTCATAATTAGTTCACGGCCTTTTATCCTTTGAAGAAAAACCAACGGTCGAAGGAAATGCCTTGAAATGACGAAAAACCATATTTGCCATTTAATGAAGAAAAAACCCCTTTTTGGGTGAAAAGGAGCAAAGGAAAGGATGGTGGGCCCGATTTGTGATTGCAATCGCAAATCGCAATCACAAATCAGAAATTGCAGCGAGAAAGGAGTGGGCATATCGTATTGATAATTTGCGATGCGATGGAAGCGGGTGCGATGGAGTAATATAATAGAGAGGCTACGATAAGCGAATTTTGATGGTGTAAATGAAAAATCCCTTTAAAACAATTTAAAAGGAATTTTTCACTTTTACATAGGGAAAAAAATGATTTTTCATTGAAAAGAGTGGAGGGCTCTAAGGTGGGACCCAAGGGAGGAATCACAATCGCAATCGGGAATGGGAGCGAACATCATATAATGGAGTAATGCAATAAATATTTGCGATGCAACGGATTGCAATCGCAAATCAGCGAGGAGGTGGAGTAGAGGTAAGGAATTTATGGGAAATGATGATTGCGGTATGCGATTCATCGCATCGGCGGAAAAGAGTGCAGAGGTTTAAAACATGCGATAAAGACTTTGTGAAGAAATGACTTATGAAATTAAAATAATCAAATAAAAAGGAAAAACCACTTTTGTTTGGGAAGGGTGGTGTTTGGGTTCCCATGTTTTGGCAAGGTTGGCAATACCAAAAGATGAGACAACATCAAACCACTTTCAGACCTCAGGATCCAGCCCTCCTGAGTCCAGAGAGGGGTCTCTCTATGATTGTCAAAGGTATATGTCTTGGAAGTTCAAGGTTTAAGATATTAGGCTAGTTATAAGGCTCGGAGTTTGTTTGTTTGATTGTTTGTTTGGTTGTTGGGAATTAGGAAAGAAGGGTTCAATATAAGACAAGGCTGAGCAAAGAGGGATTTAGGCAAAGGAGAGATAATTCCAAGGAACACTCAAGACCATTGGGCAATGGAGTTAGGAAAGGGTTTGCTTGCTAATCAATATACAGGCTTTCAGTTGGGCTAGTCATCTAAAGCATTGGATCTTAAAGATGATAGTGTGGCATGGACTGGTAAGAGAGGAGGAAACAATAAAGTTTTAGAACACAAAGTTAAAGACCTGAGATCAAAGAGAGACTTTGAACTCTCAATGCTTCGGCCTCCAGCTGGAGGGATCTTAGAAAGATTCAATTAACCGAAAAGGATCCTAGTGAGATAGAGATAGAGTTCTAGACCTCCCAGTGTTCCCAATTCATTCAATTAAATCCTAACAAGAACGTCTAAGAACAGATTCCTATAATTCATACATTAGCTAGCAGGCAATGACATCCACTACACTGGTTAAATTAACTAAAATCAACTCTTAGATAACACATTTAGTAGAAAACATTAAAGGCAAGGAGATCAGAAACATAGGGTACCTAACAAGGGTAAATCCTATGCCAGATTTCTGATGCGAGTCAGTAGAAATGAAATGAAATGAAATCAAACACAGAGACAGAAAAACATCACCGCAGCTTTAGATCAGGATCCAAATAAATGTGCTTGTCATATTAAAAAACAACACCAGTCGGGTACAACATTACCAATAGCTTGATATTCAGTCTGAAAACATCTTCCTCAGCCTATCTTACAACTTTACACAAAGACTATGTCTCAAAAGAAACAGCTTGTAATTCTATGATAATTGATCCACCAACAACCTTTACAATGAGTTCCTTCATGAATTTTATAGCTTAAGAGAGCAGAGGAGGTAGGTGAAAAACTAAATGCAGCATTAAAACCCAGAAGAGGAAGAGAGTCAAGGCCTTCGTTCTGCTTTAAATTCTGAGCATGTATTTTCTGATACTCTTTGGATGAAAGAGTGGTCCTCGTCAAGCTTCCATTTACTCAAGGTATGTCTGTGGTGTACTTTGATGCAGCACTCTGGTGAACTAAACAAAAAGGTAGAATAATGATGCTAAGGTCTGCCACACTGTGTAACAAATGCTTCTGATAGCATAGGACTGTTGTCAGGGCTGGAATTTCCTCAGGAACACGGTATAGAATGGAGATAGTATGGGCACTTTGTCCTTTGTGGAAAGGACATACTGCTGATGTGAAACCCTGATAGTATTGTTTTTTGCGCGTTGGGCCTTCCATGTGATCTGTGATGTCTTTGAACTAGTACCTTTGCCTTCTAAATCCCTGAAAAAGGCCCAAAAATCTTCTATTACGTGCCTTGAACTCTCTGCTGATCCAGTGTTGTCTTTGTTTGTGCAATCTGAGCTTTAATGGCGCCAGAGAGGTTTTGCAGAGTTTGAACTCTGTCCTTTGATGAAATTTATGTTGCAGACACCTTTCCGAACATTTCTCATAATGTCGAGCTCTAAATTCAGCTTCTTCTGTGCACAGTGTCACCACAACAGCTTATATGAATCATGGCATTTTTCTGCCTGCCTATAACCCTACAAAACACAGAAAAAATTAAGAAACCATGCATTGGGGATGGTGATGTGGATGACTGTAAAAATGGCAACGTGGCATGGATGTAGACGATGAATAAAATGGCTACTATGGAGGAAAAACATGAATTAGCGGGAGATGTATGGGAAGACGTCGAGACAGACAGTTTAGCATAAAAAATTAAACTTTGACCTATGAACGGAATATATGAAGGGACGGGCGGAAAATGTGATTAAACACGCAGAATGGGCGACGTGGCGGGATGCGGTGATGACGGGGCAGACTTTAAATCTGGACCGTTCGATCTCAGGAGGAGATCGACAGCTGAAAATTTTTCGGAGGGCGATGGACAGTGGGTCAGGGGTACGGTTGCCTTGGTTTAACTCCCGGGCATCTTCGCGGCATGATGATCGTTGGATGGACGATCGTAGATCGGACGATGTATAGCGATATCGCGCTAGGGAAAACGCTGAACTTTAATGCGCGATTGGGGGGGGGTTTCAAACAGTGCTTGGGACACATGGCATGCAATGAATGGAATTGTTGTGAAATGGGAAATACCGCTCAAACTCCAAACGCGGTGCGATATAAATCGGCAGTTTTGCACAGTACTCGGGCGCGGCGACCACCGGGGGGTGAAATACGGACCGTCGGATCGGCGGGTTGATCGGACGGTTGATAATGCACCTGATATAGATCTACAATAAGCGCCTTCTGCCTTGGCGCCTGGTCTTGGCGCCAGGTCACGTGGAGGAAAAGGGTGAAAGGGCTAGGGCCGAAAGGTGCTAAGCCCACATAATGTGGAAAATGGATTTTTGGGCCATTTTCAATGAAATCCAAGGCCAGGGAAAGGTAAAAATAGAGGTAATAAGGGTTTTTACAGGTTTTGAGAGGGGGAAAAAGTGACTTAGAAGGTTTAAGGGGGATTTTGGGAGGATTTAGGAAGACTGGGGGAAATTTGACAAGGAGGGAAAAGGGTTAAAATTGGGCATTCTGCAGGGATACAAGGGGAAAATGTAGGCCTTTTGGAGCACAATTTTTTGCAAATCAGTGAGACTTTCTGATGGATACAGTAGTTAGGATATTTACAATGGTAGTGGACACACAGAGGCTTCAAGGATGATGTGTTTTCAAGAGAAATGCATTACTTGAAGGCTCATAAAACGAATTAGCCTCTTGCTTGCTTGTCAAGAAATTTATAGGGGGCTAATAGTGGCTCCACATGGGGATGGCTTCTTCTGGAAGGAGTCAAGAATTCAGAAAATGATCTTTGTGTAGGCCAGATGCCTGCTGCTAGAGCCACCTTTCTTCTTTTATTTTTAGTTGCCACAACCGTGAAGACATCAATTTAGCAGAAACATTACCCAAACAATCTACCTACCGACCCTACAATCCTAGCATTTTTTCCTCTAGGGTGCATTTGAACTAGCAGACCCTTTACATCATCTTTATTTTTTACAAACAAGAAAATAAGCCTATTCTATTTCTATCCTTATTGCTCCATGAGGCAAGATTAAATTGTTGGTCTCATATGTTTCTCTACCTAATCTAATATCTGCTGGGATTAAACTGTCCAGCATATTTCTTCTCTATATTCTACAACAGAAATTCAAAAACAGCCAAACTAGGATTAGACAGTCTAGTTTGCTGTGGATCCAAGGCATAAAGACAATTGCACATGGACAGAAACTTGTAGGAAACTAGAAACAAAATATTGAAGGCTTGAAATCTGAGATTTGAGGCATCCTTCTTTCTCTTGTGACTCAAGTTTTGAGCTTGTTAGAGTCACTTCCTCTTCTTCATTCAGCTCTGGTTTTGGGCATGTTAGAGCTGGTTCTTCTTCCTTAATTGCTGGTTTAAATTTTGAACATTGTAGAACCAACAGTTTTCCTTCTTTGGCTCAGGTTTTGATCATATTAGAGCCAATCCTTTGCATTTCTGAAGTTCATGTTTTGAGCATGTCTGAACCTCTCGTTTCTTTCTGCTTTTGGAACATTTTCTCTTTTTCTTTGAAAACATAACATAGCAATGGTATTTACAATGGAAATGGAAACTGGAAATTGGAAATCAGCAGAAGTAGTGTTTGAGCATCCTACCATTGACAGGACCCCCAAACAGCTCTGAACCATCTAAATCTTGTAGAAAAAAGGCATTTGGACCCACAGTGGCCTAGATGATGTAGGGACCTTGCTACAAACTGTCAAACTTGTCGTGCTTTCCTTTGTCCTCTCTCCTTGAGTCCCACTTCAGAACTTTATCTCCAATTTTGAAATCAGAAGCTTTGGTTCTTTTGTCAAATAACTTCTTTATATTTTCCTGAACCTTTAGAGCTCTGTTATAGACCTCTTCCCACGTTTGTTGGAGATGAATTGTTTGGTTTATTCTCCTCACCATGCTATCTTCTCCTGTCTGTATCTCTTGGACAAGTTTGATCACTGATATTCCAAGGCTGGTTGGAAACACTGCTTCTATTCCATAGACGAGCTGATATGGTGACATGCCAATGGATTTCTTGGTTGTAAGCCTGTTAGCCCACAAAGCATGCACTAACTTGTTATGCCACAACTTTTTGTTCTCTTCCAGCAGCTTTTTGATGATAGTCACCAGGCTCTTGTTTGATGATTCAGCTAATCCATTGCCCTGAGGGTAATAGGCAGTTGAATGACCAAGTACTATTTGATACCTGTGACAAAAATCAACCATTTTCTTGGATCCAAAAGTAGCAGCATTATCAGTGATTATTTTTCTTGGACAACCAAACTGAGAGAGGATATGGCCTTTTAGGAACCTAATGATGACTGAATCTATGGCATTCCTAGTAGGTATGGCCTCTATCCACTTAGTGAAGTAGTCTATGGCTGTTAAGATCCATTTGCGTTGTGCAGACGAAGCGGGGTGAATTTCTCCTATGAAATATAGGCCCCATTGCAGAAAGGGACCTTCAACAGTGATGGGTTGCAGATGTAAGGGGAGGAGCTTTCTTTTGCCTTCAAAAATCTAGCACTTGTGGCAGGCAATTATAATCTTATGGATATCATTGAAGAGTGTAGGCCAATAGTAGCTAGCTCTGAGTATTTTGTTTTCAGTGGCTTTCCAGTTCAGGTGGCCGCCACACTCTCCTGCATGGAATTCTTGTTTAATCCTTTCTGCTTCAGACTCAGGAAAAAATTTAAGCAATATGCCATTTGCATTCTTCTAGTATAAACATTCATTCAGACTACAATAGATTATGGCTTTTAGTTTTAAGAATCTGGCCTTGGTCTTTGATAGTTCAGGAGGGGTATTGAGGTGTGTAAGCACATATAGAATGTCATAATACCAAGGAGAGCTTTGAAAATTCTCCTCAACAGTGGGATCAGGCAATCCTTGCTACTCATCCAAGGCATCTACCATGTTAATGTCAAGGGCTTGTAGATTTGATTCAGCTATTAGTCGAGCTATGCCCTGACCTTTGATCAGTTTGGTGGGTTTTATCTCAAGGTCGTATTCTAAGATCACAACAATCCATTTTCCCCTCTTCCCATCTGGGTCTTGGGACAAGATATCTTTGGCCACTATGCTAGGCACATAGGCTATGGTGTGGGAATGCAGAATGTGCACCCTAAAGTCCTTCAAGGCCTTGACTAAGGCATAGGCTTGTTTTTTGATTATGTTGTATTTCAAGGGTGCATCTCTGAGAGATTTTCTGAAGAAAGAAATGGGTTGTTCCATTCCCTCTGGATTTTTCTGCAGCAGAACTGCAGCTACTATATGCTCAGATGCAAATGAGAAAATCAGAAAATATTTTGAGAAATCAGGGCTGATTAGGACAAGGCCCCGAGTGAGTGAAAGTTTTACTGATTCGAAATATTTTTTGGCCTCTACAGTCCATTTAACTCTCGCACCTTTCTTCAACATGTTTGTCATATTCCTAAGTTGTTCAGCTAAGTTGGGAATAAACCTCCTGAGGAAGTTGATCTTCCCAATGAAGGACTGTAATTCTTTGATGTTTCTTGGGTGTGTGATTTGTAGCATTCCCTCAACTCTTTGTGGGTCTATCCTAATTCCCTTCTCAAATATGATGTGGCAAAGAAGCTTACCTTATTACAACCCAAATACAGTCTTTTTAGGATTCAATGACAGACCGAACCTTCTACATTTTTCAAAGGCCTTTCTTAGATGTTTTAGATGTTCTTCTTCAGTCTTGGAATAAGCTGTTATGTCATCCAGGTAGATGACAATGAAGTGTCCTATCTCATCGGAAAAAGCTATATCCATCGCTCTTTGGAAGGTTGCACCAGCGTTCATCAGTCCAAAGGGCATTTTAACATACATAAAGGTGCCCCATGGAGTGGTAAAGGTTGTCTTGAGTTGGTCTTCTGGGATTACTAAGACTTGGTTGTAACCTGAAAAACCATCTAGCAGGGAGACCCTTTTTGAGCCTACTACCCTCTGAAGAATGTGTTCCATTTTTGGCAAAGGGTAATTGTCTTTGAGTGAGGCTCTATTACGATTCCTGAAATCTATGCATAATCTGATCTCACCTGTTTTCTTTCTCACAGCTACAAGGTTTGAGACCCAATCAGAAAACCTCACAGGGACTATTATGCCTGCCTCATACATCTTCTTAATCTCTTTTTCAACTGTAGTCAATTGCTTTGGGTTTATTCTGTGAAGTTTTTGTCTAAAGGGCTTTTGATTTTCTTTCAAAGGTATTTTGTGTTGTATGATGTTTGTGTCATAGGCCTTCAAGTCCTGATAGCTCCAAGCAAACACGTCGATGAATTCTTTGAACAAGGAAATGTATTTCTTCTTCATGTCTACCGGCAAGGACTTAGCCAACTTAATCATTTTGGGTTCGTCTTCAGTGCTTATGTTGCATTCTTTGACGTCAGAATCTACATGTTCTATAGTGGAATTTTTTGCTACATAATCAAAGTCAAAAAGGTCCTCTAAAGATGCCAGACCTTGAGGTATGTTCTTATCTTTGGCCTGCAACACCTCTACTTCTTCACTATCCGTGTTTTCACATTTTTCGTTTGGATTTCCAATCTGTTCGTTCAAGGTGTTTATTTCTATGTTACAGGCTGGTTCTTCTTCATCTGAGGACTCTTCACTTAGGCAGCTATTGTCAGATTTAGAGTCTGAATCAAAAAAATCAAACTCGTTTTTGCCTATTAGGAAATCCTCAATCTGTTTATCCCCTTCAAAAACCTGCCAGTATTTTTCGTTATCTGGCATTGCAGGTCTGAATTTGGTCTGTATTATGATTTTCTAGTCACTTGGAGTCTTAGCGTATGCATTGGCTAGGCAAGATAATCCATTTGCAATGATGTTTTGACTCCTAGGAACAAACACTAATTCATATTCTACAAATTTTTTCAACATATCCACAACATCGTTCCTATATGCTCTCAACCTAGGGTGTTTGGTTGTGTATTCACCGTTTATTTGTTTTATAACCAACTCAAAGTCCCCCTGCATGGCTATCCCGCGGGCTCCTATTTTCTTCAACAATTTTAAGCCTAGGATAAGAGCCTCATACTCTACAATATTATTTGTACATTTGAAATGAAGGTTGCAGGCATGGCTCTCAGCATATTCACTCTCTGTGTTATGTAGCCACACCCCTACTCTAGCAGTTCTCTTGGTGCATGACCCATCAAAGTAAATTTCCCACAGGGGTCCATTGTTCGTTTTATCATCAATTTCCTCCCTATCATGTGTTTCACTGGTCTATCGTATTACGGGTTCTGCATTATGCTGTGGAGGGTTTCATTCCTCGTGTGGTATATGAGTTTGTGAGGGGTGACTAATCAGTTGATTGCATTCTATTTCTGGTTTACTTTGAGTTGTCATTTCAGTGCACTGTCTAAGGTTTTCTTCTTCATGTTCCTCTAAGTCGAGAGTAGCCATTATGTTAAGGTCCATAGTCTCAACCCCTCTGTTTGTATCTATGTTTTCTAATTCTAGCTCTCCCAAATATTCATCATTGCAGAAGATAAAGGAGTCCAAGTCTGTGTGTACATATTAAAGAGGAGAATTTTCAGGCTTTTCAGGGCTACTAACTAGGAATTTCATTTGTGCCTCCCTGTACATTCTTCTAAGTTGGCTAAAAACAAGAATTGTGGCATAAGCCCCATCCATCTGCATTGTTCCTTGCAGCTTGGCTCCCCATGACCTTGACTGCAACATACCATACTTAGGTGGCACATCTGCCACCACAACATCCATGACCATACATTTTTCTGGAATCTGGGTTAGGCTTACACATAAATCTTTGATCAGGCCAAGACAGTTTACTCTGCTAGAGTCAAATGAATATAGATCTTTATAGGGACGGGTTATCTCTAGGCCTAATCTCTCCATAACTATCTTAGGCATCAGGTTGTGTGAGGCCCCAGAATCATGCATTGCATTTTGGAGGATCTTATCATGGACATTGAGACTAATATAGAAAGGGGGCACTACCCCTTCTTGAAATTTCCCTTCAATCTTGGGACCAAACAGAAGGGCTAGTTGATCATCACTCAAATTGACAGTGTCACTACTTTCACCTATGTTCAAATCTTTTAAAATTTGGCCTTTATATACATCTTGAGTGGCCAACTCAGAGAGTGGGACAGAGATTTTAATTTTTGCAATCTCACTTTCTAGATTGAACGTGGATTGAATCTTTGGAATGTTCGACTCTGTTTTGTTAGTCACTGCCTTGGTGACTGAATCAGTGGGCTGATTCTCACTATGTACAATGTTAGAAATTGTTTTATCAGGAGCACTAGTTGTAGTGCTAGTGCTGCTAGTTGGTTGGCTTTGTTTATCAGTGTTTTGGTTGTCTTTCTCTTTGTTTTTCCCAGAACTCTCAGCTGCTGATTTGTCATTTTCAGCAGTCACTTTAGAAGTTTTCTCAGGCCTTTTCTTGATGGTAACCTCAGAAACATTTGGTTTGGCAGCGTCTAGGCTCTTTTTGCTTCTAAGTCCATATTTCTCTCTGACCTGCATGATGGCATCTTCGAATCCTAGTCTGTAATTCTCAGATTCCAATCTTCCCTCATCCCAATATGAGGGTGAGGTTTGATCTTCTTCTGTGGAATAGCTGTGGATTGAGTTTTCGACTTCAAACATGTTTATTGTGTTCCCCTCAGACTCTTCTATGATTCCCTCATCTTCATCAAGAAATTTCTCTTGGAATGGGGGAATAACTTGCTGATATGATTCTCTTTGTCTGTTGGGAGTGGTATTGTTTCTTATAAAGTTTTGGTTCTGTTTATGGTTTTGATTTATGTTTTGGTTACTAACTGTGACAACCATTTTTTCCATCATTTTTTGTATCTTTTCCATGTTTTTGGATATGCGATCATAATTGGGGTCTAATGTGGAGGCTACATTGTCATCTCTATATGTTACCCTTTTCTCAGCTCTCAATCTTGCTCTCTTCTCAATTAGATTTGCCTCTACAATCACTGCTCCTTTTTGCATGTCTTCCAACGTGTTTTAATCCCTCTACCTAAGCTGGTAGGCCATATCAGCATCCAAGCTTTCAGGGTATTTCACTAGCACCATACCTTGGGGAGGTTTCATGTGTGGTGGAAGAGCATTATAAATGTTGTTAAACCTTGTAGAGTAGTCCTGGACACTCTCTCCTACGTTTCTTTTCAGGTTCTTGTATTCTGCTAGGATTTGGAGAGGGTTAGCCTTAACTTCCAATTTGTTTATGAAGGTCTGATATAAAGCAGGAAGGTCTTGGATACTATTAGGAGGTAGGCTTTTGAACCATTTCTTCACATCACCTCCTAAGCTTTGGGCAAAGATTCTCATTTTGACTGTATCATCATCTATTTCCATGTAGTCAAAAGTATCTTCCATCCCATCTACATGGTGTTGAGCCATGGTGGGCTCTTTTGCAGTGAAGTGTGGGATCTTTGATTGATAATCATTGGGTAAGGGTACTAGAGGCTGGGGTAAAACCAGAGGCGCGTACCAGGCTACCATGATGGTGTTTTGTGGAGGTAAGGGGTTAACTTGAGTAGCTGGTATATGGATGACAGAGATGTTATGACCAGCAGAAGACTGATGAGAAGACCTAGGATGATTGAGTCCCAAGTTTTGAATGAAGTGAATATTTGGGGGTGTGGATGGAGGGGTCTATCTATCCCAAAGGTGCTCACCACTATGAGGTGATGAAATTGAAGGCTCAAGGTCTGGATGGTCTAGAACACTGAATGACCTAGTTCTTAGTAATCTTCTTGGTAGGTCTAGGTCGAAAGGTGGGACTAGTAGAGCTGTAAGGTCTTCTGGTGTAGAGTTAGCTCTATGGATATGTCTAGAAATAGTTGATTTTTTAGGTGTAGGAGATATCTTGAGGATTCTCTCAGGGTTGTCAACTATTTCAGGTGGGTTTGGATTGGGATAAGCTCTTGTGTGAATGGTTCTTGAAGCTAGAATGTTGTTTTCTAACCAAGCAGCTTAACCCTACTTGTTACTTCTATTGTGGTTTGATGTGGTAATGGGCTCTGGTCTCCCAGTGGAATCTTATGTGAACCAAGATAATCAACACGCCTACTGATCGCCAGTGGATTTTTTTAATCGTTTAGGAGCTATGGAGTCGCCAGGTGGAAGGTTTAGGATGTTTCTGGAGGGTAAACTATCCACCACAGTGCTTATGAGATGTCCCTTTTCAAGGATATCCTCAAAACACAGCAAACTCTAACCAGAGATTAACTGGGAGGGCTTTTACCAGATATGTCACCTCTGAAAGAGTCTGAGATCTGGAGGCTACCTGGCCCTTTCTAGACTCTGTCTAAGAGCGTAGGAGAAACACAACAAATGGTATATAGGTTGATCTATGAATAGGAGTGTTTAACTACCAACCTAACCAGAGATTATAGGTTTCTAAGGTTTTTATGATGTAGTAATATGGAAAATACTCAGAAGTTTCCCCAGCGGAGTCGCCATTATGTTGGGGTTCCCATGTTTTGGCAAGCTTAGCAATACCAAAAGATGAGACAACATCAAACCACTTTCAGACCTTAGGATCTAGCCCTCCTAAGTCCAGAGAGGGGTCTCTCTATGATTGTCAAAGGTATATGTCTTGGAAGTTCAAGGTTTAAGATATTAGGCTAGTTATAAGGCTCGGAGTTTGTTTGTTTGATTGTTTGTTTGGTTGTTGGGAATTAGGAAAGAAGGGTTCAATATAAGACAAGGCTGAGCAAAGAGTTATTTAGGCAAAGGAGAGATAATTCCAGGGAACACTCAAGACCATTGGGCAATGGAGTCGGGAAAGGGTTTGCTTACTAATCAATATACAGGCTTTCAGTTGGGCTAGTCATCTAAAGCATTGGATCTTAAAGATGATAGTGTGGCATGGACTGGTAAGAGAGGAGGAAACAATAAAGTTTTAGAACACAAAGTTAAAGACCTAAGATCAGAGAGAGACTTTGAACTCTCAATGCTTCGGCCTCCAGCTGAAGGGATCTTAGAAAAATTCAATTAACTGAAAAGGATCCTAGTGAGATAGAGACAGAGTTCTAGACCTCCCAGTGTTCCCAATTCATTCAATTAAATCCTAACAAGAACATATAAGAATAGATTCCTATAATTCATACATCAGCTAGTAGGCAATGAAATCCACTACACTAGTTAAATTAACTGAAATCAATTCTTAGATAACACATTTAGTAGAAAACATTAAAGGCAAGGAGAGCAGAAAGATAGGGCACCTAACAAGGGTAAATCCTATGCCAGATTTCTTATGCGAGCCAGTATAAATGAAATGAAATGAAATAAAACACAAAGACAGAAAAACATCACCGCAGCTTTAGATCAGGATCCAAAGAAATGTGCTTGTCATATTAAAAAACAACACCAGTCAGGTACAACATTACCAATAGCTTGATATTCAGTCTGAAAACATCTTCCTTAGCCTATCTTACAACTTTACATAAAGAATATGTCTCAAAAGAAACATCTTGTAATTATCTGATAACTGATCCACCAACAACCTTTACAATGAGTTCCTTCATGAATTTTATAGCTTAAGAGAGCAGAGGAGGTAGGTGAAAAACTAAATGCAGCATTAAAACCCAAAAGAGGAAGAGAGATGGGGCCTTCGTTCTGCTTTAAATTCTGAGCATGTATTTTCTGATACTCTTTGGATGAAAGAGTGGTCCTTGTCAGGCTTCCATTTACTCAAGGTATGTCTCTGGTGTACTTTGCTGCAGCACTCTGGTGAACTAAACAAAAAGGTAGAATAATGATGCTAAGGTCTGCCACACTGTGTAACAAATGCTTCTGATAGCATAGGACTGCTGTTAGGGCTGGAATTTCCTCAGGAACACAATATAGAATGGAGATAGTATGGGCACTTCGTCCTTTGTGGAAAGGACATACTGCTGATGTGAAACCTTGATAGTATTGTTTTCTACACGCTGGGCCTTCCATGCGATCCGTGATGTCTTTGAACTAGTACCTTTGCCTTCTAAATCCCTGAAAAAGGCCCAAAAATCTTCTATTACATGCCTTGAACTCTCTGTTGTTCCAGTGCTGTCTTTGTTTGTGAAATCTGAGCTATAATGGTGCCAGAGAGGTTTTGCAGAGTTTGAAATCTATCCTTTGATGAAATTTATGTTGCAGACACCTTTCTGGACATTTCTCGTAATGTCGAGCTCTAAATTCAACTTCTTCTGTGCACAGTGTCACCACAACAGCGTATATGAATCATGGAGTTTTTCCACCTGCCTGTAACCCTAAAAAACACGAAAACAAATTAAGAAACCATGCATTGGGGATGGTGATGTGGATGACTGCAAAAATGGCAACGTGGCATGGATGTAGACGATGAATACAGCAGCTACTGTGGAGGAAAAACATGAATCAGCGGGAGATGCATGGGAACACGTCGAGACAGATAGTTTAACGTAAAAAACTAAAATTTGACCTATGAACGGAATATATGAAGGGACGAGCGGAAAATGTTATTAAACACATGGAATGGGCAACGTGGCAGGACGCAGTGATGACGGGGCTGACTTTAAATCTGGACCGTCCGATCTCAGGAGGATATCGACGACTGAAAATGTGTCGAAGGGTGATGGATAGTGGGCCAGGGGTATGGTTGCCTTGGTTTAACTCCCATGCATCTTCGCGGCACGATGACCGTTGGATGGAGGATCATATACTGGACGGTGTATAGCGATATCGCGTTGGGGAAAACGCCGAACTTTAATGCGTGATGGGGGGGCGATTTTCAAACAATGCTCGGGACACGCGGAATGCAATGAATGGAATCGCTGTGAAATGGGAAATACTGCTCAAACTCCAAACATGGTGCAATATAAACCAGCGGTTTTGCACACTACTCGGGCGCGGCAACCACCGAGCAGTGAAATACGGACCATCGGATTAGCAGGTTGATCGGACGGTTGATAATGCGCCCAATACAGATTTGTGATAAGCACCTTTCACCTTGGCGCTTGGTCTTGCCATCGGGTCACGTGGAGGAAAAGGGTGAAAGGGCTAGGGCCGAAAGGTGCTAATCCCACATAATGTGGAAAATGGGTTTTTGGGCCATTTTCAATGAAATCCAAGGCCAGGGAAAGTTAACGATAGAGGTAATAAGGGTTTTTACAGGTTTTGAGAGGGGGAAAAAGTGACTTAGAAGGTTTAAGGGGGATTTTGGGAGGATTTAGGAAGAATGGGGGAAATTTGACAAGGGGGAAAAAGGGTTAAAATGGGGCATTCTGCAGGGATAAAAGGGGCAAATGTACGCCTTTTGGAGCACAATTTTTTGCAGATCAGTGAGACTTTCTAATGGATACAGTAGTTAGGATCCTTACAATGGTAGTGGACACATAGAGGCTTCAAGGATGATGTGTTTTCAAGAGAAATGCATTCCTTGAAGGCTCATAAAAAGAATTAGCCCCTTGCTTACTTGTCAAGAAATTTATAGGGGGCTAACAGTTGGAAGTGTTTATGGTGGGGTCCGAGAGTAAATCACAATCGCAATCGGGAAGAAGAGTGAAGTGCTACATAATGGGATTTTCCGATTGCAATTGGGGATATGCGATTAACCGCATCAGGAAATTGAAAAAAGTGAAAGCGGGGTTATGTGGCGATCGAGTGATCGGATCGGCGATGCGATGCGATCGCATCGGAGGTGGGTCAATCGAGAGTTGGCTCAATCAGGAGTAACTCAATCGGGAGTAACTCCATCGGAGGTGACTCAATTAGGAGTTGCGATTTAAATCATGTGATCGGATCGGGGGAAAGGGTTGCGATTGAAAAACTTTAAGATTTAATTATAAAGTTTAAGGGACCAAACGAGAAAAGGGGGGGTAAGGTTAGGCTTCGGGGATTTTTATTCACTTACGCATATTTTCCAATCCAAAAGTCAGTTTGGGGAGTATAATATACCGTTGGAAAGCTTTTTTGGGATATTTCTGATGGACATACTTAGAACATGATTCTGTGCTGAAAATACTGTAGAAAACACTTCTGAAAGGCAGAGTGATGGCTTTGTGGAGATAGCAGCTTCTGAAGTTCAACTTATTACATATGAAGAGATAAAATTACATAATAAATGACAATAAAGGCAAAGTGTCATGTTTTCACCTCAAAACATGTTTTGAGGTGAAAATTACATCAAGCTTAATAGAACAACTCTTTGATTTTTCCAGATACTATGCCTTTGAGTTTATTTGATCTCCTCATGACCTTGCTGATATTTATTGACACTTGACTCATTAATTTGACCATTATGAGGCCCTAGAACCTAATGAAACCAACCCTATGACCTAATAATATGAATTGGGAGTAAAATTGAATCATGAATGAAGACCATAGAGAGGAGAACCAACAAGTTTTACATGAGGGGAAACTGATGAAAGACCACTACCATCAATGAATCCATGACCTATGGAATGATGAAAATTTATGGTATGGGACTCCTAATGTGAAAATGCAAAAGAGTAAGTTTTATCATTGATGGAAATATGACCAAACTAACACTAACACTTAATATCAGCAAAAACAAATTTTCTTAAAGCACTTCAAAAAAAAAAAAAAAAAACACCTATTTTAAGTATTTATTTCCACACAAGTCAAGAATAATCTAGATCTTAATTTGTTTAATTTGTTTATCCAACCATTTTCATATCAGGTTGGTATTAGAGCACTAGCTTGCTTTTTTTTCTTGAAAGGTGTTTAACAGTGCAAAGAATTTACTGTTTGAAAATTAACTGTTGCTTACAAGTTTAATTTTACTAGAGGTGAAGGGAAAGATAATGTTAGCTAAGTCCAGAAGAAGGGCTGAAGGCATTATCCTTACCCAAAGGACCTCAAGACAACCCTTGAATCATAAGAGGCTTTGTTTGCAAAAGGTTGCTTAAAGAAGAGCTTGACTCTATAGCCATTGCATTCATAAGCTTTGTCAATTGTTTTTGAAAGCTTTGTGAATTACTGTTGAAGTTCTTTAGTTCATTTTCATAAGATGAAAACTTCTTCAAGTGAGGTTTCAAAATCCTCCTCATTCACAAGATTCTTCGATGAATACATGAAGCTAGACTTCTACATCCTAAAGGATAGAATGCAAATTCTGTTTGAATATAGAAAGGAAATCACTAGACTTTGTGATCAATTGGCTACTATGAAGCAAGAGAAGGAAGGACTTCTCCAAAGAATGCATGAGATGGAGATGTAGCTCCATCAATCCCAAGAGGCCTTAACCAAACAAATGTGTAAAGCAAAGGTAAATCACTCAAATTTGTCTTCAATTTCCTCTTTAGAAATATGTGTTGGTTCATTTTTAAATAACACTAGAGGTATAGGGTCCAAATTGATGTTAAAAATGGGCTATGAAGGAAAGGGTTTAGGAAAACATGCACAAGGCATGATTGATCCTATTTTGTTTGAGGAGAGGCCTAATAAATTTTGTCTTGGTTATGTTCAATCTTATGGAGAAAACTCTAAAGCCATGAAGGCATTTTAGGAAACTTCAAAAAGAACTTTTGTCGCAAGTTCTAACCCACGAACATGTCAAGTTTGTTTTCAAGTTTATTGCCATTGTTTGAAGCCTATGTTGCAGAAATATGTGTGTATACATGCAGCTTATGGCGAACATGAGAGTTTTAACAACTATCAAGACAAGAACACTGATGTTAGTCTTCAAAAGAAAGCTGGAACCTTTACAAGTTCATCTCCTCATGAAGGAAAAAAATATGGACATGCAAAGAAGCAATTGAGGTATAATTCTTCCCATATTCAAGTTGATTATGTTTCTGATAAGCATGACAAATATGCATGCTTGAATGGAAGGACAAGTTTTTGTTCCTATTTTGGTCTATGTAACCATGATTTTTCAAAATGCTGGAAGAGGATGAAGGCATATGAGAAATAGTTGAAGCAAAGGCAACTTGCAAAGAAGGTGCAAAAGACTTGCACACATTGCCAGAAAAAGCGAAATTTAATTTCCCAATGTTGGACATTGCATCCAACTAATCATCCCAAACATTTGAACCAAGTGGATAGAAAGATTGGCGAAAGTGGAACCAAAGACTCCATTATTGATGTGAGAACATATGTTTCACATGAAGAATATTTTCAGCGGAAAAAATCACCATGGAAGTGGCTTGGTAAGAAGTGGTTTGACTTCTTAACTCAATAAGACATACATTCATTTGTACATATGAAAATTTTAGTCATGTATGCATTTCTGTTGTAATCTCATGTTCGTTTGAGCCACCTTGGATCGACGATCAAGGAAATGATTTCCAGCTACCTTCTATTGAAGAATTCTCGCCAAAAAGTTTTGGGTGAGTTCAAGGAAGATAGTTCTTGATAGGAGGACAAGTGCATCCAAGAGGGTAAGGGTTGGCTACCTTCAATTATGGTTCAAAGGCACTAAGACATGCAAGGAAAACTATATGGAGGCTGGAAATGTGAGGGTGTTGTACTCTCATCTACTGAACAAATCAGTATATCAGTCTTTTGGGGTCCAAAAGATTCCCAATGGGGAGGTGTGATCAGATTTGGATCAAGCACCTAAGTGATAGCTCAAATTTCAAAGCATTAGGAAGTGTGTCGAACTTGAGCGACCAAATAGATCTTGTCTTCCTGATTTCGGCGTCATGAACGGTTCGAAAAACCGACACCGTATGAAGAAATTATCGTGATTTGAAAAGCCCAGTAAACTGCAATTTCTAGCTTTTGACTGGGTTTTTGGAAATTAAAAAAAAAAGAATATTCTAGGGAATATTCTTGGAATATTCCTTAAATTATTCCATGGAATATTCCTTTTGGACTAGTAACAAGCTGACAAGTGTCATGATATAACTGGGTAGTTGATTGTACAAATTTTTAAATGGCCAATAGGGAGGTGCCACGTGCCCAATAGGGAGGCTGCCACGTGGCCCTTAAATGGTATGTTAAAATTTTGTTTGGACTCTGCTGGAGTTGATCATGCAACCTACCGTTGATAGTACCCACGCCTTACTGATCGGGATACACAATGGCTCTTAACCATAAAGTATTGCAACATATAATAATTAAAGACTAAGGTTTTCACATTTGGGGGTTCGGAGGGGCCAGCCCTTCCCCACATGAACATTTCCCATGGTCCAAGGACTAGAACCCCAACCGTTAACTGAGACAGCCAGCATTCTAGAGTTATGCAATAGCTAGTTCGCTGACGTTTTCTCCGCAGCAGTTATTACACCTCCCTCGTTACGTTCACATGCTATGGAAGTTAATGCCATCCCTGACAACTTGTTAGAAAATTATATATAACAGAGCAATGCAACACATAAAATATGCGGAAAACACAAGCACAAAAAACACATAAAACCAGAGAGACACAGATATACGTGGTTCACCCAGTTTGGGCTACGTCCACCCCGAACAACTAGTCCTTCCTTTCTATTATCCAGCAAAATGAAGAGACACAACCTACAACAGATCCGATGTAATATCCTCTATTCTCTCTCACAGTCTCCCTATCTGTTTCTCACTCTAAGAATACACATACAATACACAGCCACAATACAATACCCTCATACAAAGGGAGGGGTTGCTTTCTAGGGTAAAAACCCTAAACTAAACATAACTTCTACCATCAGATCATCTGCCTAATGAATGGCCCATATTGACTAGAAATTACTATACTTTTACAAGGAAATTTTACATCTATTTTTAGCTTCGGGGGCGCTTCCCCAAAAACCCCCTGCCATGGGGGGGCTTCATAAAGTCGTATCCGCCCCCCCCAGACCCCCTAGGTAGCAATTAATTACGGGAAGCATTGCCGCCCCCATTAAGGTACAGGGGTCCAACGTTGTGATACAAAATAAACAATATAATCAGGCTCCACACCCAACAATCTCCCACTTGGAGACTAATTGTAGCAACTCCACCGCTGCTTCATTTGCTGGACAATGACTACTCTTTAGACCTGGTTGTTTCTCATCTTCATCTTCATCCTTGAAGACAAATTTAATCTGAGCACGTTCTCAATTTCTCCCTGGTTACAACTTTTGTTAGCATATCTGTAGGATTCTGGCTAGTGTGTATCTTTTCTAGCTTCAACTGTCCATCTTCCAATACTGAACATATGAAATGGTACTTGAGCTGTATGTGTTTAGTCCTGGAATGAAATGCTGAGTTCTTTGCAAGATGAATGGCACTTTGGCTATCATTGTATAATGTGCCCATATCATGCTTCTTACCCAATTCATCCATAAACCTTTGTAACCAAATCATTTCCTTACTAGCCCCTGTAGCAGCAACATACTCTGCTTCTATTGTTGAAAGTGCAACAACACTTTGGATTTTTGAAAACCAACTTACAATTGTTGCACCTACAGTAAATACATATCCTATAGTGCTCCTCCTGTTATCTCTGTCACATGCCATATCTGCATCAACATATCCTTGTAGATCAATGTTTGAACCACCAAAGCATAATGCTTGATTTGTGGTACCTCTCAAATATATGAGAATCCATTTCACTGCCATCCAATGTTCTTTTCCTGGATTGTTCATATACCTGCTTACAACTCCCATTGCATGTGCAATATCAGGCCTTGTGGAGACCATTGCATACATTAAGCTTCCAACTACTGATGCATATGGAACTTTAGACATGTAGTCCATTTCTTCTTCGGTCTTGGGGCACATCTCCTTACTAAGTTTGAAATGGCTAGCAAAAGGTGTACTAACTGGTTTTTCATTCTACATATTAAATATTTTCAGCACCTTTTGTATGTACTCATTCTAAGACAGTGTTAATTTGAAATTTTTCCTGTCTCTTGTTATTCTCATACCAAGGATTTGTTTTGCAGCTCCCAAATCCTTCATTGCAAATGAATTTTCCAATTTTCTTTTGAGCACATTTATTTCCTACATGTTAGACCCTACAACAAGCATGTCATCTACATACAATAATAATATAATATAGTTGCCATCATTTTTCTTTTTCATATAAACACAATGATCAGAGTGACATCTAGTATAACCTTGTTTAGACATAAACCTGTCAAATTTTAGATACCACTGCCTTGGAGCCTGTTTTAAGCCATACAAGCTCTTCTTTAACCTGCACACTAATTTTTCTCTCCCTTTGACCTCATATCCTTCTGGTTGCTGCATATAGATTTCTTCCTCCAAATCGCCATGGAGAAATGTTGTCTTTACATCTAACTGTTCAAGATGTAAATATTCCGCTTCTATAAGACTTAAAATAGTTTTGATTGAAGTCATCTTAACAATAGGAGAAAATATTTCATCAAAATCAATACCTTTCTTCTGTGCAAACCCCTTCACCACAAGTCTAGCTTTGTACCTCTGTTTTCCTCCATCTTCTTCCTTCAGCCTGTAAACCCATTTATTCTACAATGTAGTTTTACCTGCAGGCAACCTGACTAAGTCCCAAGTCTAGTTATGCATTAAGGAGTCCATCTCTTCTTCCATGGCTAGCTCCCACTTCTTCCTGCTTTCAACCTGCATTGCTTCTTCATAACATTCGGGTTCACCAGAATCAGTCAACAATAAATAATATAATGAAGGAGAGTATCGTTTAGGGGGTCTACTTATCTTGGTAGATCTTCTAACACCACTTTCAAGTGTTTGAGGTGCTTGTTGCTGTTGTGGTGGTTGTTGTTGTTGTGGCTCTTGATTATTATTATTTTTAGGCACCTTTAAATTTTCTGTGATCTCATCAAGAACTGTGTATTATTTGTTTTCTTTTTCCTGTTCCTTTTCCTGCAACTCATTCTCATATAATACCTTTTCATTGAATATTACATCTCTTCTCCTAATTATTTTGTGATTTTCATAATCATATAAGTGATAACCAAAATCATTAACACCATATCCAATAAAGGTACATTTCTTTGATTTTGCCTCAAGCTTTGTTCTGTTTTATTTATTAATATGGACAAAGGCCTCACATCCAAAAGGATTTAAAAAAAAATAGTTTACCTTTTTACCTGTCCATGCTTCCTCTGGAATACCACCATCCAAGTAACTTGAAGGCCCTCTGTTTATTAGATAAACAGTAGTATCTACAGCATCTGCCCAAAATTTTAAAGGCAATCCTGCATGCAATCTCATGCACCTTACACAGTCCATGATTGTTCTGTTCATCCTTTCTGACACACCATTTTCTTGTGGTGTTCTTGGAACTATCTTCTCTCTACGAATTCCATGCTCTGAACAGTACCTATCAAAATCTTTGCTGCAATATTCACCTCCATTGTCTGATCTGAGACACTTCAACTTCTTTCCTATCTCAATCTCAACCAAAGCTTTCCATTTCTTGAAAGTATCAAATACATCAGATTGATTCTGAATACAATAAATCCAAGTTTTTCTAGTTGCACCATCAATAAAAGTAACATAATAGTGAAAGCCACCAAGAGATGATACCTGAGCAGGTCCCCATACATCTATTTGGACAAGATTTAATTTTTCGCTCTTCTTTTCTTTCCCAACTCTGAAAAATCTGACTCTTTTGTTTTCAATAAATGCAATTCTCACAAAAATCCAAATCAACGTCATTCTTCAAACCTGGCAACAAATTTCTTGAGTGAGGAATCTTCATCCCCTTCTCACTCATGTGTCCGAGCCTATGATGCCATAATGCCGCATCTACTTCTTTGGAAGTTAAAACATTAATAGATTTATAAATACCATTGCATAAATACAATGTACCAACCTTTTCACCTTTTGCTATTACCAGTGCTCCTTTGGTGACCTTCCAAGTTTTATCCATGAAAGTTGTCACACAACCTTCACTACCTAACTGCCTTGCTAAAATCAGATTTTTCTTCAGATCTGGAACATGCCTTACCTCCTTTAAAAGCCATTGGTTTCTATTCTTTTGTTTTACAAGAACCTTACCCATTCCAACAATTTTACAAGGTTTATCATCATCCAAACGAACTTGTCCAAAATCTCCTTGAACATAGTCATGAAAATATTTCTTATCAGGGGTGGCATGGAATGAGGCCCCTAAATCTACAACCCAAGAATCAGTAACATTTTCGAAATAAAGAATTAAAGCATCTTGTAACACATCACTTGTCACATTTTTTTCATGATTGTTTTCTTGTTGTGCGTCTCCTTATTTTCCCTTCCGAGATCTACAGTCTTTCTTCAGGTGTCCTTTCTTTCCACATTTCAAGCACATTATCCCCGATCTGGACTTGGATCTACCTTTCCTTGATTTACTGTGATATCCAAGCTCTTTTCTCTTTCCATTTTTCTTCCCCTAGACTCTGCACTCAAAGCATTACCCGATGTCTCACTGAAGATTTCCATCGCATTTCCTCACTAAGGATAGCACCGACAACATCATCAAAATTTAAAGTACTAGATCCAGAGACAGAGTTACTAATGGCCATAACTAAACCGTTCCAACTTTCTGGAATGAGCATAGAAATAAAAGAGCCCTAAATTCATCATAAAAGTTTACCCCTACAAAACTTAAATGACTGGTAACTGTATTAAAATCATTTAAATGGTCTACAACAAATCCACCTTCCGACACCTTCATATTAAATAAATGTTTTGTGAGGAGTACCTTGTTTGAGGCCGAGGATTTTTTATATAATTTCGCCAATGCCTTAATCAAACCCTCTGTTGTTGTTTCCTTTGAAATATTCAAGGCTACTGATGCTGCAAGGCACAACTATACTGTTCCGAGTGCCTTTCTATCGAGAATCTCCCATTCTGAGTTTGTCATAGCCGTTGGCTTCTTTGTTTTTCCGCTCGATGGTAGGTACATATCTTTCTAATACAGATAATCTTCCATCTTCATCTTCCACAGCAGGAAGTTTTGGCTGTTGAATTTCTCGACCCTAAACTTACCATCTTCTGCCATTGCTCCCACTCGAACCAGGAACCCTTCTCTCCTGCGAGTTTATCAGCAAAATAGAACTTCGGCTCTGATAGCAGTTGTTAGAAAATTATATATAACAGAGCAATGCAACACATAAAATATGCAGAAAACACAAGCACACAAAACACATAAAACAGAAGAGACACAGATATACGTGGTTCACCCAGTTTGGGCTACGTCCACCCCAAACAACCAGTCCTTCCTTTCTATTATTCAACAAAATGAAAAGATACAACCTACATCAGATCCGCTGTAACATCCTCTATTCTCTCTCATAGTCTCCCTATATGTTTCTCGCTCTGAGAATACACATACAATACACAACCACAATACAATACCCTCATAAAAAGAGAGGGGTTGCCTTCTAGGTCAAAAACCCTAAACTAAACATAACTTCTACCGTCAGATCATCTGCCTAATGAATGGCCCAGATTGACTATAAATTACTATACTTTTACAAGGAAATTTTACATCTGTTTTTAGCTTCGAAGGCGCTGCCCCCAAAACCCCCCGCCAGGGGGGGCTCCATAAAGTCACAGCCACCCCCCCTGGACCCCCCAGGCAGAGTTTAATTATAGGCAAGGTTTCTGAACCCATTAAGGTATAGGGGTCCAATGTTGTGATACAAAATAAAAAATATAATCAGGCTCCACACCCAACACAGCTAACTCCGCGGAAGTTTTTGAAAACCCCGACGGTTATGGTGAACTAACCGTGCATGCCGGGACATGTGCCCAGCATAACTTCCCAATTTATTGCTACAATTAATGTTGGTGGAAATCTGGAGGAGCGTGCCTAAAGTGGCGAAAATCATATTTTTGGAATTTTAACTGTAGTTGCTCCAGATTTGGTGGAGCTGATTTAGGGGTCACTGGACAAAATTGTTTTAGGCTCTATCTTGAGCTAGGTTTGACCATTATGAGAGTGTGAATAGTCAATTTCAACGATCTCAGACATTCCAGAATCATTGGTGAGGGTTTCATATCCATCAAAGGACTTATGAGTGTGATTTAGATTTATATAATTTCAAGGGGCCACCAGGGCCATCAGGGGCCACCAACAGTTTGAGGCCTAGCCAGTGCAGCTAGAGGCATTTTTTAGGAAGCCAATAGCCAATTTTGGATTTTTTAGAAATTATTGAACTAATGGTGATGTTTTCAAATCCATTAGAGTACTTCTGAAGGCCGATATTCTTCATAGAAGTTCCAAGGGCCACTAGGGCCATCAGGTGCTAGCAGGAGAATGATGCCTATTTAGAGTAGTCGGTATCCTCTCTCAGAAAACCAATAGTATATTTCAACTATTTTGATACTTATGAATCCATTGATGCATTTTTTATAAGATTTTTAGGACTTCTGAAAGCCGAGATGCTTCAGGGAAGTTTTCAGTGACCCTAGAGCCAGCAGGTGCCACCAAGTGTTGGAGGCGAAAGTGGAGCAACTGGAGGCCAATTTATGCAAATGAATAGTCTATTTTGAATATTTTAGACATTATAAATCTAATGAAAGGATTTTCAAAGTCATTTGGAGACTTCTAAAGGTAGAGAATCCATAGGGAAGTTTTGGGTAGCAGAGGGCCAACAATGGATGGAGGCCTACATTGGGGAGCCAGTGCTCTTTTGGAGCATATGATTAGTCTATTTTGGAGGTATGATGTATCCTGGAGACAGTAAGTGAGGTTTCAGGTATAGAAAAATATTTCTTAAAGGGTTTTCCACAGAGAAGCTCAGGGAATCTTAAGGCACTAACAACATAAAAAATGTCAAAGGGAGCCGAGGTTCATCTTCAGAGAGATGAAAACCATGACAAGGGTATGATGATGTTCTAATCCAAATGGTTCAGTTCATATAACCATTGGATTTGATTTATTAACTTGTAAAAGAAATTTCACATCATAATCCCAAAGAGCCAAGTCAGTTGACATAGGCTCAAGGAGATGTAGCCCACGATATTCGGGTGAACTCCTTTATTAAATGTGTTGTTGTGTTGATGATTATTTGCTCCATTATATTGTTGTTTCACATGCTTAATATCAGAAAAAAAAAAATGTTCTTAAAGCACTTAAACAGTAAAAAGAAAAAACATGAACCTATTTATGGTATTCATTTTCACGCAAGTCAAGAATAAGCTAGAACTTAAATTGTTTAACTGAGTGGGAAGTGCTTGCGCAAAATAATTTCAAGTTGTCCACTCATTTTCAAATCAGGTTTCATAGCGTTGGAATTAGGAAGACAATATCTATCCAGTCACTCAGGTTCGACGCACTTCCAAAAACTTTGAAATTTTAACTATCACTTAGGTTCTTGATCCAAATCTGATCACTCCTATATAAAGAAAGGAGATTTTTTCATTTGAATCATCCAATAAATTTTCATTTATGTAATGTAAAGGAGGTTTCCCCCTTGAAGTGGCTTATTTCTAAGGCATTGATATCTCTTTTCTTCTTTTTTTGGAGCCGGTTTCACAACATTTGGTATCAGGGCTTTGGATTCTAGGGTTTCACTGCTCGAAATAGGTCAGCATGGAATTTTCACTATAATGTTTTTTCTACAAAGGTTCAAAAGGTGAAATTTTTACCACAAGAACCCTAAATCTCGAGGAAATTCATGTAAATATTTTAGATCTTGGTTCACAATATTTTCGGAGATATGATTTGTGGAAGTTAGGGTTTTTGCAGGCTCCCAAATTTCATCTAAAAGCAGTGGCCTTAATAAAATCATCATAACTCTCTCTCTGAGAATCAGATTAGAATTCTGTAATAGGTGACCAAAATTGCACGGGAAGTAGTTTTTTGTGTATCAATTTCAATGACGAAGGAGGAAACAATGACACGCGACATGCCGTACAAGTTCTCTCTATTGAACCAATCCATAATTAGGTCATTGTGGGAGATTGTGCATAACTCTGCCTTGAAGCATCCAAATCATGTCAAACCTATAGTATTCAAAAGAAGATTCAGAGGGCTAATACATGACCAAATTTTAGATATTGAATATATGAAATCAAAGAGATAATTTAGTTTCAACATCGAGCTCCTCAAAATCAAGAAAAAAAATGTGTATTTTGTTTTCAAATTGCATAAGTCTTGTTTGAAAAATCAGTTTGAAGTGATTCCAAGGGCATATTGAAGCATAGATATCATTATTGGGTTCTAAAATTCCCAATAAAAATAATTCAATACCCATTAATCCCTCGGAATACTATACTATGACTCATGAAGAGGAAGAAGTGCAACATGCTATATCAAAAATTACAATAACAAGTGCACCAAATTTCGCCCTCGCAAAGAGCAAGAAAAAATTAAATGGAAGTTTTGAAGAAAGGCATGGAAGCTAAGTTGGATGGTTTGAAGAAGGGTGTGGAAGCTAATATGGATGGTTTGAAGAATGGCATGGAAGACATGGAAGAAAAAATGGAAGACATGAAGAATGATATAAAAGTAGACATGGAAGGTTTGAAGGAAGATTTGACAAAGTTGATACAAGAAATGATTCCTAATGGCAAAAATATAGTACAGGAAACTCATGATGAGAACAAAATAAATGTTAATATTGATTTCATAAACTCTCATGTTGGATTGAAGACCCAGCATACTCCAAAGATTGATATGAGGAAGTTTTATGGCAAGGATCCCATAACATGGATACCACAGATGGATAAATATTTTGATATCTATAATGTGCAAAATAAACAAAAGGTGAACATTGCAACTTTACATTTAGAGAAAAATACATTGGTATGGTACCAATGGCTTTGCTCCTATAAAAAAGGTATCACTTGGTCAATTTTTATGGAGGAAATGATATCACATTATGAGGATACAAAGAGCAACACCTTCTTTAGCCAATTGATAAATCTCAAACAAAAGGGTTCAGTGGTGGAGCACATTGAGGACTTCCAAAAATTGAATATAAGTGTAACTGATATTCCAGAGGAACACAAGATTGATGTCTTCAAAAGGACTTTAAAGGATAACATCCAACATGGGGTTCACCTTTTGGAACCTCATTCATTGGAGAAGACATTCAGGTTGGCAAGAAAAAATGAATGTAAAATTATGGCAAGAAGGAAGCCTACCACTCACATCTATAAAGATGGAAGTGTTGCTACTCCTAGACATTGACACCACAACAATTGGAAGGAAAAAGAGAAAAAGGGATTTGCTACAGGTGTGATAGAAAATACATTAAAGGTCATAAGTGTGTTGAGAAGAAATTATTTTACATATATTGTGAAGAGGAGGAAGAAAATAAATAAGAAACTTCAAAAGAAGAGGATATACTCCAGGAACCAACCCTAGAGAAATATGAAATGAATCCGACCATTTCTTGTAATGCATTGGTAGGAATTACCACTCCTCAAACTCTCAAGGTAGAAGAACATATCAAGAAGAAAAAGGTAATAGTGTTGATTGACTTGGGTAGTACCCATAATTTTATTCACTGTAAGGTAGCCAAGGAATTGAATTGCTTCCTATACCCAGCATCAGAATGTCAAGCGATGGTTTCAAATGGAGGAACTATAAATTGCTCTAGAAAATCCCATAATATCAAGCTAAGCATGGGATAATATGTATTGAATAGTCTAATGATTTCCATTCCAATGGGAGGTGTTGATGTTGTACTAGGAGTACAATGGCTACAATATTTGGGGATGGTCACTTTTAATTTTCAAGAACTTTTCTTGTAAATTTTTTTAGAAGGAAAGGACGTTGAATTACAAGGTATCACGGGGAAGCTGGGAAAGATAATAAGATCTAATTTCATGGAAAAGCTTCTGAAGAAAGAACAACGAGGCATAATTGCACAATTATGCCCATTAAAAGTTCCAACATCAAAATCATCTATTTCTCCAAATCTCCAAAAAGTCTTGGACAATCATTCCAAGGTGTTTGAAACTCCCAAAGGATTCCCACCTATTCGTGATCATGATCATGCTATTCATTTGATTTCAGGAAGTGTTCCTTCAAACATCAGCCCTTACAGATATCCTTGTGTCCAAAAGAGTGAAATTGAACGTATGATTGCAGATATGTTAGAGGCTGGTATAATTCAACCTAGTCAAAGATCTTTCTCTGCTCCAGTAGTATTGGTGCACAAGAAGGATGGATCATGGCACATGTGTCCGGATTATAGGGAGCTCAATAAGCACACTATTAAAGATAAATTTCCCATTCCTGTGATTGATGAATTATTGGATGAATTACATTGAGAAATTTATTTTACCAGTTTGGATCTTTGTTCAGGATATCATCAAATTAGAATGAAGACTAACGATTTTCCAAAAATAGCATTTCGAACTCATGACGGTCATTATGAATTTTTGGTCATGCCTTTTGGTCTTACCAATGCACCTTCTAAATTTCAAGGGTTGATGAATTCCATTTTCAAACCCTTCTTTAGAAAATTTTTGATAGTATTTTTTGATGAAATACTAATCTACAATAGGTCTTGGAAGGATCATGTTCAACATGTTGACAGGGTGCTCAAACTATTGGAGGAGAAACAATTATATGCAAAAACATCCAAATGTTTCTTTGGAGTACAATAGGTGGAATATCTGGGTCATATTGTATCTCACGAGGGTGTTAAGGTAGACCCTAACAAAATTAAAGCTATTAAGGAATGGAAAGTCCCCACAACCATAAAGAAGTTGCGAGGATTTCTCGGGTTAATAGGGTATTATTGCAATTTTGTTAAGAATTATGGGAGAATAGAAGCACCTCTAACAATATTATTGAAGAAAGATGCATTTTCATGGACTCCTGAAGTACCTAAGGCCTTTGAACGTCTTAAAGAGGCAATGTGCCTAGCACCGGTCTTAGGTACGCCAGACTTCACAAAAACATTTATTGTGGAATTTTATGCCTTTGGAAATGGAATTGGTGTTGTTTTAATGCAAGAAGGAAGACCCATTGCTTTTGAAAGTCATTCAATCAAAGGAAATTATTTACAGAAAGCTATTTATGAGAAGGAAATGTTGGCAATACTACATGCACTAATTAAATGGCGACCTTACCTAATGGGAAGACACTTCAAGGTAAAAACTGATCATGATAGTCTTAAACACTTTTTAGAACAAATACTATCATCAATAGAGTAGCAAAAATGGGTCACAAAGATGTTGGGTTATGACTTTGAAATCATCTACAAAAAAGGGAAGCTAAATGTTGCTACATATGTACTCTTGAGAAAGGATGAAGAGGTGGAAGCATTGCTTTGTGCCATTTCTATTATCCAACCAGATTGGATAACCGAAGCAAGGGATGAATGGAAGAAGGACAAAGAAGTGTGGCCACTCATTCAAAAGTTGCTGCAAGATCCTAGTACATTTGATACATTTAGTTGGAAAAATTATTCCTTACAGTACAAATATCGCTTATATATTTGCAAGAATTCCCAACTAAAACAAAATATTCTTTAGGAATTACATACTTCTCCTTTAGGAGGACACTCAGGATTTTTAAAAACTTACCAGAGGGTGAAGAAAGAATTTTTTTGGGGTGGCCTTAAATCTGATATTCAAAAGTTTGTGGCAGAATGTTTGGTTTTCCAGCAAAATAAATTTGAGACAATTAAGACCTCGGGTCTTCTATAACCTTTATCCATTCCAATTCAGCGTTGAGAGGATATTTCAATAGATTTTATCACAGGTTTACCTAAGTCCGAAGGAAAGAGTGTCATCATGGTGCTAGTTGATAGACTTACAAAGTATCCACACTTTTGTGCATTATCTCATCCTTTTAAAGCAATTACAGTTGCTACTGCATTTATGGAAACAATTCAAAAGCTACATGGAAACCCAAAGATTATTGTAAGAGACAGAGATCCCATTTTTACTGGAAATTTTTGGACAAAATTATTTTCTTGTTTGGGTACTCAACTAACTCATAGCTCATCTTATCATCCTCAATCCGATGGGAAAACTGAGATAGTGAACACATGTTTGAAAGGATATCTTAGCTGTTTTGTATCTAATAAACAAACACAATGGTTCAAGTGGTTACCTCTGGATGAATGGTGGTATAATACTTCCTTCCATACTGCAGCAAAAATGACCCCATTTATGGCACTTTATGGATATCATCCACCATCCATCATGTCATATTTAGGAGAAAATTCTGAGGTTCAAGCAGTAGAAAATCACATCAACAATCAACAACAAGTTCTCCAACTCTGACCTAAATTTGGCACAAAATTGAATGAAACAACAGGCAGATCAACATCGTAGGCGAGAGAAGTTTTAATGTAGGAGACTGGGTATTTTAACAGCTACAACTATACAAACAAATGCCCCTCAAGCAAGATAAGAAGGATAATAAATGATCGCCAGAGTACTATTATCCTTACAAGGTGTTGCAAAAGATTAGTACTATGGAATAAAAATTGGAGCTTCCTTGTTCTTCTTGATTGCATCCAATTTTCCATGTTTCATGCTTAAATAAGGTTATAGGTGAAAAAATTCCAATTCAAACAATATTGCCGGAACTTTATGAGGAAGGAAAAATCATATTGGAACCTGAAGCATCACAAAAAAAATAACTCGACAGCTACGAAATAGATCAATTTCATAGTATCTCATCAAGTGGAAGAACTTACCCACTGAAGGTTCTACATGGAAGGATGAGAATTTTATACAAAAGCATCCAGAGCTACTCAAGCGTTGAGGACAACACTTTTTTGAAGGAAAGGGACATGTTAGGTCCCTATATTACTAGTGTAGTCCCTTATTTTTGTTAGTGCATCCCCCTTATTGTTATTATTTTACCCCTTTAACCCCCTTATTGTTATTATTTTACCCCTTTAACCCCCATATTGTTATTATTGTTCCCTTACACTATTATTGTTAGGTCGACTAGGATTATATTGTGACCCCATGGACTTCTATATATATAGAAAATAGGCTTTGTCATTTAAATCATCCAATAATTGTTCATTTATTCAACATAAAGGAGGTTTCCCCCTCGAAGTGTCTTATTTATAAGGCGTTTATCTCTCTTTTCTTCTATTTTTGGAGTTGGTTTTATAAAATCCCATAAACTATGATTTCCACAGTTTAAAGGTCAATTCCTGTGAGCTGCAATGTTTTTTCTGAGTTTTTTCTATGAGAGTCAGGGTTTACTGCAGGTACTGTTATAGCTTTTCTAACCTCCATCTTAGCCTGTCTTAGGCCTAGATATGCTCAATTTGTCACCTTGAAATAGAACCAATCATGTTAGGGTTTCAGTACACTTCCACCTTTTTAGGAGGGGTTTAGTTGAGTAGGTAGTCTGAGAATTTGCAGTGCTTCTAACCATTGTTTAGGGTCTAATATATCCTTATTTTAGATCCCTTTTGATAGGTTATTTTTCCATCCAAAACCCAATCTTGAGTTTTTTTTTGTCTCTCCCTTAGGGTTCCCTTGTTTCCCCTAGGGTTTTGACCTTTTTCCTCCCATTTTGCAACAATTTTCCCCTTTGGTTTCTTGTTGTTTTCTGCACCTTTTCTAGCAGATCTAAGTCATTAGATATTTGTCCCTTAGACCTTATATATTTTGTTTGTCTTGTGTGTTTTGAGTCAATTTCACCTGCCTTTTAGAATTTTTTTTGGAAAGCCTTCTTTTGGTTTTAATTTATGCATATGTAGTTGTTTATTTTACTGCCTTTTGAGTTTTATTTACAAAACTTTAACATTTTTTATTTTTCTTTATAAAATCGTCTAGACTTAATTAAAATTAAGACATGACTTGCATACAAGCACACCTAAAGTGAAGAGCACCTAGTTTACACCGTTAAGCCAAGACATAAAAATTGTAATTAATTTATCTACCTCACTAAGCATTTGTTTATCACTCTTCAACCTTTTTGTGTCATTTGTGACTTTCGATCTTTGCGCCCACAAGGTGTTTATCTCGGAGACTCCAAGGCCTTCACCCTTAGTTTATGTTAGACGACTTACTTCACCACATAGGATACGAGTTATTCCTCCGCTGAGTCCCCATACCGACTCTGATTTTGGTTCATCGGGTTCTTCCTCTGATTCTGAACCTGATTCCCCTCCACCTCATACCATCATCATATCAGGCGCGAATGTGGGTGTTGGACCTCAAGCAGGTGGTGGCCCCGACCACAATGCGGGAGCTGCTACTAGCGGAGCTACTACTAGAACCATCTTGGCTACTCCTTCACTACCTTTTATGGCAGGTTTAAGCCTTCCTAATTTTAGCTAGTTAATTAACGACCCTATACTCAACAATCTAGGTTAGCCTGTTATGCCAACTGAGCTTCATTTAGACATTTCTATGTATGAAGGAAACATGGGAGAGGACCCTAATAATCATGTCCGCTCCTTTCAAATGTGGTGTTCATCCAATTCTATTACCGATGAATCTATCTGCCTTCGATTATTCCAACGTACGATCACTACAAAAGCTGGGAAGTGGTATGTCAACTAGGCTATTGTGTCTCATTCCATTTTTGAGACTCTTGCTAAATCATTTTTTTCCTACTTTTAGTTACCTCTCTGCTATGATACTGCTACTGATTTGTTGATTTCCTTCCGTCAAACTTCTGCCACCCTCCTTTTTTACCATGTCCAAGAATGGCGTAGAAGGAGGAGCTTATGTCGAGCTCCTACATTTGACGACCGTGTTTATATGGATTGGTTTCTCATAAAACTTTTGCCTTCTATTGGTAAATATGTTGTGTTTGACTTTCCTCATATCAAGGAAGAAGCTATCCAGGTCGCGTTAAAATATGACTTGATGTATGCCCACTCTGATTATGTTTATATCATCTTACTAGATCTTCGTAGACCTAGTGGTGCCAATGCACCAGGTCCATCTCACGCTGCTGACAGTATCATTGGATCTCTTTCACATCCATATACTCATCCTTCCATGGGTTACGGTTTCCTTAGGGAGGGACTATCTCCTCCAACACTTATCCCCCTCCCGGTAGCATGTATCTGGGTCAAAGCATGCCTTACGCATTTTCCCAATTGCATCAACCGATGTCAGGGCTAGTTGTTGCTCAACATATTTAACCAAATGTTTATCAACCTCCTTTCTATCCTTATCCATATCTTGGTGCTCCAACCCCTTTGGCATCAGCACCCCAGCCTCCTGTGCCTTCTCAACCTCTGCCACAGCAACCACCGCCTCCTCAAGGTCAGGTGTATGCGCAAAAAAGTGTGACTAATCCTCCTAATTCAAAGAAAAAGAATAAGGGGAAAGGAAACCAGAACCAACAAGTGTAGGGTAACCAAGGCCCCCAAGGTAATCAACCAAATGCACCCCAAGGGAACCAACCTAGCACTACAAACTAGTGACATGGTGATCAACCCAAGCAGGACAAGCCTCTCTGTACGAACAAGCCTTGTTATTTTTTTAGTTTCCATGGCCATTATACTCATGATTTTCCCCTTTGACCCTAGATGCGCCAGTTGTGGGAAGCACAAGTAGAATCTAGATGACAACAAGCCACCACTTCGGTTCCTGCAAACACTGTGATAGCTCAACTAGCTATGTTCACTAATCCTTCCCCTTAGCAAGGATATGTTGCTACCCAACCCCCTCAAGGTCAGGCTACTCCTCAAACTTCACATTCTGGTGCCCCTGATTACCATATTCTCATGATTAATTCTAAAGAGGTCAATACCGATGATGTCAACCTTTAGACCTAGTTGTGCTAATATTTCAAGCCACCTACTACATCTGCAACCGAGTCTAAACCAAAGTTTCCACAGAGTCAATTTTGACACCCAATGTTCCCTTATAGATCCCTCAGCCTAGGGTAGAGTTCATTCGAAATATCCCCAAAGGGCCATTATGTTGAAATGCTGCTTCCGCCAAAGCAGCCCACACCTACAACATAGTAGATGACTTGGCACAGTCGCTTGTTGCCATGTCAATGCTGGAAGTCCTCCAGTTGTGCCCCTCACAATAGAAATCTCTACTATCTAATTTGGGCATTTTGGCTTCCTTGGATGATTGTTTTATTGTCTTTGATGTTGAAAAATCAGAACATCCCCCCATACCTTCATCCGTCACCTTCCAAATACTAGTCAAGATTCGTAATGCCAATGTTCATAGATGTATCATTGATGAGGGCGCATCCACCCACGTTATTTACACCTTTGTTTGGAATAATCTAGGATCACCCAACTTAGCCCCATCCACCATCACTTTGCATACTTGGGACGGTCACCCTTATTAGGCCCTTGGCATCTTCCGCAATTTTCATGTCACTCTTGTGGGAAATAATGTTTGTGTTAACATTGAAGCCATTACCACCCCCTTGGATTACAATATTCTCTTGGGTCATAGCTATACATATGTGATGTTTGTTATCACATCTCCAGTTCACCATAATATGTGCTTTCATCACAATGGAAATATCATCACCATCGATCAGTTGACATATTACGAACCAAAGTCTCACACCTCTCTAGAGTTTATCATATCTTCAGTGTCTGATAAAAAAATAGTCACACCTCTCACCAGTGTTTCACGAGGAGTCTATAAATATTCCACCTTACTTGGTTCATTCCTTGGTCCCCCCCCCACTCTTATCGCTGACCCAAGCTCGTCAAATTTTTTCATGATGCAAGTGTCTCGGGCTAGCCACAAGTGGTCTAGGTCAACCAACCAACATCCAATGCCTCTACAACCTACTGGTGGTCGTTCGATGCAACCTTCAAGACCTTCTACTCAAGGACCTTCTTCCTCTACTGGTGTCTCTTCCACCCTGTTTCAACCAGGAATGGTTCCCCCTAGCCCTAACCATTTGGGATCCATTACGCCCAGCCATTACCCTCCAGGTCATATACCATTTCTAGCTCCCCCTCTGGAATCGTCTCGGTGCCATTTATGGCTACATTGAGCCTTCCCAATTTGACCCTGGGGATCCCAGCCTGGTACATTGATCCCCCAACAAAAACTTCGCATGGTCAACTCAAACCTTATACTGCTTTGACCCTTGTCCAACCAGTTACTATGAACACTCCCTTTGCTTCGGTGCCTCAGAAAACTAAACAAGAATCAACTCCTATTGTAAATGAATCTGGTGAGGTGGGAAAATATAAAACGAATTAACCTAAGGAAAATTCCCCCCAAACAACTCCTACTCCTCCTAAGCCTCCAAAGAAGTAACCTCTGTGTGATTTCTATGATATTTTTGGGGCATGCCACCCATAATTTTCTTGATGTTCCTTGTCTCAAACCTGTGGTCAACAAGACGTTTCCTGAATCCGACATTCCTGAGGTCCATGTTACCTTACCCGATTCAGCTAATAAATTCAAGTCGTTGCACACAAACCACCCCTGTTCTTTGTGTAATATTTATGGCCACTATTATCACCATTGTCCCTGTCTCGATGACTTTCGCGACACCCTTAAGGTTGTTCTCCAAATATAGGTCACTCTTAATGGATCCTATACACCTATACTTGTGAGTTATACTTTAGCAGAACCAAAGGAAATTTTTACACCCATTGTGATACCTCCCCTCGATGTCAAGATGACGGACCCTTTGGCCATTATTCTCTATATTTCGTCATCCATGAGATCCATGGTGGAAGATCCCTCTGGGGCATCTGATTTTGTTTCAACTGAACCTCCTTTGCAATCACCCTGGTCTCAACATCGGTAGATTTTTCATATACTAGCTCTTTTTCTATCCAAAGTAGCAAGGCGTATGTGAACCATATCTCTCATGATGATGTGTTAGTTAGCCCCGCCGCATCATGTGGTATTTCTCTTCCAATCCCCCCATCTTTCATTCTAATGAAGACATTATGGAAGCAATGACCACCCTTGAATTTCCCTCGGATGATATGCACCACCGTGCGTACTTCCTTCCACAACAGTCTCATGACCAATATGTTGTGGAGTCGAAAGACTTCATCCCTGATGAGGTCAATTGGTTTAGAAATCCCATTCTTGCACCAGATGCTTTCGAAGAAGGAAATATGGCCAATATCTCTCCTACCACTTAAATTAACATTTCTGAGAAACCAAGGGCAGAAGAAAAAATTACCTTGGGGGAACATTGCACCCTAGAATAAATTGAGGCTTACACTAAGCTATTCAAATAATTTTGTGATGTTTTCTCCTGGTCCTATTTAGAGATGCCCAGAATTGATCCCACCATTATCGAACACCAGATCAATGTTAAGATATTCCAACACATAGGAAATAGTTAAGAATAACTTAGTCTAGTGTAGAGTTAGGTAAAGTGCGTTTCTTTACCATGTAATTTTGTAACTTACAATCTGACGGTCACGATTACAGTTATCTCTCACCTCGGTATTAACGTCACTTGATCCATGGCTTAGCACCCGATTGGACCATGATCTCTTTTTAAAGAGCATGGAGGGTCATTTGTCCAGTAATCGTTTATGAGAGAAACATATGTAACCTTTATTTTTATATTAATAAATTCCCTGAAGTGACTGCGTTGGCTCAAGGCATGGACTGTTTCCCTCTTTGAGGGTTTTAACCACGTGATTATACTGGTGTACTGATTCATGATCTATTTGTGAGTGATGAACTTTGGTTCTTAATCTATGGAACTTACCCTGTAAATTCCTACATGGTATCAGAGCTATTTTGAGGGCCGCATCTATTGTTGATCAAAAACCGAAGCCGGTTTGACTGCATGCAAATGCTATTTTGTAGATCTACAATTTATGAACATTTTTGGGCTTGGAGAACTACTCGGATGTATCCAGAGCATCTGTTACACTGAGGAAAACCTTTCGTTTCATGCGAAAAGGTTTTCAGCTGCCCAAGTTATGTCATTTTAGATCTAGAGGTATAAATCATCTATTTTGCAGTTATATTTGTTAATAGTTCTGCTTATTTCGGTATTTTTTCTGTATTAAGGTTTTATTTATTTGTTGGGTCTATACCCTCTTTTCTGTGTATTCTCTTTTTTTTGCGCTCCATGCGATCTCGAAAAATCAAAAACAGAAAAAAGGGATTATTTTGCTATGTATGCTCTTTCCCCACATCTTTGTGTGATCTTGGGAAATCAGAAATACTGAAAAAAAGTGATAATTTCCGGTAAGACTAACCGAGAATCTAAAATTCTGTCGTAAGGCTTTGCATTTCATTTATTTTTTTTCTTTTTGTGTTTTTTTGTGCAGGAAAAGGCACACACATTGAATAATAATAATAATAATAATAATAATAATAATAATAATAATAATAATAATAATAATAATAATAATAATAATAATAATAATAATAATAATAATAATAATAATAATAATAATAATAATAATAATAATAATAATAATCCCCCCTTCCTCCTTTCTAAAATAACATGATCATTTTACTATCTCACTTGGTGAGGGGTTAGTTTATGAGAATAGAGGTCTTGAGTTCAAGTCTCCTTCTCAAGCATCTTTTGTAAAAGAAAATTGTTCAAAGGGGCGGATTTTTTTTTTTTAAAAGCTGCACTTCATCCCGTTCCCATAACTATTCAGCATCTACAACTCTATCTTTTCAAAAGGCATAACTTCTTCATCCGTAAGCCGTTTTTCAAGCCCTTTTTTTTTTAAACTGCCTAATTTTTCGAGATCTTTCCATTGGAGTAGTTAGTTTCATATTTTCTCATCTTCAGTTAAAAAAAAATGGAAAGTGTATGCCCATTTATTCTTAACAACACCAATTATTTCCAATGGTTGCCTCACATGGTAGATATAATTAGAATTAAAGGGATTTATAGAATAGCCACAGGTCAAGAAACTAAACCTTCTGATGATGATAAAGTTCCTAAATGGGAAAATAGACAAGATCAAGCACGAGGGTTGATAGGAATGTCCATTGCTCAAGATCTTCGATTTCACATCCTTGACATTGACACCCCTGATAAAGCCCTAGAAAAGCTAAATACTATTTTTGGCATTCAAAATCAAATCAAGGCTCACCAGCTTGAAAATGAGTTGCTTACTTTGGATCCTAATAATTTCTCCTCTATTGAAGACTTTTTGTCCAAATTCAAGACCCTTAGACTTATTTTAGAAGGTTGTAAGGTCAAAAAGGAAGATGGTAGCCTCATATATTGCATTATTGCTAAGCTTGGTCCTGCATACTCTGTATTTGTTTCTACCTTCCATTCCACTAGAGAAACCATCATTTCTTTAGGAACCACCTACAATAATCCCTCATTTGATGCCTTTTGTGATTCTTTGATAAGAGAACAAGAAAAAAATTTACACCTTCATCTTATCACTGTTGGAAATGCTTCTAAGAAAGCCTTAGCATCCCAACAACAACCGTATCAAAAGAATCCCAAGAAGCAGTATCCTAAAAAATATGGTCCTAAACCAAACAAGGGCCCTAAGAAATTTCAGTCGCAAACTAAAAATCAAATCACCAAAATAATAAGGCAAATCAAAACAAAGGGAAGAAGACAACGAGACATTGCAACTTTTGCAACCAGGATGGCCATATATAGTCCAAATGTTTTAAGAAGATGGAAGCCTTAGAAGCAGCAATGAAGAAGCACAACATCAATTTCGAGCACTCTTCACCTTCATCTTCAGGCATGGTACTTTTTGCTTGTGGTTGTCAATCATCAAGATCTGGCTATGCATTAAATGTATCTTCTTCTTCTCCTTCTCATGAGTGGCTCATTGATTCTAGAGCTTCTTACCACATGGCTAAAAATAAATCCATGTTTTCTTCTTTAAATGATTGTAACACCAAACATATTTATGTTGGTGATGATAGATCTCTTAGTGCTGTAGGATCTGGAGCCATTCATCTAGATAATGGTCAGTTTAATGATGTACTATGTGTTCCTACCTTGTCATGCAACCATATATCTGTTTATTAGATAACTCATTCAGGTGAAGGGAAAATAGTATAATTCTCACCTCATGATGTTGTAATCAAGGACCTCAAAGATCCTAAACATATTTTAGCTACTGGCATTGTTGATGATTCCACAAGGTTGTATAAGTTTGACAACTTTGGGTCATCATCTCTAACCTCGGTTTTTGTTGCTCATAATGATGATGTGAGCAAACTTTGGCATGAGCGATTTGGTCCCTTAAACTATTGCTCTCTTCAAACTCTATGTAAGGAAAATATTGTGACGGGTCTTCCTATGGTATCTTTCCGAGATGGCATTTGCTTCGGATGTGTACTCAGAAAACATCACCAGGATAGTTTTGACAAACGTGCCTCTTGGCACGCTTCAGCCCCTTTGCAGCTTGTGCACAGTGATTTATGTGGTCCACTTCCTGTTGTTTCTTTCTCTGGTTGCAAGTACTTCTTATCTTTCATTGATTATTTTTCTAGATGCACTTGGGTATATTTCTTAAAACTCAAGAGTGGAGTTTTTAACATGTTATTGGCCTTTAAGGCCTTTGTTGAGAAACAATCTGGACATCAACTTCTTAAGTTAAGATCAGACAATGGCGGAGAATATGTTAACAACAAATTTATCAACTTCTGCACTGGGCATGGCATTCAATTGCAACATATTGTTCCATATACTCCATAACGGTGTAGCTAAAAGGAAGAATCACACCTTAAAATAAATGGCTAATTGTATGCTTCAATCTAAAGGACTTGGTCTCACTTTTTGGGCAGAAGCCATTAACTATGAAAATTACATAGTAAATCACTCTCCTACTAAGGTTTTAAAGAATATAACTCTAGAAGAAGCTTGGAGCTCAATCAAACCAGATGTAAGTCACTTTCATGTTTTTGGAAGTGATGCTTGGGCCCATATTCTAGATGCGAAACATAAAGCCTTAGAACCTAAGAGTGAAAAATGTATTTTTGTTGGATATTCTGAAGATGTCAAAGGATATAGACTTCTTCAACCAAAATCCAAAAATATAATCACTAGAAGAGATGTAAAGTTTGATGAAAATATATCGGCCTGCGAGCCTAGTTCGGTGGGTGTGCCACCTTTAGCCTGCAAGCCTAATTCGGCATATGTGCCACCTTTCTATCTCTCTTCTATTTTTAATAGCATTCCTTCTAGTTCAAATGATGACAGTGAGGATGAAAATCCTCCTCCAACTCGTGAAATTGTTCCTTATACTCCACCGCTTTCAAGATGGGTCTGCTCTACTCAAGATGCAACAGGTTCTCTTGTAGGTGACCCCGCCGATCGACAATGTACACATTCTCAGTTCGAAAGAGCCTCTTCCTTATTGGCTCAAGTTACAGAAAAAACTTGAGCCAGAAACCTTTGAAGAAGCCTCCGGTCATCTAGATTGGGATGAAGCTATGAATGAAGAGTGTCGTTCCTTATTGGCAAACAATACTTGGGATCTTATTCCTCTTCCAAAAGGAAGAAAACTTGTCAGATGTAGATGGGTTTACAAAACAAAGTTTGGACTAGATGGAAAAGTTGATAGACATAAAGCTCGTCTTGTCGTTAAAGGATTTTCACAAGTTGAAGGCATTGACTATACTGAAACATTCTCCCCTGTTGCCAAAATGAATTCTATCCACCTTGTTCTTTCCCTTGTTGCCTCCTTTAAATGGGAAGTTCATCAAATGGATGTTAAATCCACCTTGTTACATGGAGATTTGCATGAAGAAATATAAATGGAACAACCCCCTGGCTTTATCCAAAAATATTCCAGCCTTGTTTTTCACCTTAGGAAGTCTCTCTATGGTCTCAAACAAGCTCCTCGGACTTGGTATGCCAAAATGGATAGATTTCTCCTAGATAATGGCTTTTCTAGGTGTCATTCTAACAACACTGTCTACACCAAGAAGGTGGGTAATTCCTTCACCATCCTTGTTCTTTATGTTTATGATCTTATCCTTACTGGTACTGATCCAAATCATATAAACCATGTGAATTCTAGCCTCAAAAATAAGTTTGAACTTTCAGACTTAGGACACTTGCATTATTTCCTTGGTCTTCAAGTCTTGCAATCCAAGGAAGGCATTACCCTCTCTCAGTTCAAGTATGCCTGTGATCTTCTACACCAATTTCACATGGAAGACTGTAAGTCTGCCCTTTTTCCCTTTCAGTCTAGAGTCAAGCTTTCAGTCAACTGTACTACCCCTAAAGTTGATGCTACCTTATACCATCAACTTGTTGGTAAAATTTTGTATCTAACCCATACCCGTCCTAACCTTTCCTTTGCCATTGGTCTTATCGCTTGGTTTATGCACCAACCTCATGAAAGTCACTAGAAAGCACATAAAAAAAAACTTTGATATATTCGAGGTACAATTCAATTCGGGATTCATTACAGTGCAGGAGCATATCCCTTGTTGATTGGTTTCACTGATTCTGATTGGGCTAGTGACCCTGATGATCAGAAGTCCACTACAAGATATGTATTCACTCTTGGTTTAGGACCTATTACTAGTTATTGTAAGAAAGAAAGTGCCATCTCCCTTTCTTCAGTAGAAGCAGAGTATCGTGTTGCAGTTGAAGCGAGCAAGGAAGCCATGTGGCTTCGTTGGATCATGTCTGAATTTGGTCTTCGTCAGCAGCATCCAACTACACTTTGGTGTGATAATCAGAGTGTCATTCAGCTATGTAAATATCTAGTTCAGCATCAACGTATGAAACACATTGAAATCTAGATACACTTCATCAGAAATCTCATTCATGATCATGTTCTTGAAGTATAGTATTGTCCGACCAATGATCAAGTAGTCGATATCTTTACAAAGGCTCTCACAGAAGCGAAGTTTACCAAACTTCGATCCATGCTTGGAGTTCAGGAAAGTTGTCATTAAGGGGTGATAGGCTCTAATGCCTCCTTCCTTCTCCTATTGTGTCACTTTTGTAAATCCTTCAATCCTATCCCAATTTTTTCTTAAGGGGGGATGTTAGGATATTTAGACACATAGGAAATAGGCTCCTTTTGTGTCACCTTTGTAAATCCTTCAATCCTATCCCAAGTTGTTCTTAAGGGGGGATGTTAGGAAATTCCGACGCATAGGAAATAGTTAAGAATAACTTAGTCTAGTGTAGAGTTGGGTAAAGTGTGTTTCTTTACCATGTACATTTGTAACTTATAATTCGAGGGCCATGATTTGTAGTGATCCGATGGTTATCTCTCACCTCGGTATTAATGGCACTTGATCCGTGGCTTAACACCCGATTGGTCCATGATCTCTATTTAAAGAGCATGGAGGGTCATTTGTCCGATAACTGTTTATGAGAGAAACATATGTAACCTTTATTTTTATATTAATAAATTCCCTAAAGTGGTTGTGTTGGCTCGGGGTGTGGACTGTTTCCCTCTTTGAGGGTTTTAACCATGTGATTATACTGGTGTATTGATTTATGATCTGTTTGTGAGTGGTGACCTTTGGTTCTTGATCTATGGAACTTACCCTATAAATTCCTACAATTGATACATGGCCCAATGCCAATATTTTCCGTCAAAATTTGAGACCCATTAATCCTTCCAGATGAGAGGTTATCAATGCAAAAATTGATAAGCTCAAGCAGACTGGTTTTATCTATCCCATTGAATACACCACTTAGGTTTCTAACTTGATTCTCGCTCTTAACAAACAAGGCACCATCCGTGTCTACACTGAATTTCGTGACCTGAACAAATCTTGTCCCAAAGACAACTTCCCCACACCATTTATTGACCTGATCATTGATTTATGTGCAGGGAATGAGGTTCTATCCTTTATGTATGGTTTCTCCATTTGCAACCAGATTGTTATCCGATGTGTTATTCAATTAAAAACTATGTTCATTAGTCTGTGGAGAAAATTTTCTTATAGGTTCATGTCGTTATACCTAAAGAATGCTAGAGCCACCTTCTAGTGGGCCATGTCATATTGTTTCCATGATTTGGCTCATATTAACCTTTCCTACCTTGATGACTTCACTACTCATTCTAGGCATCAGGCGCAGCATATTCATGATTTTCTTACTGTCTTTCTCTGATGTTGCAAGTATAATATCCGCCTCAACTCGCTGAAGTGTGTATTTTGTGTTCCCGTCGGCCGTATCTTGGGCTTCATTGTGTCCAAATATGGTATAATGCTTGATCCCCTCAAATTTCAAGCCATTCTTTATATTCACATTCCTCATACCTTGTGTAATATTCCCAATTAGTCCTAAGCTAATGGGAATATTCAATTTTGTTTTGGTTTTCTATTTTATGAATAAATTGTAAAGGAGGATCATAAAACTCCTAAAAATAGTAAATAAATCAATGCCACACGTGAACAAAGCTAAATCTAGGCTATGTAAATGAGCACCCTTAGGTGTGAAAGGGGCTAAAACTTTTGACTGGGTCAACCATGACCAAATCAACAGTGTTGTCTTGGAGGAGTGGCCATCAATGATGCACATCACAGTTTTAGATGGAGATGGTTCATGTGAAAGGGGCCATTTCAATGAAGGTGGTTTAGGGTTTGCAAGCTCTCAACTTATAAAATGAAGAGGATGGAAGCATGAGAAGGTTGTTGATGTGATTACATTTTTCATATTATATTGTCTATTTATACATATCTCATTCTCCTTGCTATTTAGTAGAGAATAGTGTTGTCTAGCACAAGGATTTCCTATTTAGGAATCCCATCTCTTTCCTTGAGAGGCCTCTAGGAAGAGCTTTGCATTTCTTATCCACTATTAGGCTGAAGGACAATATTCTAATTCCAACTACAATGCAGATCATGTTGAGGGTTTGGTTGTCTTTGTAAGCTGCAACAAGTGGAGGCTAGATCTACTCAGATCTAGGCCAATCTAGTGCCTCTTTTCAATAGGAAAGTCTTTTATTCCATTGGCAAGAGAGTAGTGGATCATTGGAGCATCAAATCTAGATCTTGGCATCAGGAAAAACTTATCTCAAACCCTATAGTGCATTTTTGCTTCCAGATCTGCATTTTTCTGTAGGTGTTGTTGCAGGGACTTTTGGCATACCATTTTGGAGGAGTGATTTTCATGTGTTGGGGATATTCCCCTCACCTTTGAGATCCAATGAAGAGGATCATATTATTGTATACATCAGATCAGATCTAAATATTCCTGAATATCTGAATATTTCTATATATGTGCAGTTTTAGATCTCAGATCTACTCCATGTGCTTCATGTATTGCTGAAAACCCCAAGGGGTATTTGAAGGAGAGCCTTTATAGTGTATCGATCTGTCGTAGATCTGACTTTTCATGCATTATTTTTCTCTAGATCTAAGTTTTAATCAATATTTGTTGCATCCTAATAAAAATAACGTTGTCAAGGCAGTTTCTGCTCAAATGTATGGTTGCTGCACCTCTTTTTGAGGATTTTTCTTCATTGGAGACTTCTATTTCCTCTTGTACATATTATGGGATTCATTATACATCTGATTTGTTGTTATAAATGTTAAATAAGGGTCTCCATAATGACCTCATACTATAATCATGATGATCTGCGTTATTTATCTGCATAATATATTTATTATTGCTACATTCTCATTTGGGGATATTACAGTGGTATCAAAGCATCATCTTGGCACAACCTGTGCATTCTAAGAAGCCAATATGTCTTTTCAATAAAATAAAACACTGAAGATTTTTTGAAAACTCTGTTCCAAACTCTGCATGAGCTTAAAGGAGAAATCAAAGAAATGAAGAGGGAAAGACATGAAGGCCCCTCAAGAATATCTTTACATGAATAAAGCCCTAGTTCTTCATCTTATATGTGCCATCACTCAACTACACAATCAAATATACAACATTATTCTATGCCCAGATTTACTACAAGAGAGATGAAGGAAGAAGATGCACCAAAGGAGGAGACTTTGAGTGATTATCTTCAGGAGTATGAATCTAAATCTTGGATAATCAAGGAGCACTTGAGCTTCCAAGAGTTCTTCCAGCTCAAGGAGGAAAAAAGATTTAGAAAGTATAGTAGAAGAAGAAGAGGCATATTCTTTCTGCCAAATTTTGATGGATCCTCCACATGCACAACCAAGGATTGGATAGATAAACTAGACTCATATTTGGATATAGATCAAGTTTCAGAAAAGGAAGCCCTTAAGGTAAAAACGCTTCATCTTAAAGGTAAATCTTATGATTAGTGGTTATTTGAATCCTTGTAATTGAAGAATGCAAATATATCTACTTATGCAAGATTCACTAGGATATTAGTGAAGAGATTTGATGTTAAACAAACTGAAACATCTTTGGTTAAGCTAGAAACGCATGAGCATGCAAAACCCTTGCATGAGTTGGAAAGATATATTATGCCAACTCCACTTCAAATTTCTATTGAAGGGGATAAAATTTTGTGTGATACTTTGCCAAGGGCAAGATCCCCATTGCATGAAGATATTTCTTGTAGAGAAGTCATGGAGATTGCTCTTTCAAGGGAAGGCCAAGATCTACGGTCTCTCATTGATAATGAGGTATTATCAAATATGGATGAGGAGAAAGAACAAGAGGGCAGTAACAGCGTTGTCACTTCAAAAGGAGAGCCATCACCACATGGGGATGGACATGAAGTTATTGCTTCAAGGGAAGGATATTTTGCATCTTTGCAAATGGTTCCTAGGGAGCATCATGTGACCGTAGTTATGGGAAATAACACCTTGCTCCAAGGAGGAGGAAGGAGGATGGATCAACATCCAATGATGAGGAGCATGCACCCTTGTTTATTTCAAGTGGTTTCTATTCATGAGAAGGATACTAATTATGTGGCAAAGAGAGGGACAAATCAGTCCACTCATTCATACAGTCTACTTCAGATCTTGATGTCTCTTTACATGGAGGCATTCCACTAGGGAGGCCCCCTAATTGGAAGAAGAATAAAGTGTTCTCTCAAATTAGTGCAGCAATGACATATGTGGCCAAGGAAACAGCCTCGGGAGAATCTAGCACAGCGTTGAGAACCATTGATGAAATCTAAGGAGAGATGATCAACTTTCTAGGTTGGAAATTGCCATATCCCACTCAGATATCTGCGCTGGAAAATGATTCAAAGGTCTATGATGATATGAGCATGGTATCAAATGGCCACTCCATAGAATTGGGGTAGAAAATGATATCTCTATACATAAGGAATATTTCTGAAGATAACAAGAGGGTACCCACACTCTTGTATGCATGGGCCAAACTATGGAAGTTTTGGAAGAAAGAGACCTTTTAGAAGGAGGTTGACTTCCATGAACCAATCTCGTCTTGAGCAAGATCAGCTGCAAGGGAGGCAGCAAAGATGGAGTAACTTTACTCCAACATGTGGCATTGGAATTCAACATGTCAAAGAGGAGAGCCATGATATGACAAGAGCTTCAGTACAGATTTCTACATCGTTGTCATGGTTGGAGAGATTAGATCCATATTGGAAATCCTAGCTGTTGGTGGAATATTCCAAGGATCTTCACACATGCATGATTCTTGTTGACCATCTACAAGATGAGCACTATTTAGTCCAATATGGAGTCATCTATGATCATGGTAGGATCTTCTTATCTAGATCCTCCAAGCTCAAGGAGAAGTTACTACAAGGAACCTATGAAGAGTTCTATTTCAGCCACACATATTATATGAAGCTCAACAACATCATCTTGAGGAGCCACTATTGGGAGGGCCTTGAAGGAGAACTATATCAGCATTGTCAAAGATGCATGTACCATATTGGAGCAGCAACATAACTCTATGGAAGATTTAATTCATCCCTCTCTTTCTCTTTCTAAGGAAATGGATAGATCTATGCACCACTCCATTTGTTTAAGGGGGACTATTGGTGAAGAGAATACTTATGTAAATCATGTTTCATTTTCTAATTGTATGCATTATTTTACTATATACATTCAAGCCATGACTCCAAAGAGGAGTGTTATACCTTATAAACTTCATGACCAACTTTGGGCCAAAAATATTTTTGAATATGGCCACTCCCTTGGTGGACAAAGGGATATTTTGCAGCATGATGGGTGCTTTCCTAAGGCACCAAATATATCTCCCACTTTCAGCCATGGTGAGATGTTATGGGCAGCAAGTAAGTGGTGGGAAAACCACTTACCACATCTATATCTAATGCAGGTAGGAGATGCACTGCACTAGTTCCACATGTGGTACTATTATCCACCTCCATATGCACAATTTTATGTTTGTATGTACATTGTTTTGATCCCATACATCGATGATGTACATGTAATTTTTATGGGGATGTATGGAGGAAGGAGGGAAGGTATGCATGTGCCCTATGGGATGTATATTCTCCATGTACCTTATGTTTCATATTTCAGGGAGAACATTGGGCAAACCAAGTTTGTTTCATGTGATCTATTGTCGCATTATGGGATAAGCTATTTGCATCTCATGAGAACTTTGGAGGAGCAAGTCATGGAGGAATGGTTTGGTGAAAACTTGGCTTATGGAGGAAGCTTAAATCATGTTTGTTTCACCAAAGGAGGAGGAGATGAGTTGCAGCACTCACCTTACCAGTTTCTTGAGGACAAGCAACATTTTGGAGGGGAGGACTGTAATATTCCCAATTAGTCCTAAGCTGATTGGAATATTCAATTTTATTTTGGTTTTCTATTTCATGAATAAAATGTAAAGGAGGATCATAAAACTCCTAAAAATAGTAAATAAATCAATGCCACATGTGAAAAAAGCTAAATCTGGGCTATGTAAATGAGCACCCTTAGGTGTGAAAGGGGCTGGAACTTTTGACAGGGTCAACAATGACCAAATCAACAATGTTGTCTTGGAGGAGTGGCCATCAATGATGCACAACGCAGTTTTATATGGAGATGGTTCATGCGAAAGGAGCCATTTCAATGAAGGTGGTTTAGGGTTTACAAGCTCTCAACTTATAAAAGGAAGAGGATGGCAACATGAGAAGGTTGTTGATGTGATTACATTTTTCAGAGTATATTGTCTGTTTAGACATATCTCATTCTCCTTATTGTTTAGCAAAGAATAGTGTTGTTTAGCACAAGGATTTCCTGTTTAGGAATCCCATCTCTTTACTTGAGAGGCCTCTAGGAAGAGCTTTTCATTTCTTGTCCACTATCAGGTTGAAGGCCATGCTTCTACTTCCAAATACAACAATAATCTTGTTGAGGGTTTTGTTGTCTTTGTAAGCTGCAACAAGTGGAGGCTAGATCTACTCATATCTAGGCCAATCTAGTGCCTCTTTTCAGTGGGAAAGTTTTCTATTCCATTGGCAAGAGAGTAGTGGATCATTGGAGCATCAGATCTAGATCTTAGCATCAGGCCAAACTTATCTCAAACCCTACAACGCATTTTTTCTTCCAGGTCTACGTTTTTCTGTAGGTGCTGTTGCGGGGACTTTTGGCATATCATTTTGGAGGAGTGATTTTCATGTGTTGGGGATCTACCCTTCACCTTTGAGATCCACTGAAGAGGATCATATTATTGTATACATTAGATTAGATATGAATATTCCTGAATATCTAAAGATTTTTGCAGATCTGCAGTTTTAGATCTGATCTACTCCATGTGTTTCATCTATTGCTGAAAACCCCAAGGGGTATTTGAAGGAAAGCCTTTATAGTGTATGGATCTGTCATAGATCTGAATTTTCATGCATTATTTTTCTCTAGATCTAAGTTGTAATCAACATCTATTTCAGCCTAATAAAAATAACGTTTTCAAGGCATTTTCTACTTATATGTATGGTTGCTGCAACTATTTTTGAGGATTTTTCTTCATTGTAGACTTCTATTTCCTCTTGTACATATTATGGGCTTCATTATACATCTGATTTTATGTTATAAATGTTAAAGAAGGGTCTCCATAATGGCCTCCTGCTATAATCATGATGATCTGCATTATTTATTTACATAATCTATTTATTATTGTTGCATTCCCATTTGGGGATATTACACCTTGTACCAGTTACAAGGCCTTCAAGGAAAAGCCAATTTCCTTCGTCAGTTCATCCCTAACTATGCCACCACTATGCATGATTTTCTTAGATTCCTTCAAGCTAACATTCCATTTGTTTGGGATGAATACTCTCAATAGTATTTTAGTGTCGTGAAGCATGTTCTCACTTCTTTTCCCTTGATTAGTCCTCCTAACTTTGAGAGGGATTTCATCCTGTACATCTCAGCGTCCACTTATTCGGTTGTTGGGGTCATTATTTAGGAAGATTACACCAGAAATGAACATGTTATTTATTATTTCAATAAGAACCTTGTGGGACCCCTTGTGTCTTACTCGCATAAACATAAGTTGGCGCTAGCCATTGTGTTCTCAGTCCAAAAGCTTTGTCATTATATCCTAACATGTTCCACCAAGGTCATGACAAATTCCAAACCTATGGATTTCCTATTGATTCAACGGATCTTAAATGGGAAGTACACTCATTGGATCATTATTCTTTAGGAATTTTATCTTGAATTTGTCACACCGAAGAGTAAGAAAGGTTTATCCCTTGCTGAACTCATTTCTGAATTGCCTACTAGTGTGAAAGATCCATCAGTTAATGATGATTTACCCAATGAACACTTGTTTTCCATTACTTGATCAGATGGCCCTTGGTATGGTGACATCCTCACCTACTTGCGAACCTCAAACTTGTAATATTCCTAAAATTTAGCTTTTAGCTAAATGAAATATTATAGATTATTTTGTCAGTAGGTACATGAATAAGTGGGTAGGGAGGCCCATAAATCTCCTTAGAAACAATAAAAACACTTTAAGTGTGAAAGGAGACCCTCTAAGTATCTAAATTAATCACCTTTGAGTGTGAACAGGGGTTGGTACATGTTGAATAGGTCAACTTTGACCAAATCAATAGCGTTGTTATGGAGGAGTGGACATTTAATGAGGAATAATGCAATTTTGGAGGGAGATTGATTGCATGGAGATAGTGACCTAATTAAGTGGGGCCAAGGATAAGGAAGCTCATAACTCATATAAGGAAGAGGATGGTAGCCATATGGGGTATTTTTTTGGATTATTGTTTTATATGTGGTCTTTTTAGACTTCTTTCATTCTCCAATTGTTTAGTTGAAATTGTTGTGCTATTTAGCACCGGGTGTTTCCGAGTGGGAATCCCATATCTTTCCTTGAGAGGCCTCTTGGAGGAAAATTTAACTTCATTTCCACACTCAGGATTAGGGCCAAGATTCATATTTCTTCATTAGCATAGTTTCTATAGAATATTGTGTTCTGTTGTAGGGTGCAGCAGTGGAGCATTATATTGGGTGTCTTCAGAGCTAGTTTTGTGGTGGAGGAAGGTTTCCATCCATTGTAAGCCCTGTAAAGAATCCCCTTGGGATTATTTGACACATTTGGCATCAGGCCAGGGATAATTTAGCCCCTAGAATGTAGTTTCAGTCTAGATCTGCATTATTTTAGGGAGGAGTTGCAGGGGTAGTTGCAATGGTTATTTTGGGAGGTGATTTCTTCATTGGAGGAGCCATTCTTTCATCCGGAGGATCTATTGGAGAAGAGTTTTAGGTTTATACATCAGCTTCAACCATATCTTCTCATTTATGTTATTGCAGCATATCTTCATCCCTAGGGCTGCAACTTACATTGGCTCATTGTGTGCATTTTTCATAAACCCTCTTGGGTTGTCTTGGAAAGTTGATCTAGTGCTCAGATTTGTATGTCTAGAATCTATTGGAGCCTATATCAGTATTTTTATATCATTGTACCATCTCCAGCTGTAGTTATGCTTAATATGACTGTTTTGTAGCAGCCTCTCCAGCATTTTTTATAGCAGCAACATCTCACTTTGAGAGTGTTTATATATTGGAGGCTGGTGTGATCACATTATATGATTAATGCCTCATTGTTTTGTACTTATTTGCTGCATATATGACTAATAATATGGCTCCATATTGGTATCATGGTTTCATGTGTTAAATATTTATTTTTTCTTTCATTTTATGAGCTATATTTCTACTTTTCGCATTTGGGAATATTACAGTGGTATCAGAGCATAATCTTGGCTCAGCCTGTGCATTAAGCCAATATGTCACCATCAGGAGAATATTATCACAAGGAGAGAAGATGTATAGAAGGGACAAAGACAAGACTCCAGTATTTGGAGGAAGGGAGGAAGAGGAGCTCTCAAAGCTTCTTTTTCAAACTACGAAGAGCATCAATGAAGATATTAAGAAGATGAGAAGGGAGATGTGTAGGGAATCTCCAAGGGGGTTTGAATATGAAGAAAACCATATATATATACATGTGGGGTGTGAAATGAAACCACACAATATGATCCACAACGTAGTTTTATGCCCAAATTCACAGCAAGAGAGATGGAGGAAGAATATGCACCAAACGAGGAGACTTTGAGTGACTATCTTCAGGAGTTTGAATCTTAATCTTGGAGATTCAAGGAGCGCTTGAACTTCCAAGAGTTTTTCCAACTCAACGAGGAAATAAGACCTAGTAATCACAATAGAAGTAGAAGAGGTAGATTCTTTCTGCTAAATTTTGATGGGTCATCCACATGCATAGCCAAGGATTGGATAGAGAATCTAGACTCATACTTGCAACTACATCAAGTTTTAGAAAAGGAAGTTGTTAGATGGACAAATCCCTCTTGCAGACAAGAGCGATCTCCCTAGTATCCTAAGGATATCTAGAAACAAACAGACAAATGTAGACCATTTCCTCTAGACTATTTTTCTTAAGAATTACTCATCAACTACGAATAGATACTCCTACCTGAAGTCCAACGCTTGCTCAGTATTCAATCTAGTCATTCTAGAAGGTATCGATCCATCATATAAGATCTACAATCAAAGACAAGCAAACCAGATCAAAAGCATCTGTAAAATATGATAATTCAAAAGAAATAATCTATCTTAGTGATCAAGGAATCCAAGAATTAAATCATTCAAAAGATAGATGAACAACTCAATGAGAGAATAGAATCCATTTGTATTAAATTTGAATTTAAAAGAATAAACCTTACAACCTTGATGCCTTGATACTTGTACAGGTTCTTTCAGGGTCCCGAACAACTGTTTTCCTCAGTTTGACAAGACTCTGACTCTCTTTATCAGCATCAAACTATGGCTACGAGTATGTAATATCTCTCATGGCAATGATGCAAAATGTGGAGAGTATATTTCTTCAGCAATTCACCTCAAAACTACCAAGTTCTAAGTACCCTCTCCAAAGCAAGAAGCAAGTGCTCTTTGAACTCTCTATGTGCTAAGTACCATCTACCAAGTACCCTTGAGACTGAAACTTGGTCTCAATTTATAGCAAAATGGAGGAAGTTTCAGCTCCAAAAAGGAAGGGATAAATCCCTCTCATTATGGGATTTCAGCTCCAAAAACCAAGGGATAGCTCCATATATGAAGGGATAGTGGTTCATGAATGGAAGGGGCGAAGCTCGACTAGATAGCGATTCTAGAAGGCCCCATCTGGGAGAATATTCGACCAGCTAGGCTTCTAGAACTTACTTTTCTTTTTATTTTACCTTTTATGGGGGTCCTCAGTTTTAATAAACAGTACGTGTGGGATGCACTGTAGTTTTTATAGCAATAAATCATGGTACCGTGGGGAATGACTAGGAAAAGTGAAGAATTAGGCTTTTTAGGATTTTTAAAAGCTCTTCTCCAATTCCAAGACTTGGTCCAGGAAATTTATGTTTTTAGACTTCTAAGGAAGCAATAAATAGGTAATGATGAACCCATATAGACAGATCAATGTCATGGTGACAAATTTCAGTGTAACATATTGCCCCCTAAAGTGCGAAGGCTGAAGATTTTTTTGAAGAATTCTAAAGAGTGAAGTGCTTTATCATCCTGAGGATCGGGCTGTCGGCACATCGGTTGAATCCTAGAAAAAACATTCAATGCAGGCATATATATATGTATATCATTGCTGAGGTAGGAATTCCCATACTTAGATCAAAACTAAATACATGTTCTGATACATAAATTATTTTAGAATTACATGAAGTAGTAGACATAGTCATGGACGCAACCATCTGTTATGAGTAGTCTACTATATGATGAATAATAAAACTCCTCGCAGCTTGGATGGTGGAAACTAGATCCAGGGTCTCGATTTCTACTTCTCGAACTAGTACGATTCTATCCATGCGATTTTTGTGTCGAAGTCGAACATGGTGAAAACCACTTGATTACCAGTCAATAATGTGAACTGTTAACAAGTGTGAGAGAAACCACCAATAATGACAATGGCTCTCAAAGTACTCAGTACAATATTTGAAATGTTAATTTGTGATCTGAAGTCGAACATTTCACAGAATCATTCGATCGGAGGTCAATCATGCAACCTGTCGTTGAAGGCGAGAAACCTACCATTAGGGCATGCAGATCCCAAGGTACTAATAGGATTCTAGATCAAATTTCTAGATAATGAGTTTTCGTCGATAGAAAGTGACCCGTCGTAGAAAATCCCATGACACGAAACCATTAGATCAAGTTTTGAAGAAATATATAGCAAGGACTGACTCAGGGATGGTCAACGCGAGCGGAGACAAATGTTTTCAATGAATGGTTTATTTAACTGGTCTCTTGAACACATAATGACACTGCATATGGTTTGGTGACAATTGACCTAAAGCTAATGCCCAGAAACCGGCTGAAGACTTTCAATGTGGTTTGATTAACTGTTTGGCCAAAGGATTTTCCCAACCCAGACATGAATGTGACAAAAGTGTTGTGTTCAAGAGTGGTAAACAACTTTTTAAAACGAAGTGTGACAAGAGGATTCATTTTCTCTCTTTTCCCCCACCATTTTTGGCAAGTACCTCTTTATTTTAAACAAGCTTAAGGAGAATAACATTTTCTTGTAATATAAGCTCATCCTTTAGATGAGTCCAAATTAGTATTAAAATCGAACCCTAAGAAGGAGTGGTTCATTCATGTTTATAATTGACAGGTCCTTTATTGTTAAATTTTAACGAGTCTAGTATAGGTGAAACTCAGTGTTTTTCAGTTTTATGGAGTCAGAAGAAAAACTTAAGAAAAATTCGTGGGTGTAATTTTTCGTAAATTTAGTCTCTCAAGCCCGAAAAAGGATAAAATAATGCAGGAGAGAACTTTATTGACCATGATTAGTCAACATATACCTTTTTCGTAAATAGTCCATTTCAGTCTAGAAAAGGGGTAAACTTATACTAAAATGAAAACTATTCATTTCCTTTAACGAGTTAAAATAGTCAAGTACTCAACGATCTTTTTATATTTAGAGAATCTGAAAAGGGCTTAAAAGAGAACTCCAGGGTTTTGCTTTTTCGTAATTTTCACGAGCCCGAAAAAGTGGTAAAAGTATACTCATCCAGCTTCGCTTTTTCATAAGTTTTATCGAGTTCAAAAAAGTGATAAAAATTAAACTCAATTGCCCAAATTTAAATTTAATTTACGAGCAGGAAAATATGGAAAGAATTCGACATTTTCATGTGTTTTACGAGAATGAAATATAGAAAAATAATCTTGAGATTTTCATGAGTTTAATGAGTCTTGAAAATAATAATTGAAATGGACTCAAGATAGGCTTCATTTTTATACAAGCTTGAAAAATAGGAAAAATTATGCTTGAGAGTGGTTTCATTTTTACACAAGCTTGAAACGTAGGGAAAATATGCTTGAGAGTGGTTTCATTTTTACACGAGCTTGAAACAGACAAAACTGTGCTTGAGATAAGTTTGAATTCCCCCTAAGAGTAACTTGCTAGAGCATATGCCCCCCAAGATTCATTTCATTCACCTAAGTGGACTACTGGTTACTAATAGGTGGATGGAATGAAGGTTCATTTACTAGATCAGATGAAAGACTCGACTTGATACTTACGGGATCTAATCAAATACTCGACTCAATTAGGAGAGGATTTGTTTTATTTTTTAATGATATTGACATAGGAAAATAACTATGCTTGATGACATGTTTCAATTTTTAACAAGGTTGACACAGTAACAGGAATTCTCCTCTGTAATATTCCTTTTTAGGAATTTCTGTAATATGTTCAATGAGGACAGTGTATAAGGAAAACCATGCAATAGAAATAAAAAAAAGGACTTGGATCCTCTTATATATGTTGTATTTAGCTTACACATGAAATTTCATCAGAAAAAAATCATTCTAGCTACACTAAACAGATCTCCCCAGCTCAAATATGCTCAAAAGCATGCCAATCCCATGACTTCACACAATAGAATTTCTAAAGACTGCAACAGCGTGATTTTCATTAGGGTTTTTACATAAAAATATTTCAGAATACATATATGGAGCTTTCATTAGTCATAGAATCAGAAATGGGAGGTTTGACCTCCTTTACATGGACATTAGAACACCCCGGCAAGGGTTTCCGGCAAAATATCAATGAAAAATGCAATACTACAAAAAAAACGTAGTCCACTACAACTCCGTATTACATAAGACTAAATATTATACAAAACATATGCAAAATATAGAAAATTTCCAAAGGCCCTTCTCAATAGACTTCCCGGAGGGAAATAGGCACCTCCTCCTCCAATACAAGCACAAAATCAAGTGGTTTACCCCTGCTACTACTGCAACTATAGAAAAGACGCAGTTACTAGAAGTGACTATGCTGTAGGTGTAGATGGCTAGATAACCTTAAGTTATATGATGTCAAATGAGCTCAGGACCTTCCCTTTTGATCTCTTAAACAAGTTGAACCAAAGGTGAAGGTGGAATTCCCGCATGAGAATCCTTTGCACTAAATAGTGCTGCAACTATAGCTAAACAGTTGAAGCTTGCAAGTAGTCAAGAAGACCAAACATAGATGAATAATGAATTCCTTCCTTGCTTCTATCTCCCCCTTCTTATCCTTGGTGAGCCTTCTCACCCCAGACCCCACTCATTGAAGAGGTGACTTTCTAGAAAAGATTCCCCTTTCAAAACTGCGTTGTCCTTGTTGGTTTCCCTCTTGTAGCAGCATTTTTGACTTGGTAAACTGGATCTAGTTCACCTACATTGTCCCTCTTTCACACCAAAGCGGCTTTATTTTCTCTCCTAACCTGATCCCTTTTCACACTGGGATTCGTTTTATTGTCTTTTACTCTTCTACTGCAAAAATGGAGCAATTATAATATTCCAACTAGTAGTGGCTAATTGGGAATATTAAAATCCTCCCCACTCAAAAGTTGCTTTCCCATAAGCAACAACAAAGAATGATGTTGCAAGATCTTCTCTCCTTCCCAAGTGGCATCCTCATCTGGTAGATTCCTCCATCAAATCAGATATTCCTTGATGACTCCATTCCTTAGTTGCCTCTCCCTTGTGTTTAAGATTGCTTCTGGCTGCAAAATTAGGTGGCCCTCATCATCAATAGGTTTGATATCCATATTGGAAACTACATTCCTTCCAGTGGCCTTCTTGAGGCAAGAGACATGGAAGATATTGTGGATCTTGCTTCCCTTAGGAAGCTCCAGCTCATATGCTACCTTACTGACACACTTGATCACCCGGTATGGCCCATAGAAACACGGTTTGAGCTTTTCAGCTCCCTTCTCCTTGAGTGTGGACTGTTTATAATGCTGAATACATAGATAGACAAGATCTCCCACCTCAAATTGTCTCTCTATCCGACCATGGTCTGCATACATCTTCTGTTGGTTCTGGGCAGTAGCAATGTTGTCCTTGAGTGCCTTAAGTATGTCGTGATTCTCCTGAATCCATTCCTTTGCCCTTGGAGCCTTACTTGCCCCAAACATGACATCAACAAATGAGAGTTCCTCATACCCATATACATTAGGGGAATTTTGAGGTCTAAAATGGACCTCCTAAGGAAATTATAAAATAAGAAATAATAAAATAAGATTTGATTACATCATCAAATTTTAGAGGGAAAAAAGAAAAAACTACTTTTTCAACTCGTATTTTGAACTTATCTCCCTAAGTTTCTACTCAAATTTCTAGCAGGAATACTTGTTGGATGAAAAATTTAATTTGTCATTCAATGAGTACCCATGTTGCATACTTTTGATGGACCCTGCTACATGAAAAATGAAAAATACATGAAAATCGTGATTCCAATCACGTTTTTTCATGTATTTCTCTTTTTTCATGCAAAAGGGTTCATCAAAATTATGCAACATGGGTACTCCTTGGATGAGGAATTAAATTTTTCATCCAACGAGTACTCCCACTCAAAATTTTAGTAAACTGTTAGGGAGATAAGTTGAAAATACGAGTAGAAAAAATAGTTTTATTATTTTTTTATTTTTTTATGTTTTTACTTTTTTACTCCAAGAATGGTGAATCATCACCCATGGTTGACATAATAATATTGAATCCTATTGGTTGTTATAAAGTTTTTTTTGGTTGTACATTTTTCTTAGGAGGACCATTTTAGACCTCAAAATTCCACTAATAAGGCCCGGAATGGAGTCATGCCAATAGAAATATGGTGAGTAGTGTTGTAACAATACTCCCCCAAGTGGAGCCAACGCAACCAAACTCTCTGTTGCCCTGCTACATATTCCCTCAAATAGCCCTCTAGCCACTTGTTCACTATCTCGGTGTGTCCATCGGTTTGGGGGTGATAGCTAGTGCTTGGAGTCAAATCAGTCCCCACTAACCAGAAAATTTCTTACCAAAAGCCACCCATGAAGCTGTTGTCCCAATCACTCACTATGGTCCTTGGGAGACCATGGAGTCTAAATACATCTCTGAGGAAGAGCTCAGCTACCTATGAAGTAGTATAATGTCCAGAAATGGAAAAGAAATGAGAGTACTTTGTTAGTCTATCAACAACTACAAAGATATGTCAATCCTTACTCTGTACTATCAGTAGGCCGGTGATGAAGTTCATAGAGATGCTTTCCCACTTCCCATCCGGAATAGGTAGTGGCTGCAATAACCCAGCAGGGTGGGTGTGTTATCCCTTGTTCTATTAAAAAATGGTGCACCCTCTGACATGTTGGAGCACATCCTCCTTGAGACCCTTCAATGAGAATCTCTCCCTTATGGCCCTATAAGTCTTTGTGAAACCTTGATGCCCGACAAGTGGGGAATCATGTGATGCTAGTAGGATCTTCTCCTCGAGCTTGGAATTCTTAGCCAAGAAGATCCGGTCCCGGTAATAGATGATCTCATCCATCACCCTATACCTCTCATCTGATACCACCCCATCAAGTATCTCACATGCAAAAACATCTTTGGAATACTCAACCAAAACTTGAGCCTTCCAATCTGTGTCCATGCCCCTTAAAGATAGCAGTGTAGGCCTCCTGGATAGAGCATCAGCTACTACATTGTTCTTCCCCTTGACATACTCTATGTCAAAATCATATTCTTGGATTTTTCTCACCCACTTCTGTTGTCTCTCCTGGAGTTGTTTTTGTTCAAGGAAGAATCTAACACTGTTATGGTCAGTCTTCACTTTGAACTTATTCCCCACCAAGTATTGTCGGAATTTGACTAATGCATGCATGATAGAAAACATCTCTTTATCATATATAGGGTATAACCTCTCATGAGGGAGCAACTTCCTTCTCTCAAAGGCTATAGTATGCCCACCTTGCATCAAGACTACTCCAATCCCTTCACCTGATGAATCACATTCTAGAACAAAAGGTTGAGAAAAATTAGGCAAAACCAAGACAAGACAACTACTCATTACCTCTTTGAGCTTATCAAAATCCCTTTTTGCTGTAGGTGTCCAATGGAAAGCTCCCCTCTTTTTCAAGTCTATGAGTGGTGTTGCTAGCTATGAAAACCCTTTCACAAACTTCCGGTAATAAGTGCATATGCGCACAAACCCCCTGAGTTCTGTGACATTCCTGGGCTCAGGCCAGTCTCTGATAGCCTAGATATTTTCCTCATGTACCCTCACTCCATCCACTCCTATTATGTTCCCCAAATACAACATCTTCGTGAGGCCAAATTCACATTTGGAGAGCTTGGCATAGAATTTTCGTTCCTTGAGGATATGTAAAACTATCTCAATATGTTGCAAGTGCTCCTCCCTAGTGCGGTTATAGATAAGAATATCATCAAACAAGACCAATACAAACTTTCTCAAATGACCACGGAAGATGCGGTTCATGCATGATTTGAAAGTTGCTGGGGCATTGGTCAATACAAAGGGCATCACCAGAAACTCAAAATGCCCATAGTGACATCTAAACCCTATCTTGGGGATATCTTGCTCCCTCACCTTGATTTGATGATACCCAGACCTCAAATCAATCTTGGAGAAGTATTTAGAGCCCCTCAAATCATCCATGATTTCATCAATCCTGGGTATAGGGTACCTTTTCTTCATGGTATTCTTGTTCAAGGCTCTATAATCAATGCACATCCTCAATGTGCCATCCTTCTTCTTTACCAAGACCATTGAAGAAGCAAAAGGACTAGTACTAGGCCGGATGTGTCCTAGAGCTAGTAGCTCTTGGATGGCCCTCTCAATCTTATCCCTATAAGCCTTGGGGTGCCTACAAGGAGTGGTGATTACTGCTTGGATCCTTTGTTCCAACTCAATAGTGTGTTCAAACCTAGTTAGGAGGTCTCCCTGGTGGTATATCTCCAAATACTGTAGAATACCAATCCAAAAGAGACTGAATATCTAGATGCACTAGTGAATCCTTGCCCATTACTTCTGATATATGGAGCTCCACTACCCATTCAACATCCCCTCTGTGCAGATATTCCTCCATCCTATGTGTCGAAACAACCTGAGGGGGGTATGTGTTTATACCCTTGATCTTTTGATACTGACCATTCTCCCCTTCTATCCATTCCATCTCCAAAGTCCTCCAATTAGTGGTAACTCTCCCAAGAGTGATCAACCACTGGACTCCCAATATGACATTGGTGTCTGGAATATCTACCACAAAGAAGTGGTCTGTCAAGGTGTAGGTCCCCATGGTAATGATTAGTGCCGGAACATACTTGGCACACTGCAGGGTCATAGCTCATGGGACCAAAACTGAGAATCCCTCAAACTCTTCCATGTTGATCCCTCTCCTTTGTACCAGTTGTGCATCAATAAAGTTATGAGTGGCCCCACTATCTATCAACACAGAGACTCTTTGCCCCATAATAGCACCTCTTACCCTCAAAGTTAGATATTTTGGGACCCCTCTTAACGCTGCAATAGCTCCCCCTCTTGGAGCAAAGTCTTCTATGGATGGTACAGTGCTGGCCTCCTTCTTGGAGAAGGTCTTGACATAATGTGTCCCTCCTGCAACACATTCTCCCTCCAAATCACGAACAAGGATTATCTTCTTTGGTCCTGAGTAGGTCTCCTGCTGCAATAATGTTCTTGCCCTAGGCAAGATGTGTTGTAAGTCTCTAGCTTTCTCCATAGCTTCAAGGAGTGTCATTGGTTTAGTAGATTTGACCAACCCATGAAATGGTTCATCTACCCCATTAATAAACATGCATACCTTCCTGCTCATAGTGAGGTTGGATACCATTACTGAAAGTTGCAAATATTCGGCAATATAATCCTCAAGATCTCCCTCCTGTTTGAGCTTGGTTAATTTGACAAAATGGGCTTCCAGATCTCTTGGATAAAATATCTCCACTAACCTCTTGGTGAAAAATGAGTATGAAGTGATGTGATGATGCCCAAGTGTGGTCAGTCCATGAAACCACCATTCTTGAGCTTCCCTTTCTAGGTGTAGCACAACTATCTTGATGGCTTCTATTTTAGAAACCTTGTTGAGCTGGAAGTATGTGTCCAGCTTCTCCACCCAAGCCTTGGTTGTGCACTTAGGTGTTCCATCAAATGTGGGCAAGAAGACCCTTACCATACTGCGTTGTAGGGTTGATCCCTGCATCAAGTTCTCCTCCTTTTGATGAGGATTAACCCTCCTTCCATCCTTGATCTGGAAAAACTCCTGGAAGTTCAAGTGCTCTTTGAACCTTTGAGATTGGGGTTCATATTCCTCAAAATACTCTCCCAGGGTTCCCTCCTTATCTCCTCTAGATAGAAATGAAGGCATGGTAGAGCGTTGTGGTGCAACTGAATGCTCCATGCCATTTGAAGTGCTGGTGCTTTCCTCATGGAAAAACCCTATAGAATCCCCTTCATGCCTCATCTCCTTGAGGTCCCTTGAAATTTTTTGCAGGGTCTGAAGTAGGAGATTCAAAATATCTTCCTCCTCCATGCTGAAGATATATTATCCCCACAAGCTGAGCCAAGAGCAGAGCTCTGATACCACTGTAATATTCCTTTTTAGGAATTTCTGCAATATGTTCAATGAGGACACTGTATAAGGAAAAAAATGGAAAAGAAACACAAAAAAAGACTTGTATCCTCTTATATATGTTGTATGTAGCTTAAATATAAACTGGAATCATAAAAAAATCATGCTAGCTACACTAAACAGATCTCCCCAGCTCAAATATGCTCAAAAGCATGCCAATCCCGTGACTTCACACAATAGAATTTCTAAAGACTGCAACATCGTGATTTTCATTAGGGTTTCTATAGAAAAATATGTTACAATATAGATCTGGAGCTTTCATTAATCATAGAATCGGAAATGGGAGGTTTGACCTCCTGGACATTAGAACACCCCGGCAAGGGTTTCCGGCAAAATATCAATGAAAAATGCAGTACTGCAAAAAATAACGTAGTCCACTGCAACTCTGTATTACATAAGACTGAATATTATATAAAATATAAGAACAATACAAAAAATGGAAAAATGCCCTTCTCAATAGACTTCCTGGAGGGAAATAGGCACCTCCTCCTCTAATACAAGCACGAAATCAAGGGGTTTACCCCTGCTACTGTTGTAACTGCAGAAAAGACGTAGTTACTAGAAGTGACTGCAATGTAGGTGTGGATGGCTGGATAACCTCAAGTTAGATGATGGAAAATGAGCTCAGGACCTTCCCTTTTTATCTCTTAAACAAGTTGAACCAAAGGTGAAGGTGGAATTCCCGCATGAGAATCCTTTGCACTAAACAGTGCTGCAACTACAGCTAAACAGCTGAAGCTTGCAAGTAGTCAGGAAGACCAAACATAAATGAATATTGAATTCCTTCCTTGTTGCTATCTCCTCCCTTTTATCCTTGGTGAGCCTCCTCACCCCGGACCCCACTCATTGAAGAGGTGACTTCCTAGAAAAGATTGCCCTTTCAAAAATGCGTTGTCCTTGTTGGATTCCCTCTTGTAGCAGCATTGTTGACTTGTTCAACTGGATCTAGTTCACCTGCATTGTCCCTCTTTCACACCAAAGTGGCTTTATTTACTCTCCTAACCTGATCCCTTTTCACACTAGGATTTGTTTTATTGTCTTTCTACTCTTCTACTGCAAAAATGGAGCAATTATAATATTCCAACTAGCAGTGGCTGATTGGGAATATTACATCCTCATGGTGAACTAATTAATTTTTTAACGAGTTTGACACAGTAAAATGAATTATCCTTATGCGAAACTATCTCATTTTTTAATGAGGTTGACACTGTAAAATGAATTCTCCTCATGGGAAATTGTCCCATTTTTTAATGAGGTTGACACGGTGGAAGGAACTTTCCTCAAGGAGACCTATTTCATTTTTTAATGAGGTTTACATAGGAAAAGAAATATCCTCATGGACACCTGTTTCATTTTTTAATGAGGTTGACACAGGAAAAGAACCATCCTCATGGAACCTTTTCATGGCTTCAAACTAGAAGAAAAACATATCAAGGGACACTCCTCGATCATGGCTTCCAAGAGGTCTTCATTAGATGGAAGAACAGTCCTCTGGAAGGAACACATGTCAAGGGACTCAATAGGGAAAATAGCATCGTGTTCAAATACCCCCATAGAGTTCACCATGTCAATTACCTGATCTAAGTGAAAGGAAGTCGAGCAAACAATGAGAGGCTTGCTTGCATCGGTAACTGAAAACATGGGACTGGTTGCCACATAATTAACCCGTGGCAGGGTAGATACCACTTCCGTATAAGGAACATTTAGGGGTGTCAAATTATTGGTATTCGAATCAAGACTAGAGAATAAAATCTGGTCAGCAGTCACAATGTCTCCATTGTGAGGGAAAGACATCACGCGAAAGAGTGTCGATACGACAGCTTTCATTGCATAGACATAGTCTTGCCCAAGGAGAAAATTGAAATCCAAGGGACTTCAAACTACCATAAGATCAATACAGATAGTTTTACCTTCCAAGGTAATAGGAAACTTAGGAAGGATCCCTAAAGGTTTACTAATGGTTCTGTTAAAAGCTGACAGATTCTGTGTAACAGGCACAAGCTGAGGGGAACCCAAAGCTTGCCAAGCAGTTGAGGATAAAATACTAACAGAAGCACCTTCATCTACATTTTTGCGATGCACATTCTTACCACAAACCTTCACAATGATTTGGAAAGGGATGGAAGAGGGAATACGAGGTTCTGTCAATCTATTCCAATCAAAGGAAAATACCTTGGTACTTGAAGGGGGTTCTGAAGAAATAGGTGTAATGCCCCTTGGCGTAGAAGAATCTAATGTAACAAGAAGAACCTGAGAGGTATGAATTTCATTCTCTACAGGGAGAGAGGGATCGACCAAAATCAAGTCATCCATTTGATCAACTAATGGATCATCAACCTAAGTGATATGAGTTTCACTCTCCAATGGAAGAGTGGGATTGACTGTACTTGGAATGAGATCAATCACTTTGTAAGTTGACGATAGGTTGTGAGAAAGTTTACGGTAACCACTTGGAAGGTTTTTTTGTGGAACATTAAGGTTTTCCAACAAATTTGAGGCTTCATCCATGTGAGGGAAAATGTGAGTTTGATGACTCCCTTTGCATAACCTACAAGGAAACCTAACTTTACCCTTTTTCCCAGGAACCTGACAATCACTGGTTGGTGGATCAATGATAAGTTGATGAGAATTTTCTAACCATACTTCCAACACCTTAGGAATACCAGGACAATTGATAAGGAAGCGGTCACCTTTACAAAGCTTGCAAGGGTATTTGGATTTACGATGCATTTTGTAGGTTTCCTCAACACTACCAACACTTACAACCATGGTTGGTTGGTTGACTTCATTCTTATCTTGCTTCTTCTTCTTTTTCCCTTTCTTCTTCTTCTTAGCCACTGGGTTACTAGCATCAAGGCTTTTACCACGTGAAGAGGGAGAAAGGGAGGAAGACATATTGGGTGAAGAAGGTAAAGGGTCAACATGAGGTTGGTGATGTTGAGATGGTGAACGTTGTTGAGGTGAAGCATCTGGTTGAGGTGGAACAATTGGAGTATTTGAGGACAACGAAGTTGAAAATAACCATACCTGTAAACCTATGGTAAATACAAGTAATGACAATGTAGCCATATAAGGAGGACCAACATTTCCAAAGCAAGGAAAAGTACTAGGATTTTCGTTAAGAGGGGTTCCTTGGTTGGTAAATTCTGGAACGCTTGCCATTAGATTCAACTTCGATGAATTTTATTAAAAATTTAAAAATATTCACAATTCACAATTCACACCTAACAATTAAAATTCACAATTCACACCTAAGGTCTCTAAAAAGTAAAAACAAACAAATTAACACGCTCTATCAAATCTAGGAGTCAAACCACACACAAACAGTATATTCCTGCACTAAAAAAACTAGTTGGTGATGAAATCCAACATTGTAGAATTTTAATGTAGAAATGGCAGTTGGAACAGTTACCCCGACAACTTGCTTAATGAAACAGACCAGTGCAAGTTTCTTCACTTAAACCATCTCAAGTGAAGATAACCCTCCGGGGAGTCCAAGTGAGTCTAGTCGACGTCTGCTCCAGGTACAGTGGGACCTTCCCTCCACCGTCACCTTGGGAAAGAATCCTAAATTTTATGGCTACTAAGGTCACCAACTGAGACAAATGCACCTAGGGGAATAGTCTACGATCCGATATACACACAAGGGCAGAGTAACAAGCTCAATCCCCTTAAAGGCTTCTTGACATAATCCAAAGTTTACCAACAAGTGACCCCAGGCTCCTCGACAATGGTCTATCCAAGGTTTATCATTTTTAATATGTGCAAATCTACTATCTTTCCTAATGAGATAGGTATGATTACCTCACTAGTTCCGACATGGTCTCATGCTTGACTCTTTTAAGAAGAGCTTCCCAGAGCACAAATGCAACTATTGGAATTTTTCCTACTGCAAGATGCTATTGTTTGTTTTGTTGCTTTGTAAAGTTAACTACAACCTAATCCAAAGCACTAGCCTAATCTAGATTGGTGGAAAGAGCCCTAGAAAATGTAAAAATTACTAGATGAATTTTAATTAAGTGTTGTGTTATTTTGGTTGTTATTACTCAAAGGGTAATGGATATGAAACCAATGGTGTTATTACCTAAATGAAAACTGAATGCAATCGAATATGATAATGTAATATTTTCAATTCGATGAATCCTAACTAAAGTAAGGAGAGAGTTTCCATTCACTTCCAACAATGCAAGAATTGATAAATAAGAGAAAATATAACAAATTCTCTAATGCACTAATTTCATCAAGAAAAACTAATGCTTTTTCAATTCCATTTTTTTTTTTATGTTTTTAAAACAAGCACAAAAACATGTAAATTAAAATCAAAGAAACTAATCTAAATCTAAGATTGTTTTTTTCAGAATGTAAACTATGCACAGTTCTCTTGAAAACTATGCAAATGTAATCTATGCACATTTTTCATTCATATTCTGAAAATGAGAATTATAATTATGAAAATGTAATCTATGCAAGAGAATTCTCAGACACAAGATGATTCTAATGTAATCTATAAAAGAACCAATCAAGTGTAAGTAAAGAAAATTGGGTGAGAATTCCAAAGGTCAAAAAAAAAAAAATACTCAAAGGCAATTAACACTAAGACACAATTTAGCCCCCCCCCCCTCCTCGAATGAAGGGGAATTTTTTTTGCAAAAACAAAAGAAAAAGGATGAAAAATTGTTAAGAGACTGAGACACACCTTGAAGTAATTACCAAAGGAAATCAAATTAAGAGTCTCTCAAAAAAGAGACTCAAAACACCCAATTAACTTAATAAAGACTGACGTAAAAGTTGCTGAAATAAATACAAACATAAGACCTTAACAGTCAAGACAGATTGGGGCAAACAAAGAGAATCTAGTAATCTGGCTCCTAAAAAGAGAATTCTTAATTTTTTCAAAAAATTTCCACGAGTCCGTAGGTTTCAATGGAGAACAATGTGATACCACATTGTTCTGAACTAAAAACTGCAGAGGCTACCGCACTATCTTTAAATAAAAACCACGGAGGCCAGGAAAAGTACAGAAAAAATAAAATTCAGATTTTATTTTCAGGGATTCTGATAATTTATCTACCCAACCTAGTTTTAAGCTAATAAAAATCAAAGAAATCTCAAAGAAATCTTTCAAAAATCAAACTGAAAATAAAAAAGAAAACTAAGTTCAGATTTTCCCTAACGGAGTCGCCAATTTGTTAGATGGACAAATCCCTCTTGCGGACAAGAGTGATCTCCCTGGTATCATAAGGATATCTAGAAACAAACAGATAGATGTAGGCCATTTCCTCTAGACTATTTTGTTTAAGAATTACTCATTAACTATGGATAGATACTCCTACTTGAAGTCCAACGCTTGCTCGGTCTTCAATCCGGTCGTTCCAGAAGGTATCTATCCAGCATATAAGATATGCAATCAAATACAAGCAAACAAGATCAAAAGCATCTACACACTATGATAATTCAAAAGCAATAATTTATCTTAGTGATCAAGGAATCCAAGAATGAAATCATTCAAAAGATAGATGAACGACTCAATGAGAAAATAGAATCCATTTGTATTAACTTTGAATATAAAAGAAGAAACCTTACAACCTTAACACCTTGATGTTTGTACAGGTTCTTCCGGGGTCCCGAACAGCTGTTTTCCTCAGTTTGACAAGACTTCGACTCTCTTTATCAGCATAAGACTATGGCTATGAGTATGTAATCTCTCTCACGATAATGATGCAAAATGTGGAGATTATATTACTTCAGCAATTCACCTCAAAACTACCAAGTTCTAAGTACTCTCTCCAAAGCAAGAAGCAAGTACTCTTTGGACTCTCTATCTGCTAAGTACCATCTACCAAGTACCCTTGAGACTGAAACTTGGTCTCAATTTATAGAAAAAGGGAGGTAGTTTCAGCTCCAAAAAGGAAGGGATAAATCCCTCTCATTATGGTATTTCAGCTCCAAAAACCAAGGGATAGCTCCATCTATGAAGGGTTAATGGTTCATGAATGGAAGGGGCGAAGCTTGACTAGATAGCGATTCTAGAAGGCCCCAGCTGGGAGAATATTCAATCAACTCGGCTTCTAGAACTTACTTTTCTTTTTATTTTACCTTTTACAGGGGTCCGCAGTTTTAATGAACAGTACATGTGGGATGCACTGTAGTTTTTATAGTAATAAACTGCGGTACTGCAGGGAATGACTAGGAAAAGTGTGGAATTAGGATTTTTAGGATTTTTAGGATTTTTAAGAGCTTTTCTCCAATTCCAAGACTTGGTTAAGGAACTTTATGCTTTTAGACTTCTAAGGAAGAAATAAATAGGTAATGATGAACCCATATAGACAGCTCAATGTCATGGTGACAAATTTCAGTGTAATAGAAGTCCTTAGGACAACATCGTTGCATCTTAAAGGTAAGACTTATACTTGGTAGTTTTATGAATATTCTTGCAAATATAGCCACTTATGTAGGATTCACTAAGAGATTAACGAAGAGATCTGATGGAAAACAATTTGAAACATCTTTGATTGAGCTAGCCAAACCAAAACATTCAAAACCTTTGCATGAGTTGGAAAGATCTATTATACTCACTCTACTTCATATTTCTATTGAGAGGGATAAAAACATGTATGATACCTTGCCAAGGGAAAGATCCCCATTGCGGGAAGATATTTCTTCTCAAAACAAAGACATGGAGATTCCTCCTTCAAGGGAAGACCAAGATCTAGGGTCTCTCATTGTTGATGAGGTATTTTCAAATATTGATGAGGAGGAAGAGCAGAGAGGAAGTAATAGTGTTGTCACTTCAGGAGGAGAACCATCACCACATGGGGATGGGCATGAATTTATTGCTTCAATTAGAGGAGCTTTTTCATCCTTGGAAAAGGTTCCCAAGGAGCAAATGTGACAGTAGTGATGGGCAGTAATACCTTGATAGAAGGAGGAGAAGAAAAGGTGGATCAACATCAAAGGATGGGGAGCATGCACCCTTGTCTATTTCAAGGGGTTTATGGAAAGAAGAAGGAGACTAGTTGCACAGTGAAAGGAGGGACAAATCAGTCCACTCACCTATATAGTCTACTTCAGACTTTGATGTCTCATTACATGGAGGCGTTCCACCCGGGAGGCCACTAGATCAGGAGATGAGAGACACCTCACCACTCATTGATCCAGGAGGGGTGAGAACATTGGGAGGATTTGTCACAGTGCAGAGAGTCTTGGGTAGGCTCAAGGATGAGGGAGACATCCTCCCAATATCATTATTTCCCACTCTCATTAGCTATTATTCTCTAGGAGAGGACGTTTTTGGGATGGAGGATGGCACCATCATGGTGCAAGGAGACCACTCCATGGCATTGGAGAACAAGAGGATACTTCCACATACGAAGGAATATTCCCCATTTGGTAGAGGAGGGTGGCCACTCATGCATGCATTAGCCAGACTTGGGAGATTTTGGAGAAGTGATAGCTTCCTATGGAAGACTAACCTTCAGAAGCTTCAACCTTCACTTGAGCATGAGCAGCTACAGGAGGGGCAACAAGTACATGTTAGCGGAATTCTAGTGCTTTACTTTGGCATATGAGATGTCAAGGAAGAAGGTAACCACATGGAAAGGGCTACATAGTATAGATCAGCAGCGTTGTCATTAGAAATTTTAGATCCTTATTGGAGATCCCGACTGTTGGTGGAATACTCCAAAAATCTCTTTACATGTAGGATACTGGATTACCAGTTTCCAGATGGAGGATATATAGTGAGAGATGGGGTCATCTTCTATCAAAGTAGGATCTTCTTGGCTAGAGCCTCAAATCTCAAGGATGAACTACTACATGCAGCCTATGAGATCTTTCTTTCCAATCCCACTAATTTCCTTAGAGCACACCATACTCTCTTGGAGGGATTCATGTGGGAGGGTTTCAAAGAGGAGATGCAATATCATATGAGTAAGTGCATATATTTTTTAGAGGGTGAGGAGAAACAAAGCTCATAGGAAGGGTAATTATCACCACCTCCTTACTCATTGGGTGTGAGAAGGAGCTCATCCATGAGCTACCTCAGTAGTTTGAACCAAGTTTATGGTAAGAATTGTATTTCTGAGCATCATGATATATTTACTATATACTTACATTTTCTTAACACTCATATACAGGGCATTTCTCCAAAAGAGGGCACTCTTTCTTATTGGCTTCATGGACTACTTTGGGCCATAAGAAATGATGATGTTGGCCATTCCCTTGAAGATTTTAGGGAGATTATGTATTCTTCATGGTGTGCTTCATTGACGCCAAGCATCATACACCTTCTCCAAGCATGCATGAAGAATGGGGCTGTAAACAAGTGGTGGGAAGAACACTTTTTATATCCTATTCTATGGCACTTAGGAGAGAAACAATGTTGGTTTCACATGAGGGACCATTGTCCTTCTCCTTTACTACACATGGAAGCTAGCATGACTTTGATTGTGATTCCATATGTTGACGATGTTCTTATCTTTTTTGGGAACATGATTGGAGGAAAGGCACATTGGTTGGATGTGTCCATGGGGAATGAAATTTCCCACACATTTTATGCTTCATGCTTCAAGGGGAGCATGGGAGAGGATTTGGCCACTATAGTAGATCACTTGTTTATTTATGAGGTGAGCCATATGATCGTTTGGAGCACTTGGGAGATGTATCTCATGAATATTTGGGAGGAACGTTTCTATGAATTACCATGATGGAAGGTGATTCATTTCATCTGGATGATAGCATGGATATGGGAGTCTCTCATTGGGTGTAATATTCCTACATTAGCCTATAAATAATGGGAATATTAAAATTTTGTTTTAACACTTAGATAGAGGAATAAGTGGGTGGGAGGACCCATAAAACTCTTTATGGTGAATAAAACCACTTCTCATGTGAAAGTGGATCATATTTCCAGCCTAACACAAGCACCCTTAGGTGTGAAAGGGGCTCAATATTTTGGCTGGGTCAACCTTGAACAAATCTACAGTGTTGTCATGGAGGAGTGGCCACCAATGAGGCACAACACAGTTTTAGATGGAGATGCTTGGTGTGAAAGGAGTGATTTCATTGAAGGTGGTTTAGGGTTTGCAAGCTCTTAACTTATAAAAGGAAGAGGATGGCAGCATGAGAAGGTTGTTGATGATTATTATATTTATAAATATATGGTCTATTTAGACATATATATTTCTCTTACTATTTAAATGAAAAAAATGATGTTTAGCATTGGGTGTTCCAGATTGGGAATCCCACCTTTTCCCATTGAGTAGATCTTGGTAGAGTTTGTATTTCATTGTCCACTATCTGGCTTAGGGCCAAGCTACTTCTTTCAACTACAATGTAGATCTTGTTGAGGGTTTGACTGTTTTTTCAAGCTGTAGCAAGTGGAGATTAGATCTTTCAAATCTAGTCCATTTCAGTGCTTCTTTTCAGTGGAGGAGGGTTCTACTTCATTGGGAGGACATTATTGAAGATCTTGAGCATAATTTTCATATCTTGGCTACAAGCTAACTATATTTTGATCCCTATAGTGCATTATAGATCCATATCTGCGTTATTACTGTAAGTGTATTTGCAGGGTGTTTCATCCCATCATTTGGAGAGTGATTTTCTAGGTGTTGTGGATCTGCCCTTCACTTTGGAGATCTGTTGGAGGAGGTCATTTCGTTGTTTATATCATATCAGATCCACTTTCTAGATCTAAATATTTCCATAGAACTGTAGTCTTAGATCTTATATTTACATCTTGTACTTGATGATTTGCTAAAAACCCCAAGGGGGATTGTTAAAGGAACTTGTATAGTGCGCGGATCTAGTACAGATCTAACTTTATGTCCACAAACTTGCTCTAGATCTGATGTGTAATCTACAGCCATCGCAAAGCCAATAAATAATGTTGTAAGGCTTTTTCTGTCCTAATATATGGTTGCAGCGCCTCATTTTGAGGGATTTCTGTCATTGGAGACTTGTATTGTCTTGTCATGCATCTTATGGGCCACTTTTAACATGTATTTTGTTGCTGTAACGACAAATGGAAGGTCTCCATATTGGCCTCCTGCTTAAAAAAATATGATCTGTGTTATTTTCATATCATTCTACATTCTAGTGTTGCATTCCCCATTTGGGAATATTACAGTGTTATCAGAGCATCACCTTGGCACAACATGTGTTTTCTAAAAAGCAATATGTCTTTTGTAAAAGGAGAGCCTCTTACTAACAAAGAGAGGTGGTATCAAAAGAGAAGACACAGAAGATTTGATTACAATGATGAGAAAGAAGACAAGGGTAAAACCCCGTTATCTAAAGAAATGAAAGGGAAGGAGATTTCAAGACTTCTTCTTCAAACTATGCATGAGCTTAGAAGAGAAATCAAGGGAATGAAGAGGGAAAGACATGAAGGTCATTCAAGAATATTTTCACATGAAGAAAACCCTAGTTCTTCATATTATGTGTGCAAGCACTTTAGACACACACTCATATCTACAACGTTATACTATGCCGAGATTTACTGCAAGAGAGATGGAGAAAGAAGATACACCAAAGGAGGATAATTTGAGTGATTATATTTAGGAGTATGAATCTCAATCTTGGAGATTCAAGGAGCACTTGAACTTACAAGAGTTCTGCCAACTCAAGGAGGAAAGAAGATCCAGTGAGCACAACAGAAGCAGAAGAGGTAGATTCTTTCTTTCAAATTTTGATGGATCCTCCACATGCATAGCCAAGGATTGGGTAGATCATCTAGACTCATATTTGGATCTACATCAAGTTTCAGAAAAGGAAGCCCTTAGAGTAGCAGCGTTGCATCTCAAAGGTAAAGCTTATTCTTGGTGGTTATTTGAATCCTTTTCATTAAAGAATAAAAATATATCTACTTATGCAAGATTCACTAAAGGATTAGTGCAGAGATTTGATGTAAATCAATCAGAAACATATTTGATTAAGCTACCAAAGCATGAACATTCAAAACCCTTGCATGAATTGGAAAGATCTATTACACCAACTCCACTTCAGATTTCTATTGAAGGGGATAAAAAATTGTGTGATACCTTTCCAAGGGAAAGATCCTCATTGCATGAAGAGATTTATTCTCAAAAGGAAGACATGAAGAGTCCTCTTTCAAGGGAAGACCAATATCTAAGGTCTCTCATTGATGATGAGGCATTCTCAAATATTGATGAGGAGAAAGAGAAAGAAGGCAGTAACAACACTATCACTTCAGAAGAAGAACCATCACCACATGGGGATGGGCATGGAGCTATTTCTTCAAGAGGAGGAGCTTTTGTATCTTTGCAAAAGGTTCTCAAGGAACATCATGTGATAGTAGTAATGGGAAATAACACCTTGATCCAAGGAGGAGGAGAAAGGATGGATCAGCATCCAAGGATGAGGAGCATGCACCCTTTTTTATTTCAAGGGGTTTATATTCATAAGAAGGAGACTGATTTATGCAGCAAGGGGAGGGACACAATATTCCACTCATTTATATAGTCTACTTCAGATTTTGATGTCTCTTTACATGGAGGCATTCCACCAGGGAGACCCCCTGATTAGAAGATGAATAAAGTGTTGTCTCAACTTATTTTAGTCCCCTAAATTACATTATTTTTTCACCATTCTTCCCTTCCCAAATCGTAATAATTTACCCTATTTTACCTATCTTATGCGCCCTCATCCTGCACTAGTGCGAGAACGATGACACATTTTGCATTAACTTCATATTTTAAATTTTTAACTAAACTTAGCATTTATTAACTATCTATTACTTGATTTCTTACTTAGAATTAATTTTGTAACTTATAGTTACCTCCTATGCTATTTAATAGATAAACACTTATCTTGACCATTGATTTTTAGTGCAGAACAGATCTTGCACCAGCACTAGCGCCGTGAATCTTTGCAGCGAATCCAGATCACTTGGGTTGCCACTTGTTTTGTACTGATCTATATAAGCAGAAATGTAAATAGGAAAAGTGGTTCAATGTTTTGATAGAATTGAATAGATCAGAGAATAGAACCAGCGAGGCGGTAACAGGTCTATCTTGTGTTATTGCCCAAATCTGGGCTGGATATGTAATCACGCATGTAATTGCTTTAAGGATCTAATAATAAGAGCTCTACCTCATGCTTCGTACATTTCATCATTTGGCTTAAATAGTTGATGAGTTGATATTGAGTAGTGTTTTCGTTTGAAAGGGAAACGCGTTGGTTGGCTAAGGGCCCAGCCAACCCGGCACGTTCTCCCTCCTTGTTGTTCTTGTAATTTATTTTTTAAACTATCAAGTGTGATTTAATTTACAGCATTTGAATTTCTGTTTGAGTGGAAGCAGATCTGCTGCGTGAAGTAGTTAAGTTACTTTCTGCACGGTTGATTTATTTTCCTTGCCTAGTTCAAGTAGGAGGAGTTACCTGCCCCAGTGCACGTTGGTGTGCTATTCAATTTATGTATGATTTGGTTTATTTCCTCTACCTGGTTTTTTCCTACACTAATGCATGTTGGTATGCTATTTACTTTATGCACGTTGTTTTGGTTTCTCCCTGGTGCAAGCAGGAGAATTTTTCTTGCACCAGCGCTAGATAATATGATGCAGCAAGCCTTTCTAGTTTACTTCTAACAACTTTCTTGCTTTCAGTCATATATTAATTAAAAAGATTGTTTTCTTACTTTCTACAGATATTCATCTTTGTTGATATATGATTTGGTTTTATAACACTGCAGTGATGAATCATTGATTTCAAGAATCAAAATTTAAAGTGTAAGAAGCTCTAATCGAGTAAAAGAACCAGTTTCTTGGTATTAGATTTGAGTGCTGTGGACTTGAGAGAGTTCAAAGCCCTTGCACGAAGAAAATCATTTTTTAGTAAAGACATTACTTTACACTTTCTAGATAAATTGTTGTTCCTGCACTATTGCAAGAAGACTGCACTAGTGCAAGATCAATTTTCGCGAGAAGGATATCTTTACATACGTAGGATTGAAGGGGCCCATTTGTTGAAAACTGCTAAGGTGTCTTTTGTGGAGTACTAAAAAGGTATGCTTTTGATGATTATTTCAGTGGCTTTTTAGTAGAATTTGTAAACCTTTTTGTATCATGAATTTGGAAAGTAATAAGGAATTATAACAAAACATGTGAAAATTGATATACAAGACTTAACCACTGATAATGGTTATTTTCTGTACAGGAAGAGGAGAAAACGAGGAATTGCCGCTCCAAAGGAAGAGACAAAGTCGAGATAACTGCTGTCCCTCTGAAGGTGAACCGAATGCAAACAAGGCTAAACAGATTAAAGCAAGTCGGCCCGGAAAAGAAGGAGAAGACACCAGCTCGGCGCAAAAGAAAGGAAAGGATGAAGAATTAATAGTTTGTCGAATCCCTCAGGATCTTCGATCCTGAGGGATCGCTGCTTTATTTATCTTGTTACTTGGACATCTTCGCCGTCGCCTTTATATAAAGGGGCAGCACTATTAGCTTAGAATAAGGGAAGAGGAGGATACGCTTTTATGTAATTTTCTGTTAGACATCAGCTTTGATTATTAAGTCTCGTTGAGAACTGGTTCATTGTATTTTTGGCCGATGCATTAATAAAAGCTTGGTGATTATTTCATCTCTGCGTTTGGATTAACTTAAAGCAGTGTATCCTTGGAGGCTAAGGGCCCGGCCCCGGAGGACACTTGCTTCTGTACCATTACGACTTGATTTATGCGTGGTTTGTTTATTATTGTTATTTGGTAATTTGATATGCTCCATGAGTTGATATTACATGCTCTGTTAAGATTAAAATCATTGAAGTTTTTACAAGTAGAATCGTGGATTGACTCTGCATTATGTTATTGATTCGTTCAGAGTTCATTGCATGTTATCAGCCTTAATTAAATACTCTTACTGTTCTGTTACAGAGCTCGTATATTAAACATTCGTGTCATACATTCGCTTGAGGTAGTGTTCTTCATAATCGTTGGATTCATAAATGATAGTGTTCTGTTTGGAAGCACAGTTGTATTCCTGTTGGTTCAGGTTGATCAGATTATTATTCCAGTGTGTTGTGTGCGTTTCTGATTTATTAGTGCTGTTCTATAATTTATCAATAATTAACGCTGTTCCATTTGTGTGTTTCGTATGATTCGCCTTAAGAGTGAAAGATTGTTATTTTGATTGCGAAGGATGTATTTGGGTTAATAGATTAAGCTTGGTTACAACCCGCGGGGCTTAGTTATTCAATTGCTGTTCCATTTTAGATTTGCTGTTCTATTCCAGAATTGTTGTTCAATTCTTTATTTGTTGTTCCATTTAATCGCATTTGTTGCTTTGGTGTGAGAGATGATCTAAGGCTGTAGTGAGCATTGGCAGTCACTGTCTAGCTCCCAGACTCGTGGTCTATGCTCTAGTTTCCTTTCCATCAGTTTCCGTAGGGATGGGTTATCACTACCGAACCCTTGACTGATACACTGCTGAGTTTTCTGAATGTGTGATATATTCTTTGAAGTAATTTAGTTACAGACAAGCATCCGTTTACTCTTGTATTTCTTAAGCACTGTACTACTAGCATTACTCTGACAAGTGTTAGCCTCAGATTGAGTCACTCTTTGTAATAACAAAACGCTCCCGGATTGACATATTAATGTGAGGTAACTAGAGGTGAAAGAGACCCTTTTTATAGCTCTACATTTTGGCGCCGTTGCCGGGGAAAGAGTGTAGCCATTTGTCTTTTTTTCAGAGTAGTGTACAAGCTTGCTAGGGAGGAGTTGGATCTTAAAAACGGAAGGTAAGAACCTACGTGCGGAGCATGTAAAAACCCTGCTCCACTGTCCGCTTTCCTAACAGAGTCGTTTTTTGCTTTGTTTGAATAGAAGTTGGTAGTTCATTTGAGTGCATGACTAAGCAGAAAAGACCAGAAAAGAACATCAAACCCCCATCCAAACCTGAAAAAGCTAAGGGGCCGGTGACCCTTGGCCGAACGACCTTCATAGACAAAATCTATAAGAACGCGGAATCTCAGCCATCAGTAGGCCCCAGGAAAAACATTTCTAAACTGCCTACTAATTCCCTTCAGGCCACAGGATCACCATCTGTAGCCTGTGCTGAGGTGCATAGTCAAACTGAAGAGCAGGACTTTCAAGAAATTGAAAATTCTACTCCAGAATTATTGCAGGAAGGGAACTCTAGCAAATTTTGTGAAGGAGAAGGAGAAACAGGGGAAACCAAGGAACCAAAATCCCCTATTGAAACAAATCAGCCATTAGATAGCCCAGATAAGGGGAGTGCTGCGAAAATCATTGTCGAAGGAACCCAATCTTCAGGAATTCTCATTATTCCATATAAGGGAAGCGCTGTTAAAAATATCCCTGTCAAAACCGTTCCCTCTCAACCTAGGAATACCCTCCTAGATATCCCAGAAGGTTATTGGCATATATTCGATACCATGGCTCAAAACCAGCCAAATGCTCAAACCTCTACATTACAATATCCTATAGTGGATTCTGCAGCTAATGCACCCATGAAAGCTATCCCTCTTCAGCATATCCCTACCTTTCATGGTCTCACATCAGAAGATCCGGATGCATTTTTATTCGAATTCGATGTGTTATGTAGGGGGTATGATTACACCACCGATCCCCAAAAATTGAAATTATTTCCTTCTACATTAAAAGGGGTTGCTTTAAGATGGTTTATGGGGCTAGGTGGCGGGGTTATCAACAATTGGGACCAAATGAAAGAATCCTTCTTAAAAAAATATCAGGATTATTGTAGGTCTAGAGAATTAAAAGACGAAATATTTCAAATGTCAGCCAGACCGAATGAAGCATTGGAAGAGTGTGTGGAACGTTTTCAGTACAATCTACAAAGATCTCCTTATGCATCGCTACCTTTACCTGATAATGTGTTAAAAACTGCATTAATAAGGGGAATGAAAGAACAATGGATTGAAACATTAAACATTATGGGAAAAGGGGACATTTATCAAGAGAATTTTGCTGACATCATTGATTTGTGTATCAGGAGTTCGAGAGGCAGCACAAGAATAAAACCAACAGAATATGATCGGTTTGCACGAGATAACAAAGTATCAGCAGAAGGAGTAACACGTGCAGAAATTGGAAATTTATTAGAAAATTTTAAAACTGATATTATGGGGACACTAACTACACAACTTTATATTGTGCAGGCTAAACAGAAGCAGTTGGAGGCAGAACAGAATTTGGCAATCTTCTGCCCCCGATGCAGAAAAAAACATAGCCACAAGGAATGTCCACTGGATAAAATCCAAACATGCGCCATCTGTACAAAAGATCACCTTACGGAGAGCTGCCCCTCACTTCCTGGATTGAAAGCGGTATATAAGGAAGTAGAAGAAGAACCAGAATCGGTGAATTCGATCAACCAGTGCCGCCAGTGGCAGCCGAGACAATTTGGTATGTTTCCGGACTCAACCTCTTACTTTCAAACCCCACAGTATAATGCTCAACAATACGGTATGTGGAAAAATCAATCTCAACCCCCATTTACAAACTGGTCACCACAATCGTTTCCCTCTTCAAATCCATGGCTGAATCAAACAAGCCAATCAGGTTGGCCAAATTTCCCTTACACTCCACCATATTGGCAAAATGGCCCATATCCGTCACAATGGACTCCCTCTACTTCACAAAGTTCACCCTGGCAGACAAGCTGGAAAAGACCAATGTACCACCCAGCTGGAACTATTCCGCTCCCTCAACCTACTCTGCCAGCCCTACAACAAAATCCCCAGTCTAACCTGAGACCGCAACTCCCAGCACAACCCGACCCCAATCCAAATAACAGACAGGTCCAATCTATTCAAATCATAAGGACATCAGAAATAGGACCCGACCTCAGGGAGTGCAATGACCTTCAGTTAAGATCTGGACGTATAATTGAAACCGAGGGAGATAAAACAGTTCATATTGAAGATCAGTTACCAAGAGAACATCAGTTACAACAAGAGGATGTAAATAAGCAACAAACTCATAATCAAGCAACCACATCCTCTCCCCCGTTCCCAGAACGATTAGTCATACCTCGATCCATACAATATCCTGACTTTCACATTCTGGGAGAATTACAAAATTTGTACATAAAAATTCCATTCCTCCAAGCCATTCAAGACATTCCCATATACGCAAAAACTATCAAAGAATTGTGCATAAAGAAACCAAGGAGGAATATAACAAATAATCCAAGAGTCCAAGTAGTCGGTACTTTATCTGATCTATTGTCGGGAAGAGAAACACCCCTTAAATATGAAGACCCCGGGAACCCAATTATAACTGTTCAAATTTATGGCCAGACCCTGTCTAATGCCTTGGTTGATCTAGGAGCTGCAATTAGTATTTTAACAACCACAACTTGCCAAAAGCTCGGCATTACATCTGTAGAACCCACCTCTACTCTGTTAGAATTGGCTGACCGATCTGTGGTTAGACCAGAGGGTACTCTACATGATGTCATGGTCTCTGTAGAATCCTGGGAGTATCCAACCGATTTCCTGATAATTAATCCAAAAACCCGACTTGATGGACATCCACTAATTTTAGGTAGACCTTGGCTTGCCACTGTCGATGCCTACATTGGCTGCCGGCAGGGAAATATGACCATAACTAGAGGACCGAATAGCAAAAATTTAGTTCTATATCCTCCAGCGCAGCCAAGTGTCACAATGATTAAAACTAATAAGCACCCTGTATCATACCTTACTGATAACATCAGATCTCCATTAACTCTACAAGAGGCGCTTGATTTTAAAGACCAAACAGAAGACGATGCCATTAATAATTTCATTAGTCAAACTGAACCTCGCACACAGTGTCACATGATAGAAGCAGCGTTTGATAAAGAATTGGACGAAGATCCTCTAAAAGATACGCATGACCAAATAATACCTGTTACTTCTGTTGAAAATAGTAAAACTGTGGAAATTGCACCGGGGAAAACTTTAAACATCAATGCTAATCTCACACCTGAACAGGAAACTAAGCTCATCCAATTGTTAACAAAATATCAAGAAGCATTTGCATGGGATTACCCTGACATGAAAGGAATTGATCCCCAGTTATGTACACACCACATTTATACGGAAAAAGACGCCAGACCTGTTCGTCAGCCGCAAAGGAGACTTAATCCTCATCTAAAGGATGTGGTAAAAGATGAACTTCAGAAACTTTTAGATGTCAACTTTATCTATCCTATTTCTGATAGTAAATGGGTCTCTCCGCTGGTGGTGGTACCAAAAAAGAATGGAAAATGGAGAATCTATGTGGATTATAGGGAACTAAACAAGGCAACACAGAAAGATCATTTTCCTCTCCCATTCATAGATCAAGTATTAGACACTTTAGCAGGGAAGAAATTCTTTTCTTTCCTGGATGGCTTCAGTGGATACAATCAGATTCAGATTGCCCCTGAAGACCAGGATAAAACTACTTTTACTTGTCCCTAGGGAACATTTGCCTATCGAGTTCTACCTTTTGGCCTATGTAATGCTCCTGCCACATTCCAAAGGGCTATCCTTAGCATTTTTGCAGATTTAATAAATGATGGACTTGAGGTTTACATGGATGACTTTACACCATATGGAGATGATTTTGATCCAGCTCTAGACACCCTAGAAAAAGTCCTACAACGCTGCATTGTTACCAGGCTTTGCTTAAGCAACGAAAAATGTTTCTTGATGATGACTGAAGGACTTATCCTAGGACATTATGTCTCAGCAGCCGGCATTCAGGTAGACCCGGCCAAAATCCAAATACTTTTGCTTATTCCCACTCCTACTACTCAAACAGAGGTACGCAGCTTTCTTGGATTTTTCGGTTATTATAGACGATTCATAGAGCATTATTCGCACATTGCTGCTCCTTTATATGCACTAACTGGTAACGTTGATTTTCTTTGGACAGACAAATGTGACCGTGCTTTCGAGGATCTAAAGAAGCTTGTATCCACAGCCCCAGTCCTTCGAGGACCAAACTGGGACCTACCATTCCGGATATCATCTGATGCCTCCGATACAGCCATTGGCGCAGTCCTTGGACAGGAAGAGGATAAAAAACCATATGCCATCTATTACATCAGCAAGAATTTATCCCCTGCTGAACTAAATTACACTGTTACTGAAAAAGAATTCCTAGCTGTAATACATGCTGTCAATAAATTTAGACATTATATTACAGGCTATCATGTTATCTTATATACAGACCATTCTGCTATAAAATATTTAGCAAATAAGCCTGTCACAAATGCCAGAGTAACTCGATGGTTGATTTTATTGCAGGAATTCGACATCACAATCAAGGACCGGCCTGGCAAAGAAAACCCTGTAGCCGATTTTCTTTCGAGAATACCAAAATCAAGCGATGCAGCAGCAGTTGAAGATCGATTTCCGGATGAGCACCTGTTTGTTGTTGCCATTCAAACACCCTGGTATGCTGATGTTGCCAACTACCTCGCAGTAGGTAAACTACCAAAACATTTAACTCCTAATGAGCGCAAGCAGATTATTCAGAAAAGTTCTCGATTCTCGTGGATTGGGGGCTATTTGTTTCACACAGGAGCAGACATGCATATCAGGCGATGTGTTAGAGAGGATGAAATCTTTGACATCCTAAAAGCCTGTCACGACGGATCGTGTGGGGGGCACTTCACTGAGCGTAGAACTGGACATAAAGTATTGCAAACAGGATATTACTGGCCTACGATCTTCAAAGATGTGAAGAAGTTTGTCCAAGCCTGTGACAGCTGCCAGCGAGCAGGACGACCTGGTCAAGCTGATGAGATGCCTCTGAATCCACAGTTAGTCATCGAACCATTCGAGCGATGGGCTCTTGATTTCGTTGGACCCATCAACCCCTCATCAAATCAGAAAACATATATCTTGGTGGCAACAGAATATGTCACCAAATGGGTTGAGGCAGAAGCACTGCCAAGAGCCACAGAGGACTCTGTCATACAGTTCCTGTTCCATCTATTCGTTCGTTATGGCCTTCCCAGGGAAATAATTACAGATGGAGGACCTCAATTTGTTGGGCATAAATTAGCTGCAACACTCAACAATTATCACATCCAGCATAAAATCACCACTCCATATCACCCACAGGCGAATGGGCAGGTAGAAAATAGCAATAAGATAATAGAATCAATCCTAACAAAAACCATTGCGTCACATAGGCGTGATTGGGCTACCCGACTACCTGAAGCACTCTGGGCCTATAGAACCACATGGCGGAGCACCACCGGTTACTCACCTTATCAATTAGTGTTTGGAAAACAACCCATTTTTCCCATAAAATTCGAAATCCAAACATTACGGACAACACAGGAAGTTGGCCTAGATCTAAGCGAGGCACAAATCAATCGACTACAACAGATCAATGAATTAGACGAAATTAGGCTCTCTGCATTACAAAATACATCATTGATTCAACAGCAGCGAGCTAAATGGCATGATGCGCTCATCAAAAACAAAGTCTTCCACGAAGGAGACTGGGCTCTGTTATACGACTCTTGGTTTCAGGACTTCCCTGGAAAACTTCAGACTCGATGGTTGGGACCATACGAAATCCAGAAGGTGCATGACAACGGAACCCTTACTCTAATTACCATTGACGGTTCTGCATATGCATTCAAAGTAAATGGCCACCGAGTCCGTCTCTATCTCAAACCACTCACTCGGGAATCCTTCTGCCAACAGCTACGCCGAGACACTGATATGGAGATTTTAGGAGAGGAAGAGAAATCTTCCTCACCTGTAATTCATTAAGGGTTCATTTCCTTTTTACAATTTGTACATAAGTTCTTGTTTTCGAGTGGTTCTTGTACATAAATTTTGAACTAAATGTTTTCTTATCATTTTTTTTCTTTTTTTGCTGTTCCTTTTCTTTCACAAAGTTCGATTTTTGCCATTCTAAAAATAGCATCTGCGTGTTTTTTATGCCGTGGCTTTGCTTGTTTTGCTGTTCCTTTTGCTGTTCCTTTTCTAAAGGAACAGCATTCGGGATCTCTGCTGTTCCTTTTCCAAAGGAACGGCATTGTTACGTTTTCTGTTGTTCCTTTTGGTTACCACTGTTCCTTGTTCTTCAAAGAAACAACGTTCTTTTATTGCTGCTGTTCCTTTTTCAAAAGGAATGGCATTTCGAGTGTTTTTATAGTATTTTTATTTTTTCCGTTCCTTTTCCCAAAGGAACGGCATTTGCATTTTTTTGCTGCTCCTTTTTCTATCATCCGTCGTTGTTTCTTTTCCAAAGGAACACCACTAGCGTACTTTTGCTCTCCTTGTGAAACAGCTTATTCCTTTTGCTGATCTAAATTGAGGATGCTTCTTGCCCGTATTCTTTCTAGTCTTTAAGATACAGCTATGTACTTGTGAAATGAATATAAAATCACAACATACCGAAATCCGCAAATCATAAATCGCTATATTTATAAGGCTCTGCATTAGTAAGAGGACGAAAGGAAGGACATATTTATTTCTTATCTTTTGTTGTCATTGTTTTACTAATTTTGCCCTGGTTGGTTATCTTTATCATGCTGATTCCTTTAACCCTCTTTGATTATTATTTAGAAATCAGAGAAAAGGGCTTATATCTTCCTATTGAGATAATAAGACTTCTTCCACCATTCCTACTCTTAAGGAGTGTTGAACCACCCTTTGTGTATAAATAAGGAAAAATACACTATGAAAAAATATATATCTGAACATGATATGTGAGATGTCAAATGCAGGATAGGGGGTCTCATTAAGAGCCAGCCTACCATGATCATGAGGATAGAAGTGAAGTGGCATTCCCATTATGGCCACCACACCAGGGATATGGTCCAAAAAGTATATCAAACAAACAAACCTTGGAACAGGAGGTCTCACCACGAGCCGGTCTGCCCACGTTTCACTCCTTCCTCGTGAATGGCATTATGGTTAACTGGTCACCAAGCCAGCATAATGGTCTACATTTTGACATAACAATACTCCTAAGTATACACAAAGGATCATGGTTCCGAGGGTGAAAAACAACTCTGCCAAGGTTATGGACACCTATCGGCAGCAGAGCACTGTTAATGGTATTGAAGTCACCTTGGTTACACCAATGGGTAAGATACTAATACTCTTTTGTTTCTTATATCCTAAAGAACTAATCATATATATTATTTCCCGATTTATACATCGCATGAACAATTATCATCACCAATCATGGCAAAGGAAGTGACCATGACCACTTAAGATTTGACAAGTACGATAGATGTCCTACCCGCCAGCCTCATATCATAACACAGTAGCCTCTTACATAATAAGCGATTAACTCTCCGCCTCGATTTCGGTAATTCATTGTCCATCTAGTCATGGCATAATTCCATATGCTGTTCCTTTCTGACTCGGTTGCAAATCGGGTGCTGCTCCTTTATTTGCCGGCTGGGACAGCCTATCACATTGCGGGGGGGGGAGGTTAACCTCATTATTCCCTGAATTACGTGTCAGCTCACCATTCGGGAAAAATAGTGTACGATGGTTTGGCATGGTTTAACGGCATGGCATTTCTATTTTTACACAAGTTGCTGTTCATAATCCATTTCCGTTGCATTGTCGCATACTCTGTGTTTTTTGTGATTATCACCCTCTCTGTGTTTCAAACAGCACAAGTAGTTGCTGTTCCATTGGAAATCCACATCGAAACCATGGGAGGAAGGGCAATTCGAAGCGAACCTCAGAAGTTGACAATCTCCGCTGCTGCCTGAGAGATCCTAGAAAGAGCAGGCTGGTTGAATTATCTCAGTCGCCTGCAGGAGTCCAATGAAACAGTAGCGATGGAATTTTTGCAGAACCTGCAGGATGATCACTCCAAAGTAAGGGGGGAGCGGATAGCAGTCACCAATGATATAATTGCAGAAGTTTCGGGACTACCAGCCACCGGACCAGTATGGACATTAAAGAAGGAAAGATTACAGAAGATCATGGAAATGTTCCAGGACGAAGGTCAGAGCTTGACAATTAAGGGGAAGGGCATTCTGCCAGCAACGCTAGGAGAACCCTGGACGGAATTAGCAAGAACAGTGCAGAGCTACATCACCTGCGAAGGGAGGAAAGACGTGGTAAGACCACGACATCTTAAACTCTTAGCTGTTTTAAAGTAGAAATGCTCTGTAAACCTACCTGCACTTCTGAATTCATTACTGCATGATGCTGCATGAAGCATAAAAAAGGCACAGCATGTAGAGTCAGTTGTCAGTCACCATGGGTTAATATGATTAATAGTTAGCCATAGTCTCACCCAGCAGCAGAGCAGCTGGGAAGAGCTGATTGTAATGATTGAGGGGGGATTGACAGCACCATCCCCAAAACGCAAGAGTTCTACAAGCACACCAGAACGTCCGGAAAAACGCAGAGAATCAGTAACACAAGAACATGTTGCTAGTGCATCAGAACAACCAGAGATACACCAGGAATAGGCAAAGCACAAGCATGCCAGTAATCCACCCGAGTAGCCAGAGGAGCCCAGAAAATCAGCCCGGTTAGCTCGGATGAGAGGAAGGCTAGAGAAGCCCAGAAAATCAGCCCGGTTAGCTCGGATGCGAGGAAGGCTGGAAAAGCTCCAGGAAAGCACCAGCCAACCAGTGGTAATTGAGGACGAGCAATCCGAAGAAGAAGCAGCCGAGCATTGGGAAACATAAATAGAAGTAGAAACTGAACAGGAGGAGGAAATGGGACAGCAGGGAGGTAGCCCATTACAAGACCCAATGGGAGAAGACGAATTGGCCACAGTCCTGGCCAATATGGGTAAGTATAGCCAACCTTCTAATTCAGTAGACCTCCACAACAAACCCCAAGAAGAAAACGCATCTGAAAAATCATATGCAATAGAGGCAGAAGAAGGAAATTTGCCTGTTCATGATGAAGAAGGGATAAGAGAGATTGAACGGGAACACTCTGTTCCCAAGACACTAGAGGAAATTCCAGAGGGAGTTGCCCAGGAAGAGACAGAACCTACCCCAGAACAGCCAGCGCAGAACAGCGAGGAAGTACCCCAAGAGAAAGAGCTAGAAACCAGTCATGGTCCAAACCGCAGCAGACAGACTGCTATTCCTTCTAACGAAACGATGGAAATTAAGAAATTGCGAATGGAACGGCAGAAATTATTGAATACAATAACTCAGCTCAGACAACAAATTAGGGTTCTGAAAGCAAACCAGAGGGTAAGAAAGATCGGAGGGAAGAAAAAGAAGGCCAACAATCGCCCTATTGTTCAAAACCCTACTGAAAATCCAACCGCCGTTCCAAACGTTGCTGAGGAACAGCAACAGACTGATATTCGCGTTAAAATAGAAAGGGATGATATGAGGACCAGCGACAAGAAAATCCAGACAGAGGCACCACCCTTAGGGGTAATAAGGGTTCTGAACTCCAAACAGCATAATAGGAAAGTTCAGGTAAAACTCCCGGCCTCCACTGACCTATGGAAGAAAGATCCGAAGACAAAAACCATGCATAAGATGATGAAGCAAGCCCAGCAGGAAGCTGAACAACTTAGAGAGCAAACGGTTCCCCGAGAAAAATATGAAGAGTTACAGCAGCAACTAAGGGATGTCAGTCAATCCAAAAACCAGGCCTTTGAAGGGTGGAAAAAGGAACAAGAGGAAGTTGCACAGGTAACCCGTAGACTAGATACTGTTATCAAGCAGATGAATACCTTGTGTTCTTTATACAATGATGTTTTAGCATGTAGGGCCCCTGCTAAAAACTATGCTCTGTTTTTATTAGAACGGTATTTACAATTAAAAATAAAAGCTGTTAAAGCAGGCGTCCCTATACAAATCCACACCATCAATGACTTCATAGACTGCTGTAAACATTATGGAGTGAAAGTCCAGAGACTGTTGTGTGAACTTTATTTGCATGACCTTGTGCTAAATCGGGAGACTGAGTTAAACCCTAGCCCTTTCATTGGAGACATCCAATTACAAGCATTCATTTCATTCGGGGTTAATCAGATTAAGTGGCTCAAAGCCTATGATACTTTCCAGAGTCAGGAAAATGGTCTAGATTTACGGGTAAGGGCTGAGCCTAGGAACCCAGTGCAGTTATGGAAAGCTCATAGAAACCTCATAAAGACCCCGGGTGTCAATGAAACATTAGGACCCATGCACGAGGCACTCATTCGAGAGGGTTTAGAATATTTTCTTTCCATCAAAAATCTGGCCATTAATGCAACCAAATTTCGGTACCGAATCTCTGATCCAAACATCCAGCTCAGGGAACCATTTAAGTATGAGAATTTTGAATTAGCTGCCAACCGTTTGAACCTCTATGGCGAGAGGATTCTGAAAGTAGGGTCATCCTGGTTAGGATATAGATTTCGTACTCCAATTATTTGGCACCCTGCACCTGGATACCAGGCCCTGTATGAGATGCCTGAGGGGCAAACAGGTCAGTTCTTTGACTATCTAATCACTCATCATGGCTGTAGGCCTCCGCATGAGACTCCTTCTCCAGCATATTCTCTCACTGCCTTGCATGTCAACTACAATGTTTTCATGAGGACATGAAACAAGGTAAGCAGGGGGGTGTGTGGAGTACTAAAAAGGTATGCTTTTGATGATTATTTAAGTGGATTTTTAGTAGAATTTGTAAACCTTTTTGTATCATGAATTTGGAAAGTAATAAGGAATTATAACAAAACATGTGAAAATTGATATACAAGACTTAACCACTGATAATGGTTATTTTCTGTACAGGAAGAGGAGAAAACGAGGAATTGCCGCTCCAAAGGAAGAGACAAAGTCGAGATAACTGCTGTCCCTCTGAAGGTGAACCGAATGCAAACAAGGCTAAACAGATTAAAGCAAGTCGGCCCGGAAAAGAGGAGAAGACACCGGCTCGGCACCAAAGAAAGAAAGGTGAAGATATAGATTTGTGTGAATCCCTGAGAGTCTTGATCACACAGCGAGGATGTCTTATTTGTCTTGTTACTGGACATCCTCTGCACATGCTTTTTATGTAAAAGGGACAGCCACTGTGCTCTAAGAACAAAGGAGGGAAGATGCAGCACTGTGGCATTGCATTAGACATCATTTCCCAATTGCTAAGTCTCGTTGTTGAAGCAGGGCACGTGTGATTTGGCGTGCATTCATCAGCTTGGGGTAACACTAATCTCTGCGTCTGGTTAACTAACAGTGTGTCTGGAGGCAAAGCCAGCCAGGAAAGTCTTTCTTGTCTGCACATTCTGACTGTTCTGCAGTGGTTTGATTTATTATTGTTGGCTGGCAATGTGGAAACATCCTCCATGAGTCAGTGTCTTACATGTCTCTGTCTTAAATGTTGGGGATACACACAGTGAATAAGTGATTGACTCTGCATTATGTTATTGATTCGTTCAGAGTTCATTGCATGTTATCAGCCTTAATTAAATACTTTTACTGTTCTGTTACAGAGCTTGTATATTAAACATTCGTGTCATACATTCGCTTGAGGTAGTGTTCTTCATAATCGTTGGATTCATAAATGATAGTGTTCTGTTTGGAAGCATAGTTGTATTCCTGTTGGTTCAGGTTGATCAGATTATTATTCCAGTGTGTTGTGTGCGTTTCTGATTTATTAGTGTCGTTCTATAATTTATCAATAATTCACGCTGTTCCATTAGTGTGTTTCGTGTGATTCGCCTTAAGAGTGAAAGATTGTTATTTTGATTGCGAAGAATGTATTTGGGTTAATAGATTAAGCTTGGTCACAACCCGCGGGGCTTAGTTATTCAATTGCTGTTCCATTTTAGATTTGTTGTTCTATTCCATAATTGCTGTTCAATTCTTTATTTGCTGTTCCATTTAATCGCATTTGTTTCTTTGGTGTGAGAGATGATCTAAGGCTGTAGTGAGCATTGGAAGTCACTGTCTAGCTCCCAGACTCGTGGTCTATGCTCTAGTTTCCTTTCCATCAGTTTCCGAAGGGATGGGTTATCACTGCCGAACCCTTGACTGATACACTGCTGAGTTTTCTGAATGTGTGATTTATTCTTTGAAATGGTGAGTGAGGATCCAGCTGTCGTTTACTCTTGTATTTCTTAAACCTTGTCTTAATAGCATTACTCGACAAGTGTTAGCCTCAGTTATAATATAATTTGTAATAACAAAACGCTCCCGGATTGACATATTAATGTGAGGTAACTAGAGGTGAAAGAGACCCTTTTTATAGCTCTACATCTTTGCTCAAGGAAACACATTCTTAGTAGCTAATCAATATTTAGCTAGAGTGATTTCTCCTCTTTATTTCTAAATCTCTTTTGCAAGTACATTTCTTCTTGTTCTAGCCTCAGATTGTTTTGATGGTTTGAGTTCCCATTTTTTTTCTCTAAAGTTTGATTCTGCAATTCTTCTTTTCAAAAGTAGGAGTTAGAAATATTCATACCATCTCTGGCATTTCCTGTGCTTCGTCTCTAAGTTTATGAATCCTCGGGGTTGAAAATTTAAGTGTTGGGTATTTTTTACTTAAGTGTAATTCCTGCACCCAACAACTTAGTGCAGCAATGACATATTTGGCTAAGGAAGGAGCCCTGGGTGGAGCTACCACAGCACTGAGAACCTTTGATGGGTTCCAAGGAGAGATGAAAAAATTTCTGAGTTGGAAATTTCCATATTCCACTCAGTTTTCTACGCTGGAAAATGATTCAGAAATCTATGATGACATGGGCATGGTGTCAAATGGCCACTCCATAGTCTTGGAGCCGCAAATGATACTTCCACACATGAGAAGAATTTCTAAATATGACAAGAGTGTATTAAGACTCTTGCATGCATGGGCCAAACTATGGAATTTTTGGAAGAAATAGACCTTTCAAAAGGAAGATGAATTCCTTGTACTTCAATCTTGTCTTGGGAAAGATCAGCTGCAAGAGAGGAAGAAAAGGTGGAGTGACATTACTCCAACATGTGGCTTTGGCATTGAGCATGTCAAAGAGGCGAGTGATTATATGGCAGTGTAATATTCCCAATTAGCCCAAGCTAATGGGAATATATAGTTTTGTTTCATTTTCTTGTTGTATGAATAAATGTTTAAAGGAGGACAATAAAAACTCCTAAAACAATGAATAAATCAATTCCACATGTGAACAAAGCGAAATCTACGCTATGTAAATAAAACACCCTTATGTGTGAAAGGGATTGAATCATTTGATTGGGTCAACCATGACCAAATCAACAACACTGTCTAGAAGAAGTAATCCTCATTGATGCACAAAGCAGTCTTAGTTGTAGGTGGCACATGTGAAAGAAGCTAAATCATTGAGATGGTTTAGGGTTTTGCAAGATCTCAATATTATAAAAGGAAGAGGAGGACAGCATGAGAAGGTTGTTGATGACCATATTATTTTCTAAAGATTTTGTCTGTTTAGACATTTCTTATTCTCCTTGTTGTTTAGCAGTGAATAGTGTTGTTTAGCACTGGGTGTTCTTGAGCGGGAATCCCACCTCTTTCCTTGATTAGCTCTTGGAAGAGTCTTGCATTTCTTGTCCACTATCAGGAATTTGGGCCAAGCTCTTCTTCCAACTACAACGTAGATCCTATTGAGGGTTTGGTTGTCTTTTCAAGCCGCAGCAAGTGGAGGCTAGATCTACTCAAGTCTCGGCCATTATAGTGCCTCTTTTCAGTGGGAGAGTCTTCTACCCCATTGGCAAGAGAGTATTGGATGATTGGAGCACCATTTTCAGATCTTGGCTTGAGGCCAAACATGTTCTAGAGCCTACAACATAGTTTCCATTCCATTACTGCGTAATTTGCAAGTTTACAGTTGCAGGGTGTTTTTGCACACTTTTGGAGGAGAGATTTCTGGTGTTGGGGATCTGCCCTTCACTAAAAAGATCCATGGATTTCAAATATATTCCATGTCATATTCAAATCTGATCTAAATACTGTTTTATTCGCTTCATAATTTCTAAATCATTCTTCAGATCTACTGCATAAGATCTCAGATCTACTCCATGTACTTCACTTTTTGCTGAAAACCCCAAGGGCCATTTGAAGAGGAGCCTATCTAGTGTACAGATATGATATATATCTAAATTTTTGTATACAGATCTGCTCTAGATCTGAAGTGTAATCTACAGCTATTTTCAGCCAATAAAATAACGTTTTCAAACTCTTTCAGTCATTTCATATGGTTGCAACACCTCATTTTTTAGGATTTCTTCATGTAAAAGTATTCTATTTTTGTTCTACATCTTATGGGCTGCAATATAAATCTGATTTTCTGATGTAAATGTGAATATTAAGCCTCCATATTGGCCTCCTTCTTTAACCTTGATGATCTGCATTATTTCTCTGCATAATCTATTTCATTATTGCTGCATCTCCTTTTGGGTATATTACAGTGGAACTGGAGCAATCATCTTGGCACGGCCTGTGATTTCTTGAAGAGCCAATATGTCTTCAGAAGAAGAAGAGCCTCTTACTAACAGAGAGAAGAGGTATCTAAGAATAAGACAGAAGAAATTTGATTACACAAATGATGATAAAGACAAGGGTAGAGTCCCCGAATCTGGAAGTGATGAAGAAGGAAAGGACTTTGCAAAGACCCTTTTGAAATCCATGCAAGATCTTGCTAGAGAGATTAAAGAGATGAGGATGGAAATAATCAAAGAATATCTTAAGAGACTTCATCTTGGAGAAAGCTCTAGCATGTCTCACCACTGGAATGATCAATCAGTGCATCAACCACAATTTTCCCAACGCTCTACCATGCCTACCTTTTTTGCTATGGGAAATGAAGTGTTACAAGAGCAAGCATCCCTTGAAGACTACTTTGAATAATATGAGTCTCAGAATTCGATATTCAAATATCAGCTGAGTTTTCAATAGTTTTGTCACCTCAAGGAAAAAATAAGACCAAGGCATCAACATAGAGATGGTGGATTCACTCAGAATCATGATTGACATCACTCTATGGGCAGATTCTTTCTACCCAATTTTGATGGGTCCTCCAAGACTTTTGCCAAATAATGGGTAGAAAAACTTGACATCTACTTTTAGTTGAACAAAGTCCTAGAGATGGAAGCTATCAAGATTGCAGTGCTGCACTTTGAAGGTGAAGCATATGACTGGTGGTTCCATGGCTTGTCTACATTGGGTAATGCCTTTATTATTCAGAGTTCACTAGAAGGGTGGTGGAGAGATTTGACAGAAGATATCCAGAGGCACCATTCATGAGCCTTGCAAAGTTGAAACAATCAGGTAATACAAAGTCTTACATTTCTGAATTCTTGAGATTATCTGTTATGGTTCCTGATTTTTCTATTGCAAGAAGGGTGTACATGTTCATAGATGGTCTAGATGAACATCTTCATGGGTTGGTAGAATCTACCAAGACCACTACCATGCATGATGCTATTGAGAGGGCTAGAGACCTTCAAGATGCCTTGCCAAAAGCAAAGGAAAAATTTCAACACAAGCCCACTTTTCCTTCTAAGGGAAAGGAAGAGAAAGTTGCTCCTTTGAAAGAGAGCTCATTCAAGAAGCCTCTTGATATTGAGATCCAGAGAGAACTAAGGAAGAAGAAGATATGCTTCACTTGCAAAGAATCATGCGCACCTGGACATAGATGTGTTGCTGGAAAAGCACATTACATAGAGGTCTTCTCATATTTTGAGGAGGAATAAGAAGATGATGAACCAAGAAGGGGTCACAGCACTGACACTATTGAAGGAGGTCCGTCACCATCAGGAGATGGGAATGGAGGATTTGCTCCTATGGGAGGAATTGTTGCATCTTTGAGAGGAGCACCTAAGTACTTGAACTTAAGAGTTCAAGGTTCAATCATGAATCAGAGGGTTTCTGTATTGATTGACAGTGGGGCTACCAACAAATTCATTGATGCCCATCTTGTGCAAAGGAGGGAAATACCCACTGAGACTTTTGAGGGATTCTCTGTTTTGGGTTTAGGAGATAGAACAATGCAATGCATGCATTATGTCCCATCACTATCAATCACCATGGGATCCTACACTTTGGTGGATCACTTCTTTGTGGTTGACATACCAGACACCAATGTGATTTTGGGTGTTCAATGGTTGATTACATTTGGGAAAGTCACCACTAATTGGGAGGCTTAACAAATGGAATAGGTTGACAAGAAGAGTGGTGAATCAAAAATGATCAAAGGCATGCATACATACCCCTCACATACCTCTTCCAGACAGAAATCTGAAATGGAATTACGCAGTGGAAGTAAGGAATTTACTGTCCCATCTATCATGTTCATGAGATTTCTACATGGGGCCCTCTTATCTACTGGAAAACCACCTGGGAGGCCACCTGATTCATCTTTTGTGGGGAAGACCTCACAACTTGCTGCTCCTAACTTAGATCCAGGAGGGATTGAAGCACTTGAAGACAAAGCTACATCGCTAGGAGGCTTGGGTGAGCTCAAGAAGGAGGGAGATCTTCTTCCCTTATCATCATCACCCACTCTCATTTCTGGATCCGCGCTGTGGGAGGAGAAGAATGAAAGGAATGGCCTTCCAACACAGACCTTTAGCATAGGAGATGTCAAGAAGAAGAGCAGGAACATGACATACATCCTTCTTGATGCATCATCAGTGTTGTCATTGTTGAGTAGTTTAGATCTGTATTGGAAATCCCAACTGTTGGTGGATTATTCCAAAGATCTTAACAATTGTATGATACTTGATGACAAGTTGCATGAAGAGGGATACTTAGTCCAAGGAGGATTCATCTATCATCATGGTAGGATCTTCTTGTCTAGAGCTTCCAAGCTCAAGCAGAAGTTACTACAAAGGGCATATGAAGAGTTCTGTTTCAGCCATATGTACTCCATGAAGATCTACAACATCATCATGAGAAGCTTTGATTGGGAAGGCTTGAAAGAAGAACTACATCATAATTTTCAAGAATGCATGAACTATGTGGATTTAGGACAGCCATGTGAATCTATGAAAGAGTTATTTCAGCCATCTCTTCCTTCTTTTGAAAGAGGAGAAAGATCCATGCACAACTCCATGTGTAGGAGAGAAATTGTTGGTGAAGAATCTGATCATGTAAAGAAAGTTTCATTTTCTGATTTTACATATTCTTTCACCATGTTTATGCACGCCATGGCTCCAAGGAGGAGTGATGTATCATGTAAATCTCATGGCAAACTTTGGGCTACATAAATTTCTGAATTTAGCCACTCCCTTGATGTGCAAAGGGAGATTTTATTTCATGATGGATGCTTTCCTAAAGCACCAAACATATCTCACACTTTCAGCCATAGTGAGATGACATGTGCAGCAAGTAAGTGGTGGGGAAACCACTTACCACACCTTTATTTGATGCAGGCAAGAGATGCACTCCACTGGTACCATATGTGGGACTATGACCCACCTCCTCATGCTCAAATTTCGGTTTGTGTATATGTATTTTTGCTTCCATACATTGATGATATACTTGTACTTTTTATGGGAGTATATGGAGGGAGGATGGGATGCATGTATGCACCACATGGGATGGAGAATCTCTATGTACCTTATGCTACATATTTTTGGGAGAGTATTGGTTCAGCCATGTTTGTTTCATTTAAGTTCTTGACTCCTTGTGGGATGGACTACAAACATCTCATGATGTCTTTGGAGGAACAATTCATGGAGGGTTGGATTTGTGAACACTTAGCTTATGAAGGAAGCTTGATTCATGATGCTGCCACCAATGGAGGAGGAGAAGTGTTGCAGCACTCACCCTATCAGCTGCTTGAGGACAAGAAACATTTTGGAGGGGAGGACTGTAATATTCCAAATTAGCCCAAGCTAATGGGAATATACAATTTTGTTTCATTTTCCTGTTGTATGAATAAATATGTAAAGGAGGACAATAAAAACTCCTAAAACAGTGAATAAATCAATGCCACATGTGAAAAAAGCTAAATTTGGGCTATCTAAATAAACACCCTTATGTATGAAATGGGTTGGAGAATTTGACTAGGTCAACCATGAACAAATCAACAGCATTTTCTAGAAGAAGTGATCCTCATTGATGCACAATGCAGTCTTAGTTGGAGGTGGCACATGTGAAAGAAGCTAAATCATTGAGATGGTTTAGGGTTTTGGAAGATCTTAATCTTATAAAAGGAAGAGGAGGACAACATCACAAGGTTGTTGATGACCATATTATTTTCTGAGGATTTTGTCTGTTTAGAAATTTCTTATTCTCCTTGTTTTTTAGCAGAGAATAGTGTTGTTTAGCACTGGGTGTTCCTAAGAAGGAATCCCACCTCTTTACTTGAGTAGTTCTTGGAAGAGTATTACATTTCTTGTCCACTATCAGGCATTTGGGCCAAGCTCTTCTTCCAACTACAACGCAAATCCTATTGAGGGTTTGGTTTTCTTTGTAAGCTGTAACAAGTGGAGGCTAGATCTACTCAGATCTAGGCCATTCTGGTGCCTCTTTTCAGTGGGAGAGTCTTCTACCCCATTGGAAAGAGAGTATTAAATGATTGGAGCACCATTTTCAGATCTTGGCTTGAGGCCAAACATGTTCTAGAGCCTATAGTGCAGTTTTCATTCCAGTACTACGTTATTTGCAAGTGTACAGTTGCAGGGTGTTTTGGCACACTTTTGGAGGAGATATTTCTGGTGTTTGGGATCTTCCCTTCACTATGGAGATCCAAGGATTTCAAATCTATTCCATATCATATTCAGATCTGATTCGAATACTGTTGTATTTGCTTCAGAATTTCTAAATCATTTTTTAGATCTACTGCATAAGATATCAAATCTAATCCATGTACTTCACTTTTTACTGAAAACCCCAAGGGGCATTTAAAGAGGAGCTTATCTAGTGTAAAGATCTGATATAGATCTAAATTTTTGTACATAGATCTGATCTATATCTGAAGTGTAATCTACAGTTGTTTTCAGCCAATAAAATAATGTTGTCAAGCTCTTTCAGTCATTTCATATGGTTGCAACACCTCATTTTTTAGGATTTATTCATGTAAAAGTCTTCTCTTTCTGTTCCACATCTTACTGTTTGCAATATAAATCTGATTTTCTGATGTAAATGTGAATATTAAGCCTCCATATTTTCCTCTTGCTTTAACCTTGATGATCTACGTTATTTCTCTGCATAATCTATTTCATTATTGTTGCATCTCCTTTTGGGGATATTACGGCAAGCTACTTCATTTCATATGTCCACATCGTTGTCATTTTTAGGGAGCCTAGATCCATATTGGGAGTCCCAACTCTTGGTGGAATATTCCAAGGACCTCTTCACATGTAAGGTTCTTGATGGGAAAGTGATAGATGGGAGGTATATAGTAATTGATGGAGTCATTTATTTCCATGATCAGATCTATTTGACTAGAGACTCAAAGATCAAATACAAACTACTATATGTAGCCTATGATATCTTTATTTCTAATACCACTGGATTCATTAGAACCTACCATACTATTTTGGAGGGATTCATGTGGGAAGACTTCAAAGAGGAGATGCACTATCATATGAGGAAGTGCATGGATTGTTTGGAGAGTGAGGAGAAACACAACTCTTGGGAAGAGTTATCATCACCATTGTTAGACTCCTATACCAATAGGTGTCATATTTCATGATTGTCTTATTGAACTATGGAATATGTTCAAACCTTTTTCTTGAGCAAAGGTGTTCCATATTCTTGAAAAACCAAAAAAAAAATCAAAAAATTAAAAAAAAAAAAATGTAAAGAGGGTATACCCTAAAAGAAAAATCAAAGGGTAAGAAAAATAAATTGGTCAAAAAACTGAAAGAAATGAACCCCAAACAAAAAATAGGCCAAAGAAAGTGTGCAAATCCAAATGCCACTACTTTTTACTCTGATGTAATAAACAAATTGTGTGCAACTTGTATTTTATGCCACAATTCATGAAAAGCCAAACTGCTTAAGCTTGGCTAGTTCATTTTTCAATTTCATGTTGTAGAATAGTGAATAAATATCTGACCAAACAGTTTAATCTTGGCAGATAAGTAGATAGGTAGAGTGAATAAAAGGTGCTCAACAGCTTAATCTGAGCCCTTGGATGTAATAAGGGTAGAATTAGATAGATTTGCCTTGTAAAAAAGAAAAAGATTGATTAGGGTTTGCAAGTCTAAATGCACCCTAATAAAAAAGAGAAAATGGTAGTGTCAAGTAGATAGGGTAGGTAGATGGTTGCAAATTTTTATCTGATGAATGATGCTACTACATGTTTTTGATCCTTTACTATTCATCAAAAACATTGAAACAGGAAATACACTAGAAAATCACAGCAAGCAAAGTCAAAATCATTAACTTCCCTCATCACTTTCCCCTTAAAGTTTTACTAATTTTCCCCAAAGTACTAGGGAACTTGGAGATCAAAAGGGTTCAAGGCATTTCCTTGACTTTTGGAGGGACCGGACCCTCAGCCTAATGATCAAAAAGACCTAAGTACTTGAGATAATTCATCATTATAATCATTCATCTTTAACCTTTTCCTAAGTAAAATCTCATTTTGCTTAGAAAAATTATGCAAAATTCCATAAAAATCCCTCAAAATAACTTACTATTCTAAGTTTAAGTGTTGAAGATGAAATATTGCAATTTTACTTCAGAAAATATCACTTTCTTAGATGAGCAAAGTGTTTTGAGCTCCATTGTCCCTTTGTCATATTTACATCTAACTCTATTTACTAAATCCCTAGTGAAAATGCCTTGTCCTAAGTATATAACTCCTTTTACATACATATCCCAAAAAAACCCTCTATTATGTTTTAACCAAAGTATTTACTTCCCAAATATTCATTAAAAACCCACTATACAAGCCCTTTGGTTAAATATATCATTATACAATAGTCCCGCCCTTATGATAAGTTAACTATATTGGTTATTTTATCATATAATAAAATAAAAAACATATATGCGAAAGACTTTAAACATATGATTTATATGTTTAATATAAAAATATATAAAAAAAGCTTTAGACATATTATAGATGTTTAAACGCAAAAAAGGGATAAAACCCGAAGTTTTGTTTTTAAAACAAAAACCTTGGAAAAGCCCCTATGCCACCGTGGCCCATCCACCTGGCATTCCGCCCGACGTTTCAACCACAAATTAAAACCCCGCCGCGACCCCTCTTTCCATTATATTATGGGATTAATTAGTTATCTGAACTAATTAATAACCTTCCATTCACCAATTAAAAGCCTCCCGGGGTGATTAAATTAAACATTAATTGTTTCAAAAACCCGACGGGCCCGCACCTTAAACCTTCGCTTACTCCACGTCCCTTTCCACTGTTGGATCGTCCCTCCGTAGATCGACGCTCCACGTCAATCCTGCTGCCCATCCTTTGTCAGTGTTTTAACGCGCGGGGGATTGGTGGTATTTGACCAGTCCTCCGTCCACGTGGCAACGATCCAATGGAATCGCTCCCCCCGCGATCAATACCACCTTTTCCAATAAGCGGTGCGGGGACTAAACCGCTTACCGCCCGGCCCTCCTGCCCCACGTCAGCCCATACCAATGTGACGTCACTCCTCGAAAAACTAAAACCCCTCTTTTGACTTTGGGAATAAAACAAAATTGCGTGTTTTTATGTCATTTTCATCGTTTGAATGCTACTGTGCTTTCCGCTACGAATTTCAAATTTCCACTGAAATCTACTGTTCAAATCGATTTCACTCCAGATTTTCGCCAGGCCTATGTTCAAGTATCCATCTGCTACCACCTGGTACCTGTTAAAAAACAACTTTCATCCAAGAACAGGTATTTATCCTATTCCGCCCCGAACTGCAAGTAAAACTCTGTTTTCTTTGTTTTTCGCTGAATCAGTGTTTAAATCATATTCCAAAGATCATTCCCTGAGTTTTACGACTATAAATTGTTCCCCTGAACCTGCAATTGTGCCAATTTCCTTCAGTAAGATCAAAATCACGCCCGGCCTGTGAAGAAAACCAGAAACCTCTGTTTTGAATCCACAAGAACCAAAATGGAGGCCCCGGCAGCTTTGAATGTAACTCCACTGAATGCCCCTCACCGAGAGTTAGAATATTTACCTTTGGTAGATAAAGATTTCCAGATTAAAGACTTGCATTTTGATGAAAGTTCCCTTTTGAGTTATTGTCGCTGCAGAGACTATTTTTCAAAGGGGCAAGATGTCATTGGATTGTGGGAATCCAATCTCCCAAGGTATCTCATCCCTTCAGTTATTTTTTTCCCAAAAATCATCCATTATTTCCATTCAAACTATGAACCCACTCAAAGGGCTGTAATAGCTCCTGATCAGAGTGTTCTGTTTCCCATTACTCCCCAGGCTATCAATGCAATGCTACACTTTGAACCAGACCAAGAACTAGCACCGTTTTCTATGGAAGAATTGATTGAAAAGACTAGGCAATTAACCCCAGAAAAGCTAAAATCCATGTGCCAGAATTTCATGTTGCCTGAACATCAACCTAAGGGGCCTCCTCCCTATGGTTTTTATTATTTCAATAAATTGGGAAGGCTCATCGTAAATATGATATCTTTTGTCTTGGGATTCAATACCAGTGAATATGTGGATGAAATAACACTAGTTTTACTATCTATCTTTACTCCTGGGCAGCCTCCTGAAGTTAAATATGACTTTGCCTCTTTCATAGCCAATAAGATCCATGATCAGTTCATGAGGCTAGATGATGAGAAAGTTTTCAAATATTCCTCAGTTATTTATCATCTCATTATCTTCTATCAATCAGAAAAGTTCCCTTTCCCTGTTAAAAATTTTGATGCCAAGGGAAACCCCAGGTCAGTCATATTTTGGTCTCCCATAATTCATTCTTCCTCTGATTCTCCCTATTCCTACACCGAGTTCATTGATCAGTTTGTATATCCTGCAACAACTTTGTTAACAGGAATCCCTCCCCCAAGGCTCAGTAATGAAATAAAAAAGACCTTGCAACTTTCAAGGACTTATAAAGTTGGAGATTGGTATTTATATCAAAACCATACAGTCATCAGAATTTATGGATGTGAATTACATCCATTCAAGTTGCCAAGATATGTGCCCATGAGGATTTTTTCCTTGGAATATTTCAGGCAAATGAATAATTCAGATGTAATCCATTTTTGTAGTGTGAAGAAGAAAGCCCAACTAAGGATCAAAAGTCAATTAGGTCCTTTCATTTGCAACTCTAGGGAGGCCGAACGAGAGGCAGAAAATATATTACAAATCAAGTTCCAAAGAACTTTTCGTTGGGTTCCTTATGACCCATTTGGTTTTATTTGTGAAAAAAGATTAAAGAACAAATCATCCCCTTATATACACCACAAGATTCCTGAACTAGAACAATATGCCAATCAAGATGAATGGGTTGAAGGAACACTTGTTGAGGAAGAAATTGAAGCTGACAAAATGAAAAAAATTATGAAAGATCTCGAGAAAAAGTATGACCTAGAATCTTGTGGTCAAGTGCAGGTACCCCACATTGGCACTTCTTCAGCAGCAAATCTGCAGCAGACATTACAGGAAAGCAGTTCATCAGTTGTAGCAGAACCAAAAGGCAAAGGAAAGGAATCTGAAATCCAGGTCATTGAAACTTTAGTCATGGCAGAGAAACCACAAACTTCCAAAGCACCTGAACAAACCCAAGTTTCTCCCACTCAGGTAAAACACCCTGAAGTTTCAGAATTACAAACTCCATCCAATATGGAGATAGGAAAGAAAAGGCAAGTTCCAGATATTACTCCTCCTAAAGAATCCTCAAGAGTACATCAAGCCAAAAAACATAAACCAGATCCAATTCCAGATGTAGAGATCATTGATGAAATATTTGATGATGGAAGGGAAGACAGTCAACTAACTGGCACAGTTAGTGAAACAAACACAGGACAGAAAGGAAAAGCTTTACAAAAGCAATTGAGTACTGAGGTATCCTCTTTTAGACCACCAAAAACAGATACAGGGGATATAAAAAGAACCTTCATTAATATAAAGGCCAAGAATTATCCATTAAGAATGAAGGTATATGATCAATATCTGAAAATGGCTCCCCATAATCAGGAAAGGTTAATGTCAGCATTTGACATTTCACAAGGCAAAATGATGATGAGCCACTTCAAGTCAAAGGTGCCAAAACCCATGTCAGTAGCTGATTATATTAGCACAAATTTTGAGGTCCTGGCTAAGGATATTCATCCTTTAGACCAGATAGAGCTGCACAAACAAACTGGGGAAATGGTGTATTCCACTCTGACTAATAAGGCCATAGCAGCCCTAACGCTGCAAGATTCTTTAAATAACACAAGTGCCCAATTGCAAATTGAGAAGGCCTCTTCTCAGGCCAAAGATAATAGAATAAAGTCTCTAGAAGACATAATCATTGGCTTGGGTCACAACCCCAAAGACATTAAAAGTATTGAGACATTAATAAAGAAGAAAGATGATGACATAGCTGCACTGAGAAAGCAGCTAAAATTGCCAGCCTCAAGGCACCCTCAGACCCAAGAAGTTTTAAAGTGGAATTCACAAGAAGAGGTAATGGAGTTGCTCCTAAATATGACTGAGCGACTAAGTGAAACAGAGAAGGAATTAGAGCAAGCTTTACAGGAAAAAGAAGCTATCAAACAGGTTACAACCACAGGTACTACAACAGCAAAGCAACAAACAGATCCAGAACAGGTAAACACTTCTGGTTTGAGTTCTGATGAGTTAATAAAACAAATGGAAAGTCTACAATTAAGAGTCACAGAACTTCAAGCCACTAAGTTACAATTAAAAGATTTGGAGCAGAAGTATGATACATCTAAAAAGACAGTTGCTGAAAATACCAGGGAAATCAAAAGATTGGACAAATTAGTTAAGGCTTTAGAGAAAGATATTTCATTAGAAAAGCCTTTGAAGGAAATAAATCAAATTCTTTGGGGAAATATAATTGAATTAATAAAAAGTATTTGGCCCTCTATTCAAGCAATTTTTGAACAAAATGACTTGATTAAAATAGCTCAGGAAGAAATAAACAGAACAAGAGATGAACTAAGAGGTAGACCTGAGCAGGCCAATCAACTCATTCAATTTTTGAACACCCGAACAAAGCAACAGCTTGCAAGATTAGGAATTGAAGACAGAACCGGCACTATTTTGATAATAAAATGAGTTTTCATCAAGAGAACTTTTATGCAGAATTTAGAAAGGAAATGTTCAGAGATTTTGGCTGATATTGATGCTTTCAGAGAAAAATTTCAAGTTTTATTGGACAATGGGTTACCCAGTCCCATGCTCATAGAGGACCAAATAATGGAACTAGAAACCTATGTCAAGAAAATAGAGAGCCATGCTCAAAATACAACTACTAGTTCTATCAGTCTACCAGAAGCAACGTTGCCAACAAGGAAAAATCTATATGACAGATTGAAGAATTTATTTCATCTTGAACATGAAATAAAGTATTTGTTTCCTGATGAGCCCACTTTTTACAAACTCACAGAGGCTGATGAGACATTGAGAAAACTTAAAAGGACTATAATACCAGACGATCAATGGTGGAAAGACCTATTGGAAATTCTATGAAAATTATCTTCAGGATGAGAATTTTATCTTTTTACTATTATGTGAAAGATAAAAATGAGCACAGATGAAAGAGTATCAGTTGAACAGGTTAAAGAGTATCCGTAAAGACAAAGAGTATCAAACAAGCAAAGAATTTACTCCAAGGGACAGCACCGAGCCCTATCTCAGCACTTACCTCCAGCACATCAGCAAAATGAGGAAACAACACATCAGTAGTTACCTATTATTCTATCCACGAGACCATTTGTCTCCTGTTTATTTGTAAATTACTCCTTAGTCACCCTAGACTGGCTAGGTTAGTGTGAGATTTTTTCAAGATTTTCTTGTATAAATAAACCCTCAAAAGAAGTATTGAGGGTGGATTCTATTACTTTGCTGTAACATTGAGATTTTCGGAATAAAAGCATTTTGGAGAAATTTATTCGTGGCTTACTGGATGACGATTTGAAGCTCGGGACTTTTTGCAGGATTCATGTGTTGGACTGCAGTTCAATAAGTCTTTCTACCCTTTGTCTTAAGTTTTATATCAGTTTATAATATCATTATGTCCATTTCTGAATAATTTACATAAAGGATTGAATCAAAATTTACTTAATTGTACTCTGATTTCAGATGTGATTGTTCTTAATGTTTTCCTCAAAATTAGTTATAAGCATGAATTCTTAAATGCTCTTGCTTTGCTAATTTAAACATTGTTGATTACTATAATAAAGAATTCTTCATTGCTCTTTGTTTGTAGTCATTTCATTTCTTTCTTTTGAACATGGTGAAAGATTCTTAACTGCCTTTCATCCCTTCAAAATCATCCCATCCACTTTAAATTTTAAGGATTGTTCTCTGTCTAGCTATCTTGCCCTGTAAAGCCATCTTGTGTATAGAATAGAAATCCAGTAAAGCCATCCTTTGACTCCATAGCCCAATGGACTGAAAACTTTCAACCTTGCCCTTAGTTTGTGGATTCCACCATTTTCAAACAAACTCTTGGATCTATAACTAGCCTAAAACCTTCTAAGAACAAAGATAAATTATAAAGAGAGAGCCCTCTCTGGATGCAGATTGTCTAGATTTTGCATCTGAAGGTTGGTTTGTGGTTACCTCGGGTATACTTTCCTTTTCTTACAACTTCAAGGAAAACCTGAGTGATAACAACCACCTCCTTACTCATGGGGTGTGAGAGGGAGCTCATCCATGAGCCACCTCACTGATTTAAACCAAGTATATGGTAAGGATTGTATTTCAGAACATCATGGTATATGTACTATATACTTGCATTTTCTTACCACACATGTGCAGGCCATAATTCCAAGGAGGAGCATTATACCTTACAAACTTCATGGCCAACTTTGGGCCACAAAAATTTATGAACATGGCCGCTCCCTTGGAGAACAAAGGAAGGTTTTGTTTCATGATGGGTGCACTCCAAAGGCACCAAAGGTATCTCACACTTTCAGCCATGGTGATATCACTTGGGTAGCAATTAAGTGGTGGGGAAACCACTTACCACATCATGATCTAATATAGTCAGGAGATGCTCTGTGTTGGTTCCACATCTGGGACTATGATCCACCTCCACCATTACATTTGATTTTTTATGTATCACTGGTTTGATCCCGCGTGATGATGAAGTTATTATATTTGTTGGGAACATGATTGGAGGGATGACACATTGGTTGGATGTGTCTATTGGGAATGAAACTTCCCACATTTATTCATGCTTCAAGAGGAGAATGGGAAATTATATGGTTGCTACCTTGCATCACTTGTTTCCTAATGAAATGAGCCATATGATTGACTTATGTCTTTGGGATAAACCTCTCACATGGGAGGATTTTTGGCAAGACATGTTTGGCTTCGATCATATTCAACCAACACCTAATATTCTCTACTATTTTCAAGCTTTTTAGAAGCTTATGGAAGCAAGAAGGTGGTTGGATGGCCACTTATTGTATCCTGATTGGAGACATCAAGAAGAAGAAGAACGTTGGTCTCAATGGAGGGACTATTTTCACCATCCCATATTTCATATGACACTTATTCCATGTTTCTTTTGGAGCCCATATGGTGATGATACACTATTCACTATATGCATGGAGGATTGGGCAAGGAGGCTCCCTAGAACCAATGAGGGGAATCATGAGGTTCCAAGTATCTTTTGGCTTCATGAGGACTATATTATTGCAGCTCAAGATCAGCAGCTCCAAATTTATCATAAATGGAGGGAGAGACAACATAATTTGAACAATCTTACCTCTCATTTTCAGCCATGCAACCCCTACACATTGCATAAGGAGGGGATTGGTGAATGTTTCTATGAGCTAACAAGGATGGCTCACTTTGTTTGGATGATAGCATGGAGATTGGAGTTTCTCATGGGGGTTGAAGCACCCAAAATTTATCATCTCTCATGCCTTAAGGAGGCCAATGGACAGCATATAACTCTTTCCGTATATCTCCCACTTCTTCATGATGAAAGCTGCTTGGTTCATTCACCAAAGGCAAATTTGTATTCTTGGGAGGAGACATAGCCTTTGAAGATTTTGCAATATCCTTGTAGTTGTCTAAGGACAAGTAACACTTTGGAGGGGAGGTCTGTAGTATTCCTACATTAGCCTATAACTAATGAGAATATTGAAAAAAAAATTAACACTTATATAGAGGAATAAGTGGGTGGGAGGACCCATAAAACTCTTTATGGTGAATAAAACCACTTCTCATGTGAAAGTGGATCATATTTCCAGCCTAAAACAAGCACCCTTAGGTGTGAAAGGGGCTCGATATTTTGACTGGGTCAACCTTGACCAAATCTACAGCACTGTCATGGAGGAGTGTCCATCAATGAGGCACAACGCAGTTTTAGATGGAGATGCTTGGTGTGAAAGAAGTGATTTCATTGAAGGTGGTTTAGGGTTTGTAAGCTCTTAACTTATAAAAGAACATTGATGGTAGCATGAGAATTTTGTTGATGATTATCATATTTCTAAATATATTTTTTGTTTAGACATATATCTTTCTCTTGTTTTTTAGCTGAGAAAAATGATGTTTAGTATTGGGTGTTCCTAATCGGGAATCCCACCTCTTCCCATTGAGTAGCTCTTGGGAGGGTTTGTTTTGCATCGTCCACTATTTGGCTTAGGGCCAAGCTACTTCTTTCAACTATAAAGCAGATCCTATTGAGGGTTTGACTATTTTTGCAAGTTGCAACAAGTGGAGATTAGATCTCTCAAATCTAGTCCATTTCAATGCTTATTTTCAGTGGAGGAGGGTTCTACTTCATTGGGAGGACAATATTGAAGATCTTGAGCATCATTTTCATATCTTGGCTATAGGCCAACTGTATTTTGATCCCTACAGCGCAGTATATATCTATATCTTCGTTAATACTGTAGGTGTATTTGCAGGGTGTTTCAATACATCATTTGAAGAGTGATTTTTTAGGTGTTGGGGATCTGCCCTTCACTTTGGAGATCTGTTGGAGGAGGTCATTTCATTTTTTATATCAGATTAGATCCACTTTCCAGATCTGAATATTTCCATAGATCTGCAGTCTTAGATCTTAGATCTACATCCTGTACTTGATGATTTGCTAAAAACCCCAAGGGGGATTGTTAAAGGAGCTTGTATAGTGTGTGGATCTGGTATAGATTTGACCTTTTTTCCACATACTTGCTCTAGATCTGATGTGTAATCTACAGCTATTGTGTAATAAATAACGTTGCAAGGCTTTTTCTGTCTTAATATATGGTTGCAACACCTCATTTTGAGGGATTTCTATCATTGGATACTTGTATTGTCTTGTCATGCATATTATGGGCCACTTTTAACATGTATTTTGCTGCTATAATGACAAATGGAAGGTCTCCATATTGGCCTCCTGCTTAACAAAAGATGATCTTTGTTATTTTCATATCATTCTGCATTCTATTGTTACATTCCCCATTTGGGAATATTACAATGGGAATTAGATCCCCTATGATTATTATCACTCCTACCTTGAAAAGGCCATTGAACAACAAGAAGGTTTCCATATAGGCCTTCTATTTTCTCATGATGAGAGCCACTTGGTTAATCCACCAAAGGCCAACTTGCACAATTGGGAGGAACCATTGGGAGACAGAATTGTTGTAGAATATCTGAAGCAATGGTGGATACTATTTGATGAGGAGGCCACAAGAGGAGGAGGGTAGAATTTTTCTCAACCCTTAAATTTGGTTGAGAACAAGCAACATTTTGGAGGGGAGGACTGTAATATTCCTAAAATTTAGCTTTTAGCTAAATGGAATATTATAGATTATTTTGTCACTAGGTAGGTGAATAAGTGGGTAGGGAGGCCAATAAATCTCCTTAGAAAAAATAAAAACACTTCGAGTGTGAAAGGAGACCCTCTAAGCAGCTAAATGAAGCCCCTTCGAGTGTGAACAGGGGTTGGGACATATTGAATAGGTCAACTTTGACCAAATCGACAACGCTGTTATGGAGGAGTGGACATTTAATGAGGAATAACGCAGTTTTGGAGGGAGATTGATTGCATGGAGATAGTAACCTAATTGAGTGGGGCCTAGGGTAAGGAAGCTCATAACTTATATAAGGAAGAGGATGTCAGCCATATGGGATATGTTTTTGGATCATTATTTTATATGTGGTCTACTTAGACTTCTTGCATTCTTTAGCTATTTAGTTGAGATTGTTGTGTTGTTTAGCACTGGGTGTTTCCGAGTGAGAATCCCATCAATTTCCTTGAAAGGCCTCTTGGAGGAGTATTGCACTTAATTTCCACACTCAGCTTAGGGCCAAACTTCAAATTTCTTCATCAGCGCAGTTTCTGCAGAATATTTTGCTGTGTTGCAGGGTGCAGCAGTGGAGCATTATATTGGGTGTCTTCAGAGCTAGTTTTACAGTGGAGGAAGGTTTCCATCCATTGGAAGGCTTGTAAAGAAGCCCCTTGGGCTTATTTCACACATTTTGCATCAGGCCAAGGAGCATTTATCCCCTATAGCATAGTTTCAGTCCAGATCTGTGTTATTTTAGGGAGGATTTGCAAGGGTAGTTGCAGTGGTTGTTTTGGGTGGTGATTCCTTCAATGGAGAAGCCATTATTTCATCCGGAGGATTTACTGGAGAATAGTTGTAGGTTTCTACATTAGCTTCAACCATATATTCTCATTTTTTTTACTGCAGCATATCTTTATCCGGTTGCAGCTTACATTTGCATATTGTGTGCATTTTCCAGAAACCCTCTTGGGTTGTCTTGGAAAGTTGATCTAGTGATCAGATCTATATGTCTAGAATCTATTGGAGCCTATATCAGTATTTTTATACAATTGTACCATCTCCACCTATAGTCATGCTTAATATGACTGCATTGTAGCAGCCTCTCTAACGTTTTGTATGGCAGCAACATCTCATTTTGAGAGTGTTTATATATTGGAGGCTTGTGTGATCACATTCTATGACTTGTGCCTCATTGTTTTGTACTTATTTGCTGCATATATGATTAATAATATGGCTCCATATTGGTCTCATGGTTTCATGTGTTAAATATTTACTACTGCTTTCATTTTATGAGCTATATTGCTACTTTTCCCATTTGGGAATATTATAAAATTTCACTTCCCATCTTCATCGTGATGCTCAATGACGTATATGACACAAAGTCCCCCAATATCTTCTCATTGGTGATGATCTTTATCATCGCAGTGTTGATTTCGTCCTTCGTCGTTGTCTCATGCACGTTCAAGCTGAGTAAGTCCTTATTGCTTGCCATAACGGTGCTTATGGTGGCCACCTCTCTGGTTTGGATACTTCCCATAAAGTCATGCATGCTAGATATTTTTTTCCTTCTCTCTTTGTTGATTGCATTGAAGCAATGAAACGTTGTTCCAATTACCAACTATTCACCCCAAAGGTGCAATCTCCACCCACTCGCCCCCATCATGTCATATCAACTAGTCCCTTCTGTAAGTGGACCATTGAATTTATGGAGTGTTGACCTCCATCTACTAATAACCACAAGTATATCATTGTAGCAGTTGACTATTTGACCAAATAGGGTTAGGCCATGCCAACGTTGAACAACATGGCAGCTACCACAACTTTCTTTTTCTTTAAATGTGTTATCACTCGATTTGGGGTTATGAAAAAATTGGTCTTTGACCATGGGCGACATTTCGAAGATGAGATATGGGGTGAGCTATCCTCTCTGTTGGGCTTTGAGCACCAATATTCATCGTCCTATTATCCCCAATGTAATGGTGAAGTTGAAGAAGTCAATAAAATCCTTAAAACTATGCTTCAATGGATGGTGAACAAGCACAAAACCAATTGGAACCTTATATTCTTCCCTGCTTTATGGGCCTATATAAATTCTGTTAAAACCGCCACCAGGTTTACTGCTTTCCACCTTGTTTTTGGCGAGGAGTCAGTCTTACTGATCGAGTGTGAAATGTTGAGATTCAAAAAGAAGATCCTAGTGAAAATTATGCACCTACCTTAGGATGGAGCCTTAGGCTATTTTTAGGTGGATGTCTATTTATATATGCATGAGAAAATTCTATTTATAGATGAGGTCTATTTATAGATGTATGTGCAAGTTCTATTTATATATTGCATGTATATTTATAGATGCATTTCGGCTATTATTATCCCTTAATATTAGTTGGACAATAAACAATAATATATTCTCAATGAGCACTTGGAAATATTTAACTGAAGTGGAAAATTAGTTAGCTATAGGAATTTCGAGTTGAGTGGTTGGTTGGTGGGACATGCAAGTGGAATTAGTTGTAACTGAGTGATTGGAAGTTGTAACAAAGTTGGAAGTGTAGTTATGAAAGTTGTAAAGTAGTTTAACTCAATTAAGTGAGTTAACCTCAGTCGTGATAGTTGTAACTGAAGATACACTAGTGAGAGATCAAGTGAATTAATTATTAATTAATTCAAAATCAGTGGCCTCACATGCAACTAAAGATTTACTACTGTTAACTACATGCATGTTAGATCCAATGGAGACCCAGTTGAGATGTAGGTGAAAGGGACAATTTGACTATCAGTTGTGAAATTAGTGGTTACACACATGAGGCCACACACACATTGGATATGCCAATGAGGATTACACAGTAAAGGAAAATAGGATTCCATTCATTCAGGGATTGCTATCAGCTGGGATTGCACAGTAGAGGAAGGTTGTCTGGAGGCAGTAAATTGGCTAAGGAACTTGTCAATTTTTGTATGACAGTTTGAGACAATTGTATGATGTAATGAGAGGTCTTGGATTGGAGTTTTGTATGATATTGTTTCATGATCCATGATATATGATAATGGGGTTTTTACCTTTACGCTTTCCAGGTAAAAACATTGGTGTTATGTGTGATTGATATTTATTCATGATATTGCTATTGTCGATTGTGTTTTAAATTCCGCAAAGATTTTGTAGTTGTGATTCTATATTTAACAGTGGCATATACTTATTAGATCAGGAGAATCCAGTCAATACATATTTTTGTATTAAATTTCTACATGGTATCAGAGCTCAGGAAATTTCAATTTTGAAGCAGGAGCTGAGTTTTTTGGTGGAAAGAATTAGAATTTGTAGAAATACCTTTTTGGTGCTACAGTTGATTTAACATTGAAATGGATTCAATGGCTTGTGGCTAGAGTATGCAATCGAGGGCAGATCGAACTACATTTCTTGGAAGGACAGGATGGAGGCGGTACTCGAAGATAATGTCTTGAAGTAATTCATTGACAATTATTTTCCTAAGCCTACTTCGACGGATGCTACATTACTTGATTCATGGCAAAAGAAAGTGGCATATGCGAGGAAGATTCTATTGTTAAGAGTACGAGACCACATTGTCTCAAGCTTTCATTGGAAAGCCACACCATATGCTATGTGGAAGGCTTTGACGAATCTTTTCCAAAGCAGCAGCGGCCATAGGAAATTGGCGCTCAAAGATAAACTCAGGAAGATCAAGATGGAAAAGGGAAACAACATTCCAAAGTATCTCACGAAGTTTTTCTAATGTCGAGATGAAGTGGGGAGTGTGGGAATAAATTTTGTTGATGATGATTTGGTGAGCTTGGCTCTCTTGGGACTTCCTAAGAGTTGGCATAGTTATGAAGACTCTGTCAACAGACAGGAAGTTTTTTCGGATTGGGAACGACTGTGGTTAGATCTGGTGCAGGATTATTTTAGGATGAATACCATAGATGGCTCTTTATCAAAGCATGATGATGAAGAGGATTGTGCTTTGGCTGCTAAGGCAAGGAAGGGGAAGGGAAATAAATTAAATTCTAAATTTGATTCTAAAGGCAAGAAGCTGGATTTTTCCAAGGTGAAGTTTTTTCACTGTCACGAACATGGGTATCTCGCTACTAACTGTCTGCAAAAGAAGAATAACAAGAAGGTTTATGGAGTTGCAACTGGTGAGGACCTTGCCTCGCAATTTGAGCTTGAATTCTCTTTGATTGCATCCATGGTGTCAAGTGCATTGGGATCGGTGTGGTATTTGGATAGTGGCACTTCCTTCCACATGATGGGAGATAAGGAGCTTTTCAGGGACTTGGAGGAGAAATAGCTCCAAATGCATATAGAGACGGGAAAAAATGGACGATACAGTGTGATTGGCATTGGTACCATTACCTTTCAGAGGAATTCAGGTAAAACATTTCAATTGAAAGATGTTATGCATGGTCGACGTCTGAATTAATACTTGGTCTCAGTCGCAATGTTGGAGGACAGAGTCTATGATGTTGTTTTCAGCGATGGAAAAGATTTCCTGCGACATAAAACAACGGGTCAAGCCAAGAGGATAGGGATTCGAGTTAAGAAATATGTACAAGCTAGAGGTAGATGGTTGTGCTGCCATGATGGGCAAGTAAAAAAAAGTGGTGAGCCAGGATGAGGGTGAATTATGGCACAAGTGATTGGGCCATCTTCATCATGGAGACTTGAAATTCATGTAGCAAATATATACTAGACTTCCAATGGGAACACTTGCTGAGTTAGATCAGTGCAAGGGTTGCACCATGGGGAAGTATGTAAAATCAACCTTTCATGAAAAGGAGAACCGTGCTTCGGGGATCCTTGAGAGAGTTCACACAGATGTGTGTGGACCATTCTCGGTTTCTTCAACAACAAAGCATAAGTACTATGTTATTTTTTTTGATGAATTTTCTCGTAAATGTTGGATCTCCTTCATGCAGAAGAAGGATCAAACATTCTCAAAGTTCTGTGAGTTTAAGGCATTGGTGGAGAAAGATTTTGGGAAGCAAGTGAAGGCTATGAGGAGCGATAATGGTAGAGAATAAATCTCTAACGAATGCAAAGAATTCTACAACAAAGAAGGAATTTGAAGAGAACTCATAGCACCTCATAACCCGCAGCAAAATGGGGTTGCAGAGAGGAAGAATAGGATGATTGTCGGTGTAGCATGAGCGATGTTGCATGATCAGGGCCTCAAAATTAATTTGTGGGTGGAAGCATGCAACACTGCAGTTTATGTGCAAAACCATTGACCTCATAGAGTACTTGGCATGAGTACACCTAAAGAATCTTTCACTAGTAAGAAACCAGATGTTTCACACTTTAAGATTTTTGGCTCATTTGTTTATGTGCATGTGACCAAGAATGCCACAAAGAAGCTGGAGCTGACTGCTAAAGTTGGGATTTTTATGGGGTACACAGAAATACCCCATAATTATCATGTGTATTTTCCTAATAGTAAGATGACTGTTATGCGACGAGATATAAAATTTGATGAGGGGAAAGCCATGTGGTTGTCTCTTGAAAGGGAACTAGACTTTCATGCGGAGGAGGAACTGATGGTTTCCAAATATCAGTCTCTAGATGTGGATCAGCCACGGGAGGAGTTTCATGGAGTGGAGTCCATTCACGTAGACCCAAACATTAGAATTGGCAGAAGGCGTACCACAAAAGTTGATAGGCTGATATTTAATGCTGCATAGAATGTAGGAGCCCCTACTTCACAACGCAGACAAAGACAGTCTCCTGAACGATTTACTAGATACATGGCTCTCGTGAGAAAATGTATTATGAGTGAGCCATCTTCCTTTCAGGAAGCAATGCAGGATTCCAAATGGGTAGATGCAATGGTGGAGCAGTGTGATTCCATTGTCAAAAACAGTGCTTGGAAAATGGTTCCAAGGCTAGTTGATAAATTAGTGGTAGGTTCGAGATGGATGTACAAAGTAAAAAAAGTTGTTGATGGGAGTGTTGAGAAATAAAAGGCCAGATTTTTGGCCTGAAGCTTCTCACAGATCAAGGGGATAGATTATGAAGAATCCTTTGCACCTATCTGTAATATCCCAAAATAGGGATTTCCTACAACAAATATAATACCTTAAGGTATTCCAGAGTTTGATATGTAGCCATATAACTCATAACAGGTATTAAAACATATTTCCTTCAATAATATGCACAGTAGAAAACATTAGGATTCATTCCTTCAACCCGAAGTGGGGAAAAACAACTATTTTAGCCCTAAAAACGTTAACTTCAAAGATTTGCGTAAAAATAAGGGAAAAGGATGGTGGTATCCCTTATCTTAGGTCATAAGAGACTTACATATCAAATTTGGGCTGAAACAAATGACTCTAGCTATGTTAAATAAATCTACCACTCCCGATATGGCTTAAAAATGCCCAATCCCCATCACTTGACTCAACAGAAAGTAACTGAAGCTTATGCAGCATGATTCTCTAAAGGGTTTGAACAAAAAATAACTTGACTATCAAATATGGAGTTTATTACATGAAATCATGAAGAAAAATGGAGATTAAGCTCCTTTATACATCACAGAGAATAACCCAGCAAGGGTTTCATGAGATCCACTGCATAAAAGTGCAGATCTGCAGATATAGATCTGAAAAGAAGCAGTAGTTTATAAATTAGATCTAGAGAAATATATTACATAAACAATTATATCTACAACAAATCCATATGTATAAATGTGTTTATTATACATCCCCCTTGGGGTTCTCAGGATTATATGAAAGAACAGGAGTAGATCTGAGTTTTACTATAGCAGATCTGCAGTATGATTCAAAAAATATGAAGTGAAAATAACAATAAATATATCAGATCTGAAATTTACATGGATTAGATGGCTAATCCATGGATCACCACGGTGAAGGAAGAATCCATACAATAGAGATCTCTCCTCCAAATGATTGTCAGAATACCCTGCAACTCTGCAACTGAAAATAACGTAGTCCAAGAGGAAAAACTACGTTGTAGGCTTGAAGCACAGGTTGGCCTGGTGCCAAGATCAAGATCTGAATCTCAACAGCTAATACACTCTTCCAAGAGGTTAAAAGACACACTCACTGAGAAGAGGCACTATTACAATCTAGATCTGAGCAGATCTAGTCTCCACTTGCTGCAGGTCACTGAAACAAGTAAACCCCAACAAGATTTACACTATCTAAGGGAGATGGAGCTTGGTCATATGCCTGATAGTGGAAGAGAAGTACAACTCCCTCCAAGAGCTACTCAATGGAAGGAGAGAGAATCCCTAAACAGGAAATCCTCACAATTCTCTTCTAAACAGCCAAGAGAATGAGATATGTCTAAACAGAAAATATACTCTGAAAATATGATATCATCAACAACCTTATCTTGAGCCTTCCCCTTCCTTTTATAAGATGAGAACTTTGGAAAACCCTAAACCACCTTGATGAATTATCTCCTTTCACATGAGGGCCTCCTTCTAGAACTGCGTTGTCCCTCCATGAGGTACATTGTATCTAGACTGTGTTGTAGATTTGGTCAAGGTTGACCTAGTCTCATAGCTCAAACCCACTCACACCTACAAGTGTTTATTTTAAATGGCCCAGATTTGTCTTTGTTCACATAGGCATGAATTTATTCATTGTTTTTCAGGAGTTTTACATGTCCTCCGTGGTTCATTTATTCAATCAACATAAAATGAAACAAAATTGAATATTCCTCTTAGCATGGGCTAAGTAGGAATATTATAGTCCTCCCCTCCCAAATGTTGCTTGTCCTCAAGAAACTGCAAGGATAGAAATGAAATGGATTGGGAAAGCATCTCTTCCCAAGCAATCATCCATACAAAATGAGTCACCTCCCAACATGGTAACCCCAGAAAATTCTCCTCCGCCTTAGGTTCCTGCAAAGAAGGTGGGCTGAAAAATTGAACATAGTAGACAAAATTTCCTACCCCATGCTGTCTTCCTCTCCACTTAAGATAAGTGTAGAGTTCTTGTTGATCTTGGGCTGCAATGATATTGCCCTCAAGTGACAACATGAAGATTAGATCTGTAAAGATCCTTCCTCCAACACTGTAAAACCAGTTGGCCCAAAACATTCCACATGTGATGGATAGGAGAGCATCATCATATGGCATCCCATCACACATTTGGCCCACCTCCAAGAGAAACAAATATTTGGCTATGGTGGCCATAACTCCTCCCATGTTCCCATTAGAGCATGTACTACAGAAAATGTGGGAATCTCCTTCCCAAAAGGACACATTCAAACCATGTGCCTCACTCAACATCATGCCTCACATCAAGATAAAAACAACGTCAATAAGTGGGATCACGATTGGCATCAAAACAGGGGAATTACTGATGGTTTCATAAGGTGCTGGAAGGTACCAACAATTTCCCAAGTGGTGACAGCGCAGTCTTTCAAACTGCTGCTTCAGAAAAATACATGGCAAATTGTTTCTTAATACATGGTTAATCATATGAATCAACTGAACATACATGTAATCACAAAACATCTGCCCAAGGCCACATAAGAGATGGCTGTCTCCATATTATGGTTTGGCCCAACACTGGTCATGGAGAAAAATCAAGAGCTTGCTTACTTTTGGAGCAATGCACTGCCAAGAGATGGTAAGAGCATGCAAATATTGTGTTTCACAAACAAAGTTCTCACCATATGTTGGAAGTAAGAAGACACATGGATCCATGAATAGATCCTCCATATTAGTTTGGCACACTTCCATGAAGAGAAATGAACCAAGTGTTGCTTGCAAGTCCTCTCCCTCATGCTTGGAAATCCAAGACAAGAAGAGTACATAATAGTAATATATGTCCTCATCTACTACCTCATCTTTCCTACCTACTCTTTTCCCATCAAGTGCATCCAAGTGTGAAGTGATCCTGTGGATACTCCATCAATAAACCCCAGTTCCAAAGTGGCAACGCTATTGGCCTATGTAAATAGACTCCCTCCAACTCATGGCTCCAATATTTGACATGCAGAATTTCAAAGGCATCTCCCATAATGCTGCTACATGTAATAAATATCTCCCATGGGGAAAGTACCTCTTGAACATCTAAGGCCAAGGAGTAACCCCTTTGCACTGTGATATTTTCATCTTCTACTCCTGCAACATCATGAAAACTATGAGAGAAAACCTGCCCTTGCTCTCTCAAGAACATCCCAAGCAACAAAACCTTTTGCTGCCTCCTCATACTTCCATCATCCAAATCATGTAGTGAAAAAATAGTGATTGAAATGAAGAATGTTATGTCAACAAAATGTGTCCATAATCCTTGCTGCCCCATGATGCAAGTATCCTGCCACATACCCTTGGAAAGTGGATGATAACCAAATTCTCTCAAGAGTAACCAACGCGGCCATGCCTCCTGCTGCCCAATATTACAGATCTGCAAGTAGCTCACCAGCTTCTTTCTCTCCATCCACATCCACTCAACCCATTGTGGATGTCTCCTTCCATCCTCCATCTTGGTACTCCTCCCATGAAGGCTACCATCATCCCAAATCATATTTCTGCTCTTGCATTTCATGGGATGTTGAAATGCAATCTTCTCAAGGATCAATTTGACCCCATAAGAATTCAAATAGGTGGTAGGAAAAAACCTCCCATCATGACGTGGATGGCTCAAGAAGTGTCCAACACACACATGAGAGATGTTATCCATCCGAAGATTTCCTCCATCATCTATCTGTTCCTCCTTGAATCCATGAAGATCCAAGTGTGAGAAGGAAAGAGCCTCCTCAGATTGTTGAAGAACTTTGCACTCCATGAAATATTGAAGTGCACCTTTCATGGGATCTCTCAATGAGACCTCCTCCTCATGCATGGTCTTCAAAACTATTGAGGCCTTAGAACTGTTGCAGGTAGAATTTTCTGTTTGAGTTGGGGAGTGCTCATTGAGAAAGTGTCATCTAGATAGGAGAAAGGGTTTCTCACTTCAAGATGTCTACTATCTACAATTTATTCCTCCTTTGCTTCATGAATGAAGCTATCATGTGAATGCTCCCATAAGGCATGGGTCATCGTTTCTTCATCACTGCCTTTGCACAGCGCAGTGCAACTCTGTTGCTCTAGATTAGCAGAATGCAAAGATGTAGATCCCTCTTCCTCTAGCTGAATGAACTGAGATAAAGCTAGAGTCTCCTTGGAGGCTCTAGATTTAGCTTTGTATTCACTTATAATCTCATATTTCAAGTCCTCTATGTCTATTGTCTTCTCCTCTTTGAGAATAGGAAGTGCATGTCTCTTCCTCTTCTTGAAACCCTCTAGGATTTTCACTGCAACTCTTCATCTGCTTAACCTCCTGGGGGAGGTCCTTTCTGAATCTAAAAACTGATGAGAGAAATTTCATCTTCTTCATCATTCTTATTTTCTTTTATCTTCTTGGGCTAAGACTCACAGGCTGAGCTAAGAAAGATGCTTTGATACCACAGTAATATCCCAAAATAGGGATTTCCTACAACAAATAGAATACCTTAAGGTATTCTAGAGTTGGATATGCAGCCATATAACTCATAATAGGTATTAAAACATATTTCCTTTAATAATATGCATAGCAGAAAACATTACGATTCATTCCTTCAACCCAAAGTGTGAAAAAGTAGTTATTTTAGCCATAAAAACGTTAACTTCAGAGATTTGCATAAAAATAATGGAAAAGGATGGTTGGATCCCTTATACTAGGTCATAATAGACTTACATATCAAATTTGGGCTGAAACAAATGACTCTAACTATGTTAAACAGATCTACCACTCCTGATATGGCTTAAAAATGCCCAATCCCCATGACTTGACTCAACAGAAAGTAACTGAAGCTTATGTAGCATGATTTTCTGAAGGTTTTGAACACAAAATAACTTGAATATCAGATATGGATTTTATTACATGAAATCATGAAGAAAAATGGAGATTAATCTCCTTTATACATCACAAAGAATAACCCGGCAAGGGTTTCATGAGATCCACTGCATAAAAGTGCAGATCTGCAGATCGAGATCTGGAAAATGCAAGATAATACAGTAGTAGCTTAAAAATTAGATCTATAGAAATATATTACATAAACAATTAGATATACAATAGATCCATATGTAGAAATGTCTTTATTATACATCCCCCTTCGGGTTCTCAGCATTACATGAAATAACAGGAGTAGATCTGAGTTTTACTGCAGTAGATCTATCGTATGATTCAGAAAATTTGAAGTGAACATAACAGTAAATATATCAGATCTGAAGTAGACATGGATTAGATGGCTAATCCATGGATCACCACGGTGAAGGAAGAATCCATACACCAGAGATCTCTCGTCCAAATGATTGTCGGAATACCCTACAACTCTGTAACTGAAAATAATGTAGTCCAAGAGGAAAAAATGCGCTGTAGGCTTGAAGCATGGGTTGGCCTAGTGCCAAGATCAAGATCTGAAGCTCAACAGCTAATACACTGTTCCAGGAGGTTAAAAGACACACTCACTGAGAAGAGGCACTAGTACAATCAAGATCTAAGCAGATCTCTTCTCCACTTGCTGCAGCTCACTGAAACAAGTAAACCCCAACAGGATTTACACTGTCTAAGGGAGATGGAGCTTGGCCATATGCATGATAGTGGAAGAGAAGTACAATTCCCTCCAAGAGATACTCAATGGAAGGAGAGAGAATCCCTAAACAAGAAATCCTCACAATTCTTTGCTAAACAACCAAGAGAATGAGATATATCTAAACAGACAATATTCTCTGAAAATATGATATCATCAACAACCTTCTCTTGAGCCTTCCCCTTCCTTTTATAATATGAGAGCTTTGGCAAACCCTAAACCACCTTGATGAATTATCTCCTTTCACATGAGGGCCTCCTTCTAGAACTGTGTTGTCCCTCCATGAGGTACATTGTATCTAGACTGTGCTGTATATTTGGTCAAGGTTGACCCAGTCTCATAGCTCAAACCCATTCACACCTGCAAATATTTATTTTAAATGGCCCAGATTTGTCTTTGTTCACATAGGCATGGATTTATTCATTGTTTTTCAGGAGTTTTACATGTCCTCCTTGGTTCATTTATTCAATCAACAAAAAATGAAACAAAATTGAATATTCCTCTTAGCTTGGGCTAAGTAGGAATATTACACTGTCGCAAGGTATTCTTCCATAAGGGCAATCCTTGCTCTCTTAGCGCAGATGGGTTGGTGCATTCATCAGATGGATTTGAAGATTGCATTTCTCAATGGTATCATTTAGGAAGAGGTGTACATAGATTAGCCTAAAGGATTTGAGATCTTCAGTAGCGAATCGCATGTGTGACGACTCAAAAGGGTGTTGTATGGGCTGAAGCAAGCACCCCATGCTTGGTACACTCGGATAGAAAGCTATTTCACGAGACTGGGCTTCAAAAAAAGTGAAGCGGATGCAAACCTATACCAAATTGTGGTGGAGGGTAAGATTTTAATCATTTTTCTTTATGTTGATGATTTAATATTGATTGGTGATGAGCAGCTGATACACTCATGCAAGGAGTACCTTGCAAAGGAGTTTGAGATGAAGGATATGGGCCTCCTTCATTATTTCCTTGGATTGGAAATATGGCAGCGAGATGGTAAAATTTTTGTGTCTCGAGGCAAGTATGCAAGGAAGATATTGGTTAAGTTTCATATGGAGGTATGCAAACCCATGGATACTCCTCTTCCAGGAAACTGAAGGAAAGAGGATGCTACTTTTGGAGAGGTAGTGGATGCTACTATCTATCAAAATTTAGTGGGTTCACTAATGTATCTAGTGAATACGAGACCGAACATTTGCTATGCGGTTAACCAGATGAGTCAAGTGATGGTTAAGCCTACCAAGATCTTTTGGAAGGCAGGCAAGCATGTCTTGAGATACCTGAGGGGCACATTTGAGTATGGTTTATGGTATAGATAGATGGATTAAGTGATGTTGCATGGCTTCACAGATGTAGATTGGGCAGGCAGCCCATCGGACATAAAGAGAACATCAGGGGGGATCTTTAGCATTGGATCTACAGTTTTTTCTTGGTACAACATGAAGCATAGATCCATGGCACTTAGTTCAGTGGAAGCGGAATACATGGTAGTGAGTCAAGTTCCATGTGAGGCTATTTGGATGAGAAATATCTTGGTTGGATTGTTTGGTTCTCATTTAGATCTAACAGTGATTCATTGTGATAATCAGAGTTGCATTAAAATCTCGATTAATCCTGTGTTTCATGATAGATCTAAGCATATATATATCCGGTATCATCATATCAGAGATTGTGTGCAAAGGAAGATCATGATTCTTTAGTAAATTCCTACAAAATATTAGGATGGATATATTCTGACGAAGGCGCTCACCAGGAGAAAATTCGAATACCATAGATAGAGGATCGGAGTGAAGGATAATCCCTTTCTTGTTGAGAGGGAGTGTTGAGATTCAAGAAGAACATCCTAGTGAAAATTATGCACCTACACTAGGATGGAGCCTCAAGCTATTTTAGGTGGATTTCTATTTATAGATGCATGAGAAAAATATATTTATAGATGTATGTGCAAGTTCTATATATAGATTGCATGTATATTTATAGATGCATGTCGGCTATTATTATCCCTTTATATTAGTTGGACAATAAAAAATAATCTATTCTCAATGAGCACATGGATATAGTTAACTGAAGTGGAAATTTAGTTAGATATAGGAATTTTGAGTTGAGTGGTTGGTTGGTGGGACATGCAAGTGGACTTATTTGTAACTGAGTGATTCGAAGTTGTAACAGAATTGGAAGTGTAGTTATGAAAGTTGTAAAGTAGTTTAACTCAGTTAAGTGAGTTAAACTCGGTTAACTGAAGATACACTAGTGAGATATTAAGTGAATTAATTATTAATTAATTCACATTCAGTGGTCTCACATGCAACTGAATATTTACTACTGTTAACTACATGCATGTCAGATCCAGTGGAGACCTAGTTAAGATGTAGGTGAAAGGGAAAATTTGACTATCAATTGTGACATTAGTGGTTTCACACATGCGAACACACACACATTGGATGTGCCAATGAGGATTGCGCAGTCAAGGCAAGTAGGATTCCATTCATTCAGGGATTTCTATCAAGTGGGATTGCGCAATAGAGGCAGGTTGTCTGGAGGCAGTAAATTGGCTAAGGAACTTGCCAATTTTTGTATGGAAATGTGAGACAATTGTGTGATGTACTGAGAGCTCTTGGATTGGAGCTTTGTATGAGATTGTTTCATGATCCATGATATATACATAATATATGATAGTGGGGTTTTTAGCTTTATGATTTCCCGGTAAAAACATCTTTGTTATGTGTGATTGATATTTCTTCATGATATTGCTATTGTTGATTGTGTTTTAAATTCCGCAAATATTTTGAAGAAGAAATTTTGTATTTAATAGTGGCATATAATTGTTAGATCAGGAGAATCCAAGTAATACATATTTTTGTATTAAATTTCTACATGGAATCCCCTACCTTCACCTAGTCGTCAAACTTCTCCCTGACACCCAACTTTTAGAACAAAGACTTATAATGAGTGAGTGTGCTTCTGAAGATCGTCGTGTTGCATTGCAAGCCATCAAAGGGGCGAAGAAGCACACCAAAGGTCAATATGACAGAAAATTTCACCCTCATACCTTTCACAAAGGTGGTCTTGTTATAGTGTATGACCAAGCTAATGATGTCCTTGGTCATGGGAAGTTTGACTCATTATGGCTAGGACCTTACATCATTAGTAAGGACTTGGGCAAGGGGGCATACCTTCTAGAGTATTTTCAAAGGAAAAATCCTTCCTAACACTCACAATGCACTTTACCTTAAGAGATTTTACCCATAACATCTCCCATTGAGATGTGTTTTTTTATTTCTGTCATGCATTTTGGTAGCTTACATAATTCATCATCATATCATTTTTGTCTTGTGGTGCCTTTCCGATGGATACATCATCCACACCATATATTTTTTATGCCGAATGTGCAAGTTGCTTATCTCGGAATCTAGCCTCAGCAGCTTTGGCCATTTTTATCCCCTTGCATTCATTAGTCCTCTCCAACAACGTATGCATTGGATCTGCCACCAATAACCAGGCCAAATATGATGCAGTGATAGTTTTTTTATTCGATTCTCTCAATCATCACATCCTTCATCTTCATGTTCATTTGGATTCCTTGTTGCTTGTCATGCAATTGAATGGCATGTATCATGTGAATAACCATGTCCTTTTTTGAAGATATTTACGAGTGAATTTATTAGTGCTTGAATTTGAAACCATTACATGTAGTCATGTACCTAGAGACCAAAATCACTATGTAGATAGAATTGCAAACAATATTCTAGATTGGCACTTATCACATGCATTTAAAACAATACAATAATGAAACAAATGGCGAACCATATACTCGTCATATATAAAAATATGCATATCCATATTATGTATCGACAAAATCATAAATGTTTTGGATTAAACTACTCTAAATACATCCGACATGCCCATACCATGTTACAAAAATCAAAACTGGGGGCACCACATGCCCCCACATCTAATCGCTATCTAGAGGGTCTTGAGCCAATGGTTCGGCTCCAGAAGCCCACAGATCCCGAACTGCCTATCCATCCATCATCATATGTTGCATGACCCCTCACCACTCAGAGGGTAGCCCTATACATACCTCGATGTACTGGTCCTCAATATCATGCCTTCCACACTTAGATACACTATTCAACATCAGCTCACACCTGTGGCATACATCCTCCAATAGAGCCTTATATTCAGTTCTCTAGTCTCCTCTCGCTCCACTAGACTCGGTAGCCCCTAGCACTGCGAGTCATCCCATATACCCTGCCAGCCTCACCTATGCTACATATGCATACCAAAAGTAACAAATTAGTACCACATAAATATTCTAAAAAATTTAAAATGCATCATAATATAAAACAACTTTCACTTACCATCTGGTCCCCATGCTTGACCCAGCAAAAGTGGCAAGTTAGGGCCCCCCCTGAAATTTCATACCACTGTATGGATAGTCGCCTATGTACAATGACATCTGATCCCAGTGTGAAGAACTCGGATCAAAACACCCATCCGAATCCTCCACCTACTCCTCTCCGCATTATCTGCCCCCAGTGGCACATCCTGGGCTCCCATGGGCCCCCATCCTGGATCTACACATGAGACTGAAGTGTGGGGATCTTCTCAAAGAATAACAAGTGCAAAACTATACCAAAAGCACAGTCATGGTTCACATGTTTCTTTCACATCGATAGTTGTCATTTCACCAATGACAACATCATTTGGGCTCACCTATAGTAGGTCCCACTCATAACAATCTCAACCAACATCATCTACCCCCTAGGGATGTCATGGAACGCCTGGTTTCCTAGGATCTAAAGTATTGCTACAGTGACAACCTGTGTCTCTAGCCTCTATAGATCATCGATTGGTATGGTCGTTCCCTTATCACGAAAATATGGTCTACAGTGGTGCTCCAAGAACTCTGATATGTTCCACCCCCTCGGTAATAATGGATGTATATTTCCTACCACCCCTAGTGGCAGGAGTTCGATCAAGAAGTAGATGTTCTGAATGGTCAGCTTGATCATGTGCCACTACACCATAAAGGCTTCTTAGTCAGGATCCCCATATTTTACTATCCTTGACAGCAAGGGATCTCGTTCCCTCATTAGTGGGTTCTCAACAACCTTGAGAGCCCTGTACCTCACAAGTGCTTCTCGGACCACCTGATCCCCCTGGATCTCGGCATGAAGCACATCCAAATCCATCCCTTGCTAGTTGATCTTCAGCTTTACCATACCTGCATAAACCCATAATTTTTTTTAGCTCAGTGTAGATAAAATGCATCCTAACTCATCAAATATTGATCCTCAGCCAAAAAATAGGACAAAACCCACTTCTGGACCATTTCGTAGTTTTCAGCCTCTGTACCTGCAAGATCGCAGTTTTCCCCTTTGGAAATTGTGAGCCAGGTTGTAGTACAGGCCCCAGAAAGTGTGAGCCAGTCGTGAAGAAGGGAAAAGTGTTGTTCCTGAGACCCAGGCACCTACTGTGAAAAACTGAACCGCTAAAAAAGTAGAGTAGGGTTAGGCCACCAACCTGCAACTAACGAATCTCGATTCCAACATTCGGTTTGTCCACTACGATCACTGCAAGATTTAGGGCCTTCTCCTCCTCTTCACATTCACCACAGCTCCACTAGAAAATGAATCAAATTGGAGGGAAATCACCCTATTAAAAGAAAAACCTTTATTTTTCTTTCGCCAATTGTGACCAAACCGTAGCTCGGTTTGACAAACCATTAGCACCATTGGAAATATCTCACCAAGAACTAAAATGGGAATCCTTTTGTTTTTTGTAATTTTACACTTCACTGGGAAGCCATTTTTCCAATAAGGGTCACTTTTTTCCCTCTTAAAATCAGATTTGTTCACTTGAGCTGCTTGTACTTGGGCACTGCTTTGCCTTCATACTTGACAGTGCGTGTGTCAATTTTTGTCATGAGTAACCATCTTTTTCTCATTTTTTTATGGTCCCCACTGGGCCTATTATGTGTGGAAGCATCATCAAGTCACCCTTGTTTAGAGCATCTAAGTTGAGTCACCATCGCATTCATGGAGTTTGTCCTGAGTACCTTTGCCCCATGTTACAATATTCCATCCATTTTTTCCTTGTCCATCTCTCATGTCGCCCATTTTGGTCTCCAACCATACTATCCGCCATCCCCCTTGGAGTCGATTCAGTCACTGTCAGGTCATCCATGCTTTTTATGCTCTAAAAAGGGAAGTCGTCCATCTGCTACTTAGTATCCCCTATTCCATCATCATCATCCCTGGGACTAGTTCATTAGTCACTTTACTATGTTTTGTCATGCCTTAGTTGAGGATTCCTCATTGCCTCACCTATGGCGGATCTCCTTCTGTCGACATCAGCACATGCATTCTAGAAGACAAGTCTAGAGGATGGTATACCTTGGTTCCATATTCCATTCTTATTTGGTGCCTTGAATCAGGCAAAGGGACTCGTCATTTCCCTTTGAATTGATTGTTTATCATTCGTTGAGCTTCATCTCATATTGCATGAGTGAGATTCGTATACTTGATGGTTTGGTGATCCAGTAGATTGTACCAATGATTCCCGGGTGTGTGTGAGATGTTTCGGACCTCATGAGGGGGTGGCCCTTCAGGTAGCCCCCCACATGCCCAGATGGCCTCACATTATGGTACAACCTCAGAAGCAGCTCCACAAATATGATGGGTTCGGTTCTAGCCACTTGCAACACCCATTGCATGCATTTATCACTAAGATAATCCATTCATATTTTTAGAGCCCTTTCCTATTTATCAAGGCTTCTTCAGTTGTTATTATGTCTCATGTAGTCAAATATTATTGTATTCAGTCTTGGCTATTGTCCTAGGCGTAGTATGTATGTCGGAACCATTATATTTTTTTTTGACCCATTTTATGCCAGCATGTCATGTACCATTTATCATGTACTTTATTTCCCAGTTTCATTTTACTAGGTCCACTATTATTATTTGTACTTTTTCATCTCAATGGACATAGGTATGCCTCCCCCACCACACTGAGAATAGGTACCCAAATATTAAAGGAGACTTATATCATTTGTAGGTCTCATCCCCTCGGTTATTGTCCTCTCTCGCTTCACTCTGTCTATGTATCTCTCTCTCTCTCTCTCTCTCTCTCTCTCTCTCTCTCTGACTGCCCTTTGGTGTCTAGTGATTGTGTTCTTGCAACGTACTTCGTTCATACGATTAGCTCATAATGTTCGCACGTTGGGGGGCAATCTATTACACCAATTTTTGGTCATCTAACCATTTACAATTAGATGGATCTAAGTACACCATGTAAGACCAGTTTTACCATAGTAAAATTTCCTTCACTATAAGAAATAATTTAATAAACCATGTTTTATTAAGTAATTTCTAGTTCAAACAACAAACCCCATGAGGAATAACTAAATAAATCCTTATTTATTTGGTTTTACTCTAGGAATAATTAATTAAACCAATGTTTAAATAATATTCCTAATCATTTTTAACCCATTTATGAGAAATAATTAGATAATCATTATATTTCTTATTTTTCTCTAGGAATAATTAATTAAATCATTATTTAGTTATTATTCCTTATTAAATTTGAGTAAATCACGGAGAAATAATTAATCAAATCATTATTTGTTAATTATTCCTTAACCACATTCTTGAAATGATAAATAAATCATTTATTTTTTTATTATTTATAAATAAAGGTATTTAACAAATTTAGATACCTTTTCCCTCCAACAAATTATAATAAATATTCCAAGCGGTTAGATCTAGATCTTGGTTAATAATATTTTATTATTCGCCATTATCAAGGATAACTCAATATTTTGTTATAAATAGGAGGGTTTTCCATTCATTATTCACTTTTATTGCTTTCATTGCCACACTTTGATAATTCTCATTGTTACTACTACTTTATTTTCTTCTTGAGCTCCCATAAAGTTCAACACATTTCGGGTTTTCTACACCATTGAGAGAGAGAAACTTTGGGATCTGAAGCATTGAGGACATCCAAGAACCCATATATTGGGGGGGACTAGTAACATCATTCATTGTTCCCCTCCCAAGTGTTATAATACATATAAAATTATTTATATATTTTCTTGTGTGTTGGATGTATGGAGAATTTCTCATTTCCTTTCATTGTTTAACTACTTTTACTGCATAGATCGGGTTTCTGGAAACATTTTTTTTAACTATCCATGTTAAGTCCCTATATTAATAGTGTAGCCCCTTATTATGTTAGTGTAGCCACCCTTATTGTTATTATTGTGCCCTTGTAACCCCCATATTGTTATTATTGTGCCCTTACATTATTATTGTTAGGTAGGCTAGGATTACATTGTGGCCCCACTAGGATTATATTGTGGCCCTATGGACTCCTATATATGGAAGGAGGTTTTGTTCATTTGTATCATCCAAGAATTGTGCATTTATGTAATGTATTGGAGGTTTCCCCCTCGAAGTGGCTTATTTCTAAGGCGTTGATATCTCTTTTCTTCTATTTTTGAAGCTGGTTACACAACATTTGGTATCAGAGCTTTGGATTCTAGGGTTTCGCTGCTCGAAACAGGTCATCGTGGCATTTTCTCTATCACTTTTTTTCTACGAAGCTTCAGAAGCTAAAATTTTTAGGGTGCGAAGCTGAAATCTTGAGGCATTTTGTCTAAAAATTTCAGAGCTTGGTTCGCAATATTTTCGGAGATATGATCTGTGGAAGTTAGGTCTTTTTTCATGCTCCTAAACAGGTCATCATGGAATTTGCGCTATAAAAACTTTTATACGAAGGTTCGGAATCTGAAATTCATATGGTGCGAAGCTGAAATCCTGAGGAAATTCGTAAAAAAAATTCAGAGCTTGGTTCGTAATATTTTTGGAGATATGATCTGTGGAAGGTAGTGCTTTTTCAGGCTCCTGAATTTAATCTCAAAGAGGTGATCGTGGGAAAAGTTCAAGAACTCTCTCTCTGGGCATCGGATTGCAGTTCCGTAAAAATTGGTTGCAAGTACATGGACTGCAGTTTCGTGGCTATCAATTTCAGAGACGAAGGATGAAATAGTGACACGTGGCAAGTTGTACAAGTTCACTCTACTGAACCAGTCCAGAATTAGGTCATTGTGGGAGATTGGACACAAATTTGCCTTGGAGAATCCAAATTAGGTCAGACCTGTGGCATTCAAAAGAGAATTCAGAGGGCTACTTCAGTACAAAATTTTAGATATTGAAGATCCAAAATCACAGAATTAATCAAATTTCAATATCGAGCTCCTCAAAAGAAAGAAAAAGGTGTGCATTTGGTTTTTAAAATTGCATAACGTTTGTTTGAAAAAGTAGTTTGAAGTGATTCCAAGGGCCTATTGAGAATATATTTCAGTATTGGATTTTGAAATTCCTACTAAGAAGAATTCAACACCCATTAAGACCTCAAAAATCTATACTATGATGCATGAAGAGGAAGAATTGCAGTATGAGATATCAAAATTACGGTACCAAGTGCAACAAATTTCGATCTTACGAATAGCAATCAAAGATGACATAGATGGTTTAAAATAAGAAATGGAGGCTAAGTTGGATGGTTTTAAGGATAAAATAATAGCTAATATGGATGATAAATTAGTGGAATATCATAGTGAGCATCAACAACAAGTTCTCCAACTCTCAAAGGATAACCCAACTTTGGTGCAGAATCTAATGAAACAACAGGAAGATCAACATCACATTGAAAGAAGTTATGAAGCAGTCATAGAAACAAGAAATCAAAAAGTACGATCAATTTTAGAGTATCTCAGCAAGTGGAATAACTTTCCTGTAAAATATTTCACATGGGAGGATGAGAATTTTATACAGAAGCATCAAGAAATAATCAAGCGTTGAGGACAACACTTGTTTGAAGGAGAGGGGCATGTTAAGTCCCTATATTAATAGTGTAGCCCCTTATTATGTTAGTGTAGCCCCCCTTATTGTTATTATTGTGCCCCTGTAACCCCCATATTTTTATTATTGTGCCCTTACATTATTATTGTTAGGTCGGCTACGATTACATTGTGGCCCCACTAGGATTATATTGTGGCCCTATGGACTCCTATATATGGAAGGAGGTTTTGTTCATTTGTATCATCCAAGAATTGTGCATTTATGTAATGTATTGGAGGTTGCCCCCTCGAAGTGGATTATTTATAAGGCATTGATATCTCTTTTCTTCTATTTTTGAAGTTGGTTACACAACAATCCATTGCAGATATAAAGAAGTTAAGTAGCCATATTTGTTGTTAGGGATTTTTTTCATGCACAGCTAAGATGAGCTCTTTTCATACACTTTCATTAATAATTTACACTAACAAACTGATTGGTTTCCTCAATGGATGCTTATGCGTAGTCTCCCTGGTTTCATTCTTGGGAATCTGATGATCCCTTAAATGATACTTTCCCCACCGACTAAAGTATCATGGAGGTAATATCTCTCGAAGAAACTCCATGGGATGATGGAAATGTCCTCATTTCTCCCAACCCTAGGTGGCATCTCCACCTGTTTGGAATCCCATTCTTTGTTACCAATTGGTTCATTTCAGAATCTGATCTTGATTCATGAAGTGGTGTCCAAAGGGAACATAAAAAATATTACTCCAACCATTCTAATCGACATCTCTATCAACCTAGGGATCGTCGAGAATGTTCACATAGGTGTATCTTCTTCTACCAATGAGATCAATATCTACACTAAGCTTTTTCAGGAATTCCATGATGTCTTTAGGTGATCATATGAATAGATGCCTGCCATTTATTTGAGTATTGTTGTGCATGAAATTCCTACCTCTCTAGATTCAAAGCCCATTCATCAAAAACTTCGTCCTGTGCACCCAAGAAAGGCTACTTCCATAAAGGGTGAGGTTGAAAAACTTCTCAAAGCCAGTTTTATTTATCCTATACCATTGACAAATTGGGTCTCAAATATTGTTCCTCTAACTAAGAAATAAAGGACCATCTAGGTTTTTGTTTATTATCCTGATATACATCGAGTGTGTCATAAGGAAAATTACCCCACGCCTTTTATCGACCGGATCATTGATGAATGTGTCGGGAGTGAGATTTTTTCCTTTATGGACGATTTTTCTAGCTATAACCAAATTAGCATTGCTCTAGCTGATCAGCACAAAACCTCATTTATCTACCCATGAGGGAAATTTTCCTATAAAAAACTCCCTTTTGGATTCAATAATTCTAGGGCTACCTTCCAACGAGCTATGTCATATGCTTTTCATGACATAAAGCACATAGTTTAGCCATATCTCGATGAACTTCCTGCTCATTCTCTGAAACGCCAAGATCACTCAGAATACCTCAAGTAACATCAAGTTTACTCCTAGTAAGTGTCTATTATGCATTGAATTTGGTCGGCTCTTGGGTTTCATGGTGTCCAAATAAGGAATCTGCATCGATCCTCTTAAAGTCGAGGCAATCATCAATTTTCCTCCTCCCTTTTCTGTTCATCAACTGCAAAGTTTGCAAGGGAAAGCCAATTTCCTCCGTCGCTTTGTACTGAATTATGCTAAGGTTTCCAAAATCTTTACTCGCTTATGAAAAATGGAATCCCATTCATATGGGACAAAATTTCCCAAATCTCTTTCAATGCATTGAAACGAACCCTCATTGGTACTCTACTACTGCATCCTCCCAATTATCACCGCAATCACTGCCTGTATTTGGCCGCCGCCGACAACACTATCGGTATGGTGCGAGTTCACGACGATGATGATGGTCAAGGGCATGTAATGTACTACTTGAGCCACAATATATTTGATACTGAGACCTGTTATTCTCATGTAGAAAAACTCGCGTTGACTATTGTCCATATTGTTTAGTGTTTCCATCACTACATTCTCCTGTGAAATAATTTGGTGATTTATTAGTGCAACCCCATGAATTATAATCTCACACGATAGTTGCTTGGGGGAAATTAATAGAAATGGATTTTCATCCTTCAACAGCTTGACTTAGAATTCACTGCTGCTAAGTCTAAGAAATCCCTCATCTTTTCTGAGTTAATTTGTGACCTTCCTACCACATTTGATCCCACTCCTCTTGATTAATCGCTTCCAAATGAATCTCTCTTTCTCATCAGTACTCTTAATCCATGGTATGGAGACATCATTTTTTATCTCTAGAACAAAAAATTTTGACCAAATATATCACAATCTAAGCATCGACGAATTCGCTACCAGTCCCAACCTTACCGTATCGCTGGAGACACCCTATATCACATTGGTATTGACTCCATCCTCCATCAATGTTTGACTCTCGAGAAAGCTGAGAAAGTTCTAAATGAATACCACTTCAGGGCCTGTGGTGGTCACAATTCCGGTTATGCTACCACCCAAAAGATCCTTTGTGAAAGGTATTTTTGGCCATCTATCTTTAAATATTATGTTGTTGCAGTGTGAAAATTCCATGACTACCAAGTCTACTCTCGGAAGGAGCACATCCCACCCTCACCCTTGCACCTAGTTGGGACCATCAAAAATTTTGTGAAATGGGTCATAGATATCATGACTTGTAACCCTCGCTCGGCTGGGGGTTATGGTTATATTATCGTTTTCATTGATTATTTCACTAAATTGTCTGAATCGATGCCTACATACAATAATGAAGGTCTAATTGTGGCGTAATTCCTATTCAATCATGTCATAGCTTGTTTTGGTGTCCTGAAAGAAATTTTCACTGATCATGGCTCTCATTTTTACAACCATATGATGAAGAGCTTGATGCTAAATTGGGATTACATCACGATAGCTACACTCCTTATTTGTTGAGAATACTAAGAGGGGGGTGAATCAATATTTCTTTTCAATTGTTAATTATTGCCAGTTATATTATACACAAAAATAGAGAAATGAATAATTTATTATAGAGGGAAGGATATTGATCCTTTTAAAAATGAATGAGTACAATGATTGCCAAGCACCAACTTGGACTTATTGAGGCTCTGACCTCTAGGGCTTTGACCCTATCTTCTTCAAGGCACCGACCTTGTGTTTAGGGGCACCAACCCCTAGGACACCAATCCTTTTGTCTTCTTTTAATAGAGAATGGGAATAGTAATTACTTGAATGTCCTTGATATAATTCTTTATTGTTTAGTCACTTCCAAAATTCTTCACTGTCCACTAGTCTTCGTTATTGCACTTCAATTAATCCATCAGTGATGATGTCTTCATTTTCCAAGAAGAAAATATCACTATTCCAAACTCCTGTAGGTGTTCAAGCTAACTGTGATGAGCTCCTGTGGCTTGTCTGAATCTACAGTCCAACTGTAACTCCAATAAATGATATTATCACAGTTCTTCTGCACCACACAACACCAATAGTTCTTTAACACACAACATTAATACTTCAGCACTATCTAGATCATTCTTTTACCATAGTTACACCAACAAATATTCTAGTGTCTTCACTATCCAAGCTATATTCTTCCATAGTTCGAGTTGTTATTACAATAATCCACAAAAATATTTATCACCAGAAAATGCAATAGAGTCTTCATTTTATGAGGTATGGACATGAGATTTATAAAAGTCGCAGTTTGAAAGTATTGATGCCATAGTCATAGATCCGAGTCACAGGGAGGACACACAATCCGAAATCACAGTCAAGGTTGTAGTCGAAAATCACAGAGAGGACAAACAGTCCGAAATTACAGTCAAGGTTGTAGTCCGAAATCTTCCACAGGATTCATAGGTGCAGTTTTGACTTCAAGCCCAAAACAGGTTTATTCTTCCTTTTCTTTAGGTTCACAAAATGTGAACAGATCTTGTCTCTTCTGTCATGTGTGTCCAAACTGTGTAGAATAATCTGAGCTATTTCCATAGTCCGAGATACAACTGTTTTCACCGTCCTGTGGTTTAATGTGATCTTTAAGCCCAAAAAATTTCCTTGTTCTCTTTCTTGTGACCCTTCAAGTTCATGAGATGTGAACAAATTTTTGTTTCTCTATATATTAGATGTATCGAATACTGTGTTTTTTTCACCAAAATTTCTTGACTGAATTGAATGAGTTTAACTTTATATTTATAATGGTTTTTCATTTTTGAAAGGACGTGACTGTTGGGAAAAGGGGCAAACTTATGTCCCTGAGCATAGATCGGCTCAATGTCAAAAATATATTTTTCAACTTGAAAAATTCAATATCTTACAAACTACTAGAAGTTTTGGGACAAATAAGGGCTCATTGGAAAGGCAAAAATATGCCCTAAAATATGGTATAGGAATCATATTGAGAGGCTTCCTCTAAGGTAGTGTAAACATTTTTTTTTAATGTGACTGATTATTAATTAGTGAAAAAGGTGATGGACAACAAGAGCTTCTTCATTGTCATATGTCACCAAGTGTTTTTAAGTGAGGTCTCCACTTATTATGTCTTTCATTGTCCATATTATCATGTGTGCCATCCATGTCACCATGTCATCAAGATAGTGCAGTGATATGCCATTAACCATATGTAGAATGATCATCACAAGGAGAGCTTCTTCATCAAGAGTATTCATTCATTCAACCTGTTGCCATCAATGACAACTTTGATTAACAATCTCCCCCTTTGTCATTGGATGGAAATATTTTCTTCTCTCCCCCTTTGAAATCAATGGCAATGGGGTGCCAAAGTGCTCCCTCTGTCATGCTACTCCCCCTAACATACTGTACCCCTGACATGCTGCTTGATTTAATGTGATGCAAGAGCAATGACCCCCATATTTTGGTGAAGATACTCAAATGCTTCTCGTGGAAGGGGCTTTGTAAAGATATCTGCAATTTTCTCTTTTGTATTGATGTATTCCAACCTGATATTGTGTTCAACAACTTTTTCATGGAGAAAGTGGTATTTGATTGGAATATGTTTGGTTCTTGAGTGCATCACTAGATGCTTTGAAAGACTGATGGCACTAGTATTGTCACAAAAAATAGTGATTGGTTGCTTAGTTTCTATGTTGACATACTTCAAGGCTTCCTTCCTCCATAGAATTTGTGTACAACAATCAGCAGCAACTATATATTCGGCTTCGGTTGTAGAAAGGGATATAGATGATTACTTTTTGTTGAGCCAAGAAACAAGACAATATCCCATAAAGAATGCATTTCCACTGGTACTTTTTTGATCATCCATGCTTCTAGCCCAATCAGCATTAGAGTAAGTTGTCACAATTAAATTTGAACTCTTAGGATACCAAAGACTGAAATCAATCGTTCCTTTCAAATATCTGAGAATTATCTTCACAGTTGCTAGATGGGATTTTTTAGCACTTGACTGAAATCTTGCTACCATTCCAACTAATTGCATAATATCTGGTCTTGTAGCAATTAAGTATAGGAGAGCTCCAATTATTGACCTGTAAAGAGTTGCATCTATAAGAGGTGTATCATCATCTTTTCTTAATTTACAATCTGTGGTCATCGGTGTGCTCATAGGTGCACAATCTTCCATCCCATATCTTTTGAGGATGTCTTTAAGATATTTTTCTTGATATATAAACATGCCTACAGAGGTTTGAGATATTTGTAGCCTAAGAAAGTAAGACAACTCACCAATCATTGACATCTCGAATTTTTTGGACATATTTAGAGCAAATTCATGGCTCATTTCTTCATCATTGCTAGCAAAGATTAGATCATCGACGTAAACAAGAGTGATTAGAAGTTTTTCCTTGTCCATCTTCATGTAGAGATTGCTACATGCCACTCCCTTTTTGAAACCTTCTTGTTGCAGATAGTGATCCAACTTTGCATACCATGCTCTAGGGGCTTGTTTTAATCCATACAAGGCCTTTTCTAGTTTGCATACAAGGTATTTTCCTTCAACAAGATCAAATCCTCCTGGTTGCTCCATGTAAACTTCCTCCTTGAGATCTCCATTCAGGAATGCTGATTTTACATCCATTTGATAAACCTTGAATCCTTTTGAGCAAGTAAATGCTAAAAACATTCTTATGGCTTCCATTCGAGCTACTAGTGCAAAGGTTTCTTCGAAGTCAATTCCTTCGATTTGTAAGTATCCTTTGCAGACAAGTCTAGCTTTATTTCTGATGATTTGTCCATATTCATTCATCTTGATTTTGAATACCCATTTTGTTCCAATTATATTTTTATCTTTTGGGTGAGGTACCAGTTCCCAAGTCTCATTTTTTTCGATTTGTGACATTTCTTCTTCCATGGCCTTTATCCAATAAGGATCTTTGCTTGCTTGAGAAAACTTTTCAGGTTCTATTAAAGATAATAGAGCCACATCATTTTTTCTAGGGGTGTTTATCATCCTTCTTTGAGTTTAGATTCCTTCATCTATATTTCCGATGACCTGTTCTTCTAGATGATACTTTTGAACAAACTTGATCTTGGAGGGAGTTTGTGAAGTTTCATTTTGAGGTTCACTTTAAGGTTCTTCATTCTCCTCTTCTTTTTCAGTTTCTTCTTCTTCACTTTGTTCAAATAAAGACTCAACTTCATGATCTTCAATTCCTTTTTAGGAAGGCCTTCATCAATCTTCACATCAATGCTTTCCACTATTCTTCTTAGACGATAGTCGTAGCATTTGTGAGCTTTGCTCCTAGTGGAGTATCCAAGAAATATTCCTTTGTCGACTCTACAATCAAATTTACCTTGTCAATCATCATTTATTTTTATGAAACATTTTCTTCCAAAAACCCTAAAATATTTTATTAAACCAGGTCTTCCTTTCCATAATTCATAAGGAGTCTTTTCATTATTTGATCTTAGTTGAGTTCGATTTAAGGTATAAACCGCGGTGCCAACTGCTTCTCTCCAAAATTTTGGTTGCAAATCGGCTACTAGTAGCATTGTCCTTGCCATTTCTTGAATGGTTTGGTTCCTTCTTTCAACTACTCCATTTTGTTGGGGTGTCCTAGCAGTAGAGATTTCTCTTTCGATTCCATGCTCTTTACAGAATTCATCAAACTCTTTTGAGGTGAATTCTCCTCCTCTATCCGTTCTAAGACATTTAATCTTAGAATCTTTCTCATTCTCAATGAGAGCCTTAAGATTTTTAAAACATTCAAATGCTTCGGATTTATATTTTATGAAATATATCCACATCATTCTAGTATATTCATCAACAAATAGAGCAAAGTACCTTTCACCCTGAAGAGCTGGAGTTCTAGTTGGCCCACACAAATCTGCATGAATGATTTCCAAAGGTTTTTTTGTTGAGAACTCCTTAGTTTTGTGGCTAGTTCTAGTTTTATTTCCATATTTGTATGGGCCACATACAACTTGATTTGGTTTGCACATTTTTGGAATATCCTTTACTACATTAATTTTGCTGATGTTGACTAGGTTATCAAAACTTGTATGCCCCAATCGCTTGTGCCATAACCAACTTTCATCTGTTTGACTTAAGTAACATTTATCTTCTTGAATTCTACTGAGTATGTAAACATTATCTGGTGTTCTTACTCCTTTTGCCACGAGTTCTCCCGAGGATGAGTCTCTTATTTCACAGTTTTTTGTACTAAAGACAACATTATGTCCTTGGTCACAAATCTGGCTAACACTTAAGAGATTGTGTTTGAGCCCTTCTACCAACAAGGTATTTTGATCCTTTCCTATTCCATTGAAAAGGGTAGTAGTTCCTTTTCCAGTGATTTTAGTGGATCCATTTCCAAAATATACATTTCCATTTTTCTTGTTCAATGAGATAAACTTCTTTTGGTCACCTGTCAAATGTCTTGAGCATTCACTATCCACGAACCAATGGTTTTATTCACTATGAGCACATAGAGCTAGGCCACATTTATCAGTTTTAAGATTTATGTTTTTATATTTCTCCCTTTTGAGAGGAAAATTTTGTTCATTATGATCATAATTATCACATAATGAGAAAGACGGATCAAACTTAGCCAAGGGATCAAAAGAATTGTAAGTTTTGATTTTTCCTTGCTCTTTAGGACCATGTAGTTGGTTTGTTTGATTTTTCAATCTTGGTGCTTCATTCTTATGAGCCTTGCAATGTTTAGCTTGATGCCCAAAGTTTTTGCAATTGTAACAATGCCCAAGAAAAATAATTTGATACATGTTGTAGTATCCATAGCTTGAACCAACATTCTTCCTTGGAGTTTCCCTTTCTTCAATTCTTGGTTTTGAGATGGGACTTTGTTCCTGACAAGATGACTTTTCTTCTTTAGGATGGTGAGAGAGTACATCAACATAAATTCTAGCATTATTGTTTGTATTTGATGATTCTCCTTTGAAACCAATTCCAAACTTGTCGTGTTGAGGTTTTTGAGTATTAAGAATGTTGTCAAGAGCTAGAGAGCTTTGCAAACTCCTTTTGACTTGCTCTAATTCCTTTCTTAGAGATACTATTTCATCTTCACGTTTTTCACAGATATCATCCTTCTCTTTTAGCTTAATGTTCAAGAATTCTTCCCTTCTTTTGCTTCCTCTCTTTCTATTTTGAGATAAATCATCTTCTTTTGTAGATTCTCGTTTTCTTCAATGGAATTTATCAGCAAACTATCCATGTTTCTTTCATCTTCCAATTCTAAGTCATCATCATTTGTAAATTCCATGAATAACATTTCTTTGCTTCCAACATAATCACTTTCCTCATATAATTCATCATCTCTTTCTTTGTGATGACACATATTTCTAGTTGATTTCTTTTTTATGACTAAAAATTCATCTTCATTGAACTCATCTTGTTTGGAGAAGAAGTTCCTCTTATTAAACCCTTTCTTTTTGTACATCATCCTTTTAGAGTCCTTTTCATCATCACTATCATTTTTATGGGACATTTTAGCGCATAATGACCTATTCTTCCACAATTGAAAAAAATAAGAGGGTACTTACCTTTTAGCTTGGATCCCCTTTTTAGTGTTCGTACAAATTGAGCTAATTCATTTTCAGTATCAGATTCATCGCTGTTGTAATTCCATCCTTTTCCTTCTTTTGTAGATCTTAAGGCTTTGAAGGCTACTTCTTTGAAATGTGGACTCCCTTTCCTCATCTCATAGGCAATGAGAATTCCATGGAGTTCATCCATCTTGAGAGTATCTAGATCCTTCATTTCTTCTATGGCACTTAATTTGGAGTCAAATCTGTCAGGAAGCGATCTCAGGATTTTTTGAACAATGGTGCTTTCTTCAATATTTTCTCCTAGTCCTCTAAGAGAGTTAAACACTTCAGTTACTCGAAGGAAATATGATGCAATATCTTCTTCATCATCCATTTTCAGACTCTAAAATTGTCTTCTATAGGTTTGAAGCTTTTCCTTCTTGACTTTGAAGTCACCATCATATAGAGAAACCAACTTATCCCATACTTCTTCAGCTGAGTCACAGTTCATGACTTTCGTAAATTCGGAATCGGTAATTCCACTAGTGATGGAATTTAAAGCTTTGGAATTAGCAATGTAGGCTCTTCTTTCATCTTGATCAGTTGGAAGATTGGCGGGAGCTTTGTATCCATTCAAAAAAGAGTGCCATACTTCAAGACCAAGAGACATTAGATAGTAGGACATCCTCTTTTTCCAAAAACAAAAATTTGTTCCATCAAAGATATTTAGTTTCCCTGTTGCTTCCATATGCTTCATTGTGCCTAAGAATCCTTCTTCCAGCTGTTAGGCTGATATTGAAGAAGCTAGATCTGATACCAATTGTTGGAAATACTGAGAGGGGTGTGAATCATTATTTCTTTTCAATTGTTAATTATTGCCAGTTATATTCTACACAAAAATAGAGAAATGAATAATTTATTATAGAAGGAAAGATAATGATCCTTTTACAAATGAATGAGTACAATGATTGCCAAGCACCAACTTGGACTTAATGAGGCTTTGACCTCTAGGGCTTTGACCCTATCTTCTTCAAGGCACCAACCTTGTGTTTAGGGGCACCAACCCCTAGGACACCAATTCTTTTGTCTTCTTTTAATAGAGAATGTGAATAGTACTTACCTGAATTTCCTTAACATAATTCTTTACTATTTAGTCACTTCCAAAATTCTTCATTTTCCACTAGTCTTCATTACTACACTTCAATTAATCCATTAGTGATGATGTCTTCATTTTCTAAGAAGAAAATATCACTATTCCAAACTCCTGTAGGTGTCCGAGCTGACTGTGATGAGCTCCCGTGGCTTATCCGAATCTACAGTCCAACCTTAACTCCAATAAATGATATGATCACAATTATTCTGCACCACACAGCACCAATAGTTCTTTACCACACAACATTAATACTTCAGCACTATCTAGATCATTCTTTTACCATAGTTACACCAAAAAATATCCTAGTGTCTTCACTGTCCAAGCTATCTTCTTCCATAGTTCGAGTTGTTATATTCCAATAATCCACAAAAATATTTATCACCAGAAAATTCAATAGAGTCTTCACTATATGAGGTATGGACCTAAGATTTATAAAAGTCGCAGAATGAAAGTATTGATGCCACAGTCACAGATCTGAGTCACAGGGAGGACACACAGTCTGAAATCACAGTCAAGGTTGCAGTCTGAAAATCACAGAGAGGACACACAGTCCGAAATTACTGTCAATTTTGCAGTCCAAAATCTTCCATAGGATTCACAGGTGTGGTTTTGACTTCAAGCCCAGAACAGGTTTATTCTTCCTTTTCTTTAGGTTCACAAAATGTGAATAGATCTTATCTCTTCTGTCATGTGTGTCTGAACTGTGTAGAAGAATATGAGCTACTTCCACAGTCTGAGCTACAGTTGTTGTCATTGTCCTATGTTTTAATGTGATCTTTAAGCCCAAACAATTTCCTTCTTCTCTTTCTTATGACCCTTCAAGTTCACGAAATGTGAACAGATTTTTTTTTTCTCTCTATATTAGATGAATTGAATACTGTGTTTTTTTCACCGAAATTTCTTGACTGAACCAAATGAGTTTAAATTTACATTTATAGTGGTTTTTCATTTTTGAAAGGATGTGACTGTTGGGAAAATGGACTGACTTGTGTCCTTGAGCATAGGTCGGCTCAATGTCAAAAATATATTTTTCAACTTGAAAAATTCAATATCTTACAACTACTAGGAGTTTTGGGACAAATAAGGGCTCATTGGAAAGGAAAAATTATGCTCTAAAAGATGGTATAGGAATCATATTGAGAGGCTGCCTCTAAGGTAGTGAAAACATTTTTTTTAACGTGACTGATTATTAATTAGTGCAGAAGGTGATGGACAGCAAGAGCTTCTTCATTGTCATACGTCACCAAGTGTTTTTAAGTGAGGTCTCCACTTGTTATGTCTTTCATTGTCCATGTTATCATGTGTGCCATCAATGTCACCATGTCATCAAGATAGTTCAGTGATATGTCATTAACCATATGCAGCATGATCATCACAAGGAGAGCTTCTTCATCAAGAGTATTCATTCATTCAACCTGTTGCCATTCAATGACAACTTGGATTAATATTATTATCCATAGGTCAAGGGACAGGTTGAGGCTATCAAAAAAGTCTTGGGGACCATGCTTCATCACACCATTTGGAAGCACAAATGAGATTGGCATCTCATGCTCTTCTCAAATCTGTTGGCATACCGAACTTCTGCTAAGCCTTCCATTGGATTCACACCATTCCAATTGGTGTATGGTCTAGAGGCCACACTCCCGATCGAGTGTGAGATTCCTTCTATGAAGCTAGTTTTCAAAATACTTCCTGGTACTTCACTAGAAGAGGAACATCTTCTTTACCTCAAGTGTCTCGATGAGACCTGAAGACTTGTTACATTAGTTATTGAGGCATAGAGAATACAAGTTAAAGCTCAATATGAAAAAGTCTTCAACACGTGTGTTTTCTCCGAAGGTGACTTGGTCTTACTTTATGAACAATCCCATGATAAAATGGTAGTAGGAAAACTTGAGCCAATGTGGCATATGCCATCATTCAACAAGTATTGGAAAGAGGAGCCTATGAGTCTGATAATTTGTACATTAGTGTTTTATTCATTAGTGTGCTTTGACTGGATTTTTGGTGTGATTGTTAGCTTTGCATACATGTTTCCTCTGCTCACCTTGTGTTCCACTTGGTTTTCATATTTCATTGAATATTTACGTCGGTTTGCTGATGGCACTTGTCGTAGCATACGAAACTTGTCTTCCGGAGCATGGGCACTCTTTGCCCCTGATTTCAAGTTGATTAATTTACAAGGTATTTGTTTGGGTCGACATTAAGGGAATTTTGAGGTCTAAAATGGGCCTCCTAAGAAAAATGTACAACAAAAATAACTTTATAAGAACCAATAGGATATAAGATGATGATCTGAACCATGGGGGATGATTCACCATTTTTGGAGTAAAAAAATAAAATAATAAAAAGTAATAAAATAATAAAACTAATTTTTCAACTCATATTTTCAACTTGTCTCCCTACGGTTTTACTCAAATTTCGAGTGGGAGTACTCGTTGGATGCAAAATTTAATTCCTCATACAAGGAGTACCCATGTTGCATACTTACGATGGACCCTGCTACATGAAAAATGAAAAATACATGAAAAAACATGTTTGCAATGACATTTTTCATATATTTCTCATTTTTCGTGTAGCAGGATCCATCAAAAATATGAAACATGGGTACTTCTTGGATGAGAAATTAAATTTTGCATCAAACAAGTGTTTCCATTCAAAATTTGAGTAAACCCATAGGGAGATAAGTTGAAAATATGAGTTGAAAAAATAGTTTTTCCTTTTTTCCCTCTAAAATTTAATGATGTAATTAAATATTATTTTATTATTTCCACTATTATTTTATAATTTCTTTAGGAGGCCCATTTTATACCTAAAAATTCCCCTAATGACAACGAACAAAATTTCTGAATATGGTTTGGTTATTGATCTATTATCAGATGTTATTGATCTCAGAATAAGAGATTTGGTTGTTAAATTAGACTCACAACTCGTTGTGTTACAGTTAAATGGCCATTATTCTGTGAAAAATCCTCAAATTTTGTGTATGTATTTGTGTTTTAGATTATTGAAAAGGAATTTTGATTTTATCACATATCAACATATCCCAAGATGTTTAAACACATTAAAAGATACATTAGCAAATCATGTATTAAATAGACATCTATGCAACATGTAAAAAACCATATATATATATATCTATATATATATATATATCATATATATATATATATATATATATATATATATATATATATATATATATATATATATATATATATATATATATAGATTACGTAGTTTGTTACATCAAAAATATCAAAAAATATGTGTTCTGTGAAAAAAATGGCTCTTTAAGCCTACATCAGTACAAAAATGTAAAAACAGGGTTGTTATCCGCCCACACGGTGCTCGTGATAGCAAGTGACCTCTCGAATCACTTTCCAGAGTAGATGATGCAATATGCCTAGAACCCCGACTGTATGTCTTTGAAAACGAAGAGGAATTTCATTAAAGGTAGCATACTATGGGATGCCTATCATAAGACCTACCAAGTTTTTCTCTAACTCAGCTAATGGGTCTGCTCCCTCCTCAAAAGGGTCATCCTCCACTGGGTGGGCTACCCTCCTCGCGAACGTTGACATATCTGGTGGTCTCCAAGGACCCATATCTGTAAAAACATCATAATTTTACGTCTCAGAATACATAACAAAAAAAATTCATAAAGTAAAAAAATTAAAAATAATAATTTTTACATCCATCAGTCCACTCTATTCCTGGCGGAATGGGTAGATCTGGATCTTCCCTGAAGTCGATGCCTGCATATGAAAAATCCTCAACCACAATGAGTTGATGATGCATCCAGATGAAAAACGTTGTAGGGAAATGCATCTATTGGCCCCCACCTAGTCGGGGCATGATCTCGCATCACCTCATCAGTCTTAGGTCCCTCAAGGTTGGATCATGGATCTCCAACCGCTGATACTGGAACAATGGTACTATCTCTAAGAAAAAGGTCACTAAAATGGACTTGTAGCCAAACTGTTTCAGTCGCCCTATCTTCCACTTGGTCAATTGGATCTTCATGTTGGCCAATAACCCCTCGCACCAGTTAAAAATCATAGGGGCGAGACAGTACACCGCATACTAAAATTGGTATTTTGTTGCCTTATGCAACGCCTAGGCTGCCGCCACTCGAGTTATGAAATAAAGGATTGTAGGCAAGGTAAGGAATTTGATATAGGATATCTCTATCTTCCTGCTCTCAGTATTTAGAGCCTCTGGACAGTGTCTTTGGATGAGTATACTAGTACTCTCACCTCCTGCGCAACCTCCAGAGAGTGGGATTCTCTACCCTCTCTTGGAAAACCCTGTAATGAAATAGATGTCCATGACATTTAATTATAATTCCTGGTCCCCAATGATGAATATATTTCAATCCACATCCCACAATCCAAAAAAATATTGGATCAACTTCAATTGAGCTCTCATCCCTGATGTCTAAAATAATTTCAGTAATCCACAATTGCTCAATTCGTTTACGTAATTTTGGTCTTGAAGTGCTTGGTGGTATTCCACCTCATGGCCTTGTTTTTTCCATTCGATGACAATATCTCTTGAAATAATCTACAAAACATGTTCAAAAGACATTTTAGGAGCTTTAATCAGAGTAGTTTTGGAAATCATCCATGAAAATGGGTAGATTTCTTGTTTCAAAATCTTCTCGGCGACCAGTGTGACTGTCTGAATTAATTCGGCACTAGTGACATGCTACCCTAAAAGGCTAAACGTGACCAGCGTAGGTCCAATAGTTCAAACACATGCCAGGTGTGGGCGATTTATGGGTTTGAAATTCTCTCCCCATCTCTCTATTTCTAAAGCTAACTGCTAAAAGAATCGAATTAAAAAAAGAGGAGGCTTTGGGATCTTACATGGCATTGATGGATCATTGAATTATATCCTGTATCAGTGGCACCACTAATATGAATTTCAAAAGGAAAATGGGTAAAATGCACTTCTCCAATTTACTCAAAATAGAAAGGTAAAAATGAATTTATTTTTTCTCTATTTATAGATTTTTTGATAATATTTTCACCATTATTTTATTATTTTTCCTTGATATAAGTGATGTTTTCAATTTTTGGGCAGTAACATGACCTTTTCATTGTTGGTGATTATTTATAATGCAAACAAGTTTTCTTTTATCTCTGTAATATTCCTTTTCAAAAATTTCTGCAATATGTTCAATGAGGACGCTGTATAAGAAAAACCATGCAACATAAACGAAAAAAAGGACTTGGATCCTCTTATATATACTGTATGTAGCTTAAATATGAAATGGCATCAGAAAAAAATCATTCTAGCTACACTAAACAGATCTCCCCATCTCAAATATGCTCAAAAGCATGCCAATCCTATCACTTCACACAATAGAATTTATGAAGACTACAACAGGGTGATTTTCACTAGGGTTTCTATAGAAAAAGATGTTACAATACAGATCTAGAGCTTTCATTAATCATAGAATTAGAAATGGGAGGTTTTACCTCCTTTACATGGACATTAGAACACCATGGCAAGGGTTTCCAGCAAAATATCAATGAAAAATGCAGTACTGCAGAAAAATAACGCAGTCCACTGCAACTTTGTATTACATAAGATTGAATATTATATAAAATAGATGCAAAATACAGAAAATGGCCAAATTCCCTTCACAATAGACTTCCCAGATGGAAATAGGCACCTCCTCCTCCAATACAAGCACAAAATCAAGGGGTTTAACCCTGCTACTGCTACAATTGCAGAAAAGACGTAGTTACTGGAAGTGACTACACTGTAGGTGTGGATGGATGGATAAACTCAAGTTAGATTATGGCAAATGAGGTCAGGACCTTCCCTTTTGATCTCTTAAACAAGCTGAACCAAAAGTGAAGGTGGAATTCCCGCATGAGAATCTTTTGCACTAAATAGTGCTGCAACTACAACTAAATAGTTGAAGCTTGCAAGTAGTCGAGAAGACCAAACATAGATGAACACTGAATACCTTACTTGTTGCTATCTCCTCCTTCTTATCCTTGGTGAGCCTCCTCACCCCGGACCCCACTCATTGAAGAGGTGACTTCCTAGAAAGGATTCCCCTTTCAAAATTGCGTTGTCCTTGTTGGTTTCCATCTTGTAGCAGCGTTGTTGACTTGGTCAAGTGGATCTAGTTCACCTACATTGTCCCTCTTTCACACCAAAGTGGCTTTATTTTCTCTCCTAACCTGATCCCTTTTCACACTGGGATTTGTTTTATTTTCTTACTCTTCTACTGAAAAAATGGAGCAATTATAATATTCCAACTAGTAGTGGCTAATTGGGAATATTACAGTCCTCCCCACTCAAAAGTTGCTTGCACACAAGAAATGGTGAAGAAGGATGCTGCAATATCTTCTCTCCTTCCCAAGTGGCATCCTCATCTGGTAGATTCCTCCATTGAATCAGATATTCCTTGAAGACTTTGTTCCTTAGCTACCTCTCCCTTGTGTCTAAGATTGCTTCTGGTTGCAAAATTAGGTGGCCCTCATCATCAATAGGGGGGAGATCCATGTTGGCAACTACATTCCTTCCAATGGCCTTCTTGAGGCAAGAGACATGGAAGATATTGTGGATCTTTCTTCCCTTAGGAAGCTCCAACTCATATGCTACCTTACTGACTCACTTGATCACTCGGTATGGCCCATAGAAATGTGGTTTGAGCTTTTTAGCTCCCTTCTCCTTGAGTGTGGACTATTTATAAGGCTGAAGACATAGATAGACAAGATCTCCCACCTCAAACTGTCTCTCTATCCGACCATAGTTTGCATACATCTTCTGCTAGTTCTGGGCAGTAGCAATGTTGTCCTTAAGTGCCCTAAGTATGTCCTGATTCTCCTGAATCCATTCCTTTTCCTTTGGAGCCTTACTTGCCCCAAACATGACATCATCAAATGAGAGTGCCTCATACCCATATAAGGCCCGAAATGGAGTCATGCTAATAGAAATATGGTGAGTAGTGTTGTAAAAATACTATCCCAAGTGGAGCTAATGCAGCCAAGCTCTCTGCTGCCCTACTACATAGTTCCTCAAGTAGCCCTCTAGCCACTTGTTCACTATCTTGATCTGTCCATCGTTTTGGGGGTGATAGCTAGTGCTTGGAGTCAAATCATTCCCCACTACCTATTGGGTGTAGAGCCTAATTTTCATCCTGATTCAGAGATCCTTATTTTAGCTGGATGTATACCCCAAGAAAACTGTACACCCTTGCAGCGGGGGGGACTTGTCCGCCCTACGGGGGCCGGGGGCCAGCATTCCCCCAGTGTGGGTTTCAGGGGCAGCACCCCCGAAGCTAAAAACAGATGTAAATTTTCCTTCTAAAAGTATAGTAATTTCTAGTCAATCTGGGTTGTTCATTAGGGAGATGATCTGACGGTAGAAGTTATGTTTAGTTTAGGGTTTTTTTCCCTAGAAGGCAACCCCTCTCTTTGTATGAGGGTATTGTATTGCGGCTATGTATTATATGTGTATTCTCTGAGCGGGAAATAGATAGGGAGACTATCAGAGAAAGAGGATATTACAACGGATCTGTTGTAGGTTTTGTCTCTTCATTTTGTTGGATAATAGAAAGGAAGGATTGGTTGTTTAGGGTGGACGTAACCCAAACTGGGTGAAACACGTATATCCGTGTCTCTCTGGTTTTATGTGTTTTGTGTGCTTGTATTTTCTGCATATTTAATGTGTTGCATTGCTCTGTAATATTTAATTTTCTAACACTACCCGGAAAATTTCTTGCCGAAAGCCACCCATGAAGCAGTTGTCCCGATCACTCACTATGGTCCTTAGGAGACCATGGAGTCTAAATACATCTCTAAAGAAGAGCTTAGCTACCTATGAAGCAGTATAATGTGCAGAAATGGAAAATAAATGAGAGTACTTTGTTAGTCTATCAACAACTGCAAAGATACAATCCTTACCCTGTACTATCGGTAGGCCGGTGATGAAGTCCATAGAGATGCTTTCCCACTTCCCATCCGAAATAGGTAGTGGCTGCAATAACCCAGTAGGGTGGGTGTGTTATCCCTTGTTCTTCTGACAAATGGTGCACCCTCTAACATTTTGGAGCACATCCTCCTTGAGACCATTCCATGAGAATCTCTCCCTTATGGCGCTATAAATATTTGTGAAACCTTGATGCCCAGCAAGTGCGGAATCATGTGATACTAGTAGGATCTTCTCCTTGAGCTTGGAATTCTTGGCTAAGAAGATCTGGTCCTGGTAATATATGATCTCATCCATCACCCTATACCTCTCATCCGATACCACCCCATCAAGTATCTCACATGCAAAATCATCTTTGGAATACTCAACCAAAAGTTGAGCCTTCCAATCTGCGTCCATGCCCCTTAAAGATAGCGTTTTAGGCCTCTTAGATAGAGAATAAGCTACTACATTTCTCTTCCCCTTGACATAATCTATGTCAAAATCATATGCTTGGATTTTTCTCACCCACTTCTGTTGTCTCTCCTGGAGTTGTTTCTTTTCAAGGAAGAATCTAAGATTGTTATGGTCAGTCTTCACTTTGAACTTATTCCCCACAAAGTATTGCCGGAAATTGGCTAATGCATGCATGATAGCCAACATCTCTTTATCATAGATGGGGTATAACCTCTCATGAGGGAGCAGCTTCCTGCTCTCAAAGGCTATAGGATTCCCACCTTGCATCAAGACTGCTCCAATCCCTTCACCTAATGCATCACATTCTAGAACAAAAGGTTGAGAAAAATCAAGCAAAACCAAAACAGGACAACTACTCATTACCTCTTTGAGCTTATTAAAAGCCCTTTGCATTTTAGGTGTCCAATGGAAAGCTCCCCTCTTTGTCAAGTCTGTGAGTGGTGCTGCTAGCTATGAAAACCCTTTCACAAACTTCCAGTAATAAGTGCATATGCCCACAAACCCCCTGAGTTCTGTGATATTCTTGGGCTCATTCCAGTCTCTGATAGCCTGGATATTTTCCTCATGTACCCTCACTCCATCCACTACTATGATTTCCCCCAAATACAACATCTACGTGAGGCCAAATTCACATTTGGAGAGCTTGGCATAGAATTTTTGTCCCTTGAGGATATGTAAAACTATCTCAATATGTTGCAGGTGCTCCTCCCAAGTGCGGTTGTAGATAAGAATATCATCAAAGAAGGCCAATACAAAATTTCTCAAATGACCATGGAAGATGTGGTTCATGCATGATTGGAAAGTTGCTGGGGCATTGGTCAATCCAAAGGGCATCACCAGAAACTCAAAATTCCCATAGTGACATTTGAACGTTGTCTTGGGGATATCTTGCTCCCTCACCTTGATTCAATGATACCAGGATCTCAAATCAATCATGGAGAAGTATTTAGAGCCTCTCAACTCATCCATGAGTTCATTGATCCTGGGTATAGGGTACTTGTTCTTCATGTTCTTCTTATTCAAGGCTCTATAATCAATGCACATCGTCAATGTGCCATCCTTCTTCTTTACCAAGACCACTAAAGAAGTAAAAGGACTAGTACTAGGCCAGATGTATCCTAGAGCTAGTAGCTCTTGGATGGCCCTCTCAATCGCATCCCTATAAGCCTTGAGGTGCCTATAAGGAGTGGTGATTACTGCTTGGATCCCTTGTTCCAACTCAATAGTGTGTTCAAGCCCTTGGTCAGGAGGTCTCCCTGGTGGGATATATCCAAATACTATAGAATACCGATCCAAAAGATACTAAATATATGGATGCAATGGTGAATCCTTGCCCCTTACTTCTGATATATGCAATTCCACTGCCCATTCAACATCCCCTCTACATAGATCTGCCTCCATCCGGTGTGCTGAAACAACCTGAGGGGGGTATGTGTTTATACCCTTGATCTTTTGATTCTGACCATTCTCCCCTTCTATCCATTCCATCTCCAAAGTCCTCCAATTAGTGGTAACTCTCCCAAGAGTGATCAACCACTGGACTCCCAATATGACATTGATGTTTGGAATATCTACCACAAAGAAGTGGTCTTTCAAGGTGTAGGTCCCCATGGTAATGGTTAGTGCCGGAACATACTTGGCACACTGTAGGGTCATAGCTCCTGGGACCAAAACTGAGAATCCCTCAAACTCCCCCATGTGGATCCCTCTCCCTTGTACCATCTGTGCATCAATAAAATTATGAGTGGCCCCACTATCTATCAACATAGAGACTCTTTGCCCCATAATAGTACCTCTTACCCTCAAAGTCGGATATTTTGGGACTCCTCTTAACGCTGCAATAGCTCCCCCTCTTGGAGAAAAGTCTTCTATGGATGGTACAACACTGGCCTCCTTCTTAGAGAATGTCTTGACATAATGTGTCCCTCCTACAACACATTCTCCCTCCAAATAACTAACAAGTATTGTCTTCTTTTCTCCTGAGTAGGTCTCCTACTGCATAATGTTCTTGCCCTGGGCAAGATGTGTTGTAAGTCTCTAGCTTTCTCCATAGCTTTAAGGAGTGTGGTTGGTTTAGTGGATTTGACCAACCCCTGTAATGGTTCATCCACCCCATTAATAAAAATGCATACCTTCCTTCTCATAGTGAGGTTGGATACCATCACTGAAAGCTGCAAATATTCAGCAATATGATCCTCAAGATCTCCCTCTTGTTTGAGCTTGGTTAATTTAACAAAATGGGCTTTCGGATCTCTTGGATCAAATCTCTCCACTAGCCTCTTAGTGAAAACTGAGTATGAAGTGATGTGATGTTTCCCAAGTGTGGTCAATCTATGAAACCACCATTCTTGAGCTTCCCCTTCTAGGTGTAGCATAGCTATCTTGATGGCTTCTATTTCAAAAACCTTGTTGAGTTGGAAGTATGTGTCCAACTTCTCCACCCAAGACTTGGCTGTGCACTTAGGTGTTCCATAAAATGTGAGCAACAATAATATTACCATATCGCATTTTAGGGCTGATCCTTGCATCAAATTGTCCTCCTTTTCATGAGGATTAACCCTCCTTCAATCCTTGATCTGGAAAAACTCCTGGAAGCTCAAGTGCTCTTTGAACCTTTGATATTGGGGTTCATATTCCTCAAAATACTCTCCCAGGGTTCCCTCCTTATCTCCTACAGATATAAATGAAGGCATGGTAGAGCGTTTTTGTGCAGCTGAATGCTCCATGCCATTTGAAGCGCTGGTGCTTGCCTCATGGCAAAACCCTATAGAACCCCCTTCATGCCTCATCTCCTTGAGGTCCCTTGCAATGTTATGCAGGGTCTGAAGTAGGATATTCAAAATATATTCCTCCTCCATGCTGAATATATATTATCCCCGCAAGTTGAGCCAAGAGCAGAGCTCCGATACCACTGTAATATTCCTTTTCAAGAATTTCTGCAATATGTTCAATGAGGACGTTGTATAAGGAAAACCATGCAACATAAATGCAAAAAAGGACTTGGATTCTATTATATATACTATATGTAGCTTAAATATGAAATGGAATTAGAAAAAAATCATTCTAGCTACACTAAACAAATCTCCCCATCTCAAATATGCTCAAAAGCATGCCAATCCCATGACTTCACACAATAGAATTTTTGAAGACTGCAACAGCGTGATTTTCATTAGGATTTATACAGGAAAATATGTTAAAATACATATTTAGAGCTTTCATTAATAATAGAATCAGAAATGGGAGGTTTGACCTCCTTTACATGGACATTAGAACACCTCGGCAAGGGTTTCCGACAAAATATCAATGAAAAATGCAGTACTGCAGAAAATAACGCAGTCCACTGCAACTCTATATTACATAAGACTGAATATTATATAAAATAGATGCACAATATAGAAAATGGCCAAAGGCCCTTCTCAATAGACTTCCCGGAGGGAAATAGGCACCTCCTCCTCCAATACAAGCACAAAATCAAGGGGTTTACCCCTGCTACTGTTGCAACTGCAGAAAAGACGCAGTTGCTGGAAGTGACTGCACTGTAGGTGTGGATGGATGGATAACCTCAAGTTAGATGATGGAAAATGAGCTTAGGACCTTCCCTTTTGATTTCTTAAACAAGCTAAACCAAAGGTGAAGGAATTCCTGCATGAGAATCCTTTACACTAAACAGTGTTACAACTATAGCTAAACAGCTGAGGCTTGCAAGTAGTCAAGAAGACCAAACATAGATGAATACTGAATGCCTTACTTTCTGCTATCTCCTCCTTCCTATCCTTGGTGAGCCTCCTCACCCCAGACCCCACTCATTGAAGAGGTGACTTCCTAGAAAAGATTCCTTTTTCAAAACTGCATTGTCCTTGTTGGTTTCCCTCTTGTAGCAGCACTATTGACTTGGTCAACTGGATCTAGTTCACCTGCATTGTCCCTCTTTCACACCAAAGTGGCTTTATTTGCTCTCCTAACCTGATCCCTTTTCACACTGGGATTTTTTTTATTGTATTTCTACTCTTCTACTGCAAAAATGGAGCAATTATAATATTCCAACTAGTAGTGGCTAATTGGGAATATTACAATCTCTTTTCCGGACTTGGTAAACATTTACGAAAAACGAATCCCCATGGAGTCAACTTTCAGCTCTTTTCTGACTTTTGAAAAATGAAAATATTGTCAAGTACTTGTCATTTCAAACTCATTAAAGTGAATGAACTGACATGGTTCAGTATACATTTACCCCTTTTTCGAGCTAAGATTTACTATTTACGAAAAAGGAATACCTTGATCGAGCATGGTCAAGAGGTTCTCTTGGATATTGTCTTCTATGTTTTCATATTTGAGAGATGAATTATAAAAAGGAACATGATGGAGTTTCTTTTTTTTTTCTTTTCAAACTCCTTAAAAAATAGAATTTACCGAGTTACCCTTTCCTTGGACTCGTTAAATATTACACGAGGAAATACATGTCACCATGATGAGACCAAGTTCCTCCTTTCTAGGGCTCGTTAAACTTACTAGGATGGATTGATTCGAAGAATAGACTTACACAGTCAACATATGTTATACTCTTCATGCTGGCTATAAAAAATAAAGAGGTACTTGTAACTTATAAAAAATAAATGATAACTATGGAATGGTAAAAATGAATAGTGAAACTACTTTATATAGTCATTTAATTACTTCCTAGTTAAATTTATTGCTATGACTATGGTTTTATTATGTTTTTTATCATGAAACAAGTATTTTTAATCCATTTGATGTTGTTCTGAATAGGAAATACAACTGACGAACAGCTTAGTCGTGCAGATTTATTTCAAAGATTAACTTGACCACAAAGCATACTTTTTCTCCTTATTTTTCGAGCTTTGATAAAAATGAAAAAGGATTTGAAGTGCACTTTTATCTCTTTTTCGAGCTTCGATAACAACGAAAAAGGAACCCCTGGAGTCTTCTTTCAGCTCTTTTCAGACTCCGATAATGTGAAAATATTTCCGATCACTTGTCATTTCAAGCTCGTTAAAGTAAATGAATTGATATCTACTCAATATAAGTTTAACCCTTTTCCGAACTTAGATGGATTATTTACAAAAAAGGAATACCTTGGTTAAACATGACCAAAGAGGTTCTTTCAGATATTATTTTATACTTTTTCAGATCTGAGAGACAATTTACAAAAAATTACTTTTGGAGTTCTCTTTCGTTTGCTTTTTCAAACTCTCTAAATATGAAAAACGATCGGGCTATCAGAGTCGTTAAGCTCGTTAAAATATAAAATAGCAACGGACTTGTCAATCATGGCAAGAATCGAGTTTCATTCATTGTTAGACTCCTTAAATTATTAAATAGCGATACTTTATTCGCCCGAAGGGTTGAATTGTATATCAAGTAAATGTTATCCTCCTCAAGCTTGTTAAAAAATAAAGAGGTATTGGTCGCCAAATGACCGGGGAAAATTTGGGGAAAGCAAGTAAAGTTTCTTTTGGTAGTAAGTTGCTCTTGAACATGACACTTCTTTCACTCCATGTCAGTGACTGTTTGAGTTGGGTAATCATCTTGACAGATCATTCATACCTATGGTTCATCATACCTTCACTTCGGTTTTGGGTCAATGCTACCAACTCATCATAGTGTCGCCTATATGTTCAAGAGAAGTCATCCAGTGATTAAGAACTCATCCATCCGTAATACTCATAAACCTTCATTTTCATGACCTTCATCCCTGAAAATTTCTATATCAAGTCGTACCCTTGTCTCCGAAATTAGTAACTCCAGTTTTGCAATAAGGTGACTTCCTGTCGACAACAAATAAATATCCAGGAAGTTCACTTAGATACATCAAATTCCAATACCATGAGGCTTGTTACAGCATTGACAAGATCCTTGCTTCTAGACTTTTGACCGAAAGATTTTGTTTGGCGTTTGACATCAACTCATCTATTCACACCTTACGAAATGTACTGCAGTAATTTGACACCCATTGACATTAATGGTGGTTCTCTCACATTTGTTAACAGCTCACATTACTGGCTAGTAATCAAACGATGTCTTTCTATGTTTGACGACAAATCATATATTCGCATGGCTATAATTGTACCTGAATGATCGAGTGAACGAGATAAAAAGACCCCAGATCTAGTTTCATCCATCTGGGTTGGGACTTCAGGATTTTTGTTCACATCATCTGTACGGTGACCTTACATACAAATTGTCATCCAAACATGGGCCTATATTTGTAGGCGTGTCTGCATCTGGGAAAAATTCCAATGTAGATGACTTTCTAAATTATGTACATGTTATTAGATTGTTTTATGTGTTGACTATGGGAATGTCTACCCTCATCAATTATGATCAATAGAGGATATATCATGATGTAATTTATTGTAAGATTGATGCAGCTGACCGTTCTGCTTTGTTTCCAGGCTCATCACAGTGTAAAGCATCTCAATCAAATGTTTTTATTATTTGGATCTCATGCTTTAGGGCGAAATTGTTATAGGTCAATTTGGGCACCATTCCCAATGACCTGGTTAACTGGGCATCATCTCCAAGACCAATGACTAAGGGTCTATCATTCCCTATCATCTCAGTTGCTATATGCCTTAAGATAGGAAACAACATGAATCAAACAGTGACTTTCATCAAGCAAGTGTTTTCCATGGTTTGAAGCTCATTATTAAACATATGAGAGCTCACCAACGCAGGCTCTAAGGGGCCTAAGTGCATTACATATGCAGGTAGCCCCATTCAAGGCTGCTCTGCAGAGCACTTCACTACATTCGAAGGTGCGTTGGTCACATTGGGAGTGAAATTCTCATTGTTCTGGAATCTCCACTTGGACAGTGTCTTCTAGAAGGGTTCACATGTGTCAAGCTTGGGATCCAAGTGTCCATTTTGACATCTACATGACTGGAAACATGTCTTGCCTATTTTTGGAATGCAATTTATTGCAAAACAACCTACATTTCATATATAAATTGAACACAAATCTAAGTGTTTGAGGAGGAAGAATTTGAGTAGAGAAATGCTAGAGGATTTTCGATAGAGAGTTTGATTTGTGGAGCTGCTGCTGGAGAGACTTATGCTGTGATGAGACTTGGGAACATTGCTGGAAGGTCACTTCAAATCAGTAACTAGGTTGTAACCTCTCCTTCTATCATCAATAAAGAGTACTTCTTGTTTTTCCCTACATGCATCTATGTTAACTTTGATTTTCCATATTGTAAGATCTTTATTGATGAATGTAGTTTATGCTTAACTGATTTAGCTAACTAGCTTGAATAGATATCTATATTATTGCATCTTATGTTGTTTCAGTGTTATTTCTTATAAGAAGCATTTAGCCATCAAACCGCTTGAATTTGAAGCTGTAGTGGAAGCGACAGAAAGGAGCCATTTGGAAGCCATTGAAACAAGTAAGCATCCATTCCTCTCTGTGTATCTGTTCTGAGTTAGGAGAAATGGTAGTATAGTATTTCACCTATTGTGCTAGACTAGACACCGGTCTAGGGAAGCATAGTTTATCCGTAGATTATAATTCTGGCCCAACAAACTGGCGACCATACTGGGGAGAATTTCTCTTGTTTCTTGGTGTTTTAGTCTCTGATATGGTTTCTAAATCCACCCAATAGCTGTTTCACATAAATATTAGACTTTTTCAGAGCTTAATTTGCAAATTTAGTGAGCCAAAAAATAGCTTTTTCTTTGTTTACTGCGCTCGATGCACCCTTAGTCAAGGCACAGTGCTTTGCAGAGCACTGTCTCCCTTCTTAGCCTGTGTTGCAGAGCACTGTCTCCCTTTGGAGACTGCGTTGGCTCCTGAAAGGGACCAAATCCCCTTGAATCTCACTTTGTACTTTGCTTCAGTTTTGTTTGATGATTTGTTCTGAAAAGTTTAATGCTCAATTGACCAGTAACTCTATATACTTCTTCTCCTTTGACTGAAAATTTGTTCAATGTTGTTTTAAAAAAAAATCATTATCATTGACAAGTTTATTTCAAAGTACTTTCTATGGTCACATTAAGAATCGTTTGCTTTTGAAATAGGAAATTGTCGTAAAATATTCATTTCCTTGATAGGAGAAATTGTTGTTGAAATCCTCGTTTTTCCTTCAAAAGAGAAATTGTTGTTTGTATTCTTCGTGTCTCGAAAGTAAAAAGCATTTTGATTATTGATCTAGTGCACCTAGTTTCTTTTCTGCATTCATAACATTAAGGAAACTGAAAAGAAAAACTTGCATTTGCATGTAGGATTGCGTGTTTTTTGCAAAAGGAACATTAGGAAATCTACATTGAGTTTGAGATTCATTGATTTTGTTTTTTTCATTGATTTGTTTGCTCTCAAATTATTTTCTCTCTTCCCTTATTAGCTAGATTCTTCATTGAAAAAGCTGGAAGTGAAAGATTGTTTATCATTCTTAGCTGCATTTTAGGAATTTCATATACATCATCGTGATGAACCTGAAAGGAAAACTGTTAAGCAAGATCAACATAAAATAAATCTCAATTTACTTAACAACGCTTTGGAACATTAACGATAACATTTAGAAGGTCTAGGCTAAAGATGTGTTCCAGCATCATAAAACATAGCAGTTGTCGTTAACTTCTCTGCGATACATTCCGAGTGTGATACCTCACTCCACGTACGTAATTATATCGTAGCTCATCCATGTACTTTCGAGTATATCGGGCGATGAAACAGTATGATAAGTATAAAGGGGTGCTCTCACTGTGCGGTTTCACATCAGATAGCGCTAATACGAAATTGGGCCTCCACGTACCTTCGGGTATATTTGGGAGGACAAATTTTAGGTGTTATCCATCCATAGTGAACTGAGTCAGCTGCCCTGAAATTGTGATACACCGAACACATCATTTTGGGAGATTACCTACCCGTACTTCTTGGTTCGCCAGGAGGTATTCTATAGTTCACGGTTTCTTGGTAAACCCTTTTGCCTAGCATTACCCTCTTTTTGTTTATTTTTTTTGGATAAAATAAATTAGTAATCATGGAAGAACACAATCCTACCCCCCGTCGTTCATGTAGATTAGCTTTAAAACCACCTTTACCTCCGAAAGTTATTTCTGGTAGGTGAAGGCGATCACGATCTACCGAATCAAGTACAATTCGTACCTCTGGTGAAACATCATATTTTAACCTAGAGTTAGCTCAAATTGTTTCCACACATCTCGGTTCATCTATTTTTGTCGAAATGGAGTCTTCGCAGCTACCCGTGGTCATGACCCATTCAATCATTGCGACCATACCTCCTGGACCTGACATTGTTCAATCACAAATTGATTCAGATCCTATTTCTTCTTTGCCAGAACATCTGAATCCTGAAACTAAACAACCGAAATTTGTTCCTACCTTGGTCATTCCAAAAAGTTCGGTAGCCACTAAAACTCCTATATCACACAGTTAACCGTCTGAAATATATTTTCGGCCTGACGGTGAAGTCCTTCCTCCTGGTTTAATCGCAATTGAAGAAACCCCACAACCTGATACACCTTTAAGTCAAACCCACATTAGGGGATATCTTTACCTATACCAGTCATTTCTTCAATCGTTTCCATCTTCTTTTGTTGATCCCATTGCCATTCAATCTCCCTTTGATTTCGGAGAGTATACACTTGATCATACAACCATGTCTGAACCAACATCTTTGGTTTGGTTTGTTGTTCCAATTACGTCATCTCCAACCCTCGCTACTCCGTTGATGTTCACTACCTCACCAGAGTCATATTTTCATGGTGGCCCTTTGGTCCCAACAGGTTAAAAATCATTATCTGGCACTTTCTCTAGTGCACCTTCACGTTCATGGTCTTTTCCAATGTCATCATCTGGTGTTTTAACTGGTAGTCCTATATTTAGTATTAAACGACTTGATTCATTAAATCCATCATCAGGGCAATATCAAGCCAGTCATTATGGGTCAATTCCTTTATCAACTGGACTCCCAGCATTCGATGAACAATATTTTTCGTCTTATTATCCTCCTTATGCTGGGGGAAACCTTTGGTTACCCAATATGATAGTACTTAGTCACATTTTGGTCAAACTAATGTTGATTTGAATGTTTTTCAATGGCAGCCTGTTGGAAATGTTGTCATTGATGGCAAAGGAGATGGCAAAGAGAGCAGCATAGCAGTAAGATGTAGAGAGGGTCGAGCAGCAGAGGCAGGGTCATTTAAAGAAGCAGAGGCAACAAAAGGAGAATTAAGGAGTAGCATCAGTCAAGGAGCAGAGGATAGCAAATAAGGACAGAGTTAAGAGAAGAAGAAATTCTTCGAAGACAAGAAGAAGTGTTTGCAAGTGGATTCATTTGTATCTATGGGAGGAATAGTTCAGCATTACATGAGTATAAATGGCTCCTATGTGCAATTTATTGTACATGGGTTTATAAACAGAGTTGAATAAACCTCGTGGCAAAGGATAAGTACCTGGACCAGCAATAAGGCAGAGGCAGCAAACAAGTAGCAGAGGCAGCAAGAAGCGCAAAGGAGACAGGAGGAAGAAGAATGTCAAAATGTAACAGTCAAACAGCAGAGCGAAAGCAACGACAGAGACAGAGATAGAAGCACAGCTAAGGCAACGCATACAGAGGCAAAGCCATTATATCAAATATAGAGGAAGAGATGAAACGGACATGCAGTAGAGACAGAGGTCAAGCAACGTTGAAGCTGAAACAAGAAAAGGAAACAGACGGAAGAACACTGCTAGAGTGTAACAGTCAAATACAGAGGCAGAGTGAAATGGTCGAGCAGTGGAGACAGAGGTAGCAAATATAGAAGTAGTGAAGTGGTCGAGCGGCAGAGCCGTTAGTACAACAGAGGCAGAAGAGTTAGCACAGCAAAGGCACATAAATTCTGGGAATCGCTTAACCCCAGGCAGAAGGATACATAAAATAAATTCCGAGAATCACCTCCTCCACTGGAAGATACACTAAAGGTCGGAGCGACAATGTAATGCATATATATATATAAACAAACCTTATTCCGGGAATCGTATACTCCAGCAAAAAAGTATTGCGCTTTATATTCAAAGGACCAAAACATATATATATACATATATATATATATATATATATAGCCATATGCAGCGCGAGATCCAAAGAAAAATAGTAATATAAGGTGGGACCCTTCCCAATTGCAACTATCGCAATATCCCAACATCACACCATCGCAACATCGCAACATCGCACCATCACAACATCGCAACATCGCGCCATTGCACCATCGCAACATCGCAACATCGCGCCATTGCACCATCGCAACATCGCGAAATCGCAATATCGCACCATCGCAACATCGCACATCGCAAATGTTACATTGCGTGAATTTTTGTTTGATCTGCCAATCACCGTTGCGATGTGTTGTCCGCCGTCAAATGTGGGGCCCGACCCTTTCATATATTAGAGGTTTTGATTCGACTTATTGGATTGTAATATAAGACCAAAGGCTTAAGGTGGAGGGCGATTGTTTATATAAAATGATTGTTGTTAGATATATAAAACATGGTTGCAGTTGTATTAAAATATGCCACATGGGTTGTGAACCCACGGGCCTCGGCTTAATGGGAGGGCGATTATTAATATAAAACCATTGTGATGAACGTATGTTCCACTTGCGGAACTCGCCACATCAACAAGACACGTACTATGTACAGAGCGTTGGAATTTGTCTAGATTTAGAGTCAGCCAGTATAAAAAGCACAGTTACACATATGCAACAGTTACACCACAGCAGAGGACAAAAGAGCAAAGAGAGCTGAAAAGAGACAAAACAAAGTCACAGAAAGGACAGACACAGTCAAAGAAAAGATATACGTGCAGCGAGCCAAAAGAGGCTGAATGAGCGAGCTGGAGTTTTCATTATATGTGAATGTAAACATTGTAATTTAAATTTATATTGTTGTGACGCATTGGCAAGTCTCCGGAAGAGAGAAAATATCCCACTTTAATATTAAAATAAGCACCTACAGTTACATTTTCCTGAGTGAACTGAAAAGAGATGAGAAGGCAGAAGGCAAAGAGACATGGCCGTCCATTTCGAATTCCCAGTGGAATACAAACAGCCATGAAGCTGTTTTTGTATAAAACAAGGTAATATCCAAGAAAAAAGTAGTTGACGAAAGAGAGTGAGAGAAGAAGAGAGTGTGAAGCAGAATTAAAGAGAGTTGAAGAGAATAAGCAAGCTACAAGAAGAATGTGAATAAGGAGGAGCTGAGTAAAGAAGAAGAAGGGGCTGAGCAGAGATGATGCAGGTCTGATATAAGATTTGATGAATAGCAGAGAAGAAGGTATAGAACAGAGCTGATATCCAAGGTAAATCAGTAAGTGTTTTATTTTGAAAGAGTAAGGAAGTTGGAGCTTCCCTATCAAGTTGTAGCTTGATAGATGTCGGTTGTAGCTGACTGAGGTTGGAGCCTCCTGTAGGTTGGTGCCTGCAGAAAATAGATGGGAGTTGGTGCTTCCACATCAAGTTGTAGCTTGATAAAATGTCAGTTGTAGCTGACTGAGGTTGGAGCCTCCTGTAGGTTGGTGCCTATAGAAAATAGATGGGAGTTGGTGCTTCCACATCAAGTTGTAGCTTGCGAAATTGAGGGTTGAACCTCTTCATGGTTGGTGCTATGAGAAAATCGGTGGTGAGAGGGAGTTGGAGCTTGCCTTTGCATCACAACAATAATAAAGATGTGGTTTCTCCCTTTATGGGTTTCCACGTATATCTGGTGTCTATGTGCATGATGTCTATGTGTTGATATGATATATCTATTCTGCTAATACTTGCTGCTAACATATTAAGACTGCTGGTACATTATCTAATCGACTTATTAGTTGCTGCTCATAAATAAAGATTGCTCACACATTATGTTGATCATGAAATTAAGGTGTTAATAAAGTAAAATAAGTTTTAAAGGAAAAGATTTAAAATTCCATGAATGTGTTAAACTGATTCACCCCCCCCCCCCTCAGTTTAAGTAAGAGTTCAACACAGCCCACTCTACCTATCCAACCACAAACGGTTGTCCAATCGTATCAACCAGTTCAACCTGTTACACCCACTTCATTACCACTTGTTAATGCATCATACCCCTGTTATAGAATCAAAATCTTGTACATAAACCTTATCAAGTGAGCTCTTTAACTCAATATCATCAAATTTTGGGTCCACAGACTCAAAATCCTTTGGTTAATTTATAAAAACCTGTATCAGGAATTATTTATTCACAACCTGGTGTACCATTTTATCGGGTGTCGCAAACACAATCTGGTTATACATATCAACTGAATCCAACTTATACAAATTTGGGCTATAACATTGGTGGACAAAATCCTTGGTAGCCACAGGCGCAAATTCCTCAAACTTCATATCAACAAGTACCATATCCAGGTTTTGGTCAACAGAACTCTCAAGCGTTTGCCATGCAAAACAACCCTTATCTGGGTTACCAACGTCAAATCCCATATGCTGGTGTGGCACGCCCGGTGGGACTCAAAGACCTGTTTCCCAAGCAATTCCATCTTATCCTGGCTATGCTCAACCTGACCTTAATAGACAGTTGCCTTTTGTTGCAACCTTGGAATTACCAGATTTAAACTGGTTAACTAATGATCCTATCAATTATGCTCCTTGGTGGCCGGTGATACCACATAAATTACCCTCCAACATTCCTAAATTCAATGGAAACCCTAGAGAAGATCCATCAACTCATGTTATGACTTATCATTTATGGTGTCAATCAAATTCCCTAAATGATGGTTTTGTTCAATTACGTCTTTTCTAGCGAACGCTCATAGGTCCGGTAGCTAAATGGTACATTGAATTACCTAGAGCTTCATTTGACAATTTCACTGTCTTAGCTACTGTCTTTTTGGCCCATTTCTAGTTACTGATTAGATACGAAACTGGAACGGAACTCTTGACCAACTTCAAATAGACAAATGCTACTCACATTTTAGATCATATTCATCAGTGGCATCGTTGTCGACGAATGGTTAAGACATTTGTTCCTGATCAGCTCCTTTCTGAATGGTTCATCAAATCCTTATTACCGTCTATAATAGAGGATGTGGCTAAAGGTGGCGTCATCACATAAGAGCAAGTCATCGCTCGTGCCCAGTATTTAGACTTGATTTACACTCAGTCTGGCACGCTCTATGAGAAAATCCCAAATGCGCCGCGATCTAATTTCAATGTTCCTCCTCAAATAAAGGACTCTCGTGCCAAAGAAGGATTGATAGGCACTATAAAAACACACAACACTACTACATCTAATCCTGCTCCTACTTCCAAAATCAATTCTGTTTCATTTGACAAAGGCAAAAGTGACAAGCAACCAGGAAGTAAGAAAAAGAAAACTTCTAACCCACAAGAATGATCATCTGATCAAACGACAGGACCACAGAAACCTCGTTATCCATGCATAATCTGTAACGAGGAGCACTTTGTTAGGGATTGTACTCACCGTGTTGAAGTCTCAAAAATCATTAAGACTTCAAATGCATCAGCTGTGTTGACAGACCCATTTCCAAATCCAAACACAAATTTGGTTGCTACGGATCCAGCTTCTAGTTCCCAAGTGTTAATGTTATCCACTACAAATCCTTCACAAGATATTTTGGTGTCGACACGGAATAAACACTATGGTAGTCCGGCCACTGATCAACCTACTACCTCGATAATGAATCCATCTAATGAATCAGTACCACCTCCTGCTATTCCTGAATTGACGATTAAGCCACCGAAGGGAGTAATTCATAAATCGACATATAATTCTCGAGCAGGAGCTGCACAAAATTATAATATAGTTGAAGATTTGGCTCAATCCCCTTCAGTTATGTCTGCTCTTGAGGTATTACAAAATTGTCCCTCCCAGAAGCAGGCTTTATTGTCGGCCATTGGTGGAATTGATCCGACTGGTTCTAATCTTGTCATCTTTAATCATACGGGCTATGTATCGTAGCTACCAGCAGAATTGGCATTCTCCATCCAAGTAAATGTTCTCAATCACCTTGTTCATCGCACTATTATTGATGAGGGAGAATCTATGTGCATTATATCTCCAAACTGTTGGAATTCACTTGGCTCACCACGATTATCACAATCATCAACGACGTTGAAGGCTTTTGATGGAAGAACATATAAACCTTGTGGTATTATCAATAACCTACAAGTTGAATTAGGGGGAAAAACAATAATTATTGATGTTGAGGTTGTTGACGGACCCCTTGACTATAATATTTTACTTGGAATACCATGGGTATATGCGATGACTACCATTATTTCTACATATTTTAGAATGATTGCCTTTCCACATAAAGGTACAATCACAGTCATTAATCAATTATCCTTCTATGCCTCCACTTCGCAGGTAACTGGAAGCGTTCCGTTTCTTCACTTACCCAAACTCGAAATCCAGAACATTGGTGTAGGACTCTTAAAGGATTCCACTCTTATGGGAACCTTTGCATTACTGCTGCCCATGACGTCGGCAGAAATTTCAAGTATAGAGACCTGCTACATGGTCTCTTCCACTCTATCTGGCTTAAGGAAGAGTACAGGTGATTCTGATATTTCTACGTTGGATGATGTTTTACCGCTCAGCCCTATTGAGCTACAATAGCAATCAATCTATTTGGCTTGGGCAGCAAATCTGAAATCAGCGTCACCGAGTGTTTGGGTTGATTGTTCATTAGATTTTGGTACTCCATTTGATCCATTTTCCTTAAAATTTTTGACAGATGAAAATATTTTGGAAGTAATGATGGTAGAAGGAGAACCATGGGAAGATTATCATCATCGTTCCCATCTTCCAGATTATGAATAAAATCATCTTAGTGAACTATATCACCCATCCATTCAAACTTTCTTTTCGAATTCGTTTCCGATTATGAAATTGAATCTAAGCGAAACTTATCAAATATTGAAGAAACAATTTCTATCAATATTTCGACTAAACCTAGCATTGTAGAAAATATTCATGTTAGTGTATCTTGTTCTCCATCAGAACTTGATTTATATCGCTCCCTTTTTCTTGAATTTCATGACATATTCGCTTGGTCTTACGAGGAAATTCCAGGCATAGATACTATTATAGTTGAACACACTATTAATATGTATCTTGATGTCAAACCGGTGCGTCAACGGCTTCAACCTGTTCATCCGAAGAAAGCCACTGCCATCAAAGCAGAAGTTGAAAAACTTTTGCGTGCTAGTTTCATTTACCCTATTCCGCTAACTGAGTGGGTTTCCAATATCATTCCTGTTATGAAAAAACAAGGAACAATTAGAGTGTGTATAGATTATCAGGATGTTAATCATGCTTGTCCAAAAGATAACTATCCTACTCCCTTTATCGACCGGATTATTGACGATTGTGCCGGATGCGAAATATTTTCTTTCATGGATGGATTTTCAGGCTACAATCAAATCAATATCCACCCAGATGACCAACATAAGACAACATTCATCTGTCCCTGGGGCACATTCGCATATCCGAAACTCCCGTTTGGTTTAAAGAATGCTGGGGAAAATTTTCAAAAAGCTATGGATTATGCTTTCAATGACATCAAGCACATTGTTCAACCATATCTAGACGATTTACCAGCGCATTCGCGAAATCGGACTGAGCACCCAATGCATTTGAGAGCCATTTTCTTACGCTGTTGACACTACAAGATATGCCTCAATCCGCACAAATGTGTGTTTTGTGTTGGTTCTGGTCGATTGCTTGGATTCATAGTCTCAAAAGAAGGAATTCGAATAGACCCACTGAAGGTTCAGGCCATTCTTGATTTTCCTGCACCATCAAACTTACTTCAGATACAGAAACTTCAAGGAAAGGCTAACTTCCTGAGAAGGTTCATTCCAAACTACGCCGAAATGGCTAAAGGACTTACTTGATTATTGAAAAATGGGGTTCCCTTCCATTGGGACCAAGTTGCGCAAGCTTATTTTGATGTTGTCAAGGACCATCTTGTCCGAGCGTCATTAATGTATCCTCCAAATTATCAAAAAGATTATTTCCTATATATCACCACAGCTAAAACCACCATCGCTATGGTTTTGGTCCAAGTAGAAGATGGAATTGAACATCCGATCTATTATTTGAGTTGTAATCTCAATGATACGGAAGTTAAGTACTCGTACGTAGAAAATCGTGCCTTGGCAGCTGTTCAAGCTGTCTAAAGATTTCGCCATTACATCCTGCTTTGAAAAGCAATAATAGTTTCGGATTGCAACCCAATGACTTACATCTTATCACGTCAATTGCTGGGGGGCAAATATTCAAATGGATTGTCATTTTGCAGGAATTTGATTTGGAATTCATCAAATCCAAGTCAAAGAAGTCTTTAGTTTTGGCTGAGCTTCTCTGTGACCTTCCCTCTAATAGTAATCCTACTACATCAAAACCATCTATTCCAGACGAGTCTCTGTTTCTGATCGAATCATCTGATCCTTGGTATGGGGATTTCAACATTTATCTCCAAACCCAAAATTTTTGACCTAATACCTCTCGCTTTGATCAGCGACATATTCTATACCAAGCCAAAGATTATCTGATCATCGATGATACACTTTATCGTCATGGTGTCGATACCATTTTAAGGAGGTGCCTCACTCATGAGGAGGCCAAAAATGTTTTAAATGATTGTCATGCTGGGGCTTGTGATGGATATTTAACTGGTTACGCTACGATGCAGAAGATACTCCACGTCGGTTACTTTTGGCCAAACATGAACGATCTCTCACATCGAACCTTGTTGATCATTCCTCGAAAATTAAACATCACTTATGGCTTGAGGATGCTAAGATCATTGCCAGGGAAGAACACTATCGAAGAAGAAAAAATAGAGAAGCATTCAAGATTATGAAGCACCTACATAACATTAACAAGGATGGAGGATTCAAGATTAGTGACTGTTGGCGGCCTCTAATTCGACAAATATGCCCCTAGAGTTCGTCTTCTTCCCAGGTATAGCATCTCAAGTTTGCTTCTCTTCTGAATAATTTTTAGGGTTTGGTAGTTGCAACAACTAATTAAGTGATTTAATTTTAATAATTATCTTTAATAATTAATTTTATTTTTAAAATAAGAATTAATTAATTAATAATTATGATTAGTATATAAAGTTGTAATTAAAATGAAATAAAAATTAAAATATTTATATTCAATAATGATCATAGTTAATATAGTTAATATTAGGTTAATTAGGATTGATTGGAAAATTTTCTAATAATAGTTAATTAAATAAATATTGATTATTAAAATTAATATATAATAATTATAAATAATAATTGATTTTTATTAACATTTATTGATTAAATAAATGTTAATATTAATTAAAGAGAACTATTAATTATTAATTTTATGAATTAGTATTTATTAATTTTGTTAATGATTCTTTTAGTACTGGTACCATCTAGAGGTTCTTTATAGGATTTTATAGGTTTTTATTCTTCACTAGAATAAAGATAAAGATTAAGAATAAACCAATATTTAAAATAATATTTTTTTTAGTAATTCAATAAATTTTTTTTATATATATAAAACTATCTATATTAACATTTATTGGAATTGATTAAGAAAATTATTATTATTATTAAACTAATAAATAGATGTTATTATATATAACTTTAATTTTATAAATAAATTTATTAAGAATAAATATAAATATAATAAATTAATTTATTAAATTTTATTAAACAATGTATTTATTAAATAGAATTCAAAAAACTGAATTTATTATATAAATTAAATAATTTAATAAAATTAATTAATCAAGTTCTTGTCGGCTTTTTTTCTCACATTTTTCACTATATAAATTCTGTCTTTTTCGCCCTTCTTTCATTCTTCAATTCAACTCTCATCCTGAAGATGGATCCCAGTTGGAATTCGAAACATCGACAATTGTTTTATAACATTGTGGAAAATCTAGAGATTTCTTCAATAAACGATAACCACAGAAGCTTGAAAACCATTATTTATTTTTTAATATTTAAAATATTAACAATAATTTAGAGGAAAAAATCTTTAATATTTATTCTTATAAAAAAAAAGAAAAATAAAATATTTATATTTATTTCTTTTCTTTTACTTATGTCAAGTCAATATAATCCTTTCAATAAATACAATTTAATATGAGTGTTTCACTAGCATTGACAAAGGCTAATAAAAATATTAGGGTCCTAGAAAAATGCAATTCCCTCTCCCAAATTTCTTACCCCTATACTAGGGTTTACTTTGTCAAACCAATACACTTATTTTCCTCCACTTATGTCAATTCAATGCAATGACTTTAATATGTTTAAATTAATATAAGGAACTCCCTCTTTTTCTCCATCCCAATAAAGCCAAGTCAATATCACTCCCTCACAAATGTTCATAAAGTCTATTAAAAATATTAAAGTTTAGAAAAATGTAATTTTCAGCTTTGTCGAAGAAATTTCCCTTGAATTTCTTAGGCCCTATACTCCACCTATGTCTAATCAATATATTTATTTCAATAAAGTTAAGTCAATACAAGTCCTCCACAAGCATTGATAAAGTATAATAGAAATATTAGAGTTCTAAAATAATACAAATTTCTTTTTATTGAAGAAATTTCCTCCAAATTCGTTATGCTTTATTTATGTCAAATCAATACACTTATTTCCCTTCACCTACCTCAATTCAATACATTTATTTCGATAAGTTAATAAGGGAACTCATAGTCTTTCTCCATCTGATCCAGGTGGATATTGGTGGCCACCCGCCTATTCCACTTGGGCCCCCACCATTGTCTCTTTTAGTTTTTCAGTTTTTGCATAACTTACTATTTTTAACAGTTTTTCGGGTCCTGAACTTCCGGAGCCGTTTTGAGGCCCTAAACGACGTTTTTTGGGTATGAAATTTGTTGCGATTTTGATCATCAAAATCCTCACAAAAGTTGTATTCCTCTGATAGAGCTTTCTAATGATGTATCATGTGCGTCAAACGGAGATAGTATGCCAAAGTTACGTCCCTGGGAAGTTGAAACACCAATTTACCCAAACGGGGCCCATAGTTTTGGCGCTTCATCTCCTAGGGTTAGGTTTTTGGGATGTTTAGGGTCCTCCATTGTTTCTCAATAATAAATAGGCCCTCGAGCCTCATTGTAACGCAGTTCAGAGGCCTGTAGCCGCCACATCTCTTCTCAGAGATAGCTACCAGTGCCCTAGCTAGTTTTATTTCCATTCTGTCTGTAAGCAAATTTCAGTTCTTTGATATTAATGAAATGAAGTGTTATTTCCGCTGCATCTCTGTATTTATGGTTATGTGTGTATTCTGTTGCGTTCCTGCATAAATCCGGATCAGTGGTATCAGAGCGGTCTGCTTTTTCTCGATCCTTCTTTGCATGTCCCCAACGAGGTCGGGGTATAAGGAGCTAGGGCTTGATCTGGTGGAACCTTTGGAAGATCAGCCTCGTAAACCTCGACGGACGCCCATGGGGGACGAAAAGAAAGATGAGGGAGCAGGAGATCCTATCAAAATATTGCTCGAGGAGGCCCTCGAAAAACAAAGGAACACGATGATGGATAACTTTGCTCAGATCCTTCAACGACTGCCCACCGGCGGCACATCTGCATCCAGCAGCCACTCTGGAGGTGCAACTCCTTTTAAGGTACAAGTAAATTTTTACATTCCCATATTTGAGGGTTAAATAGACGCAGATGTCGTAGATAGATGGTTGAATCTATTAGAAGGATATTTCTCCGTTCATGACTTTTCAGACCGGGAGAAGATTATTTTTGCACTCCTCAAAGCTACCCCCCATGTTAAGGACTGGTGGGAAACCTACTGTGAGAACAAGGACCAGACAGAACCCTCTCTGTTCTCGGCCGTACCAACTTGGAATTCTTTCCAAGACGCCGTCAAGGAACAGTACTATCCCATGGGGAGCTATGAGGACAAGTACATACAATGGACCACGTTGCGACAACAAAGGGATCAAGATGTGCACGAGCTGACGAATCTGTTCCATACCCTGCGCACAAAGTTGGGTATCAAAGATTCAGAGAAACATTTGGTGCTAAAGTATCGCAGCTGTCTGCACAGACACATTCAGGAGGAAATGGAGTTCCTCGACATCTCCTCGCTTGGTACGGCATACCGGTATGCTGCCAAGATTGAGCAGAAATTCAAACAGAAGAAGCGAGACTTTGGATCTGCGAATCAAAAGCAAGGAAAAGGTGCTTCCAAACCGCAGAACAAAGGACAAAGCATGGCAGCTAAAGACAACCCGTCAAAGCCACAAGACAAGAACAACACCGTAAAGCCAAAGAAGGACACGGGAAAGTGGTGTGAGTTCCATAAGAGCTCCACCCACAACACAAGTGAGTGTCGGGCCAAGCAGTCGCTAGTGGCCGAGATGAGGGCTTCTGAGTCAGATGTATGCTCTGACTCCGAATCAGAACCTGAAAAGGGGAATGAAAAAGGGAAACAGATTATTGATGCGGAGCCCAATGCCACTGTTGCCACTACAAAGGTCCAGAAGGAGGAACCGGAAGATCCAGAGGAGGAGGAACGTCTCTTCCACCCCCAGATGTGGGTAAAGGGCTCCCCTGTACAGTTCATTGTCGACAATGGGAGCCAAAAGAACCTCATTTCAGCAGACGCCGTGAAGCGGTTGGGCTTGCCGACCACAGCTCACCCACATCCATACACCATCGGCTGGCTTCACCAAGGACGAGATCTCCGCGTCAGCCAGCAGTGCCGCCTTCCCTATAGCATCAAGCCCTTCACGGATGAGGTATTATGTGACGTTGCTCCTATTGATGTTTCTGATGTATTATTAGGACAACCATACTTGTGGAAGCGTCATGCCGTGTATGAGTCTCGACCTCGTGCTGTTATTATTACTTTGGGAAATAAGTTGTACAGGATACCAGAGGTACCACCTCCTACGACTATCTCTTTGGTTACTGCAAAACAATGTAGCAAGCTCATTTCCCAAACCAGGAAATTCGTTTTCCTGATGATCCGCCCCCAGGGCAAGAAGAAGACTGTGGCCACGACCTCCAGACAGGGCCCCTCTGCACGACAACAACAAATGGATAAGGTCGCGGAGGAGTACGGGGACATCTTCACCTCACCCACAGGGGTTCCTCTGCACTGCCAGGTCAAGCACCCGATTGATCTGACCTTGTGCACCACTACTCAATGCGACCGACTCATCGACGCTCCGTTCGAAATGATGAAACTGGGAGGACGAGGGAGTCATGGCAGAAGAAGTCACACGTACTCAAGTTCATTGCCCCGTGGGGAGCCCTACCGTTGGTATGGTAAGAAGTATGGGACGTGGAGATCAGATGACCTTGCCTGCTATCAACAAGACTTCACCGTCCGGAATAGGTACCCAATCCCACCTGGATGATGACCTCTGGACCAAATCCAAGGCGCAAAATATTTCGGGGCAGATCGACTCCGAAACCGGGTATCACCGGTACCACTGAACTCCTTCGAGGGAAGACTCGCTCAAAGCTAAGGAAGGCCTCGAATGGTTGGTCATGTCAAGCGATTTACGTCCAACCTTTCAAAGAGTGATGATGACTACATTCATACGCTCATTCACCAACTCATTCGTAGTGGTGTACTTGGATGACATTCTGATCTTCAGGAAGACTTGGGAAGAGCACCTTCATCACATCCGACAAGTCCTCCAAACACTGCGGCAACACAAGTTGTGTGCCAATTTGGAGAAGTGCACGTTTGGCATGACCCAGGTTCAATATCCGGGATACATTATTGATGAAAGGGGGGTGCATGTGGATCCAGCCAAGATCCAAGTCATTCGGGATTGGCCAGCCCCGACTACTATAACAGAGCTTCGCAGCTTTCTGGGTCTTGCTAATTTCTACCGTAGATTCGTGTCGGGATTCTCTCATATCACTTGGCCCTTGAGTCAAGTCACCAAAGGAGGAGCGAGAGCAAAATTCTTTTGGTCGGAACCTCAACAGAAGGCATTCAAAGAATTGAAAAATCGCCTCTGTTCTGCCCCAGTGCTCACCTTACCAGACTTGCAGCAGCCATTTGAGATCGAGACAGATGCCTCCGACTATGCTATTGGGGCAGTTCTTACTCAACAGGGACATCCAGTGGCATATCACAGTGAGACATTGTCTGAGACAGTTCGCAAGTATCCCACCTATGACAAAGAAATGTATTCCATTGCGCAAGCCTGTCGACAATGGAAGCATTACATTTTGGGGAAGGAAACAATCATCCACACAGACCACCGGCCCCTGCAGTTCATACAGACACAAGGGAAGTTGCAGAATGATCGCCATCAGAAGTGGTCCACATATCTGCAACAGTTTCATTCGAACATCAAGTACAAGAAGGGTAGCACCAATAATGTTGCAGACTGCCTCAGCCGACCACCGATCGTGGCGCTCACCACCGTGCTCAACTCTTGTGGGCACGAGACTTCTGATTGGCCGCTTCTCTATGAGAGTGACCCAGAATTCGGCCACACTTACAAGGCACTCTTGGGGGGTAAGCAAGTTCCAAATTTTCACATCCAAGATGCACTTTTATGTCACCTGGGACACCTTTGTGTTCCTTCAAGCGAGCGTGCGAAGATGATATGGGAAGCACACTACAGTCGAGTCGCTGGGCATTTCGGGGTCGAGAAAACAGTAGCAATACTACAGAAGTATTTCTATTGGCCGAACCTTCGAAAGGATGTCGAGAAGCACATCAGATCCTGCACTGCTTGTGCCATTGCTAAACCGACCATCAAGAAGCAAGGCCTATATACTCCACTACCTACCCCTAGTCGACCATGGGAATCCATCTCCATGGATTACATGTCGGGCCTGCCTTCTACTAAGAATGGAAATGACCGTGTTTTCGTGGTCGTTGACAGATTCTCGAAGATGGCCATCATGGCGGCCTGTAAGAAGAATATCACAGCAGAAGCCACTGCTAAACTCTTCTTTGAACGAGTGTGGGTGCACTTTGGGATCCCACAGTCTATCATATCATATCGAGATAGCAGGTTCCTCAGCACATTTTGGTCCAGCCTCTGGTCAATGTTGGACACAAAGCTCACCAAGTCCACAGCTTTCCATCCCCAAACAGATGGCCAGACAGAGGTCGTCAACAGAATGATTGTACACATTCTGCGCATGCACAACTCAAAGCATCCACGCACATGGGACGAGAGCCTCCCCTATGTACAACACAGTTATAACCGGGCTCTCCACAGTTCAATTGGCCATAGCCCCTTTCAGGTGGGCTTGGGATTCCAGCACCATGTCCCATTGACACAGCTGTTGCAATCAGAACGTCGTCGATTCGAAATCTTCCTCGGGCTCGGGGCCCCAAAGCAAGAAGCCTATCGATAACATTTTAAACACATCCGCCAACCGGTTCACAGGCGGCTGATGCAGAGCCACGCAAGTACAAACAAATACGTGATCAACACCCCAAGGCCACACCAGCTTCAGGCGACAAAGTATGGCTACATTTGCAGAAGGAGCGCCTCACTGGACCTCACCGCAAGCTTCGCCCGCCCCGATACGGGCCGTACACCATCACCAAGGCTGTAGGTAACAATGCCTTCGAGCTTAGTATTCCACCATTCCTTGGTCTGCACCCAGTCTTCAATGTGGATCGCCTTCGTCCTTATTTTCCACCTCTACTGGACACCTCGGACATTGCAGAACAACTCACACCAACAGAGTTAAACCCAGACTGCATGGAACAGGCCACCACAGATTGTATCATGGACATGCAAATCAAGAACACTCGTCAACAGCAGATCCAACTGTATCGGGTTGTCAAAGCCGGCCAACTCCTGCACCAAGGAAAGTGGTTCACCAGGGACCAAGTTCAGCAGAAATTTCCTCATCTCATGGAGGAACTTAACGCAATGGGGACCATTGCTTCCTAAAGGGGGAGGAATGATCCAGGTGGATATTGGTGGCCACCCGCCTATTCCACTTGGGCCCCCACCATTGTCTCTTTCAGTTTTTCAGTTTTGGCATAACTTACTATTTTTAGCAGTTTTTCGGGTCCTGAACTTCCGGAGCCGTTTTGAGGCCCTAAACGACGTTTTTTGGGTATTAAATTTGTTGCGATTTTTATCATCAAAATTGTCACAAAAGTTGTAGTCCTCGGATAGAGCTTTCTAATGATGTATCATGTGCGTCAAACGGAGATAGTATGCCAAAGTTACGTCCCTGGGAAGTTGAAACACCAATTTACCCAAACGGGGCCCATAGTTTTGGCGCTTCATCTCCGAGGGTTAGGTTTTTGGGATGTTGAGGGCCTCTCCATTGTTTCTCAATAATAAATAGGCCCTCGAGCCTCATTATAACTCAGTTCAGAGGTCTGTAGCCACCACATCTCTTCTCAGAGATTCGCTACCAGCACCCTAGCTATTTTATTTCCATTATGTCTGTAAGCATCTTTTTGTTATTTGATATTAATGAAATGAAGTGTTATTTCCGCTGCATCTCTGTATTTATGGTTATGTGTTTATTCTGTTGCGTTCCTGCATAAATCCGGATCACCATCGTAACAATTCCAGTCAATATGAGTAACTCACAAGTATTGATATAGTTTAATAATAATATTAAAATTGGAAAAAAAATACAATTTTCACTTTGTTCAAAAAATTTCTCCCAAATTTCTCCTTAATATGTTCCATTTATATTAAATTAATATATTTATTTTCCTCTACTTACGTCAAACACTCCATTTATATTAATTTAATATATACATTTTCCTTTATTTGTTTCAAGTCAATATGAGTTCGCTAATAAACATTGGTAAATTCTGATGAAAATATTAACCTATTAAAGTTTGATAAAAATTAAATTTGAAGTTTCTCCTAAATTTCCTAGCCCTTATGCTTCACATATAGGAGGTTAATATATTTATATACTTAGACTTATGGAAATTTGTAATACCTCTCTCGCATAAGTTCCATAAAATATGTATATTTACATGAGTGAAAAAAAAAACATTATTAACCTTTTCCATCCAGAAATCGGTGGGAAATTTAATGAGTTCTTGATAACCACCTTTTTCTTTTCACCATGAAAAACATCTAGTTTATATATATGTACTAGCACAACATTCCAAAATTTAACATAATGTTCATACATCTTTAAAAAAAAAAATTATACATAAAATGTTTGTCCTTTGTGTAAAAGTTCAATATCTCAAAATTTCAGATCTAATTCCAAATAAATCCTCGTTGATCTGCACTTTTTCCTTTTTATCTCTTTTCTTTCTTCATCTGATATATCATGTTTCCTGCTTTCAACCTACCAATTCCTCCTCTTATCTCTGCTATTGGCGATGACCAATACCGTGCCTCCATCTATTTTCCTTTTCTTTCCCCCAAAAAATACTTTGTCCTATTTTCTCTGCCTGTTTCTCTCCTCCACTTATCTTCGTTCAACCTCCATCTGTGTAGATTTTCCATATACTATCTTGGGAATTTTACAAAAATTAAAAATATACCTATTCAGAAGCTTAAAATATTTTGACTATGCCCCTGAACCCAGTTCCTGATGCATCAAACAACTCATAATGAATTTCTCCTATGGTACCTCTCAATCCTAACTTCGACACGCAGTTTGCAGTCGATTTTTTCACTCTGTAGATATGGGAGAAAGAGCGGACCAACTCATAGATACGTTCAATCCATGATGAAATTTGTAATGGGGCCAATCTATTTTTCTTATTCAGATGGTCAATTAATACCTTTGAGTCTCCAAAATTCTGAATTGAGTTAATGTAAATATGCTTAGTAAACCAAAGAAAACCCCATAATTCCAGTGTCTCTGCTCTATTATTAGTTCCCAAAATTTCATACCAGTGAAATTTATAGTGGCATAAAGGGTTGAGCATCAACCATGCACCGCATCCGCGTCTTCCATTCTGAGCAGCACCATCAAAAAATCTAGTTGGGTAGCTAATGTCATAAGGTCTCATCCTGATCGATAGATCCCCAGGGGGTTTCTTCTGTGCTCTTGAACCCTCCCAACACTGAGTTATTTGCGTGGCAATCATGATTGGAGGCGTCGATCGATCCTCAAAAATATTTAAATTTCTGCACTTCCAAATTTTCCAGTGGTAGATAAGGGGAATGATATGAAAAGATTTACCATTTGAACACCACCATCTAGAGAAATCCATGACTGTTTGATAATCAAATTCTCTGAATTTAAAGTATGCACATAATAGAATTCTTATGTCTCTTGAGAAAACAAAGTTGTAGAAGATATGCTAGTTATATTCTTCCTCCTTTTTGCACAGTGAGCACCTTCCTGGACCAATCATACCCCTCTTTCTGAGATTTGACCAAGTTAAATTTTTGTCTTTCCAAACACACCACAAAAATATAATGATCTTCAGTTGAGTTTTTACCTTCCACATCTTTATGAACCAACATTTCATCGGCTACCCGCTGGCTGGTTGTCATCACCCTGTAAATTTCCTGTGAGATAATGTTTCCATTTTCGATATTACCCCCCATGTAATAGCATCCCCTCCTTCGAAATATTTCCAGCCCATCCCTCTGACTGTGTCCATGTACTTTTTCCACTCCAGTCTCATCTGCCCCGGCAGTCCCACTTCTTCAGCATCATCCTATATTGGTAACCCATCCTGCCACTTATGGATGAGTTGTGACATAAAGAGTAAACCCCTTCTATGGAGGTATTTTATAGTCTATTAACCTAGAGATATGTCCACTGGGAAACCCCTGATTGAGCCTTCTCCAATCATAATCTTGTGGCCGCTTCCAAAACTCCATTTTAGGTGCTCTCTGAAACATGGTCAATTTTTTATAAAACCCTTCCATATCTATGATTTCTTCCCATTATTTCTCCATCCACAAAGATATGCTTCTTCCAGATTTTGTAACTTCAAGTACTTGTAGCGGATGATGTCTCTCCAGATACTGTTGGGGCCCTTGTTTTGTTTAGTTTTGACATCTCGGCCAAGACATTTTGAGTTTTGATCCCGTTTGAGTCGCGGAGTAAATACACATGGCAACCGCAACCGCGCCGCAACGACCAGGAGTTGCGGAGCTACCAAGGTGGCGCGGAAGCACCCGATAGCTGGAGATAGCATGGAGATACGTGCAGATGAAGGAAACACAGCAAAAAATAGAGAGTGGAACACGCAGACATCAGAAGAGAAGCTGAGATAAGCCAAAGTGAAGACGCAGAGGAGCTGATAGTCGCGAGCGTGGGTGAATAAATAATAGTCACCCGGCTGAAAAGAAGAGGATGCTAAGAGCTGAATGCATACTGAAGAAGTCGCGAGGCCAGAGACAAGAGAGGACGCGCAGAGCAGCTGCGAAGGATTCATGCATGTGCTTCATATGGTTTCTTATCTTCTCTAGTCTACTCTTCTGCTCTAAGATCCATCTGTATCAGAGTTATGAGCTATCAGCTAGAATGCTATGTAATCATGTATTCAACCAGAAGAATAATATAAGGGAAGATTGCTGTCTCAATGAGTGTTCATGTGCTTGTACTGTGTTTGTGCTGATTTAAAATTTTATTTATGAATGTCTGCAATGCTTATTGAGTAATCTGGCGCATATAACTTTATATATGAATGGATGAACCGTCTTTCTTTAGTTGCGGGTTTGTTCCTTGGCCTTGATCTCATCCCCTTTTGCATGTGGTTGCGGCACGCCTCGGGTGAGACGCACTGCTCTCCGGAGCAGGGTGAAAATGCCGGCGTGTTCCTAGACTACACCGGACCCCTTTGTTGGCCACAACTCTTGAACCTGGGTCTTGTCCGCGAGACCTGATTTCTCGCCAACAAATGGTTCCGTTGCCGGGACCTGCATGTTCTGAGGGGATCTAGATCATGGTCTCGAGGATTTTTGAAGGAGCAATACGGCGATGGTGGGATGATCATCTTGACCATTTCATTGCTCGGCAAGCGGAGCTGATCAAGAAAAAGGAGGCGGCGATCAGGGAGCTTGTTATTTTCTCTGACTCAACTAGTGATACGTACGAAATTTTCTGGGGAAGGTTCCCTACTGACCTTTACAATTGGTTGCGAAGGTTACGAGTGACGGTTCCCCAAGAAGGCTCGCGGAAGATAAACCACAGGTGGGCGCACGAAGACCTGGTAGCACTGCATCGGGTAGATACTGAACTAACCCGCGCAGTGGATTTTTGGGTAAGGACCATGTTGGAAGGATACGCTGTGGAGTTTGCTGCTGAGTGTTACCAATCCTTTTCGAAGGCCGAGGCTGTTTTTCACTCGGGGCTAAGGGGGAAGCTATTGAAGGAGATTCCGCTGTGGATCAAAGCCCTGATGGTGGACGAAGGGTTGATTGAATTCCACAAAACGAGTATGGAAGCGTAAACCATCCGTACTGGGGGAAGGATTGAGGGGACCGATGCTATGTAGACTGTGAGAGTGGGGAGTGGGGGATGGACGTTGAGGCCGCATGCAAGTTACGGGAGCTACGTGCGCTTCGGCGGGCATAGATCGCCGATAGGTGGCGAAGAAGGGTAATGAGAGATTTGAAGAGAAGAGAGATCGAGAGGAAGAATCAGAAGGAGGCGCCTCAGAGGACGGAAGTTATGGGTTTGGATACCCGGAAAGACGACGGGACAGCAGCGGACGTACAGTGGGTGCATGGGAGCCTAGCGACGCTAGAAAGAGAAGTAACGACTAGCGAAGATAATGGAAAGATGCAGCCCGAAGAAAGTTCTGATGATGAATGGCACGGCGTGATGCAGCAGATGTTCCAGGATCAGACGACACCCACCCCTCCAGGCAGCCCTACGTCCCACCTTCTGCATGGCCAGGATCCCGACCTTCCCCTGGTACTTTATCAACCTTTAAGAAATATTTTTATTCAGTTACAAGCATTAAGTCAGTCATCTAGTAGTTCAGCGGCGTCAGTAACGCCCAGTAGCAGCAGCGTTACTAGTAGTAGTATTTTCCCCAGAGGGACCGTTACGCAACCAGGACCGGGAGGTTTTATCCTGGTTAATTCTCCGCAAGTACACATGGCCGGATCTTTCACCCGGTATCCAGAGTTCTCTGGCCGGGGCAATGACGATGTAGAGCAACACTGGTATCTGTGCGAAGCCATCTGGAGGGCTCGACAGACGCCGGATGCAGGGAAGTTAATAGAGTTTCAAACCACGCTCAGAGAGAGAGCTCTGCGTTGGTTCATCAAGTGGTCCGAGGCGCACCCTAACCCGGTAATTGCAGACGTGAAGCGGGATTTTGTCCGCGAATTCAAGCTTCCCCAGACAGACCAGCAGGGCCTGTCCGAGCTGTGGGAAATTAAACAGAAGGAAGGTGAGACCGCGTGGGAGTTGATGCAGCGATTCAAGGACGCGATCGGGAAACTGAGCTACCCGATCGATCCAAACCACCAGAGGGACTAGTTCATCAAGGCTCTGCTCCCCTTGACACGAACCCCTCTTACTCAGCAGAAGATTGATAATCTGCAGGATGCTTTGGAGCAAGCCATGAAGATTGAAGCCATGGCGGGCTACCCCCAGGAATATCGGGGGGTGGTGGCCCCGCAAGACCCTTCTTTGGTAGGATTGCAACACCAGATCGCCAACTTGACCGAAAAGCTCAAGGAACTTCAGCCGGTGCGGCCAGCGCGACCGAATGTTTGGTGTACACATTGTCTGGTCGAGGGCCACGTCGCAACCGAATTTCCTCGGTTGCGCGGCGCAGGATCAGGACCCTCGGTCGCAGCTATACAGGGAGGTCCACCACCAGGGGGTGGTGCGGGGATGAACCCGCAGGGAGTCTACCAGCCGCAACAAGCCTTTGCAGCGTTCCAACCGCAACCGGGGTCCTCCACCACGGAGTACTGTGAGATTTTCCGGACGATAGGGCACCCTCCTCGGATGTGCCCGATATTACAGAAGTACTCCACGGTCCCGAATAATGTATACTGCAAATTCTGTGTGTCTAAAACCCACAACACTGAGCAGTGCAGGGCGCTTGACGCTCTTGCGGATCGATTGGATCGTCCCTCGTACAGGGTAAATAAGGCCCCAAGGGGAAGAGGTGGCGGCATGCGGGGAGGTCGAACAGGCGGACGCGGTCCGGTAAAATGCTACAACTGTGACCAGGAGGGTCATGTGGCTCGAGAATGTCCCCTTCCGCGACGACCCTGGTGTTCCCAGTGCCGGGTCAACGCCCATGCTACAGAAGACTGTCCGGAGCTCATCAAGAAGTGGGAAGAACGGGTGAGGCAGAGGGGAGCGAATCTGATAAACTCAGAACCGAGCAGCGCCACAACCCCTGACATGCAGAACGTCGTGATAGTAACGAGGGGCGGAAAGAAGACGGGCGAGGATGCCCACGAGAAGGAGCCAGCACGAGTGGTTCGGCCGGCATCCCCAAAGAAGTTGATCAGGCCCGAAGTCCAGAAGAAGTATTTCCAGGAGGCGGTTGAGGCATTCGCCCAGTTGCGCAACGAGGGAAGGTTGGAGGAACCCAGGCAGCCAGAATCCGGGGCGAAGAACGTTGCAGACACTATGGTCGAGGATTGGCTCCGGCTATTTCTCAGGATTGTTGATGACGCTGTGCTGCGGCAGCAGCTCAAGCATGCTTTGGACGGAACGCTGCAGGGGCGCACAGAACCTAGAGATCCGGCGGACGCTAGCCCTCAATACGTCCCTCAATACGTGCAACGTGTCAAGCGGAACAAGCAACGAACAGGCAAAGAATTCCGGCTTAACACGCAGGTCGCAGGTTTCCAAATCAGCGACACCATGTTGGACTTGGGGTCCGACGTCAATATATTGCCACGAAAGACATGGGAGGCTCTTGGAAAGCCACGGCTCGCCTATTCCCCAATCCAACTCAGGATGGTGAACCAGTACTGTATTTTGCCAATCGGCCGACTCGAGGGTGTCGAGGTCGACGTTGCGGGGGTGAAGACATACACTGACTTTGAGGTTATTGATATCATGGGCGATAAGGACCCCTATCCTGCTTTACTTGGCATTGATTGGGCTTTTGAGAATTACGCGATGATCGACCTCAAGACAGAGCTGATGATTTTCGAAGATGGGGAGGTACGGGTCACCCAGCCTCTCGACCCGTATCAAGGGCCGCAATATACGGAAACAGTGGACAGTCTGGAGGATGCTCAGATGATGGACCATCTCTATCAGATGACTGCAGGGAAGCGGGACGATTATATTAACCCGACCGCAACTGGCTCTATCAGTTAGCGGAGTGTGCAGAGCTCGGAGCTCGGATCCGAGCTCGCGTGGGAAGACTGGCAGCAAGGGGGGTATGAGACAACCACGTGGAGATGTGCCTCCATCGCTCAGGTCCGGTGGGTAGGGACTGAGATCCGCGGGTACCCCACATTATCAAACATGCAAGTAGTGAATACTTTTATTGCCAAGGTGGAAGACCGGGTCCCAGAGGAAATCCGGATACCACTTTTGGATGTGGCCTTGAAGTCAACATCGGGACGATGGTGGAACAATCACCGCAACACTCTGTTACGATGGGAGCATGTGGCGGATGCTCTGCGGGCACGCTTCAAAGAGGATGAAGGGCCCTGCATTACACTTAAACATCATGGAGCTTCCGACCCGCGACAGCATTTGCGGGCGTGCGAGGAATAGTGGCGTAGCGCCAAGTACCCTGAGGAGTTGTGGGTCCACAGGTTTGTCCACTCCCTGGGTACAATTCCCCAGGCCTGGTACCTGGAGGAAGAGCGGAAACGGGGAACCCTCTCCTGGCAAGCAGTCGCGGAAAATTTCGTCTAGAGCTTCTCGTTCGAAGGGGAGACGGTGCAGGAATCTCAGGCACTACAAGCCGTCAAGGAGGTTCTGTTTTTCCGCCATCCTGAGCCCAATGAGGGCCCGGTGGCGTCACGCCCGGAGGTCAAGCGCGAATTGGTTTGCCAACGGATTGACGGCGATCCGGAGGATGATAGTTTGGAGGACCTTAGGCATCTCTATTTTGACGAAAAGGAGGGCGAGCGGAGCATCCGGGACGAGCCGACGACAGAAGGAGTCCATTTACAGCCGCTCAAGACAAAGAAACTGAACATTGGAACGGAGGAGAAACCTAAGTTGGAAACAGTGGGAGATTACTGGGACGAGGAGACGACAAAAGAAATTTTTAGCCTCCTCCGGGAGTATGAAGATTTATTTCCATCATCAGTTGCGGACCTGAAGGGGATCAAGGGGGATCTGGGCAAGATGCGTATAACACTGAAACCGGGAGCCAGGCCGGTGAAGCACCGACCCTACCGGTTGAATCCACGTATCAAAGAGAAGGTCAAGATGGAGATCGACAAGATGCTGGCTGCGGGTCTCATCTTTCCAGTAGAAGAAGCCGAGTGGGTAAGTCCCATTGTCATCCAGAACAAGAAGGACAAAGCGGAAATCCGTGTCTGTGTAGACTATCGGAGTTTGAATAACGCTTGTATCCATGATCTGTTTCCCACTCCCTTCAGCGATGAAGTTCTAGATCATGTTGCGGGAAACGAAGCTTATTCCTTCACTGATGGGTTTTCAGGCTACCATCAGGTGCGCATCACCGAGGAAGACAAAGCAAAGACGACATTCACCACTGAGTGGGGATCATTCGCATACCACGTTATGCCGTTTGGTCTGAAGAACGCACCGACTGTGTTTTCCCGTATCGTCATTTCTGCTTTCCGGGAGTACATTCACAAGTTCCTGGAAGTCTACATGGATGACTGGACTGTTTACAGCCTACTGAAGAAACACGCCTCTCTGTTTCGTGTTATGTTCGACCGGTGTCGCCAGCTGCAGATTTCCTTCAACTTGAAGAAATGTATTTTTGCAGTCCCATTCGGCACACTCTTGGGTCATGTGGTGTGCAAGCAAGGGGTCTGCATTGATCCTGCCAAGGTCGCGGTCATCGTCCACATGGAGGCCCCCGAGAACGTGAAGCAGTTGCGGGCACTGCTCGGGCACACAGGATACTACAGGCGGTTTATCCGCAACTACGCCAAAATCACTGCCCCTCTGGAGAAACTGTTGCAGAAGTCAGAAGCATTTGAGTGGACGGCGGAGTGCAGGAGGGCACTCGACACATTGAAGGAGAAGATGGCGACGGCACCCATACGTGTTCATCCCGACTGGGATAAGTAGTTCCATGTACACATTGATGCGTCCGGAATTGCACTTGGAGCGGTATTGGCGCAACCCGGGGAAACGACAGTTGACCACCCCGTATACTTCGCCAGCCAACGGCTATCCAATGCGGAGAAGAACTACACCACGACCGAGCGGGAGGCATTGGCGATGGTGTACTCTCTCCAGAAGTTCCGCCACTATCTTCTAGGTGGCAAATTTACATTCTTCACGGACCATTCTGCATTAAAATACCTGGTGAATAAGCCTGTGTTGGAAGGCAGAATCTGTCGATGGCTTCTACTTTTTTAGGAGTTCACGTTTGAGGTGATTGTCAAGCCTGGCAGGTTGAATGTTGGTCCCGATCACTTATCCAGGTTGGAGACAGGAGAGAATGAAGGTCCGTTGGACGATCAACTTCCAGATGCTGACCTATTTCGAGTTGAAGCAGTACCAGACTACCTGGCTGACATTGCCACGTATCTGACCACGGGACAGTGCCCTGAGGATTACACCCCACTTCAGAAATGCCACCTGGTTGTCCGGGCGGCCGACTACCAATTGATCGCGGGGCAGCTGTACAAACTTGGGCTTGATGAGGTGTTGCGCAGGTGCATTCTTGACCATGAACGGGAAGCAGTGATGTGGGAATGTCACAGTGGTGTTGCAGGAGGGCATGTGGGTGCAAAACCTACCGCAAGGAAGGTGCTTCAAGCTGGCTTGTGGTGGCTAACGGTACATGCAGACTGTAAAGCCTATGTGAAGCGTTGCGATGTCTGCCAGCGGACGGGAAGGCCCTCGCACAGGGACGAGCTTCCGCTACACCCAGTGCATGTGTTGCGGTCGTTCGAAAAGTGGGCTGTTGATTTCGTAGGCCCCATCGCACCAATCGCTCGCCATTCCAAAGCCCGGTACATCATCAACGCAATGGATTACCTCACACGGTGGGCTGAGGCAGCAGCGGTACGCGACTGCTCGGCAGAGACTGCTGCTCGGTTCATCTTTGAACACATCATCAGTCGCTTTGGCTGCCCCCGGAGCTTGACCAGCGATCAGGGTACGCATTTCATTCATGCCACGGTCAAGTCACTACTAGACACATTTATGATTCAGCATCATAAAAGCAGCCCATACCACCCGCAGGCCAATGGTACGGTGGAAGCCTTCAATAAGATTCTTGAAAAGGGCTTGACTAAAATTTGCAATGCTCAGCGGGACGATTGGGATGAGTGGCTACCAGCGACATTATGGGCTTACCGGACCACGGTAAAACGTTTGACCAACCAGACGCCATTCCAGCTGGTGTATGGCCGGGAAGCTGTGATTCCCGGCGAGTTCACTGTACCCAGCCTTTTGATCACAACGTCCCTTCACTTCTCAGAAGAGGCGTCACTGAGAGAACGCCTCCAGGAGCTACAGGAGCTGGATGAGGCTCGATTCCTCGCAGAATTTCACCAGAGGGTTGAGAAGGCCCGACAGAAAGCGTGGCACGACCGCCACATCAAAGCTAAAACTTTCCAAGTTGGCGGCAAGGTTCTTTTGTATGACAGCCGGTTCCAGAAGTTTCCAGGCAAGCTCCAGATGCACTGGTTGGGACCGTACTTTGTCATCGAAATCCGCGACTCAAGCGCCATTCGGTTGGCACAACTAGACGATACAGTTCTTCCTGGGTGGGTGAATGGCGCACGCCTGAAACCCTACCAGGAGTAGTTACCTTTCCACTTTTCATCAATAACTCTCGCAACCGAGAGAACCCGTAGAGTAGCGTAGTTGAATAACTCTCCCGCAACCGGGATGAGCATAGGCCGTTTTTTCCGTTCATATGTAGTCAGTCAAATAACCAGCCAGTTGCGGGAACCTAACCGCAACCGACTGTGGTCAGGGTGGGCCAGTCCAGCGTGTCACAGCGCCAGTCCAGCGTGTTGATCACGTAGGATCCATCCTCGTGCCAGTGTCAGTCCAGGTCATTTCCGTCAGTCCTTTTGTCAGTCCATAGGATCGCTCAGATTTGGTCATAAATTCCCTTAATAGACAGTAATCATACCGTAATCATTTGCCATCACCCGCAGTTCCCTCATCCGTCGAGTCCGCCCATCTCCCCATGACGCCGTCAGCAACTGTCAGATTACACACAGGCCTGCGATTGATCGCACGATTATTGCAGGCATGAAAGATAGCAAGAATTAATTGTCGTTATGGAGTCTCATCAACTCCGTGCGTGCCAGCAGATGGCCCAATTTGCATGAAGGCTATCAGCACAAGGATGACGGACCAGTTCAATTTGGAAGTTGCAGCGACTCCGGAGCATTCGCAGTCTCAGAGCACACAGCACCTCGAAGGAAGTTACAGAAGAATCGTCCAAGTCTATCAGCGGCGCGCCAAGATGCCGAGAGCTCTCCTCTCAGTCCCTGAACCAGCGTTAGATAGCAGAATTCACCGAGTAGAGTCGCTGGTCGGCAAGTATGAAAATGCACCATGTATGGACGCCAACTTGTCCGACCCGGCTGAGTTTCCTCACCTCCATTGGCAAATATACATGGAGCACCATTACACGTCCGGTAGCAGGTCCAACAGTCAGATGCAATCAGAATTCAGGGGCCTACAGCAGTCGACTTTGATGAATTTGAGGAGTCTTCCCATCTTCGGAACTACAAGACCAGCTCTGCAATGTACCCGGTTCCTCCTCAGTCGGGTGCAGAACGGGTCCCTGTGGCTTAATGAAGAAATTTCAATACATGCCGCAGACATTAATCGGCTTACAGGGCTATCTCAAACTGGTTCAGATGTCTCCGCTGCTGGCCAGACATCCTCTAAGCGCGCCAGGAAGTCGGGTGACGCCGACCTATACACCAAGTATGGCACTCGCCGGGGTGGTAAAGGTGCCAAAATGGATTTGATAAATGTACCAGAAATCCGGTTCGCTTGCTACCTGATCGCTAGCAAGACCATGCGCCACTACACGAAGGGAGAGTGCACTCTGGACACAATTTCCATTGCAGAGCATTGCGTCCAGGGAGCCAGGTTGAATTGGAGCTCGTTTGTGTTGAAGGAACTCTTCGCGGCTTGCGAAGAAAACTACAAGCGGGCTACCAGTTTCATTTATGGGTACTTGATCTTAGCATTCGCCATGTGGAAATGGCACCTTCCTCCTATCCGGACACCGGCGGAGATCACCGTGAGCTAGCCGCTCGCGATGAAATATTCCCCCTGGCAGGTGTCCACGGACCCCAGCAGAAAGCAGGTGAACGCAGAGGCGTTCCGGGCGTGGTATGGGATGATGACCGATGTGGTCACTTACCAGCAATGGGTGCCCCGGCACCTGTTGGATGAATACAGTGAACAGGTGTGGTTTGGAGTCAGCCACAACCACACTTTCATCCGGCCAACTTGCGTACCGCACCACACTTTTCGTATGGTGCCCCTTCGCTTCCAGTTGAATGACAATGTTTTCCACAGGGAGGTCTCTGCGTGGCCGGGGGTTGTCCAGCACGTCCGCGATGGGATCATCCGCTACAATTTTGAGGGGATGAGGCCCGCACAGCAGCCTGTCGCGACCGGCGCAGGGGGATCTTCACAAGTTGCAGCGGAGACAACACCAGCTGCAGCTGGGACCGCACCCGACCTGCCTGAATCGCTGGTCCCTATCGTCGAGCATTTCAACGACCAGGTACAGCGACTCAATGTGGCAACCCAGGTTGCTTCAAGTGGTGCCCCTATATTTCCTTCTTTTGCTGAATTTCATATTAATCGGTCCCGTGGTCCCTCCAATACCGCCCCCCTCATTTCCCCCATTCCCACTAACCTGTTCACTTCTGCCACCCCCCTCATCACACCAATGGGTGAACCGGGGCCCAAACCTGATTCCGCCGACCCACCTCCATCCAAGAGGGCCCGCATTACTGCTACAGATCCAGTGGTGGATCTGACTGTCGAGGATCCACCAGTCACTCCGCCCACAGCAACTCTGACTCTGGAGGAACCTCTGATCGATCCGGCAGAGTTCCTCAAACTTCGCCTCCCTCCCACTTCTTTCACTCCGTCCACTCCTCCCACCGGCCGACCACATGCCACCTCCCCCAATCCATCCAACTCATCAGCCACTCTGTCAGATTCGTTGATCCGGGACCTTTTCGGAGGTGACCATGGGATGGAAGTCACCTCTAGTACTGCAGCCGTGGTACCACCGGTTGACCCCGTGGCCAAGGCCCCGGATCCTCATGATACTATATCTAGCCAGTTCACGAATGGGGGGGCTGATTCGGCTGCCCCTCCCCCAGAGCAGACCACGCAGCAGGACCGGCCGGAGTCCGAGATGGCCACTTCAGTGCAGCAGCAGACGCCTGTCCATCCTCCAGAGACTTCAGGCCGACCAGCGGCCATGGGCCAATCTTCGCAGGAACAGACGCCAGAGCAGGGTGCACCCAGCACAACAAATGCAGAACAATGGAGTCCGGCACAGCTGTACATGCTCATTCAGCAGGCGGCCCTCAAGGCCGAGAAGATTCACACGGAGCTACAGCGGCGATGCACCCAGCAGCGGAATCAGATCACGGCGCTTACTGAACAGCTCAATCAGCTGCTGCAGGAGAATACCAACCTCCAGGAGCAGGTCAACATTGCTATCCAGACGATCTCCAGTGTATGGCCCGCTGAACGGGCTCACCATGCTCCACTTCCCAATAGAATCGAGGAGGACACTATCGCACTACAGGCTCACCACCTCAGGGAAGTTTTCACTATTGTTTGCAGGGAGAACCAAGAGCTACAAGCGGCGTTAGCCGCATGGCCTACCCTTCCAGATCCACCCAGTGACCATTCAGGACAGGTAACTGCCAAACGGACGCAGGCAGTTAGTCTACAAGCAACTCTCCATTCCACTGCAGCCGCGGCTTCTACCCTTCTGCGCAGTTTGCAGGAGTGCTCACTCGCGTTAACTGTCAAGACGCAGCCCATCGCTGCCCAACTGCAACAGATTTCCCGAGACATCCAAGCGACCGCGGATCCAGCAAGGTTAGATCAACTTTACGCCCAGTCGGACGAGCTTGAACTTCACATGCAGCAGACTGAGGCCGAATCTGCAGCGGCCAAGAACGTTTTCAGGGAAGTTCGTCCACCCATCCGAGCCCAGGCCGACTCACTCCAGTAGCTGGATGCCAAGGCCGAAGGTCAGCTCGCCACGCTATTCGGGGCTGCCCCGACGCCCATAGACGAAGCCGCCGCTAACCGAATCTCTCAAGACGCTGACCTGCTTATGCAGGAATGGCAGCAAGCAGTGGCGGCCTTCACAGAGCTTAGAGATTCAGCGCTTCGCCGGGTCCCGGAGTTGGGGCCCTTGTTTGAACCAGCAAGTGGCGGAGCATAGCAGGAAAGGGCCCAGGAGGAAGGCACAGCAGAGCAGAGTACGGGCGCCAGCGGGGCAATGGAAATAGAAACTGTTATTTGTGATTGACTCGCGGACGAGTCAAAGAATTGTGGTCGAGGCCTGTTGGGGCCCTTGCTTTGTTTAGTTTTGACATCTTGGCCAAGACATTTTGAGTTTTGATCCCGTTTGAGTCACGGAGTAAATACACATGGCAACCGCGACCGCGCCGCAACGACCAGGAGTTGCGGAGCTACCAAGGTGGCGCGGAAGCACCCGATAGCTGGAGATAGCATGGAGATACGTGCAGATGAAGGAAACACAGCAGAAAACAGAGAGTGGAACACGCATACATCAGAAGAGAAGCTGAGATAAGCCAAAGTGAAGACGCAGAGGAGCCGATAGTCGCGAGCGCGGGTGAATAAATAACAGTCACCCGGCTGAAAAGAAGAGGATGCTAAGAGATGAATGCATACTGAAGAAGTCGCGAGGCCAGAGACAAGAGAGGACGCGCAGAGCAGCTGCGGAGGATTCATGCATGTGCTTCATATGGTTTCTTATCTTCTCTAGTCTACTCTTCTGCTCTAAGATCCATCCGTATCAGAGTTATGAGCTATCAGCTAGAATGCTATGTAATCATGTATTCAGCCAGAAGAATAATATAAGGGAAGATTGCTGTCTCAATGAGTGTTCATGTGCTTGTACTGTGTTTGTGCTCCGTCTAAAGCATGCTTGAGCTGCTGCCGCAGCACAGTGTTATCAACAATCCTGAGGAATAGCCGGAGCCAATCCTCGACCACAGTTTCTGTGACGTTCTGCGCACCGGATTCCGGCCGCCTGGGCTCCTCCAACCCTCCCTCGTTCCGCAACTGGGCGAATGCCTCAACCGCCTCCTGGAAATACTTCTTCTGGACTTCGGGCCTGATCAACTTATTTGGGGATGCCGGCTGAACCACCTGTGCGGGCTCCTTCTCTTGGGCATCCTCGCCCGTCTTCTTTCCACCCCTCATTACTATCGCGACGTTCTGCATGTCAGGGGTTGCGGCCCCCCGCGGTTCTGAGTTTATCAGATTCGCTCCCCTCTGCCGCACCCATTCTTCCCACTTCTTGATGAGCTCCGGACAGTCTTCTGTAGCATGGGCGTTGACCCGGCACTGGGAAAATGCCGGCGTGTTCCTAGACTACACCAGACCCCTTTGTTGGCCACAACTCTTGAACCTGGGTCTTGTCCGTGAGACCTGATTTCTCGCCAACAGATACCATCATTATGAATGCTTCGCCACAATTATTTCATGAGTAATGATTTTCCAAAAGTTTCTATGTTTAGTAAACCCCATCCCCCCCCTGTTCTTTTGGTAAAGTAATGAGGTCCAAATGTGCCAAATGATACTTTTTTTCTCTCGTGCTCCCATCACATAGGAAATTTGACACTGATTTCTTGATCCTTTTTAAAATTACAGTCGGAATTTGAAATAAGTGTGCCCAATACACCGTGATATGTTGCAGGACTGCATGGATAACAATCAATTTTCCTCCTTTTGATAACCATTTAAGAGTCCAACCCTGAATACGTTTTGGATATTTTTCGACAATACATTGCCAATCTGCAACTCTATATGCTGTTGGTTTTAGATGGAAACCCAGACAAGTAAGCCCCTCCGCTAATGGCTTCACTTGAAAATTATAGATTTGACCAATCTCATCAATGAGGACTGATTCCCCATTTGCGAAAAAGATACAGGAATTATGTTCGTTGGCGACCATCCTTGAAGCTACACTGAACCTTTGAAAAATTTGATACATGGTTATCTAGAAATTATGGATCAACAACCCAAAGAACATTGCATCGTCCACAAATAGTCTATGAGAAATTTATTTTCTGTCAGTTATTTTGATCCCCCAGAAAGTGCCCAGCGTTGTAGCTTCATTTAAATTTATACTAAGAGCATCCATAATCAAAATAAAAAGTAAGGGTGACAGGGCGCATCCTTGGTGCAAACCCCTCCCCGAATTAAATAAACGGGAGGCAGTACTATTTATAATAATTGCCATCACAAAGTTTGTAACACAACTCATGATCCACTCAACTCCATCTCTTTGCATTCCTATCTTCAGGAGCACCATTATAAGAAAATCCCAATCCACTCTGTCACGGGCTTTGCTTAAGTCCATTTTCATAATAATCACCTCTAATTTTCTACTATGGATAAAGTGCATCACCTCCTGAACCATAGCAACAAAATCATGGATTATACGTCCATTGAGAAAGTTGAATTGTTCCTTTGTGATGAATCTAGAAAATATCCCTTTTATCCTTTCGACTATCAGTTTTGAAGAAATATTATATAGAGTATTACAGAGTGAGATCGGTCTGTAATCATCAAAGGATTTGGATCCCTTCTTTTTAGGAATGAGGACCAAAAATGTGGAATTGATAGATCCAAGAATCATCCTTTTCTTTTTTATTTCCTCCACTATATCTATCACATCCCTAAGAAGAAGGTATGAAAAATGCAAGAAGAAATCAAGTGTCTAGCCATTTGGACCTGGACTCTTATCAAATTGAAAAGATTTAAGGATGCCCTCAACCTTCACCATACTAGCTTCTCTGTATAGTTTTTCGTTATAATCATCGTTAAACATCACGGGGTAATCCCACATGGGATTCACTTGGGGAGCAATACCATACCACGTGGGTTCATATTGGGGGATATATAGGGGGTAAAGGGTTTTTATATTGGCAGGTATAAAAAATGGAGCTCAAAGTTAATGAAAAAATATAAATGGGTATAAAAAATATTAATGAAAATTGGATACCTACAATATCTAGTGAAAGTAGGGGTTTTTTAAATTAGGGAGGTGTATTGGGTTCATATTGGTAGGGGGTTAAATAATGTAACGTTTAGAGGTATTTTCCAATATGGAGTGAAATTAGGGGTATTGTTTAGTATTCCATGAATGCATGCGCTATGTCAGAGGTTCATTGAGTGAAGCCCCTGTGGGTAATCCTTTACAACCCATAATTGTTCTGGTATGAATGCACCCTCCCTACCCTTGCAAAAGTTCTCAAAGTATTTTACAACCTCCTGTTGAAAGCTAGTTGTAGTATAACAATCCTTTCCATCATTCAAAACGTGCCAAATGGAATTCTGTCTCTTTCTTCCGTTTGAAAAGTTGTGGAAGTATTTTGTGTTGCGATAGCGAGCTTTAAGCCATGTAGCTCGGCTTTTCAACCTCCATGATTGTTCTTGAAAATGAAGAAGATTCTTCCTTTCCACCTCGAGTTCCTTTATCTTCTTCCATGCTTCATCTCTTTGTGTATCATTTCAATTTGTTTTAAAAATATCTTTATCTATTTTGAGATCACCTTCATCCTAAGGTCCATTTGATTTTTATTTACTCTTTCCCATGATTTAACCCTCTGTTTTATAATCCTCAGATTGTGCGAAAGGAATTCCATTGGAGAGGCGCCATTTTCTCATCTGTGTGTCTTAAAGAAATCCCTCACCAGATTGTTGAATTCCTCATCCTCCAGCCATGCCCGGTTAAATTTGAAAGGGTATCCCATTGTCTTTTCTTCAAATTTCCATTTCACCACTATAGGGAAATGGTCAGAAGATAATATATCTTCCACTCTAGCCTCTAGCCCTCCCATATGGGAAATTAGGGCCTCCCAAATCAATGCCCTATCCAATTTCTTTGCAATAAAGTCACCTCCCACTCTCCCATTATACCAAGTCGGTCCCGAATCATAAGGTATAATATCCTTTAAATTATTATCTTGAAACAGATAAGATAAAAAATCTGACAAAAAGTCCCCATGTCCCGAACCCCATATTTCCTTTCTATTTAAAGTGCAGTTGAAATCCCCCACCAGAACCAATAGATCCAAGAATAAGAAGCCACATCTTTGCCTGCGCTTCCAAAACCCCTCCCCTCCCTACTTCTTGATAACCACCTTGTATTCATTATTTGGAAAAAAAAAATCAATTCCTGACTAGCGTATTAAAGTTCACATATATTTTAATCAAAATAGTCATCGCCACCTAGTAGTAGGAAAAGTGTTACGTCAATTGTAGTGGATAATTTTAAAGAAAGCCTGAGGTTGTTTTTTCTCTCGGGGCAGTCACCCACCATATCAAAAAGAGTTAAGTTGTAGTCTCCATGGACGGAAGGCACAATTCGAAGCAACAGTAGTCGTTGGTCCATGGTAATAACACAATGAATAGGTGCAGAGGTCCCTGCAAAATAAAATATATTGGAGGTCGAGGGTGCATTAATGTTGACACAAAAGTCTTGAGTTGGACGTAGAAACACTAGAAAATGTTTCTTAAAAAATGGCAATATTTTACACACTATCGGCCATTTTGTCGGTGTCCGAGAATTGATGCTGCATGAGGTGGAGAAATATGATAATTCGAGTAGGCTATTTTGGTTATGGTTTCCAAAAAACTTATCGACTGAAATTGCTATTAAAAGCTAACGTAAGAAGGAGAGGGCGGACTGTGCGAGAGTCAGAGAAGTATTTATGCTACATCTATGAGAAAATACTGCATGTGAATCTTTTTAAAATAAAATAAGCATTCATGTAAGAAGAACCCCGCATGAAAGATTAAGTTTCATGAATTTTTGGAAAGTAGAAAATAGTTAATGTTTCTTGTTGGGAAATATTTTCTTGAATTACTGTGCACATGGACGTAGGTAAATGGGGTGCTTGTTACTTATTCATTGAAATATTCTCCAGAATTTTCATGTGTAAAGATAATAAATCATAGGACTTCAATAGATGAATTCATGGAAATATTTTCATGATTTCAATTATAACTTAATTAGGGTAAATTTTAAGAGGTTTTGATAGGTTGTGAACCATAATTTATTGAAAAGAATCTATAAATTTCTATTCATAGAAAACATTGGTTTTATTTTAGAACAAACTTAGGTTTTTTTTAGAAATAATAACTAACATTTTAGTTTTCTTTTAGAACAAAGTCAGGTTTTTTTAGAACATAGCATGCATTTGCATGTATAATACACTTGTAAATGGCTTTATCTTGGAAATGATGCTTTTGGAAAAAGGAACTGGATTTTCATACACCATAATAGTATTTATCGTGTTAGTTTTCCCTTATAAGGGGACATGAATTTGTATGCATAATAATAATAATAAATATGGTATTGGAAATATTATTTAGTTACATACACACATAAAAGTTGAGGAGATAAATTTCTTTGAATAATTTTTATCTAATTATATGAATGCGAAATAAAGTTAAGATGTTAGTATCCTTTAAAGGAAATGGATGGTTATAATGGTTATCATTTGACAAAGAGTATGTGTTTATGTGTGACTAATCATAGTAATGTGGTAATTATTTTTGCATGCATTTCTTATAATTATTGCATATGTAGTGTTGTTAAAGGAAACATGTCGCAATATTTTTCTAGCATTTCATGAATGTACATGAAAATATGGTGAACCATCACTAGTACAAATTTATGAATTAGTTAATTAATACTTTATGTAATCATGATACTAATGTATGCTGCCGAAAACAATGGCAGGAAAAGATGGTGACTTGTGAAAATGATAGATTATGTTTAGCATGGTGGTAGGTAAAGAATTAATGGTTTATGGAGATGAGTGTGAGTTTTAAGATGGTCCATTGAAGAAACAACCAAGCCATGAAAATCATCGATTATTCTTAACATGGTGGTAGGTAAAGAATTAATGGTCCATGGAGATGATTGCGAGCTGTAAAATGGTCCACTGAAGAAACAACCAAGCCACAAAGATATAAATATTGAATATTTGTGGTCAAATGATATTATGATGATTTTAATAACATTTACTTAGTTTTTTTGTATTTAAATTGCATTTTATTATAATATTTTATGAAAATGATTAGGGGATGGACTCCCTTATAATCCATTAAGTGAAGGGTGAACACCCTCACTAGCATTTAATAATAAAACTAAACATTTTCTAGTTTTCACCCTATGGAGTTTCAACTTATATCAGTGTATAATAATGTGGTTGCATATTGTGCTACTTTTATGATATGGATTCCTTGCATGAGTTGATGTTTATAATATCAATTAGGTGTTTAACTAACCTAGTTAAAGGAATCATCAAAATGATGCAAAGTTACATCAAAAGGTTTGTGTTAATATGCTACCATAGTGGTTGTTACTGGTCATGTAGCTTACATTAATAAAATTTGATTCAATATTAATCCTAAAAAAATCCAATAAATTTCCTCAAATTTCTTATCTCTATACTTTGTCTATGTCAAATCAATACGTTTATTTCCCTCTACTTATATCAATTCAATATAGGCATTTTAATAAAATCAAATTAATATTAACACCTTACATTAATAAATCTAATAAAACATATTAAAATATGAAAAAAATTTAATTAAACTTTTTTTCCTAAATTTATTAATTAAAACATTTATTTTCTTCCACTTATAATAAATATTTAAATTCATTTTAATAAAATCTATATATATATATATATATATATATATATATATATATATATATATATATATATATATAATTGCATATAAAATATGAAACATATAAAACATTTTGATATATAACTAATGTATGAAAATAACATTGAATGCAAATGAAATTCATCTCTAACCAAATAGACATCAGCAAAGATGTCCTAAATGATGTCCTAAATGATTTGTATAGGAAAAAAAAAAAAAAACCAGGATACAACACATAATTAGTACTATATATCATCAAAATTAGTGCTTAATGATCCAAAACAGTTATGATTTGGAAATCTTCACCTAAATTTGTTTCCATGTTCATAAAGATTGAGAATTTCAAAATTACCTTTTATGAAATCACAAGCCTTTTTTTATCAAAGTTGTATACCACTAAATTATCTTCCCTTTACATGTTGATGAAGCTAAAGTGTGAAACGAAGGTATCAATGCCTTTGTTCACAATATGGAAGATAATGAGATGAATGCTACACACCTCATTTATCCAATCATATACCCAATTTGGAATTTGAGTATACCACTAAAATAAACACCTCAAGATCCATTACAATGTAATGTACCTATTTCAACCCATTTTTTAAAATTTGTATCATTCAATATCTTTGTAATTATTTGGAACTTTATGTAACTTATATCTTTTTCTTCAACAAATTTTTATTTAATATTCTCCATATTCTTGTAGTTGTTTCTAATTCCACTTATTAAATAATTGTTATTTTACACTTCATATCTTCACCTTAATATTTTTCCTTCCTTCATAATATTATATTTAAACTCAGGTTTCATGAATTACTAAACTCTTAAAATCTTTAAGACATAAGGTGTCTCTTATAAAAAACAATTAGTGGATTCTACCAAAATAATATGTTACATTTCCTTTCAACAAAATGATTATTTTATATACACAATGTGAAGTGTCATACTACGAACTTAAACTTATACCATAGTTACATAGATCCTTTAATATGTTTATCAATACTAAGGTTTACAATATAAATATCTATTTAGCTGTCTATCTCTTTTTTGAATTCTATTTATGGAATACTAATGCTTGGAATATATCCTAGTTATAGATATCCTAGTTATGCTTGGAATATATCCTAGTCATGCACGTAGTTTGGTACTATGATATAGTACCAAACCCTTATAAATACAAATCTCCTATGCTCGTCGTATAGATGTGGTGTATAGTTTATATGATTTCTAACATCGATATTTTGTTGTATTTTTAGATGATAATACTTCCTTTACAATATATTCTCTAGATATTTGTAACACCCAGATTTAAATTTCTTTAAAAAGACATTTTAATTTAGACATTGGAGTTATTTTAAATTTAAACATGATTAACAAGCATGTTAATCAAGTTATGGACTAAAGTTATTTTCTTTGAATAAAATATTTAATTATGTTATGTTTCCATAAACTGATGGTAAAATTTTTCCAAGATTCCATAGTAGTTGGATTAAGCAGTTACCTTTCCTCTCAGGGTAATAGGAAAATCCTAGAGAAGGAAATGGTTGTTGTTCAAGAAACAACTAGAGAGACATAAGGAGAGAGTGTCTAGAGCTGGTAGAAACCAGTGGAACTCCGCTACTTGACATTGGAGGAGAGACTGGACAGGGGTCTTTAGGTCTACCTCTTGTAGAACTATTACGCCATCCTATGTTGGTGAGGAGCATAGAGGGAACTGAGGACGCCATTTCCTCTCTCATAGTTGGGAGGAGGCCATCAGTCTTACTTATCTAAGATAGGTATACAAGACTGGAATGAAATGGAAAATGATTTCTCAATTATGTTAAACTCTGTAAATAGTTTTCTAGTAATGGGAACATTTTGTCATAGGAAATTAGACAGGAATGAATGTTTAGATTTTCCGAATGTTCCATGAACAATTTGATTTCCTGAAATAATTTTGCTATAAAATTAGTCTTGTGGAAGGGTAATAGTCCGAGGCTTTAATGATATATAATAGTACAGTAAAGGAACTCCAACATGAAACAAATGATGAGATAGACAGTTAGTCCATTCAGGGTGGAATAACCCCAAACGGGACAGTTTGTACTGTGTAGAAGAACAAAATAAATACACGGACTAAGGGTTTAGTATTAACCCTCTTGAGGTGGTCCGGTCACCTAATTAATTTTCTTTCTACCATGAAAATTATTACTTCTAGAACAAAGAAAACCTAAAAACGGAAACTAAACAGGAATAGAAAAATTGTAGAGCTACTTGCCAGAAGTAACTAATTACAAGTACATCAGACATCTATTCACTAGATTTAAACCAAAGAACAATTAGTAATGAAAGAAATAAATGGGAAAATAATCTATGTTACAATAGTATCCCTTGCGGGGAGGAGAAAACCTGTGTATAAAAATAAATACACATGAATTTATACTCATAGACAATGTGCAACAATTTTAGGACAGAGGCAAGTTGAGCAAGGAAAGCTCGAATAAATTACACTAAATAAATTTTAAAAAAGAGAATACTTATTCAAATAAGATTCCTCATGGACATTACGGATGAAACAAACAAAGTATCAGTTAAGCCAAAATTCATATGATATCATACAGACTTCAAAAACTAATTCATTCCATATTATTTGTTTATAGCAGATAATTGTGAATTTAATAATATAAATACAATGTTGTGGAGAAACCGGAAAAGACTAGGAACAACAGAATACTGATATGCATCCAAAGCGTGGTTCAAAGGAACTAATAAGGATAATCAAATAGACTGTTCAATACATATAAATGTTAAAAACCCTTGACTGGGTTGTGATTGTTCAAAACATATAAATATTAAAAATAAAACCCTCGATAGGGTCGTAACCATTCAACGCATCAATATATTAAAAACCCTCGACAAGGTTAGAGCGAGAGGACAAGAACTGGAAGTGAGAGTTCATTCTCGTATCAACAAAATTTTAAACTTATCAATACAAAACCCCTTATGTGCATTCTAAAAGGAAAAAGAGATGCTACCCGTAGTGGATCCATAGAACCTGTAGAGAAGAGTGCAGGGTATTAGTCCAGGAGGGCCAATGCAAACTTGGAACATGGTGGGCACAGGAATTCTGGAGTTACCTACACTACAAGAAAAATAAGTTAGCTCTCAGAAATACCATAGCAATTTTAAACCCAAAACATAAAAAACAAAAATAACAACTGGGATTGACAATGAGCTCACCTTCTAGGGTATTTAGGAGGCAAGCTCCTCCCACCTGCAAAAGGGAGGTAATTTAAATGAAGAACAACAATGTAATTACCCTTAAAAGAGATAAAGAATTAACTTATAGACTAGATAAATAATATCTCACCTGCTTCAACCATCGAGACCGTGTTCTTCCACTGATGAACCACAAACTTTGCAGTAAGTTCCTCCATGGAATGAGGGAAGTTCGGGAACGCAAGCCATAATAGAGCAAATTCACCACAAATAAGCTGACTGCGAAGTGGAGAAGAGAACAATTCTTAAACCCCAGCAAAGTCATTGCAACAGGACCATAAGCGTAAGACAATCACAGGAAAGGAAACCATGATAAGAGGTTGGGGCGATGTCAATATACCATGGTAGACAGAAAAACCAAGAAGAAGAATACCTCGACGGGCTGGAGTTGCAGAGTGGAGGCGGCCAAGAGTAATGCCCGAATGAGACTTCAGTTAGGGTTCGGGGGGTAGGGTAATACCCTAACTGCCCCAACACTTGTTTGAACCGTAGATTAATAACAATGATCATCGTCGGTGGAAATTCAAACAACTGTCCCTAAAATTTAATGAGGTGTGACACCCAATACTACGACGAATCTGGATTTATATTAAACCAATATTCTTATTATAATGTTGCCAGAGTACTAGGTATATTGGTATGGTACTTTGGAAAAACCTTTACATAATTTTCCGCTAACTTAAAAATCTAAGTGCCTTATGAAATAAATCATTATCAATATAAGGCAACAACTTAAACAATATCAACATACTCCTAAGTGCGAACATACATTAGCCATCTAGTTTTACTTCCTTGATTTCAATTAAATCTTAATGCTCAAAAATCAATTATCAAGATTTATAGGCCTAGTTTAATTAGCAATGATATCTAGATCATGAAATCCTAATCTTGAGGATTATGATTCATGTACATATAATTTAATTAAGTAGTAGATTATGTATATGGTATTATTTTAAGAGCATTAATTTAGGAATATAATGCTCAATGTAATTTTTTTTTATGAAGGTAAATAATTTATGTTAGATGTTACAGGTGGTATCAGAGCAACGTTCAAACACTGGCACCTAAAAAGGGTCACCTAAATAACATTTGGTATGTGTAAAAAATGTGCACATAATTGGGAAGAAGAATTGGACATAGTGTAATGAGGAGGGGTTCTACACATCAAACTGCCATGACTACAAGGGAAATTCACCCCCAACCTAACCCAGAAATGAATCTAGAGATGTGGGTGTAGCTGAGTGTAGACCAGCATCAGCAAACTAGTAGATTGCTTGAAGAGTAGTAACGACAAACCAACAAACTTCTCGATACTTTGTAACAACTACAAGAAGAAATGGTTTGAGTAAGAAGTGATAATGAGAGGTTGATGCTGGAAGAAGAAAGGATCCTTAAAATCCTCTTAGATAAAAAAAATCAAGGGATAGCTCAACCGAGCCCAGAAAGAGACATCCGAGAAGAAGGAGAACAAAGAAAACAAGCAAATGTTAAGCTGGAAGGTATTCAAACCCAGCGAAGTAAGAAAAACAAGTCTTATAACGAAGAAGAGTCAGGAAATGTCTCAGACCAGCATAAGATGAAAAAGAAAAAAGTGGAGCTACAGGGTGAATTCTGAAAAATTAAACCTCCCACATTCGATGGAGAAGCTGAAGAAGTAGCAGAAGCATGGATAATTAACATGAATAAATATTTTCAAGTCTACGAGTACAGCAGCAAACTGAAGGCTTGTCTATCCATTTATCAACTGCGGGAAAAAGCCACACTCTGGTGGGAAGAATTCAAGAATGTGCGAGGAATTGAGGACCCAAATGTGACTTAGGACGAATTCCAATAGTGCTTCAAAGACAAATATCTAACAGAGAGTTTTTACGATGAAAAATCTCGAGAATTTCATGACTTGAGACTATGACAACTATCTATGGACAAGTTCATAACTAAATTTACTTCATTATTGTGATATGTTCCATATCTGAGGGATGAAAAGGCGAAAGTAAAACAATTTCTAAGTAGCCTACCTACTCATATGAAGGATAAAATCGAATTTGGAAACCCAAATACCATGGACGAAGTGATTCGAAAAGCATGTATGTGCTATCAACAATCTAATGTGAAAGTAGAAGATGGAAGGAGTTGGCCGCCCAAGAAAGGGCAGAAAAGTAACTCAAAATTTAAAAGCAGTAGATATGGCAATTTTAAGAATGTTTCCATGAATACAACAAATAGACAACAAGGAAGAAACCAGCAGAGTACCAAGTGTCCAACAGAGGAACGACCCACTGAAGCATCTAGTAGACCAGATCAGGGGAAGATCCAGATACCGTCATTACAATGTTGTGGATGTGGTGAGGCACATTATTATAAGAACTGTCCTCATCATGGAAGAAACGAAATTGCAACTAATGTGCAAGAGGCATCCATAGTAGGAGACGTGGCGCAAAACATACACAAAATCAAGGCTGCACTTGAGGATCGGCAAGTGGATTTCTAGCCAACCATGATATAACTAGAAGGTAAGATGTATTCCCACCCTGTTTCTATTTTGGTTGATCTTGGTCCCAATTTAAGCTATGTAAATCCTAGGATAGTGGAAAACTATAACTTGCAATGCTAGAAGTTTAAAAATCCTTGGCTCGTACAGTTAACCAGTAGGGCAAAGAGAAGAGTTAATGCTAAAGTTTCCAATTGTCCCCTAGAACTTGGAAACTAGCATATAAAGGTGGAATTGAACATTCTACCTTTAGGCTCCTACGATATATTACTTGGAATGGATTGGTTGGAATTGCATTGGTCACTAGTAGACTGTAAGGATAAAATAATTTACTATAAGGCCAAGGATAGAACTCACAAAGAGTTGAAAGGAATTAAAAATCCACTTTAGTTGTGTCCTATTACTGCATCTCAGTTGGGAAAATGCATTAGAAAAGGGTGTCAAATTTATGCAATTCAAGTAGGATTCACTGATTCTAAAGATAAGACCCCCATGGTAGAAAACATACCAGTGGTGCAAGATTTTATGGATGTGTTTCCAGAAAACATACCAGGACTACCACCAAAGTGAGACATCGAATTTACCATCGAATTAATGCCAAGGGAAGTACCAGTATCATGGGCACCAAACCGAATGAGTGTGCTTGAACTGACAGAGCTGAAAATGTAATTACAAGAATTGCTAGACAAAGGATATATTCATCCTAGTGTGTCACCCTGGGGGGCACTAGTGTTGATCGTAAAGAAGAAGGATGGTACAATGCGAATGTGTATGGATTATAGACAGCTTAATAAATTAACTGTTAAGAACAAGTACCCACTTCCATGGGCGACTATATTCTAAAAAATAGATCTAAGGTCTGGGTAATATCAAATATAGATAAAATATGAAGACATCGATAAAAAAAAATTTATGTACCCGATATGGGCATTATGAATTCATGGTTTTATCGTTCAGATTAACCAATGAACCAACAACATTCATGAGTTTGTTGCATGGCATATTTCATCCATTTTTGGATAAATTTGTTCTGATTTTTATTGATGATATATGAATCCACTCAAGGACTATGGAGGAACATAAGGAACATTTGTGTATTGTGCTAAAAATGTCGAGAGACCATCAACTTTATGCCAAATTTAGAAAATTTGGTTTCTACAAAGAGAAAATCCAATATTTAGGCCAAGTTATTTCTGTTGAAGGTATAGCAGTAGACCCTAGAAAGATACCGACTATTATGGAATGAAGGGTACCCAAAAAAATGACAGACATACAATATTTTATGGGATTGGATGTCTATTATCGACGTTTTATAGAAGGATTCTCTAAAATTGCATTTCCCATAAACTCCTTGTAATAAAAAGGGTGAGTGTTTAATTGGACTAGTGAATGCCAAGTTAGTTATGAAAAGTTAAAATAATTGGTGACCACAACTCTTGTTTTCCAGGTGGAAGATCCAAATTTAGAATTTGAAGTTTGCATCGACACTAGCAAGGAAGGAGTAGGAGTGGTGTTGTCACAATATGGAAAGATTGTGGCATATGAGTCAGGGATATTGAAAGATCATGAACAACGATATTCCGGGTATGATATAGAGTTAACCGCAGTGTTGCACACTCTCAAAATATGGAAGCACTACCTATTGGGAAAAAGGTTTGTTCTGAAAACATATCATAGTAGCTTAACCAATTATTTTAAACAAGCTGAATTGAATGCCTGCCAGGCTAGGTGGAATGCATTTCTGAGCGAATTTGACTTTGAAATGCAGCACGTTAAAGAAAAAGAAAATCACGTCGCCGATGCGTTAAGTAGAAAATTGCATTATGTGTATAAATTATACTTCAACCATGCAGAATTCAAGTTCCAAGAACAAGTGAAAGAAGTTGCAGCAAAATATCCTAAATATCAGTTTCTATTGCAACAAACACAAGACACAAAAAATTAGGGGAAAGATATGCATTCCTAATGAGTCTAAAAGAGTCGATCTTAGATGAGTATCACTAGAGCTCTTATTCTAGACATCCTAGTTACCAGAAAATGTTAACATGCATCAAAAAAGACTACTTTTGGCCTGGTATGCACAAATAAATCGCTGAATACTTGACTAAATGTTTGGAATTTCAGCAGGTCAAGATTAAGCATCAACACCCAACAGGTTTGCTGCAACCCATACCTGTACCAGAATGGAAGTGGGAAGCTATATCGTTGGATTTTATTACAGACTTACGAAGATCGATGAGACACAGTGATTTTATTATGGTTGATCGGCTGAGCAAAGCATCCCATTTTATTCTTGTATATTCCAATTTTAAAACAGCGCAAATCGTTGACATCTTCATGAGAGAGATATTTAGATTACATGAAATTCAAAAAACAATCATCTCAGACAGAGATGTAGAGTTTACTTCAACCTTTAGGAAGGCACTATTTACCAGACTAGGTACAAAAATCCAATTTAGCACATCATATATGTTGAATTCCAATAATAATTTGCAGCATATACACTAGTGTGGGACCAACAGGTCCTAGCAATACATTAGTGTGAAGGCCAATCTAATTAATTAAATTGGTGGAGTGTCTAATTTAATTTTCCCTTAATTAAATTGGACAATAAAATGTAATCTTGTCTCATGATCACTTCTAATAGTTCACTGAGTATGATAAACTTAGTTATCTCATGAATTTCGAGTTGAGGGTGGTTGGTGAGGCATGCAGAGTAATTATATTAGTTATGGAGTTTGAATTGTAGTTGGTGCATTAGTTTAATGCATGAGTAATCAGTTAACTCAATTAGGTGATTTAGAGTCAATTGAACTAGTTGTAACTATTTGTTGCACTAGTGAGAGATCAAATGAATTAAATATTATTTAATTCACAATCAATGATCTGCCATGAAACTGATGATTTAATATTAATAGTTGCATGCATGTGAGTTCCAGTGGAGACCCAGTTGAGACAAAGGTTAAAGGGATGTTAACTATCAGTTTTGTGATTAGTAGGTTTCCCACATGAAACCATACATCCATTGGATTTCCCATAATCCTTGCACAGTTTTGGAAGACCAAAATTCCTAAATATTAGGGATTGCATTCATAAGGAATTGCGTAAGAAAGGAAGGCTATTTAGAGGCTGAGAATTGGCTAAGTGTTGGTTGATTTTGTTTGGGACAATGTGAGACAGTTATGAGAGTGCATAAGACTCTTGTGAGAAGAGTGCCTTGTAATTTTTTCATGATTCCATGGTGAATATACAGAAAAGCGCTCTCCCTGAGGAAGAGGAAGAGTATGGGTATGGGAATACAGAGATTGATGATGATTCCATGGTGGTGATTGATAGACGTTGTTGCAGGCAGAGATGCAACCATAATGCACAGAAGAAACAATTTCAAAGAGGCATCCATAGCGCACATAAGTGATAACTTCAAAACCTTCATTTCTCCCTTCCCGATTACAGAGGACTCTCAAAGCGTGTGACTAGATGTGTGTTTAGCCGTCTATCTCCACACGCATATATATACACGAAAGAAAGTCGTGTTTGAGAGGTGAAGTGATTTTTTCTTGGGAGAATTTGGTGGGTGGGGCACAAAGATGAAAAGAAGGCATAGGGAAATTGTTCCTGACAGGGAGACATATGGTAATAATTGACCCATACAACGTTACTCCAGTGATGTTTCATGAGAAGTAAAAATAAAAATAAAAAAATCTTTTATCGAGGTGGTGTTCTACCACTTATACTTCTAGAACTTATAACAAATATGTCATGATTAATAATTGGTGCCATTAGAAAAAAGCAACACCAAAAAAAAAAAATATCGACTACCATCTTCATTTTTATCAATTATCTATTATTACTAGCATTTGCACCAAAAGGGTGCAAAGACATGTCGATAGAAGTGTAGATGAATGTTGAGTGATGCAGAAGTAGAACATCATGAAACAAGGATATTGATTGAAAGACGGGAGGAATAAGGAGGCTAAAGTATTGGTAAGGTGAATCAGGAGGCTAAAATATTTGTAAGGTAGAACTTTCTAAGTAGGTAAAAGTGCATTACAGAATCTGCAATATATCAAATTTATATCAACAAACTCATAACTAAACTAGAAACTATCTTCGAGGAGACATCACCATGATATTCTACCATTTTCTTTGAACAACATGCTGGATTTTATGATGAGAAGTTGTTTGGATGGGGGAGAAAAAAAAAACAATTGAGAAACAAACATTTCATAGGGTTCTTAAAAGCCCAGACTAATTGAATTAATGTCCTTCTTTGTTGCAATTTAAGGAATCCCTAAGTATTTTTATCATGATGTGATTTTGGATGGGCAAGAATTGGATTACTTGCTCCCATTCTTGTTTCAAAGTTTAGAAAATGAATCCTCTAGGACTAGATAGGTTGAAAAGGACAACAATTTGTTTTCAAACAAAATATATAAATTTTGAAAACTTGATGCCTATTGGAATTTCAAGGAAAAGCAAAAATGATATCCTCAACTCCATTTTATTGTTATAATCCATCTCCATATTAAATAAAATTAAGTAATTACATACTTATGTATGTGATAATTAAATATAAAATAAATAAATATATGTAAAATATTTTTAAATGTGAATTTATCAAGCATAGAAACGTGTTAAATTGATTAATACATAATTTTTTAATATAAAGAAATAAATACATAATCAAAAAATTAAATTTTATATATATATATATATATATATATATATATATATATATATTAAAAAATGTACTCTTTCATTTTCTATTTTTTTAAGGAGGAAAGAAATAAATCTCTGTAAATTGAGTTGTTGGTACTGAACCAACCCATATGTATACTCAAGAGTTCACAAGGCCCAAAGCCAATATAACAACATTCAAGACATTATAACTCATCATGTTACTATCCAAGCTTTGAACCTAGTTGGAGAAGATAACAACCATTATACCCAACCCTATATAAATACAATGGAAAAAATCTAATCTTTTTAATATCCAATAAAATTATATTTAAAATAGATTTAAAATATTATTACTCAATTATAATACTTTTATTAGTGTTTTTAAAATTTATAATATAATTTTTCCTATATTTTATTATTTTAATTAAATTATATTAAATTTGTTATCATATTTAAATATAATCTATATGAACTTATATACATTGGTGAATTAATAGAGAGATATATTATTGATAGAAAATTTACCAAAACAAATATCATTTAACAATTTGATATATAATTGTTAAACCAATAACAATTATGTAGATAGTTTCAATATCAAATTTCATAAACAAGAAAAAAAATCAATTTTATATAATCTTTAAAAATGTATAAAATTTTATATTAAAATTTATAAATTTTACTATATTTTGGTTTTAAAATTCAAATGATAACTATAAAAATTTAATGATTAGAGAGATAAGTTTTATATATATATATATATATATATATATATATATATATATATATATTATTTTATTTTATTTTTCAAAAAATAAATTTATAATTTTATTTGCTTTTAAATTTATAATTTTAATGGCCATAGGGTTTTGGATAGATTGGGATTATATATTGGATATGATGAAGATGTAGTCCTGCCAAATTTATAAAAAAAAATTATATTTTTTTTACTTAAAATTGAAGAGATAGTTTTACTTGTGATTAAAATTTTTCTTTATTTAATTTGTATTTTTAGTATACATAAATAAATACAATATTTAAAAAAACTTTTAAATCAATTCTAATATTTTTTTAATTGAATTTCAAATAATATTGATTGTAAAATAATTTAAAAAATACAAAAATTTAAAGCATTTAAGTTATTTGAGAGTGTAAGCTTTTGTGATCCATATAAATTTTAGAACTGATGTTTTTAGATGAACTACTAACTGTAGTTCATCCTATTTCGAACTACAAGATGAACTAAAGTCGAAAAGTGTCCGTTCTAAAATTTCTCACGTGATTTCCCAGAAGATTTATTTTAACATTTAAGTTATGTTTATGATAAAAAAGATTCTTAACACTATTAAATTTCAATCAAATTCCCTTTAATTTCTAGCTTTTTAAGATGTCAAAATTATAGTGGGAGGCTTCTCTCCAAGCTTTTTGAGCATAGGAATAAAATCTTAAATCAAATTAAATAAAGATAGTAGAGTTGGATTATACTATTAAAGATTATTGATGCCATTAAGTAAACCAATCATATCTAAATTTAAAGGAAATTAATAATATAGTTAAATATATTTCAAAATATTGTATTATAAAATTACCATTAACCTTAATAAATTAAGTATTTTTTTTTTTGTTTTGTTTATAATTACTTAAAAATAACACTATATTTACATTGTTAAAATAAAATTTATCACCTCCTTTTTAATATATTCATGAAATATTAATTTCAAATTGTATATAAATACTAAATATTTGTATAATCTATTAATTCATTAAATAAATAATAAATATTAAATGATATATCCCAAAATCAATTTTATTAAATAGAAATCATCATTAACAATATTAGTAAGATATTTCATATGCAATTTACACTACTCTAACATTAATAATTCAAAAACAATGTATTTATCTTAATTAAATTTCTAAAACTGCATAGATATAATAAAGTTAATATGATATCCAATCAAATATATACATTTAATATGATTATTTTTTAAGGTAAAAATTGATTACTTAATCTAATCCTGAGATAATCTTATTCTTAATACTAATGAGTGCCAATAGTATTTTGAATATTCATCATTATAGTAATTAGAATTTTGAATATTGAGTTAATATAATATCTTTGAATTTTGAAAATTGTATTTTTGTTGGATTTAAAAAATACAATTATTCTATATTTTAAATTTTTTTTTGGATAAAAACTTGTTTAAATAATTTTTTGAGAAAATTATATTTTTTTATTATTTAAATTTTAGTGACACAAGTTTTGACTTAATTTTTTTAATTATTTTAGTTAAAAAAGTAAATTCAACACCATAAAAACTAACTTCCAACAGGCTAATAACACTTAAATTAAGTAAAACTTACAGGTTAAACTTGTAATTCCAGTAAAATTCGCAAGAAGTCCGAAACGAAAACAGTTAGAAATACGACATTCACAAATCGATTTTTTAATGGTGCGATAAAGTCAAGAAATCTCTTGTAATATTGTACGCCTCCCTCGGGCCTCTACCCCCCGCCCCTCCCACAAACAGTACGTGTACAATAATGATTTGACAGCACCGTCATAAAACTATGCGTCCAATATCCTTTATCTTTCTTCGATGTCGTGGATTTTATGTCACAACGCCATTTTTCGAATATGAAAGAGATGGAGCTTTAATGAAGTAAGTCAATTTGGTGGTGTTGCACGTATCGTTCTCTCCCTATATTCGCTATCCCTCCTCGATAGTGGGCCTCGTCCTCTCTGATACCTATCCCTGCTTCTTCAATGGCTGCATGGTTTTCTTTTTCTTGAAGCAACGACACCAAGAGCAACAATTATTGGATTGGCATTGAGAACAGTTCCTTTTTTCAACATTAAGAGCTGATATTGGAGGGCTCAAAGGTTGATAAGCATGGAGTTGAGGGTAACTCATATCTCTTATCCTCAAATAATGACAAGGGTGTGCACCTCAATAATTTTGGTCCTTCATCTACTCTTACAAAAGCTGAGAAATGTGGACTTAGTAGTAACTGAGATTGCTTTAATGTTATTGAATCTGATAAAAGTATTCGAGTAGATATGGATGCCTTTAAAGCATTGATCAAGAAAGCATCAGTGGAGGTCCTTACATTTACAAATTATTGATTAGGAAAGCTTGAGTTGAGGTCTCTGCACCTACTATTGAATTGGAGAGAATCTTGAGCCATAGAGGCAACAAGGTTGCTTCTTTTTCCTCAAAACCATAGAAAGATTAAAAATATGAGGAGGCTATTGAGGGTGTTGTTAATACCTCCCAATGGTAAAATTCAAAATAGAGTTCAAGTTTGGAAGCTTCAGACAAAATCGTTCAGTGAGAAATTGCTCAAATTGGAAGATGGAAATGAAGAGTATGTCGCTCTGCAGAAGCATTTTCTCTCTGACTTCAGTAAAATTGCAGTTGGAACCATTATTACGAGTATTTATCGAAATTCCCAGTGCAATTTGCTAAGCTTGAATGCATGGTTTTCACAGCAGGTTTAGTTCATTAAAATATTTCAGGGTTTTCGCTGGCAAGTTGATTTCATTATAATTTCCGGTACACATATCATCGACACGCTTCAACACTAGATATGGAGCTAGATGGATGATTCAAAGACCTTGGCCTTTCTCGTCAATGCGAGCACCGGAAAAATCCTCAAATGGCATGTGAACCTGGTGGTGAGGAAACTTGAAGTCATACCCCTTGGTCAATGGCTCAATGCCGACATTGTTGAGATTTGCGCCTGCTGTTGAGGATGACGGAATCTCAATCTCAACTTTTGAGATTTGCACCAGCTGTTAAGGACAACGAATCTCAATAGTGTCACCACAAAGAATTTCACAATCAGCCTAGTTAATATTATATGTTATTCTAAATATTCTATACTGTTTAATTAAAAAATTATAATTTTAAATTATTATAATTATATATTTTTTAAATAGTAAAATTTTAAATTTAAATTTTATTTAATTAAACAATCATAATTTCAAATTATAGTAATTATGTTTTTTGTTTTTTTTTTTTTTTTTTTTTACTGGTCTAACTCACGGGGATTTGAATTTTGAATCTCTTGTTTTACATACTTCATAACAATGTGATTACCAATTGAGTTACTTTATAACAAGGTGATTGTCAATTAAGAAACACGGGGATTTGAATTTTGAATCTTTTGTTTTACATCATAACAATGTGATCACCAATTGAGTTACTTTATTACAAGGTGATCGCCAATTAAGCTACACCATATGAGCTCATAATATTTTTTAAAATAAATTTTACATTTTATATTATTTATTATAAAATTTAGATTTTCTTTTAAGCATGTTTTTCACACAATGTCGGTTATGATATATTTATCAGAAAAGGGGAGGAAGAGAAACTTCCTCGTTAGATGCTCACTCCCCTCAGCGTACAAAACAGGTCTAATTGTTGGGAGTGCTTGAATGTTGTTACATTGCAACTACTGCTACTTCTTAGATGCCTTTCAACTATAGAGGCTATCGAATTTAGACTATAGATTCTAACAAACTTATTAAGAAAAAAGATAAATTTGTTTTCATGTTAAACTATATTAAATCCTAATCAACAGTGGACTGAGTTGTGAGAAACAAAGGGAGGAGGGGTTTCACTTGTTGACAATATTTTCACTCTCCCTATGGCCACTTCCTTGGTCTAGGGAGTTGGAGTCGCGCTCAGACTTTTTTGTGAGAAGGTCCTGCAGAAAGAGAATGATTCCTTCAAGGTGGGTACAACGATTTTTGACATCTTTCAGGTCTACGCTGCTTGTAAACCATTTCTTTCGAAGGAATGCTATTTCTTCTTTAGTGTGAGCCTTATTCTGGATCATTTGGTTCTTTGACTGCTCAATGACTACTTTATGAGATTTACAAAAAGCATAGGGATGACTCTTCTCATAAGAGGGATCTATATTCATATTGTGAGGGAGGGATAAGGTGTTGTTGCCTTTATTTAGAGGAAAGAAGGATGCAACTTTGAAGATGAAAATGAAGGTTTTAAAGATTGAAAAAGGGTTTAAAAATTTATTAAAACTTTTAATAATACAAAAATGATTTGGAGAGGGAGGCTTTGAAAAGTGCGATGGCGGGATTGCAATGGGAAGAGAAACTGCGAAATGCGATAGGGATGATGTGGCGGAGTGCTACAGTAATGTTGCAATGGGAGGTTGGGAGTGATAAGAGTTAACGAAGCAGGAGCGAAATGTGTGAAGTGCAAAATGCGATAATGCCAAATTTGTGAAATGCGAGATGCTAGGGGTGACGTGGCAACGAATTATGGTAAGAATATCGCAATCGGGGCTTGGAAGAGAAATGTATTAGCGGGAATCAAGTGGGGAATGTGATTTGCGATTGCGAAAGCACAAATCATAATGAAGAATGGCAAAAGAAAGGAGAGAAAGTATTCTGCGAAGTGCAAAATGAGATAATGCCAAATTTGCGAAATGCGAGATGTGAGTGGTGACGTGGAATTGGAATTGAGTAAGAATATCAAAATTTGGGCTTGAAAGTGGAACATATTAGTGGGAACCAAGTGGGGAATGTGATTTGTGATTGTGAAAGAGAAAATCACAATGAAGAATGGAAAAATAAAGGAGAGAAAGGATTCTATGATGGCTGAGACTGATGAAAGCAAAGGAATAAGGCAACTAGACATTTTAAGTGTTTTTAGGAATAAGAGGTGGGTGCAGTAGATGGCTAGGTTAGAGAGCGAATATATAAAGAGGGGAGTGCCAGTGTACAGAGAGTTCTTAGAATGGAGAATGAACTTTTGAGAGACGATACGCTAGAAGATTTTTCAGAATATCCTAAGAGGATTCGATGAAATCCAATTCTGGATTTTGTGGATTTGATTGTAAGTATGCTCAGAGAATCAAGTCAGATCAGAGCTAAGTAGAATATGTACTTTAAGGGAGCGAGAATCCTTAATTTAGATGGGCCTAAGCTGAGCCATCATGGGATGGGAATTGTTGTGATGTGTCTATCACTGTTGGCCTATGCAATTTCTCTGCCAACTGCCTCGTTTGCCTGAGAGTATGCCAATTTGTTGTTATTTATTAGAATGTATTAATACTCATTCCCACCAACCTGCAATGCATATTGGTCCACTCTATTGAGAATTTTATAGAGAGATGCATTCTTTGGCCTGTTACCACTTACCATTGCATGAATAATAATAGAAGAGTCTCAAAAAATAATTGGGTTGTGCATGCCTTTGTCTTTTAACATTTTTATGCCCAGAAGGAGACCATATGCTTCCGCTTTATTGTTGGACATTGTTCCCATGCACCAACTATATTGAATGGGGCTAGAATTATCTCTGTGTATTATAACTCCACCATATCCAGCTTTTCCCGGATTCCTTTTGGAAGCCCCGTCAAAGAAAAGACATGGCCTGTTGAGAGATCTGATTCAGTTTTGGAATTATTATTCCTCTTTTCTAACTTTCTAGTTTGGTTTTTTATGTGTGGTTTTTGTCATTTGTTGGGTAGTAATCTTGTTGAAGGTGAAGTTGATCCAACTCTTTTCTTCATTATGTAATTGTTGCATGTCGATTCTATCGATACCTTTTACTCATAGGAACTCTATGATTTTTCCCCATACCTTTAATGTTACTCTTTTAAAGTTGGATTTTTGTTTTTAAACACCATTCCATTCCTTGCAGGACAAATTTGCTAGCAGAGGAAGGAGGGGATGCTAGACCAGAATCTTTGCAGAGTGACTTTTCTTTTTAAACTGTAGGGGTAAGTGCTTTTCCATTTGTTTAATAATTGATTGAGAGGGAGGTTGCAATTCATATTTCCTTCAATTGCAATTGGGAACACGATTCTCTTCGAACATTCTCTTGCAAAAGAGTAGTCTAAGAAGAGATGTTGAATATTTTCTTCCTCCTGCAAGAAAAGGGGACATTGAGAAGACTTTTTTTTTTTTTTAGATTTTCAGCAGTGGGAGTTTTTCTCTGGAGAAGAGTCCATAAAAATATCTTTATATGTGGGAGAGTTTCCACTTTCCAGGCACACTTCCAATACTGTCAATCTTGTTGCCTTTTCTAATCTTGTATTGTGTCATAGCCTGACTTGACTGTATAGTCTCCACCTATAGGGATCCAAAAATGGGCATCGTGGATGTTATGAGCTAAAGGGGCAGCTCTAGTCAGGCGAAAGATCATGGAGTTCCACTATTAAATGAGTTCAATTGGCAAGTTGGGTCTATCCCACTGCTTCCAGGTGCCATATTCCTCCCATTTGGAAATTTCCCCCAATTTTGTATAACCTTCCACTATCATCCAGATCTTTAGATCGTGAACATCTAGGATGCTACCCAAGGGGGGATTCCCCATGATGCTGTCAGTCCATATATTGAATTTTCCCCCATTTCCTAGCCTTGTGGAGATATTTTTCCTTATCACCACAATTGCATTGGAAATGAGCTTCCAAATTTGGGAGCATGGTATTATGGGGGGGCTCCTTTCCAAAAAAGAGCTCCTTGGAGTATTGAGGTATTTTTCTTCTAAAGAAATTTTCCACCAGCATATTTCTCCTGTTAGAAACCTCCACGCAATCTTAGTTCCGAGGGTCAAATTCATTAGCCTAGGGGTTCTTATAGACAACCCTCCATTCTTGTAGTGGGCAGTGACCTAGTTCCAATGACAAGGCTAAATTTTTTTGTTTCAGTTTTGCCTCCCTTCCATAATAAGCCTCTGATTATGATTTCAATTTGTTTGTGAATGCTGGCAGGAGCTGCTATTAGAGAAAAATAATATAGGGGTAGTGCTGAAAGGATTGATTTAATGGGAGTGACTCTTCCCACCTGATTTAACCATATCATCCCCAAAGAATGGATTTTTCTTTTCATTTTTTCTGCATATTTATTCCAAATCTCAGTCTTTAAATTTTCTTGGTGATAGTGGTTCCAATTTGTTTGGAAAGGAATTTCCAAAATTTGTGACATGCTTTGAATAGTTCTTGGAGGGATGTTCCAGCCATATAAAAAAAAAAAATTATTTTTATTTATTTATTTATTTATTTATTTCTCTGTTACTTCTTTGGAGAGTTCTTTATTTGCTTCCTCACCAATAATTTTTGGAATATGCATTAAAAATTCCTCTGTATTTGCATGGTTGTCCACAACTGTTAGGAGAGTTTTGAAATGCTAGAAAACTTCTTTCTTGATGTCTTCTTGGCCCTTTATCTCAGACCCTCCTTCTCCCATGATTATTTCTATATTATTTTTTATCATTCTTATTTTGGCAGAATTGTGGAAGAAGGTAGTATTTTTATCCCCTGCTTAGATCCAGAGCTGCATAGATCTTAGCCCCCAGGTTTCCTCCTCTTTCCTGTTACTTCTATATATTTTCCAATGTATCTCCTTTTCATTTATCTGATTTTCTATTATGTTATCCATGTTTTCCATTTTCTCTTGTATTTTTGCTAACTCTTGTTGCAACTCTTCTTTTGCTTTCTGTGGTTCCTCATAGCTTGTCTTTGCCCAATATTTTAGTCATGCACTAATGCTCTTTAGTTTTGTTTCCCATATATAGCTAGGGGATCCATTAATTTTATGTTTCCATCTTTTTGCAACATCTTGCTTGACCACTTCATGGTTGCTCCACAACTCGTTATATTTGAAGGGAAGAGGCCCATAATTTTCTACTGAACCAAGCTTGATGGAAACATGTTAGTGGTCTGAAGCTGTTGATGGGATCATCTTGGACACCATGTTATCCCTAATGAGGATTATGTCCAACCTTTATTTGATGTTGGCCTTTTCCAATCTCTTGTTGTCCCAAGTGAATTTCCCATTTTTGGGTGGAATGTCTAGAAGGTTGCATTGCTCTATGATTTCTTCAATGGTTTCCATGGATGGATCTGCTTGAAAGAGGCCACCTTTTTTTTCTTCTTCTTTCAGAATTAGATTTAAGTCTCCTCCAAGGATTAGTTCTTCTTCTTGATCTACCAGTGTTGTTTCTTTTAAGGTTTTCCAATAGATTTCCTTGTATTTGTAGTGATTTGGGGAATAGATGTTGTATAAGCTGATTTTCTTTTCCAAAACTGCACTTTTCGGATTTTTTTTAATCCAATGAACTTCCATTTTTGAATTATGCAATTTCCACTTTCCTTTATGTGAAAGAGTGCAAATTCCACGGGATGCACCATTGGTTGAAATAGCTATCCCTTCATAGTTTTTTATTTTGACTATGATACTCCCCATATCATGACTGCTGATTTTTGTCTCTTGGATAAGGAGGATGTCCAGTTTTTCCTTTTTGATGAGGTCTTTGATGATATTTAGTTTGGAGGGGTGGCCTAATCCCCTACAATTCCAAGAGACTATTATCATTATTTATTAGGGATTGAGGATGAGGGACCTTTCCCTTTATGGTTCTGATGGGTTTTTTCTTTTCTATTTTTTCCTTTCTCAAGGTAGCTCTCCATTGGTTGTTGTGTTCTTAGGGTGAGATCCTTCACAACTGCCTCGTCCCTTAGTTATTTATTTGATTTCCTTCCTACTTTCTTGGAATGCTCGACATATATTTAAGGATTCCTTGGATTGATTTCTTGTAAGGATCCGATCAGAAGTGGGAGGGGGGGGAGGCTAGAGAGGAGGGGGGGGAGTCAGTGAGGAAAAGGCCCAAAGGGGGGGGGGGGAAGCTAAGGGAAGGAGTGGAGAGGTCAAAGGTATTCTGGGGGTTGAGGGGGAGGGAGAGGGAGGGATTAGAGGGATACGAAGGAATGGAGAGAGGCTCAAACCGAGTGGAGAGGTCAAAGGTATTCTGGGGGTTGAGGGGGAGGGAGAGGGAGGGATTAGAGGGATACGAAGGAATGGAGAGAGGCTCAAAATGGTTTGAGCCCAGGATGGGGGAGGATTCAGGGAAGGAAGGGGAAGGGTGGGAAGAAGATCTATGGATAGGGGAGGAAGGACCATATGGTGGAGTAGGGGGAGGGGCGAGCTGAGATTTGTTTGCAGTCTTTTTCTTTTTCACTTGTTCCCATTTTGGATCTTGGCTTTCTTAATTTTCCTTGTTATTTTCATATTTTTTGTTACATCTATTAGTGAAATGGCCGTATTCGTGACATACCTTGCACTTGAAGGGTATTTTCTCATAGTACAACTGCTGAATATGTGTCCAGTTGTCAACTTTGAGCTTGATGGCTTTCAGGAGTCCTTCTCCTAGATCAACTTCGACATAGATCCTTGTGCATGCCTGCATATTGTCTTTTGGTTCACTTCTATTGATATGCTTTCCAATGACATTCCCTATTTATCTTACAGAATCATCTCCCCAGCAGTGTAGGGGAAGGTGTATAAGCATGACCCAGACCGGAAGTGCGTTAGGGACATCCAGTTCTGGAACGAAGTCCTACGTCCATCTGTTCAAATATAGACCTCTGGTGTCCATGAAGTTAGGACCGCTTCTAAAGATTAAGTAGCGGTCATCCTTGCATTTGAAGTGGAAGGTGTAATAATATATGCCATAAAACCGAATGGAGGTCTTTCCCAAAGTAACTTGTGCCCAGTTTCATCACACCCATTTTTGGACCGTTTTGGGGGAAGGCCAAAGTCCAGCAAACTGTCTAACAAGACCTATTTCCAACAGGGATATCACTGCTCTGTGTGGAAGATTAGGGGGCAGATTGATCTCGGGGATCTCTTCAAGTTTTTTGATGAATTTGGAGATAGTTGGAAGATTTCTCTAAGGGCCCATTAAAGCGATCAGAGAGGAAAATGTAGATGTGACCTCATCAAGCTGTGATTAATGGGCAGAGTCAAGGGCGTTACTAGAGGGAGCACCGCCGGTATCAGGCTTCGGGTGAGCCATGGTGGCAGAAGGCCCAGGCACTGCGTAGTTGGGGAGCCACTAGGTCAGGCGTAGCATGGGCTCTCAACAAACAAAAAAATTATAGTAGACCCTATTGCAATGGTAGATCTGCAAGATTTATTCTTGTGTTGGAAGGAAATGGTGAATAGTGGAAAGATAGAGATCTAAACATTCAATAGACAGAGTTTTGAGCTATATAAGCGCAAGAAGCAGTGTTTGTTGGTGGATAAAGATCAATAGATTGTTGTAGATCAGAGTATTAAACCAATGGAAATTTCAACAAAAGAGTGAACTAAGTTGGATCAAGATATTTTTATATATTAATATAAAGAAAAAACATATTAATTAATATTAAATAAATATTATAATCTTTAAATATTAATATTTTAAATAATGATGATGATTAACATCTTTATTTATTTTTTATATTAATAATTTATTAAAAATAAAAGTCTAATATTTATTTTCAAAATTATATATCAATGTGTATGTTTTATTTTAATTTTATATTTTATTCCTATTTATTTTTTATTAATTTTTATAGAAATATAAACTCTCATTTTGTAAATACAATATTGAGATTTATTATTAAGTTTTTATTTTAATTAAAAATAAATAAATAATTTTCTTTTATTTTAATAAAATAAATACAAATATAAAACTAAAACCTCATTATTTTTTTATATATTAATAAACATCTGAAAATAATATAAATAATTAAAATATATAATTCATTATATATTATTTAATATTAAATAAATAAAATTTTATAATGAATAAAGGCATACTATTTGTTTTCTAATATTAAAAAATATTATTATTATTTTTATATATTTATTTTTGTTTTATATATATATATATATATATATATATTCACTTATGTGAAGTCATTACAATCATTTCAATAAAAACATTTTAATATGAGTCTTTCACAAGCATTGACAAAGGCTAATAAAAATATTAGGGTTCTTGAAAAATGCAATTTCCTCTCCCAAATTTCTTACCTCTATATTAGGGTTTACTTCTGTCAAAACAATACACTTATTTTCTTCCATTTATGTCAATTAAGTGCAATGACTTTAATAAGTTTAAATTAATATAAGAAACTCCCTCCATTTCTCCATCTCGCTAAGGCTAAGTCAATATCACTCCCTCACAAACATTGATAAAATCTATTAGAAATATTAAAGTTTAGAAAAATGTAATTTTTAGCTTTGTTAAAGAAATTTTCCTTGAATTTCTTAGGCCTTATACTCCACTTATGTCTAATCAATACATTTATTTCAATAAAATTAAGTCAATACAATTCCCCATAAGCATTGATAAAGTATAATAAAAATATTAGAGTCCTAAAACAATACAAATTTCTCTTTATTGAAGAAATTTCCTCCAAATTCTTTATGGTTTATTTATGTCAAATCAATACACTTATTTCCCTTCAGTTACTTTAATTCAATACCCTTATTTTGATAAGTTAATACGGGAACTCATATTCTTTCTCCATCCTAATAAGTCAAGTCAATATGACAATATGAGTAATTCACAAGCATTTATATAGTCTAATAAAAATATTAAAATTGGAAAAAATACAATTTTCATTTTGTTCCAAAAATTTCTCTCAAATTTCTCCTTAATATGCTCCATTTATATTAAATTAATATATTTATTTTCCTCTACTTAGGGTTTTAGAAAAATGCAATTTCCTCTCCCAAATTTCTTACCCCTATATTAGGGTTTACTTTTGTCAAACCAATACACTTATTTTCCTCCACTTATGTCAATTCAATGCAATGACTTTAATAAGTTTAAATTAATATAAGAAACTCCCTCCATTTCTCCATCCCGCTAAATCTAAGTCAATATCACTCCCTCACAAACATTGATAAAATCTATTAGAAATATTAAAGTTTAGAAAAATGTAATTTTCAGCTTTGTTAAAGAAATTTCCCTTGAATTTCTTAGGCCTTATACTCCATTTATGTCTAATCAATACATTTATTTCAATAAAGTTAAGTCAATACAATTCTCCGGAAGCATTGATAAAGTAGAATAAAAATATTAGAGTCTTAAAATAATACAAATTTCTCTTTATTGAAGAAATTTCCTCCAAATTCTTTATGGTTTATTTATGTCAAATCAATACACCTATTTCCCTTTAGTTACCTCAATTCAATACCCTTATTTTGATAAGTTAATACGGGATCTCATAGTCTTTCTCCATCCTAATAAGTCAAGTCAATATGAGTAACTCACAAGCATTGATATAGTCTAATAAAAATATTAAAATTGGAAAAAATACAATTTTCACTTTGTTCCAAAAATTTCTCTCAAATTCCTCCTTAATATGCTCCATTTATATTAAATTAATATATTTATTTTCCTCTACTTATGTCAAGTCACTCCATTTATATTAAGTTAGTATATTTATTTTCCATTACTTATTTCAAGTAGATATATTATCTCCATAAAGTCAAGTCAATATGAGTTCGCTAATAAGCATTGATTAATTCTAATGAAAATATTGAGAAAAATGAAATTTGAAGTTTCTCCTAAATTACCTTGCCCTTCTGCTTCACTTATAGGAGGTTAATATATTTATATTCTTAGACTTATGTCAATTTGTAATACCTCTCTCGTAGCAGGTTCCATATATATATGGGTGAAAATGTGAAGTTGGGAAATACTTTTTGCCCTTTTTTGACGTTGAAAATTGTAATTTTCTATGATTTTCAACTTCAACTCCACTAAATATATATATATATATACATATACATGAGTGAAAAAGAAGAATTATTAACCATTTTTATCCAGAAATCGGTGGGAAATTTAATGAGTTCTTGATAACCACCTTGTATTAATTATTTGGAAAAAAAAAATTGTCCATCAAATTAATATTGAAAAAAAATGCAATTCATGACTAGCATATTAAATTTCACATATATTTTAATCAAAAGAGTCATTGCCACCCAGTAGTAGGAAAAATATTACATCAATTGTACTGGATGATTTTAAAGAAAGCCTGAGGTAGTTAATATGGGAACTGTCTTTCTCCATTCTAAGAATTCAAGTCAATATGAGTAACTCACAAGCATTGATATTCTCTAATAATAATATTAAAATTGGAAAAAAATGTTGCATGATCAGGGCCTACTGTTGCATATTTGGGCGAAGGCATGCAACACAACAGTATTTTTGAAAAAACGTTGTCTTGATTGGATACTTGGCATGAGTACACCAGAAGAGGCTTTTAATGGTAAGAAACCTGATGTTTCACATTTTAAGATTTTTGGCTCATCTGTTTATGTGCATGTGAACCAAAAATTGAGATTGGGATATTTGTGGGGTACACTGAAACTCCCCACAACTATCGGGTGTATTTTCCAAACAACGGGATAATTCTTGTGAGACGGGATATAAAATTTGATGAGGAGAAATCCATGTGATTGTCCCTTGAGAGGGAGCTAGATTTGCATGCAGAGGAGGAACTCTGAGTTCCAAAGAATGAACCTCAAGATGTGGAGTAGCCACATGTGGAGGATCATGGAGTGGAAAAAAAAACTCATGTAGATCCATCCACCAGAAATGGTAGAAGGTGCACCACAAAAGTTGATAGATTGATACTTGATGCAACAGAGAATGTAGGAGCCCCTACTTCACTGCACAGACAATGACAGTCTCCAGACAGGTTTACTAGATACATGGCTCTTATGAGCAAGTGTATTGTGATAGAACCATATTCCTTTGAGGAAGAAATGCAGCAACCATTTTGGTTTGATGCTATGGTATAGGAGTATGACTCCATCGTCAAGAACAGTGCATGGGGTTGTCCCAAGGCCGGTCAGAAAATTAGTGATTGGATCTAGATGGATCTATATGGTGAAGCAAGCAGTAGATGGGAGTGTGGAGAAGTACAAGACCAAATTTGTGGCCTGGGGATTCTCACAAGTTGAGGGGATTGAACATGAGGAGACATTCACACCAGTCACGAGGTACTATTCCATTAGATCTATCCTTGCACTTTCAACGCAAATGGGTGGCACATTCATCAGATGGATGTGAAAACTACATTTCTCAATGGAGTTATTGAGGAAGAAGTGCACATAGAGTAGCCAGAAGGTTTCAAGATCTTTGACAGCGAGTTGCATGTTTGTCGACTCAAGAGAGCACTATATGTGCTAAAGCAAGCACCTCATGCTTGGTACACTCGGATTGACAACTATTTCATCAGGTTGGTCTTTATAAAAAGTGAAGCGGATGCAAACCTATACCAGATTGTGGTTGATGGTAAGCTCTTGATTATTGTACATTATGTTGATGATCTAATTTTTACAAGTGATGAGAAACTAATACATTATTGCAAAGAGGATATTGTAAGAGAGTTCGAAATGAAGGATATGGGACTCCTTTACTATTTCCTTGGCTTGGAAATATGGCAGCAAGATCACGAACTTGTTTCTCAAGGCATGTATGCCAAAGAGATACTAAGTAAGTTTCGCATGGAGAGTAGTAAACCCATGGAGACTCCTCTTTCAGGAAATTGGAGGAAAGAGCATGCTACTTGAGGATAAGTAGTGGATGCTACTGTCTACAGGTAGCTAGTGGGTTCACTGATGGTCTTGGTGAACACTAGACCAGAGATTTGCTAAGCAGTTAACCATCTGAGTCAAGCTATGGTTAAGACGAAAAATCTCTTTTGGAAGGCGGGGAAGCATGTATTGATATATCTCAAGGGTACTACAGATTATGGATTATGGTACAGACAGATAGAGGGAGTGAAGCTTCAAGGCTTCACAAATTCTGATTGGGCAGGCATTCCATCATACAGAAAGAGCACATCAAAAGGGATCTTCAACATAGGATCGATAACAGTTTCGTGGTACATTAGGAAATAACGTTTTGTGGCACTCAATTAAGTCGAGGCAGAATACATGGAAGCAAGTGAAGCTGCATTTGAGGCCATCTGGATGAGAAAGATCCTGGTTGGTTTGTTTGGTTCTCAAATGGATCCGACGATGATAACCAGAGTTGCATTACAATCTTCGTTAATCCAGTATTCCATGATAGGTCTAAGCACATAGAAATCTAGTACCACCATCTCATAGATTGTGTTCAGAGGTGCATTATGTTACTTCAATACATTCCCACGAAAGATCAGGATGCAAATATTCTGACGAAGGCGTTCATAGGAGAAAATTCGAATATCATAGAGGCAAGATCAGGGTGGTAGATAATCCCTTTCTTGTTGAGAGGGAGTGTTGAATTCCAACAAGAAGTTGCAGAACACGTACTAGTGTGGGACCAATAGGTCCTGGAGATACATTAGTGTGAAGGCCAATTTAATTAATTAAATTGGTGCAATGTTTAATTTAATTTTACCTTAATTAAATTGGACAATAAAATGTAATCTTATCTCATGATAACTTGTAATAGTAATCTGAGTGTGATAAACTCAGTTAGCTCATGAATTTTGAGTTGAGGGTAGTTGGTGAGGAATGCAGAGTAATTTAATTAGTTATGGAGTTCAAATTGTAGTTGGTGCATTAGTTTAGCGGCATGAGTAATCAGTTAACTTAGTTAGGTGAGTTAGAGTCATATGAACTAGTTGTAACTATTTGTTGCACTAGTGAGAGATCAAGTGAATTAAATATTATTTAATTCACAATCAGTGATCTGCCATGCAACTGATGATTTACTTTTAATAGCTGCATGCATGTTAGTTCCAGTGGAAACCCAGTTGAGACAAAGGTTAAAGGGATGTTAACTATCAATTGTGTGATTAGTAGGTTGCCAGCATGAAACCAGACATCCATTGGATTTCACATGATCCTTGCACGGTTTTGGAAGGCAAAAATTCCTAAAGAATAGGGATTGCACTCATCAGGAATTATGCAAGAAAGGTAGGCTGTTTAGAGGCTGAGAATTGGCTAAGTGTTGGTCGATTTTTTCCAGGACAATGTGAGACAGTTGTGAGAGTGCAGGAGACTCTTGTGAGAATAGCGCATTTTAATTGTTTCATGATTCCATGGTGAATATACAATAGAATATAGTGGGGTTTTGAGTAGTAATATTTCCCCAGGAAATTATCTGTGTTATGGTTTGATTTGATTCTTTCTTTTCTTATTGTGATTCAAGATTGTGTTTAATTTTCGCAATTGATTTGTAGAAGTATTTAGTATCTTGATTTAGAATATCACATGATCATATTGAATACATGAAATACATATTGTTTGCATAATTTCCACAATATCATCCTCAGACAGATGAGCAAACAGAGCGGGTGAATCAGATATTGGAGGACATGCTACGAATGTATGTAATGCAACAACCCATGAAGTGGGAATATTATTTTCGTTTGGTAGAAATTTCCTACAACATACCAAGAATGTCTTAAGATAAGTCTGTTTGAAGAATTATATGGTAGACAATGCCTAACTCCCAGTAATTGGAGTAGTCCAAAAACAAGACTAATGCTTGGGCTAGAAATTCTAGCTAAGATGGAGCGAGAAGTAAAGAAGATCCGACAAAATTTAAAGCTTCCCAGGTGTTGGGTGCCAGTTTTGCACTCATTTCCTACATTTGTTTCCCCTATTTTACCTCATGACTTTAACCATTGGGACTATCTTTTCCTCTTTTTCCTACTTTTCTATCTTAACTTGTGTTGTTTCACCTTATTTTCATTACCTTTCCATTTCATCGATTATTATGATGTATCATGTCTTTTTTATGACTAACTGAGGATGAATGTTTGGAGAAGATCTAAGGTCTTTTGTTTTCTTTCTAGATGTTATTTTTATCATAAAAGATCTAGAGCATGAGGCATACAAGAGTAGTTAAAGGTGTGATGTCATAGTGAGTTGTTACACCACGACGTTGTTACACCATGTTGTTACAGACCCGCTAAATAATTGTTGTTACAGTTGTACCTCTGACTAGATCTTGTCAAGTTCTGATGTTGACCTGTCCTCTAGATGTTACGCTACAGTTATGATTTATCACGATAGATGTAGAAGTTATTAAGTATTGTATTTTTGGATAATAGCCTCTAGGCATTTTTTATTTTAATCTATAATTTTCTAGTCATACCTTTTATTAAGAAAGTGGTTGTAACTATATGTATTCTATTTTGATCAGCATGAGAATCATAAGATTCTCATGACTGATCCATCCCTCATTTTTCTGAGATGTAAGTACTATATAGTTCTCGAACCTTGAGGTCGAAAGGTTAGTGGAGAACAAGATTAATTTGGCTCTGTAATTTTGATCATATTAATACAAGTTATATTGTTGTTTCTATTACATGCATCATCTGATTTAGTTCGATTAAGTTCTTTCTCTTCTTGCGCCACACTTTAAGGAGGGAAGGGCCCTCCCTCTTGGCGGGAGTTGTGTTTAAGGTATATATATATATATATATATATATATATATATATATATATATATATATATATATATATATATATATATATATATATATATATATATATATATATATATATATTCTTTATGTATCCGTGGAAGTAATGTTGTTTCTTTTATTAGATGTGAATAGATCTGCTTCAATTCCAATATTTTATATGCTGTTACACATGTGGCATTAGAGATACCAGCTGGATAGTTGTTGTGTGGCGCGCTAGGAAAAATTAATTGAGGTGTGATCACAGTCTTTTAGATCATTTTATTTCTGCATGAGTGATTTCTTTCCAGCATTTACTTTAGCAAAAATTTCCGTTATTTGGATTTGCTTCTGGTTTGATGTATAGACATAGATAGTGCGTCTGTCATTTAAATAAAATATGTCCCTGGATTGATAATTTATGTGTAATGTTTTAGTAATTTATCTGTGATTAATAAAGCCCAACATTTTGGCGCCATTTCCGAGGATGGCAGTGACGATCCAATCAACCTGAGTTGTTTGTTAGAAGACAGAATGTACCCAGCCTGCAATTATTGGGCAGTAAGACAAGAGGTAAGAACCTACACATTGCTCTAACATACCTGAGTGGGCTCACCAATGCTACACTGGGGCACTTAGCGATGCAATTTCCGTGTGTTTTTTTTAGTGTGTCTGTAGCAACACAATTTCCGGGTGAAAAGATGAGAGGTAAGAACCTGTGCATCACTCTAACATACCTGAGCGGGTTGACCAATGTCTCGTTGTGAGACTTAGAAGTGTGAATTTTCAAGTGTTTTATTTAGGGTGTTTTTAGCTATACATTTTCTGGGTGATAAGATGAGAGGTAAGAACTCACGCATCGCTCTAACGTACCTGGGCAGGCTCACCGCTGTAGAAAATGAAGCACTTGTAGGATGAATTGATACACATAGGGTCCATGTGTGCCAGTAGGACGATAGAAAAATCGAAAAACACCCCCCACTCTACTAACTACAGGAAAGATGGGTCGTATGAAGGAAAAGAACAGTGAAGACCTAGGAAGAAAGACATTATTTGGAGATTTGATCTCAAGGGCGGAAAAGGAACAATCTACTTCATACAGAGATAATAGGAAGACAAGACCATAGAAATCAGCTACTATATCAAATCCTGAGGCATTGGTGCCTTCCGTGTCTGGGCCTCACTACCCTTCGAACAACATATCAACTCCTGATATAAAGTATCCAGATCTAAAACAACAGTGGAAGATCATTGATCAAGATCTGAGAATTGAAGGAAAAGGGGAGACTAGTGGGGGGAATCAGGGACCTGAGGAACAAAATTTAATTGATCATCATTTGGAGGCTGGTAGTGCAGTAAAACAACTGGTCTTGGAATAGCCTAATCCTATTATTTATCAATCTCCTGCATACTCCGAGGTTAGTTCATCTCATCAGGAAGAACCAACCATGGGGGACGAGAATGTCAAGACAGATAGCTCTCTTACTTTTGAATTCCCAATAGTAGTAATATGGGACGAGGCTCTTGTGAAAAATATTCCTTTGTCATCCCTACCATCCTTTCAAGGGATGGTTGTGGAAGATCCTGATACCTTTTTTTTCGAATTCGATGTGTTATGTAGAGGATATGACTACACTTCAGACACCTAGAAGCCAAAATTGTTTCCTTCTACTCTGAAAGGAGCAGCATTAAGATTGCTCATGAGACTGGGTGTTGGTACTATTCGAACCTAGAATGGCATGATGGAGGCCTTTATCTTTAAGTATAGGGATTACTTTCGAACTAGGGATTTGAAGGAAGAGATCTTCAAAACTTCACAGAAGGAGGAGGAGAGCTTGGAAGACTATATGGAGTGATTCCATTACAATTTACAAAGGTATAGGTTTAGTAACTTAGCCCCGGAAATTCTAAAACCAATATTTTTAAGAGGTATAAGAGATGACTGTCTGGAACATTTGAATCTATTGGGAAAAGGAGATATATCACAAGAACCGCTTGAAGAAATAATGAAGCTTTTCCTGCAAATCTTAAGAGGATCGGTCAAAGGGAGAAGTTTAGTTCGGGACCCTTCAGTCTGAATACCGAAGTCCACAAGTGGAGTAACCAGAGTAGAGATTGGAAATCTATTTGAAGATTTTAAAACCGACCTCCTTAGCACTCTCTCTACCCAGATCACTATGGTACAAGTTAAGAAAGAATAATCAGAAGCTGAAGCAACCTTAGCAATATTCTGTCCCTAATGCAAAAAGAAAAATTTGGAAAGAGAATGTGGAGTGAGTAGCATTAGCCTGTGCAACATCTGCGAATTGGCACATTCTACGATCAATGTCCTGAATTGCCTAGATTGAAGGTTGTACTTCAAGAATCAAGCGAGGATGTCCACCATTCCTATTTCATCGGATCAAAGAGGCCATGGCAGCCACGACCTATAGATATGCCTCTAGATTTTTCCTCTTTTTATGCTTGGAATAATATTTATAATAGTCAACAATATCCATGGCAGTATCCTACTCCTTCCTCAACACAATTTCCTTCACTGTGGAACCAGTGGCCTTCCCCTCCACCAATGAAATTTCCTCCATCGCAACCTCATCCTTGGAGTTAGAATTGGAGAGGTAATGGCCAAGGTCTAGTACCCCCTGCACTACCAATGCAGCAAAAGTTACAACTGTCTTCTCTTCAAAATCCTACACTTTCTGTCCAACCCCAATTACTTGTGCAACCTAACCCCAATCTCAATAATAAGGCAACTCAGAGCATAAACACTCTGGTTACCTTCCAGAATTATCTTATTACTCCCATTGGACTAAACTAGTTTCAACTTAAATCGGGAAAAGTAATTAGAACTGAACATACTCCCATTATCAACGAAGAAGAATCTGAGTCACCTAGGAAGGATATGGTCGATTATGAGACAACTGTTGCACATGTAACAACTAATACAACACCTACTATTACACTTGTAGTAGCCAGCTTAGGAGGATCTGCTATTTCTACATCAGCCAACCTGAGCAAGGCTGGTGCATCTGTGATAGTTGACTCAGCTGTCTAAATTCAGGATCCTCCATACCCTCAACGATTAACTAAAACTGGGCCAAACTCACAAGATGAATATAAATTCCTCAAGGAACAACAAAATTTTTATGTGAGGATTCCATTGTTACAAGCTCTTAAGGAAGTACCTATCTATGCTAAAACAGTGAGGGATCTGTGTGTCAAAAAGCCTGGAAGAAACCAAAAGACCCTGCTACTATCCATGTTATGAGGAAACGGTCTGATCTTATGATTGATCAACCTTTTTTGACCAAATATAATGACCCAGGGAATCCTATAGTGACTTTCCATATTGATGACCAACCCATAACCAACACATTGATTGATTTAGGGGCAACCATCAATGTCATGACCAAGGGCCTCTTTATCTCCCTAGGACTTCATGGACTTAGACCTACACCCAGAGTGCTTGAATTAGCAAATAGGTCCCGTGTCAAGCCTAAGGGAATGATATAATATGTGGTTATCACTGTGGCTTCTTGGAATTATCTGACTGATTTTCTCATTTTACAAACTAAATCCAACCTGGGGGGTCATCCCTTAATCTTGGGAAGATCGTGGCTAGCCACTGCAGACGCATATATCAAATGTAGGTTTGGATCTATGGTGATCTTAGATGAGCATGCCACTCAAAACCTAAACCTTTACTCCCTAGAAAAACCTCACATGAATTTGAGTAGTCCCTGGTGGGACGAATTTGAAGCTGAATCTGATCTTTCCCTACCTCTCCTCACGCTTAGAAAAGCACAATACTTTAAGGATGAAACATAGGATGATATCATTAATGGTTTTATTAGAAATTCACTCTCTGTTGCCTCCACTAGAGATCTAGGGGAAGAATATGAGGTAGATGATGTAATCGTTGAACATTTGAAAACTACTTCACATACTACTAGAAATCCCGTTGAAATTGAAGTTGGGAAATGTTTAAACATTAATCCTAACTTGACTGTTGAACAAAACAGATCACTGATATAGATGTTATAGAAATATAAAAAGGAATTTGCATGGGACTATAATAATATAAAAGGAATCCATCCTGGCCTATGCACTCACCACATTTATCTTAAAGAGGATTGCAAACCAGTTAGACAACCGCAATGCCGAATGAAACCTGTACTTAAGGAGATAGTGACAGAAGAATTGTAGAAAATCCTTAATGATAATTTCATCCACCCCATTTTTGACAACCAGTGGTCATCTCCACTTGTCATAGTTCTGAAAAAAATGGCAAGTGGAGAGTCTGTGTAGAATATTGAGAGCTTAACAAGGCCACTCAAAAGGACCATTTCCCTTTACCATTAATTGAACAGGTCCTGGATACTCTATCTGGGAAGAAGTTTTTTTCATTCCTGGATGGGTTCAATGGCTATAATCAAATATAGACTCCCTCGAAATACCAAGACAAGATAACATTCACTTCCCCGTGGGGTACTTTTGCATACAGAGTCCTTCCTTTTGGCCTTTGTAATACAACAAAAACTTTTCAGAGGGAAATACTGGGTGTTTTTTCTGATCTCTTGAATGAATGTCTTGAAATATTTAAGGATGATTTTACACCCTATCGGGATTCCTTTGAGACATCACTATTCAATTTGGAAAAGGTGTTGAAAAGTTGTGAAAAAAATAATGTTTCTCTGAGCACAGAGAAATGCCACATGATGATGACTGAGGGAATTGTGCTAGGACATTTCATTTCAGCAGATGGAATCACGGTAGATCCTACAAAAATTGAGGTAATCTCGAAATTCCAAAATCCTGAGACTCCAAAAGAGGTACGTAGTTTTTTGGGACATTCAGGGTACTATAAGAGATTTATAGAAATTTTTTCAAATATTGCATCTCCTCTGTTTTCTTTTCTCATGAAATATGAAAACTTTATGCGGACAAGAAAGTGTAAGAAAGCCTTTCCGAAGTTAAAGAACCGTGTAACAACAACACCTATTTTACTAGGACCAAACTGGAGATTTCCATTCCATATCGCTACGGATGCATCTGACATAGCTGTGGGTGTTGTTTTGGGGAAGCTGGACGAGAGGAAACCTTATGCCATTTATTACATCAGCAAGAGTTTAACTCCAACAGAACTCAACTACACAGTGACTGAGAAGGAATTCCTAGCAGTAGTGCAAGCTATCAACAAATTTCGGCACTACATCACCAGGTATCAAGTATTTGTACACACTGACCATGCCACAATTCGATTTTTAATGAAAAAATCTATTAATAATGGTAGATTTACACGATGGTTATTACTGCTACAGGAATTTGATGTCACTATTTTAGATAAAGCTGGAATATATATTGTGGTTACTAATTTTATTTCTAAATTGACTATAACTAATGACTGCACTCCCGCTGAGGATTCCTTTCCAGATGAATATCTTTTTTCCATCTCTACTCACTCACCATGGTATGCAGATATAGCCAATTATCCTGCTGTAGGAAAATTTCCACACTATTTATCTTCCAAATAAGATAGGAAGATTATACAACATAGTTCTACCTACTCTTGGATAGAGGGAAATCTCTATCACACTAGGACAGAATTTCAGATTAGGCGATGTGTTAGAGAAGATGATATATTTGAGATCTTGAAAGCTTGTCATGAGGAACCCTGTGGAGGGCACTTCAATGACAAAAGGACGGGATATAAAGTACTCTCAAGAGGGTATTCAAGAATGCCAATAAGTTTGTGAAGGGACGTGATAGCTGCCAAAGGATGAGCCAACCTCTGAAATCAGATGAGATGCCATTACAACCTCATATAGTGATAGAACCATTTGACAAATGGGCCCTGGACTTTGTAGGGCCAATTAATCATTCATCACAACAAAAATCATACATATTGGTTTGTACCAACTATGTCACAAAGTGGGTCAAAGAAAAGGCACTAATTAGAGCTACATATCAGGCTGTTTTAGACTTCATGTTTGAAGATATTTTTTGTTTGCTTCGGGATACCCAGGGAGATAGTGATAGATGGAGGGCCTCAATTCACATCTCATTTGACCAAGAAGCTAGTTGAGAAGTATGGAATTCATTGCAAGATCACTTCACCTTATCATCCACAAGAATATGGCCAAGTAGAAAGCACCAAAAAAGCCATTACGAGAATCTTAACAAAGACAGTACCAACCACCGAATAAATTGGGCCGAGAAACTTCCAAAAGTGTTGTGGGCTTACAGAACAACATGGAGTATTACTACACGCTTCTCACCATATGAATTGGTGTATGGTAAGAATTTTTTATTCCCCATAGTGTTCGAGATAGAGACATTAAGAACAACATTAGGTCAATCTGGACTCAAGCACAATATAGAAACAAATATTAAACCATCTCAATGAGTTGGAAGAGAAACGACTTGCTACTATTCAACAAACAAAGATCATTCAAAAACAGAGAGCTAGATGGAATGATGGGTTTATTAAAAATAAGAAGTTTCGGAAAGGATATTGGGCTCTCTTGTATGATTCAATGTTCAAGGATTTCAAAGTCAAGCTCCGCACCAAATGGCTAAGTCCTTACGATGTAGACACGATCTTTGACAATGGGATTGTACAATTGGTCACCATCGGTAGTGCTAAGACACTATTACTGGTTAATGGGCACCGTATAAGGTTATATCATCAACCTGCTTCGAAGGATTCATTTGTTAACATTATCGTGGACTCTGATATTCATGTTACAGCAGCAGAGGAACATTCCCCTGTGCATCTTGAAATTTGAAATTCCAATAAGTGCAACTGCTGAAAACCACCTTTGTGGAAGCTATTACACCTGTTTAAAAAAAAATAGCATAAAAAAAAACAAAAAAAACAAATATGATTGTGAAAACCTCTTTTCGGGGCGTAGTCAGACAATTTATAACAACTGAAAACCACTCATGTGTCGGCTTCTACAACCATTTTTTTCCCTTCCTAAAACATCATCCCTCCTTCTTGATACATTTTACAAGATGATGTTATTATTTTGATTTTATTTCTATACATATTTCTCCTAATCAACATGTTTTCTAAAGAATAATCTGAAGGTTGTCTTGGTTCTTAGACATGTAATAGCCAACAACCACTAACACTGTTTCTCATGTTCTTCACATGCATCAACCATTATGCCATCCAAGCGTGACCGTCACGATCACTGCAAGCAGTACGCCGTCAATTCAAAATTCTCCTCCACGTCACTTTAGGTACGTCATTTTAAAGGTAAATTCATCATTTATAATTTGGTGATTAATGGAAAAAGTAATGATATTCCCGTGATGTTTGTGGGAGGTTGTCACCATTAAAGAAGGGAGGATATATCTTGTAATCATTGAAAAAATTCGTAGTCATGTTATCAACCCCACATGCATCCAATTAATAGCACAATCTCCAATAATGACTAAATTCAGCCGGAAAGAGCATGTGTACTTAGAACCCATTACTTTCCATAACGGGACATTTATGAAGAGTTATGTGAGGTATGATTCGGTAATCTGTAAATCCTGTCACCTCCCATTACCCTCCTCGACTGAAGCCTTCTATCCTTGTCTAAAACTCGTGATCTAGGATAACCAGAGTAAGATGCCGAGAGGAAGTAAGCAGTGCAGTGACATTACAATGTGTTAAGCAATAAGGAGCGAATTCAGAAACAACAACAAGATGGGTGGAGCAGCAGTTAGGCATGAGTCGGATTCCATGGACGCCTTGTAGAACTATCGAATCCTACCACGTATTCGAACGCTAGATGGATTGAATGATTTCCGAAGTTGGAAAGATGAAACAGTAGGTTAAACAATTCTCTCGAAATTTATTCCTGCCGGCAGTGGGGCCTGCAAATTAAGGTGAATGAAGAAGTAATCGCTTGAGTAAATAAATTTCCAGTTGAGGGATGGAGGTGGTTTAACAGAAAATCAATGACCCCACTTTGAAAGAAGACTTCCTAGAAGGAGAAGAAAAGTTGGAGAAGAAAGGGAGAGGAATTGACAGGTTATCACTCCCTCAACCATGGGAAGATGTTGCCTTGGGTTTAATTAAATACATCACTTGTGAGGGAAGATCCACGATTGTTTTTAATTATAACTTCCCTCTACTCAATCACCTTCGGTACCAACAAAATATCAACTTTCCATTCTACTTATTGGGGAACATTAAGCATATGGTGGCGACAATGAAGACAACAACACATCCGGAAGCATGCGTTACCAATCACAGACTCATCAAATTGATCGTGTTGGATGCCCTAAGCTAGCAAGGAAGGAGTTGGGAAGAATTCAAGTGAAAGAGGCCGAGGACAAGCCGGGGGTACAGACCACGACTTTGGAAGGAAGTCAGGCAAAATCCGAAACCCAAACTCGGCCTACCAAGGTCAGAATTGGGAAAGAACCTACTGACGAGGGTATGAGGGTATTTATACCTCATATGGTAGCAAAAGATAAGTTTATAGCCTATGGAAGGAAGAAAGTATGGAATAAAAGAAGGGACAGTGGGTCTGCAAGCCATAAATCCACTGCTTTGATGAAAAGCAACACAAGAAAAATTCTGATAATATATCAATAAGAGAAGTCTATCATAAGACTTACAATAATCTTATTGAATATCATTAAAAGTCATTGTCATAAGGAATGCTCTTTAACCAATTATTATGCACATCTCATTAAGAAATATTACTAAGTAAGATTGATAAAAGTTGATAAGTTACATAAACATATCAAGAGGCTCATAAAAACATATAACAACATTTGAAATTACAAACTCGAACTGAAGATATTGAGGTATGAAAACTCATAAGAAGGATCAACAATACACATATCAAGATAGTAATAATTCCTCAAAAGTGTTCTTCAATATAATTTTTTGAAAGAGTACATTGATCACATGAGTATAAGATTCACAAACCACGAACCTTTTCTCTATTGAGTTTCATCATATATATACAAGAGATATTATGCTGATATTTCCACAGAAAGTGTGAATCTGTTCTAGAGGAGTATATTCCTATGCATAAGGTGAAGCTCATCCTTAACCATAATACAAAGTAGTGCAACATAATAAAAATAAACAACATGATGGCATACATTTTGAAGTGGCTGGAGTTATGTGGCAAACTGCTACTGTTTTCTGGTATAACCACTTCCTCAAAAGTGCAACTAATAGATGAATATGACATCTGGCTCTTTTCCCCAAAAGTGCAAAATTTTTCAACTGAATCTAATATATGGAAGAGAACTTGATTAATTGACACTTGGTAGCAACATCTTCTATTAATATTGCATGGATGTAATTACCCCTCAGTATCATCCTTTGAGATTTGAACAAAAACTGCCTCCACTTCCTTTATACAAAAAATTAGGAAATAATAGCTACCTTTCAAAAAAAGGTAGCTATTATTGGAAACCCTGTAAATAGTTGCATTTGTTGATTAAGCCAAAAATGTGTGCTTCTTCTTCTTTTATTTGCCTTAAATGTTTAAATAAAATCAGGTATAGAAGCAAAGATTTTGAGGGACTCTGCCTTAGAGATTCTTTTAGCTTTTCCTTTTCTTGCATGTTTTTGTTTCTGAGCTTTGGTCTTCTTGGCTTCCTTTCTTGGACTTTCATCAACATTTATAATTTCATATTTTAGTCTAGGAATAACAATGAGTTTGTTGTTCAGTCTTAGCTTGTTTTTAGACCTAGTGTGAGGTCTTTTGAGGTATAGACTATGAATATAAGAAACCCCTCTTCTTCTCTGCATGATACTGCTAGACTGACCTGCCTCATACTCTGTCTCTAAGAAATCCTCTTCAATATTGTCTTCTTCAAAAGATGAATAGGAATGAATGATGTTCTTTTCCTTTCTTCTGTTAGATGTCTTGAATGTCTTAAGTGAAGAAAATAATTGATCTAGTGTTGGTTCTCCTTTTGAAGGGGTGTCACTATTTTCTTCTTGATTTCTTTAAACTTCTAAAATAGAGTGTTGAACTGGTACTTCAAGCCTAACTTCCTCTAAAGTTTCTTCTGCTAGGATCAATTTCCTTTTGCCTTTATGTCTTAAGGAAGAGGCTATGTTTTCCTCACCTATAGATTTAACCTCCTTATTAGGTTGAATTTCCCTTGCTTTAATCTAATTGCATGTTCTCTTTTGAATGATGCTAAATTTTAGGGTTATTTTGAATTTTTCCTTGTATAAACCATTTCTTCTGGCTCTACCATTGGTATGGGAGTGACAAATTCAGTTCTGGCTCTTTTAGCTGAAATTCTAGTTTGTCTACTCGTTGATGGAATAGACTGAGCTACTTGTGAACTATTTGGCACAGGTGTTGAGCCAGTTTGTTCTCCTTGGAAATTTTTCTTCTTAGGTCTCCCTACCCTCCTCCTAGAATTGAGGCTACCAAATCCTTCACCTGTTAGAAATTTATCCCAGATAATTTTTTTTATTAAGGTGATAGACCACCAACATCTTGATTAAGCCTCTATGATAGAGATTATGTAGGGAATAATTAGGGATCTTATATAACTGCAAAGACGTTTTTAACAAGGATTTGTAGAGAAAGAAAGGAAAATTCATAGGTCTGGCACCTGAGATGTGAGAGAGAAATCTCACTTTATATTTATGAATAGTGGAGAATCTACCCTCACAAGTGATATCGCATTGCACAATAGTTATAAAATGCTTCCATTCTGGCCTAAAACAAGAAATATGCACAGTAGGAGTCCAATTGAAATTTATGTGCTCAGTTTTGAGGAAATAACTTACATCTTCTTACAACATTTTCTTTTTGAACCAACATTCTCCACTAGTTGAAGTTTGAGTAGCCCTGGATATAATGGTCTTGGTGATTTTGAAGGTTTTTCTTCCAAGCTTGAATTTCTCCCCATAAAAACTTTCAGCATAGGTATATGTAATAGCTACATTTTCCCCTGAAAATTTCTTTAGAAACTTGTACCAACCTGTTTCTTGAAATTGGGAATTTTCTCTGGAATCGACAAATATGATATTTACTGGGTCAGAGTGGTTAACCTTTCCGCCTTTTCCCATCTTGCTTAACACCTAAGCTCAACTATAATGCACAACTGCTCAAAATATAGATAGAAACCCTACACCCAGCCCTACTTTCTTGCTTGATATGACAAGATGTTTGATGGAAAACGTAACCCTATCAGCTATAATCTTCTTGGAGAACTCGGTCCTGAAAAACAGTGAACGCAATCCTCTAGAGTATGCACGCCTTTAATCACGGTGTGGTTAAATTGACACGATTTGAAATGATTCAAATCTGAGCACCAAGTCACCCCATAACATATTTCACTCCTCTTTATCATTAATAAATTGATACTTTGTACCTCATTTTCTGCCTCAACTATAATGACTAGCTAGAGGCTAGCTCCACTAATAATATAATCACTCCTTTATAATATTACTTCTAATTTAGAAATAATTACCCTTTTAAAAAAGAATAATATCTCATAACATAAAAGATCTTCAATTAATTTCAAAGGAGAATGATCTTTTCTCTAAATAATGCTCCTTGCAGCTCCTTATGAAATTTTGTGGAAATAACTACTTTTATCTGTGTGTCACCAATGAAACCAAGCTCCTGAAGAAAAAGATGCCTTTTCAGAAAGAGTAGCTATTATTCAAGGAAGAGTAGCTATTATTTTATTATGACTAAAATGACCAATAAATTTGACTCTAACCTAAGTTAAGAAAAATGGTTTTAACTTTTTATGAATCTAAGACACAATATGACCTATAAAACTAAAAATATTTTTGGTTTTGAGACTCTTTTTATATTTTATTGAAGATGATTAGAACTTTGACATAGGCTAGGGAACAAGAAAAAAATTCAAAAATAGTAATATAATGGTGGTCAGAATATTAACATTTATAGGGCTAAGAGTGGCTCCTATTGGGGATGATGTCCTCCCTGTGAGGTTTCAAGGACTGTAGAATTAGTGCCTTAAAAAATTTAGGACTTAGAAGACTTTAGGAACTTATGACTAGAACTGATATTTCATTGATTGGACTCAAAACTGATTATATTTACAAACACAAGAACCATTGGGCATGGAGTTTTATTGACACATCACTCCGGATATTTACAATGGAATGACTAACTAACTTATCAAACACGAATTTTTTTAAGAAAATGACCATTAGTTGGACCTCCAGTCAGTTGGTCATCATCTACATGCTTGAGCAAAAATGTGTTGTTTTTCAAAACTTGAGCAATTCGGAATGGCCCAAACCATAAAGCATCGAACTTACCATGTTTTCCATGGTCTTCCCTTCTGACATCCCAGCGCAACAAAAAATCCTTTTCCTGGAATAACTATTGATTTTATATTTTTTCAAAAATAGATTTAACTTTGGTCTGGTATTATTGCACTTTTTCCATCAGTGATTCTCAGATTTGATGAGCTTCTATCAACTGCAACATTCTCCTTTGAAAATGGTTTGCATCATCAATTTCATCTTACATAAACTTCATAACAGGAAGGGCTAATTGTAATGGTATTACAACATCAGTACCATAAACAAGTTGAAAGGGAGACATTGCAATTGATATTTTTCTAGTTACCCTGTCTGCCCAAAGATCATGAACTAGTTGAGTGTCCCAATTTCTCTTATTTTCAGGAAACATCTTCTTCACGATTCTCACTAATATTTTATTGGATGACTCAGCTGACCCATTACCTTGAGGGTAATAAGGTGTAGAATGAGTCAAATCAATACCATATTTCTGACAGAAACTATTCATCTTAGTAGATTTAAAATCCATTGCATTTTCAATAAGAAATTTATGAGGACAACCAAATCTAGACATAATATTTTCCAACAGAAATTGGATAATTATCATGTCAGTGGCATTCCTGGTTGGAATAGCTCCAATCCACTTAGTAAAATAATCTGTAGATGTAAAAATCCATCTATGTTGTCCTAATGAAGGCAGATGAATTTCGTCGATGAAGTCTAACCCCCACTATTAGAAAGGAACATCTGTTGAGATAGGAATAAGAGGTAATGGAAGTAGCTTCTACTTACCAACAAAATTTTTACATTCAACACAAGTCCTGAATTTGGAAAAAACATTAGAGAAAAGAGTTGGCCAATAATAGCCAGCTCTTAAAATTTTTGTTTGCAGTAGCTTTCTAATACAAATTTCCGCCACACACCCCTACATGTATCTCTGACATAATTTTCTGTGACTTAGCTTCATCTACACATCTTAATAAGACTCCCATAGGGTCTTTCCAGTACATATGATTTTCCAATATGCAATACTTATAAAATTTCAATTTAAAAGCCCTTGTTTTTTACTTCTCCATTTCTTGGGGATAACTGAAGTTTTAAAAAAGTACATTATATCCTTATCCCAATTTGAATGAAAGATTTCAGGATAATTAGATATACATTCTCCATATTTTTCTTCAACTACCTCCATGTTCAAATCTAGAGCTTTGCAATTAGATTCAACCATCAAGCGAGCTAAGCATTTCCTTTTATCAATTTAGTAGGTCTGATCTCAATATCAAATTCTAGAATCTTGGTTAACCATCTTCCCCCTCCTTCCATCTGTGTATGGCTGCAGCAATACATCTTTGACTGTAATATTTGGTACAAAAGCAACATTTTTTGAATGTAACACATAAACTCAAAAATAATTTACAACCTTAACTAGTGCATGTGCTTGTTTTTCAATCAAGTTTTACTTTAACTCAGCATCTCTTAAATCATGACTATAAAAGGAAATAGGTTGTTCTAAGCCTTCCTTGTTCTTTCGTAACAAAACAACTGCAATTGTTTCTTCAGAAGAATATGAAAAAATCAGAAAATATTTTTCAAAATCAAGGCTAATTAAACCTGGAGCTTCGGTCAAGGTAGACTTGATTGCTAAAAAATATTTGTTTGCTTCATCTCTCCACTTGAATTTTGCATCTCTCTTCAACAAGACATTGATGTGCTTGATTAGATCTGAAAAATTTGGGACAAAACACCTCAAAAAATTAATTTTCCCCAAAAATGACTGTAATTATTTTTTATTCCTTGGTAAACCAATCTTCTGAATAGATTCAACTCTCCCTGGATCAATACAGATACCACTTTCTGTCACAATGTGTCCCAATAATTTTCCTTCATGAACAACAAAGCATGACTTCTTTGGGTTCAAGGAAAAACCAAATTTTTTGCATTTGTCAAAAACTTGTTTCAAATGTTTCAAATGATCTTAATCAGATTTTGAAAAGACTATAATGTCATCCAAGTAAATGACTACAAATTGTAAATGACCACGCAAAAATGTCTGCATATTATTCCATCATCTTGACATATTTAGTTCTAGTTTCTTGAGAAATAAATTTAGAAAATTTAACTAATTTAGGCTGATCTTCTGTACCAATATTGTAGTCAATTGTACTCCCTCCATCTACTTTACTTTCAGGCATTGAAAATACATCATTATTTTCAAACAACCTCTCTAAAGGAACTAGGCCTTTAGGAATGTAGTTAGTTTTCAAATCAATAATGTATTTCCCAACCATGGCCTTTTTGAATGACTTACTGTTTTAATTTTCAACAATGTCCTGCATATTATCAATTTCGATATCTGCAAACTCTTCAGCACATTCTAGAAATTTCTGAATTTCTTTGGCATCTTCAAATACTTTCCAGTATTTGATATTTTCAGGAATGGAAGGTCTATTTTTTATTTGAACATCATATGTTTCCTTGACATCAAGAGGAAATTTAAAATTACTAGCAGCTATAGCTAGTGAATCAGCCATTTGATTTTCCTCTCTAGTGACAAAATTTAAATTGAATGCTAAAATATAATGCTCATTCAAGTCCCACACTTCATTTTTATAATTATTCAATTTGAAAATTTTCACTTGATAGTTATTTATCACCTTCCTTATCACCAATTCTGAATAACCAAAAGAAATTAGTTGTTCAACTCCCAAATCTTTTGCTGCCTTCATACCTAAAACAAGCGCCTCATATTCAATATTGTTATTAGTGGTAGAAAATTGCAGTTTATATGATAAATTTACCATTTTATGAGTGGAAGAAATTAGAACTACACTAGCTCCTGATCCTTCTCTAGATGAGGCTCCATCAAAGTATAATTTCTAGATCTGTCCTCCTTCTAAATGCTTCTTATTTGTATCTTGCAAATGTTGTTTTTCACTGATTTCAGGCTGAAATTTGTTGTCATCGGCAACAAGGTGTAATATGGATGACCCTAATTCCTTCTCCTCTGCATATATAGGATGATTTGAGGGATTATGCTGATCACTTATGATATAGGCCATTTGGGTTTCCCTACACAACCTCCTAAATTCCCCCCCAAACACTGAGATTGTGGCATATGACATATCCATTTGAAGAGTGCCTCCCAATTTTTTAGACCAGGATCTGGAAAGAAGCATCGCAGATATAGAAGGCATATCTACAACTACTATGTCCATCACTAAAGTTTCATAGGAAGCTAGGTAAGAGAAACAACCAAGTTTTTAATCACTCTTAAACACTTGACTCTTTTAGAATCAAAAGTGTACAGGTCATAGTATTTATTAGTGATTTCTAATCCTAATTCATCCATCACTTTCTTTTGGATTAGATTGTGAGAGGCCCTAGAATCCAATAAATAGTTATGCAAAAAATTTTCATGTATATTGAGTGAAATATATAAAGGTGGTGAATTATCATCATTTTGGTCTTGGACATGGCTACCTAAGTAGATAGTAGGATGTTCATCTTCTAGAGTGACTAAATCAGGAGAAGGAGGTGGTTTTAATAGAATTTTAAATGACTCTTTGTATGCTGGATTTTTCAAAAATTTAAGAAGTGGAATTGGGATCTTGATTTTATTCAGCTCTAACTTGAAACTAAAATAAAGAGGATTCAATTCTTTATTTTTTGCAAAAATTTTGATGATAGGGGCAGAATTAGCAGGTGGAGAGGCATCATTGACTTTTTCCTTTTGTTTAGCAACTTGTTTGTCAGAATCTTATTTTTATTGAGGTTGTTGGAAAGGACCTTTGGACTCAGAGGATAATTTCTGGTTTGAGTTTCTTACTGCTTTTTTCTCATTTTGCATATAAATTTGAGCATTCTCATCATCTGAAAAAAATTTTATCCTTGACTAATCTTCATATTCTTGCAAAGTCAAACAAGTTGACTGCGATGTTTCTCCTACATGATTTATGTCTTCATTTTCTTCCTCATGTTCTTGCTGCTCTTATTCAGCAAAATTATTCAGTAGAGGCTGGACATTTTGATCATCATCATTCCTCCTTGGGTGTTGTAAGATTTGTTGAGGCTGAAAATGTCTTCTGAAGGAAGCCTGATTTCTATTGGCTTCATTTTGATTGGTTCTAGCAGTAGGTTTGTTCTCTAACTCAAATTTCTTCATCTTAGAAGCAAGTTATTTAATCAAATTGGAAATTTGATCAATATTTTCTTCTACTATGAAAGTTTTGGAGGAAGAATTTTTTTCTTCTTTCATGTTATTTTTGTCCTTTGCTGCTTTCTCCTCTTCCATTTTCAATTTATTTGAGGCCATAAGATTAGACTGCACTCCAATTGTAGCCTCTTGCATATCCATCAATGTTTTTTCTTTCTCAGCTCTTAACCACAAACCAAACTCAAAATCTAAGGCATTGGAAAAAGTTATCATAGTTGTGGTTTGAGGAGGTTTGATTTCTTCAGGAATTTTTTGATAAATTTTATTAAATCTCTTTGTAAAATCTTCCAATGACTCATCAGTCTTCTTTTTTAAAGTTCCAAACTCTGTAAGGTAGTATACACAATCTTTTCTATCACCCCATTGCTTCACAAATACTTCCTCCAACTCGTCTATTCCTATTATTGAGTTTCGTGGCATACTTCTAAACCATTTACGAGTTTCTCCATCCAATATTTGAACAAAGAGTCTGGACCAGACATATTCATGTTCAATGTTTTGATTATCAGCATAACTATAGAAAGCAACCAAATTTTCCTCAGCAGAAACTCCTTCTCCCTCTCCTGTGTATTTTGGAAGATTTTTTAGATAATCCCCTTGAGGAAGAGGATGAAAAGGTTGAGGAAGAGCAAGTGGTGCATATATTGCAGCAACTATCTATTTTTATCCTTGTAAGGGCAGGATGAGCCATGGCTTGCGGATGTACAATTGATGGAAGATTAGTTGATGTATTTTTTTGGGAACTAGGAATTACAATCTATGGAATTTGAATCTGCTTTGGAATAACAGAAGATTGGAATTCTTGGGTTGGTTCTTCAAGTTTTGGGATTGAAAACAATGGATTTACAAAGAGATGAACATATTTGGTCTTTGTTTCACCTTATATAGAAAAATTAGATTCAGATGTAGTCTCTTAAGGGGATGAGGTAACTTTGACTTTGTTTTTTTGAGCTAAAAATTTAGATAGATTGAAAGTCAGGCCTTTAGGAACATTCCCTTCTAATTGATGAGAAGAAGATGAACCAACAATTGGATTTAGAGACAAAGGAAAATAATTGTGAAGAGGGGTATAAGAGGATTGATATTCATGATGAGTTTGAAGAAAATTTAGAATGGTTTTAAAATATTCTTCAGTTAAAACAACCCTACCTAGAAAAGGTGCAATTTCCAATACTTGCTCTAATTCTCTTTCTATCGGGACAAAGTCTTCTGATTCCTTATTTTCTACATTGACACTTAAAACCTCTGTTTTTTCTTCTTTCACCAGAATAGTACTTATCTCTGATTTAATAAATGATGATTGAGAGATACTTTCAGCTGACCTTAGGTTAATGTCATCTACTTTATTTTTTAGGGAAGCAGTTTCAACATGAGATATTTTAGAAAAATCTTTTGAAACTGAAACTTCTTTTGATTCTAAAGTAGACGAGGGTACCTTTTTCTTTGGAACATACCTTTTATGTACCTTCCGCACTAACTGATATGTAGCTTCAGCTGATTTTTGTTTCCCTTTTACATCTTTTATGATCTTTTTTGGGTCGAAGTCATAGTAGGTGATCTCTAATTTCTTCTTGGAGTAGGAGGTCATGAAAGCCATCGTCCTCTTTATGGAGTTGCTAGGTGAAACAATTTGCAGTCAATAAAAGAGATTAGTTGCTATCCACCATTAAAACTAAGACTAAGCATTCATTCAATAACTTCGGGAGAATACTGAGTTCAAATTATTCATCTCCCAACAGACACACAAAAATATGTTAGCATTGGAATCAACACTTGGACTGCTTCAAGTGCTTGACCAGTCACATCCTTATCTCTAGGGAAATTTAATGATTTGAATTATATAATTGGTAGGTGATTAAAGCTCTCAATCACTAAAAATGGCAGACAAATTCACTGTCGAACCAATGACTGGGGTATTTAGACCTGATATGGTAGAAAAAGAGAATTTTGTAGCCAATGGCAGGAAGAAATTATGGAATAACGGAAGGGACAGTGGGTTTGCAAGGCAGAAATCCACTGATTTGAAGAAAAAAAACACAAGAACTAGTCTGATAATATATCAATAAGAGAAGGCTATCATAAGACTTACATTTATCATGTTGAATATCATTAAAATTCATTGTCATAAGGAATTCTCTTTAACCAATTATTATGCACATCTCATCAATAAATCTTACTAAGTAAGACTGATAAAAGTTGATAAGGTGCATAAACACATCAAGAGGCTCATAAAAACATATAACAACATTTGAAATCACAAACTCGAACTGAAGAGATTTAGGTATGGAAACACATAAGAAGGATCAACAATACACATATCAAGATAGTAATAAGTCCTCAAAAGTGTTCTTCACTATAATTATCTGAAAGAGTACACTGATCACATGAGTATAAGATCCACAAACCACGAACCTTTTCTCTATTGAGTTTTATCACATATATACAAGAGATATTATGATGATATTTCCACAAAAAGTGTGAATATGTTGTAGAGGTGTTATTATATTCCTATACATAAGGTGAACCTTATCCTTAACCAAAATACAAATTAGTGCAACATTATAAAAATAAAAAACATGATGGCATATAGTTCAAAGTGGCTGGAGTGATGTGGCAAACTGTTGGCAAACTCCTCTTGTTTTCTGGTACAACCACTTCCTAAAAAAGTGCAACTAACAGTTGAAGATGACATCTGGCTCTTTCCCCCAAAAGTGAAAAGTTTGTCAATTGAATCTAATATCTAGAAGAGAACTTGATTAATTGACACTTGGCAGCAGCGTCTTCTATTGATATTGCATGCATGTAATTACCCCTCAGTATCATCCTTCGATATTTGAACAAAAATTGCCTCCACTTCCTTTATACAAAAATTTAGGAAATAATAGCTACCTTTCATAAACATGTAGCTATTATTGGAAACCCTATAAATAGTTGAATTTGTTGATTAAGCGAAAAGTGTGTGCTTCTTCTTTGATTTGCCTTAAATGTATAAATAAAATCAAGTATGGAAGCAAGGATTTTGAATCAGGAAAAATTTTAAGGATGGAAAATTATTTTAAAGTCTAAAAAATTGGTGAATCTCACTAGTCCCTAATATGCAAACTATAAAAATTTTACTGATGTAGTTGTAAAATTATTCAAAATTATAATGATATTATATATACTCTCTGTATAATGTTGTCGAATTTTAACGTAAAATAATTTTATATCGTAAAAATTGGGCGAATTAATTTTATAAAAAAATGGAAATTGGCGAGTCTTTTTTTTGGAAAATCCATGGAAAATTAGCCCACCTGCGAATATTAGCCCCTAAAATTTTCCAATATTTTGAGGGACTCTACCTTAGAGATTATTTTAGCTTTTCCTTTTCCTGCATGTTTCTGTTTCTAGACTCCGGTATTCTTGGCTTTATTTCCTAGGCTTTCATCAACATTTATAATTTCATCTTCCAGCCTAGGATTAGCCATGAGTTTTCTGTTCAGTCTTATCTTGTTTTTAGGCCTAGTTTGAGGTGTTTTGAGCTATGGGTTGGGAATATAAGAAACCCCTCTTCTTCTTTGCATCATAATGCTAGACTAACCTGTCTCATACTCTGTCTCTGAGAAATCCTCTTTAGTATTGTCTTCTTCGAAAGATGAACAGGAGTGAATGATGTTCTTGTCCTTTCTTCTGGTAGATGTCTTGGATGTCTTAAGAGAAGAAAATAATTGAGCTAATGTTACTTCTCCTTTTAAATGGGTGTCATTTTTTTCTTCTTGCTTTCCTGCAACTTCTGGAATAGAGTGTTGAACTGGTACGTCAGGGCTGACTTCCTCTGAAGTTTCCTCTACTAGGATCAATTTCCTTTTGCCTTTATTTCTTGAGGAAGAGGCTATGTTTTCCTCACCTATAGATTTAACCTCCTTTTTAGGCTGAGGTTTCCCTTGCTTGAATGTAATTTCATTTTATCTTCTGAATGATGCTAAAGTTAGGGTTTATTTTGAAGTTTTCCTTGTATAAACCTTTTCTGTTGGTTGTACCATTGGTATGGGAGTGAAAAATTCAGTTCTTGTTGTTTTAGCTGAGCTTATAGTTTCTCTACTCATTGGTGGAATAGACTGAGCTGCTTGTGAACTATTTGGCACAAGTGTTGAGCCAGTTTGTTCTCCTTGGGAATTTTTTCTTCTTAGTTCTCCCTACCCTCCTCCTAGAATTGATGCTACCGAATATTCATCTGTTAGAAATTTATCCCAGGTAATTCTCTTTTTCTTAAGGTGATAGACCACCAAAATCTTGATTAAGCCTTTATGATAGAGGTTATGCAGGGAATAATTAGGGATCTTTTGTAACTTAAAAGAAATTTTTAATAAGGATTTGTAGATAAATAAAGGAAAATTCATAGGTCTGGAACCTGAGATGTGAGAGATAAATCTAACTTAATATTGATGAGCAGTGGAGAATTTACCCTCACAAGTAATATAGCATTTCACAGTAGTTATAACATACTGCTATTCTGGCCTAAAATAGGAAATATGCATAGTAGGAGTCCAATTGAAATTTACATGCTCAAGTTTAAGGAAAGAACTTACATCTGCTTGCAACATTTTCTTTTTGAACCAACATTCTCCAGTAGCTAAAGTCTGAGTAGCCCTAGCTATAATGGTCTCGGTGATTTTGAAGGTTTTTCTTCCAATATTGACTTTATCCCTGTCATAACTTTCAGCAAAGGCCTATGCCAAAACTACATTCCCCCCTGATATTTTCTTTAGAAACCTGTACCAACCTAGTACTTGAAATTGGGGATTTGTTCTAGAATCGAAAAATATGGTATTTTCTAGCTTAGAGCGGTTAATCTTTCCACCTTTACCCATATTGCTTAACATCTAAGCTCAACCTTTATGCACAGTTTTTCAAACTAGAGACATAAACCCTACACTACTTTCTTGCTTGATATGACAAGTTGTTTGCTGGAAAACGTAACTCTATCAGCTGTAATATTCTTGGAGAACTCGGTCATGAAAAATAGTGAACGTATTCCTCTAGAGTTTGTGTGCCTTTAATCACAATATATTTTAATTGACACGTTTTGAAATGATTCAAATCCGAGCACCAAGTCAACCCATAACATATATCACACCTTTGTATCATTAATAAATTGATACTTTGTACCTCATTTTCTGCCTCAACTATAATGAGTAGCTATAGGTTAGATCCACTAATAATATAATCACATCTTTATAATATCACTTCTAATTTAGAAATAATTACCCTTTTAAAAAAGAATAATATCTCATAACATATAATATCTTCAATTAAGTTCAAATGAGAATGATCTTTTCTCTGAATAATGCTCCTTCTAGCTCCTTATGCATTTTTGTGGAAATAACTAATTTTCTCTCTGTGTCACCAATGAAACCAAGCTGTTGGAGAAATAGTTGCATTTTCAGAAAGAGTAGCTATTATTTTATTATGACTAAAATGACCAATAACTTTGACTCTAGCCTAAGTTAAAACCTTGGTTTTAACTTTTTATGAATCTAAGACACAATATCACCTATAAAAATGAAAATATTTTTGGTTTTGAGACTCTTTTTGGATTTTATTGAAGATGATTAGAAATTTGACATAGGTTAGGGAAAAGAAAAAAATTCAAAATAAATAATATAATGGTGGTCAGGCTATTAACATTTATAGTGCTAAGACCCATGATGCATCAATACATGCCCTCTTAAGAAAGTGATGTCAAACCCCTTCTCCTCCATGGCAGACACTAAAATAAAGTTCTCATTCGTCCCAAAAAAATACAAAACATCCATGACCTTCAAAGGATACAAAGAATCCCTATCAAAGTTCATAGTCCCCACACCAACATCTCTCACAATGCGGTAATCTCCTAATACAATCTAAATATCAAGTGCCCTCTCCGCAAGCTCTAAAAAGAACTCACATGCACCTATCATATGGCGGGAAGACCCATTGTCTATGTAACACACATCAAATGATGTACTTCTACTATATGTAGAATTAATAAATACAAAGTCCATGTCAAACTATGAAGCAAACTGATCTACCTCTGTTGAAGCTGAAATACCCATCTTCCCCTTGTTTTTCCTCTCAGGACACGTAGCAACATATTGTCCCCTTTCTTGGCCTTCCCTTTGTTCTCCCCCTGGCTATCAAGGTTACATCCTCCTCATATGATATCTTCAACCCACCACTATGAGTCTTTCATATCTCATGATGCAAAAAATCATCCCAGAATCTGTCCCAATTGGGAAGATTCTCCCTAGAGGTAACAAAACCTCCAAAGACCACCCAAAACTTAGGAAGTCTCACTACAACTAACCTAACTAACTCTATGGGTGCAATTGTCTCACCAATAGTGTCAAATCATCACATACGTGTTTGAACCTACCAATATAAGGAACTACACCTTCAACCTTAGTCATCATGATGTTCTTCAATTATTCTTTGAGTACCATCTTCTTGCTCTCATTGGTACTCTAATAGAGAGTGATTAGAGCTGTCCACATATGATATGCATATGTGTTTCCTCTCACCTGATGAACCACATGATCCTTTAGACTGTCCATCAAAATCCTTTTGGCCTTTACATTATTTTTTTTTAATTCAGCAAGTTCATCTGCAACAGTAGTAGGTACAACCACTTGCCGCACTATTTCCCAAACTATTGCCTCCTCAAACAATGTATGAATTTTGTCCTTCCAGATGGCATAGTTGAATATCCCATCCAGTCTATCCTATATCATTAATAACATGTCCACGATTGCTGTCCAAATTTTACAAAACCAAGAAAGTGGAGAAATGAAATTTCTAGCACACCTTGCTATCCCAAAAGTTCAGTCTATGTGAAATTTCACATTGTTGTCCCAAAATATTAGTTTGTTTTTCAAACTAAGATTTCTGTCCAAAAAATATTGTATGTTGTTCAAACTGCAATTTTCAGCCTGTAGCTCTGATACCATGTTGAAATTTGATGACTAAAAAGTTTCTTGCAATCCCAACCTAGTTTTTCACTCCCATTCAGTTAAATTCCCTTTCCCATAAACATACATTCAACATATAGAATTATGGAAATGAAAATTTCATATTAAAACACATGGGACTGCCAACACATGCTGAAAATAAATATGGACATAAACATACCAACAACACATACAAATACACATAGATTTTAGTCAAATTAGACCTAGGAAAAGCCCCTTCAATATTCTCTGGGGAAAACCTGCTAGAGAGCTCTTCAAATTTATTTATCTTTCAATTTCATGAAAAATACTTTGCAGACAAAACAAAACAACAAAATACAATTTATCTCTTTAGCTCAAAACTCCTTGAAAATCGTTCCCACTTTGCCTCGATTTCCATTTCAACTTGAATATGAAAATATGTACTTTATAGATACAAACTGTATGGACTATAAGATTATGTACATACCGGTACGTAGTTCATCACTGCATTTAACCGTACATATTTTTTAAATTCTTTTTTTATTTTCTCAAAACTTTCTCGAATCGTATGCAAATCACAACATTAAATGATGTTCGTATTGTACATTCTGTTGTCTTCTATGCATTGATTTTTGTGCCCATCTCTACCCATAAATCACTCCTTCATATTGTTGCAATAAATTTATCCTTCAGAACTTTTCTCTAGCCCTCAACCTCCTTTCTACAATATGCTCATGAAGAATGAATGCAATGTCTCTTTTCTTTTCCCCCTTTTGTTTCCCTAAATGACTTTTAGGAAACCCTAATATCTAATGGCTTAGATTGATTTAGATCAAGGCATGAGAATAAATGTGCATTTAATTCTCGCTTTCCATTTTTTAACTCACCAATTGAATAAAGTACTCACATTTTACTTTATGTCTAAATTCACTTTTCACTTTATAATTTAACATTGACTTTACCACTTATAAAGTCACTTTCACTTTATAAAGTCACACTTACGGAAATAATTATTTTGGTGAATTTTCCCTAGGTAGAGACTAACTCATGGGAAACCACTTGTCCAAGGTACATTAAAAATCAACAGAAGGAAACCAAGTTTTATAAGCTAAAAATGGTACCAAACTTTATTATTTGAATAAATTCAAGTACATCCATACTAGAAATGAAAGCGGAGTTGCTAAATAACAAGTTTTCCCCATAATAATACTAAGAAATACATGCCCCTAGAGGCCAATTCGAATTGGTAATTATATAAAGGGACGAGGAAGAATTCTCCTTGAAAGGAGGAATATTTCGCCTCCAAAATCCCTCAAATAGTGGATCAGGTTCCCAACACTAGGAATCTCCATTAAATGACAAGGAACACATTCCTAGATTTTCTCAATTAGTGGAGCTCCAAAATTTGTCAATAATTTCATGATATTCAGTTCATTTATTATCCAATATTGTTCTATCTTATAGTAGGCAGAAACTCGCTATATTATCACATTCATAATTTACTCCATATTTCTCTTAATATTATGCAAAAATAAATAATATTAAGCATGTAATATGCAATTATATGTAAAACTTCCTAAGAACATACTAAAGCTAAAAAAAACATTTAAATGCAAAAGGAGAAGTTTAATAAAAACTTCATGTACCCGAGAAAGGTTATATGTGCCTTAATTTGTGTCTAATTTGGAGGCTCATCATGTGGCATACTTGGTATTTGGAGCAAGAAGGCAAAGGAAAAGCAGGAAAACATAAGAGGACAATGTGATCAACAACTATAGCGGGTTTTTATTGCATGTACCAAGTTGCATGTATGATTTTCTTTCTAGTTTTGGCATGCATGGAACATGCATGTGGTTTCGTGTTTATGATATATCATTGGCATGGAGGATTTCCTAGATTGACAGTGGCTTTTCATAGTGTTTTCATTTCCTAGTAGCCATGGTGTTGTGGGTTTAACTTGTTTTTCTGATTGGTTCTCATGTTTCTTATGGTTTTGGGTTGATTTACCAGTTCTTGGAAGCCTCAGTTGGACAAATTCTCTGGAAGCCCAGTAACAACTTGGGTTGAGTTACTAGTCCTGGAATCCTTGGTTATAAAAATTCTCTAGAATCCCTTGGTGGGTTGATTTACTAGTCCTAGAAGCCCTGGTTGGACAAACGCTTTGGAATCCTGACAAAAATTGTGGGTTGAGTTGCTATTCATGGAAGCCCTAGTTGAAAAAAACTCTTTGAAGCCCTGCACAGCTTGGGTAGAGGCCGATTTGGTGATGTCCGACTGCGAGGTGGAATCAATAGTTGAGGGTTGAGGTGTTTTGGCCTATGAAATCGCTGGTTTGGTTTTGTTTGGTTTATTCCATGAGATCCAAAATTCCTTCTTGGAATATGGCATAGGGTTGATTGAATGAAAGAATATTTGGTTCAGCCTAATCTATGGTCGGGTAGTATGTGGAAGTCCCAGACCTAGTTGTGTTCTACATATGCTAATAAGAGCTCTTTTCCTCTTGTATTTTATGGGAAAATGTGCTTAATATTATGTGATATTAATGGTTGTTCTATCATTTTTATTTTACTGGTTATATGTTGGTTATGAGCATGGTTTATGATAGACTTGAGTTATGGATCTCATCATGTTTTGATTAGTAGATGAACTGTTAATGAATGTATGGCCTCATAGATGATCTTTGAGCTATTATGAGGAGGCATCATTCATTCTTGATAAATCTTAGATAAGTATGAAGTACCTATGCTCAGATGTGTTTATATTGCCTGTAGATTACATGTTGATGATGTGTTTGAAGGAATGCATTTCATGGCTAGACCTTGTCATATTAGGTCCCTGTTCAAGTTTTCATTAGAGTCCTTGTCATCTTGTTATTTATCCTCTCTAGGGATTTCATCCACTTATCGGCAGAGGCCTCAGTCTTGGCCCTAAAAAAGTGGCTCAGAATCTAGGGTCGTTGGCACATAATTTCCTAAACAGTCGCATGGATTCCTTGTTTTGCATGTGATTGGAGGGTTTTAGTCACATGGAGGGCTTTTCATCAGTGCAACTGGGGCTCTAGTTCAGCAAAACAACAATTTGTCTTAGGGGTTGGACACCTGGAAATGTTGGTTGGCTCTTGAAGGTTTTGTAGCATCTGAGGAAGGTAATATTGGTCTTGTTGTTGGGAAAATACTGAGAGGGGAGGGTGAATCAGTATTTACTGCATATTCAACCTTTTTACTTTTTCATTCCTTTAAAACCCATACGCTACTTTACTGAAGCCAACTAGCGTATACACGCGGATATCCTTCATAAAACTCGCGTATACACAGAGATCTAATTATGCCATTAGTTCTTCACTTATATCATTCCATCATTCATTCATTAGATGTTCTATAAACAGTAAACATGTGCAGTAAGAACCGAATAAACCATCACACAAAGCATCACACATGAACACCAGGATTTTTAGGTGGAAACCCAAGTCGGGAGAAAACCACCGCTGCAGTTGCTCAGCCTTCAATATTTTATTATAGAGAAAACATCTCACAACATATGTGCTGGCGCAGACTTGACCAGCACGCAGGCACCCACCTGCGCTCGTTTACCAGCCTCTCCTGGAAGGGAGCTACGACCCCCTGACTCGTTTACCAGCCTCTCCTGGAAGGGAGCTACGACACCCCGATCTCGTTTACCAGCCTCACCTGGAAGGGAGCTACAACCCCCTGACTGAAGGCTACAACCCTCAGCACCACCTTGGACCACGTTTCATCAATTTTCACACTGGATCCAACAACTTCAATAGAACACCACTTGCAGGCCACATTTCATCATATTTTCATACTAGACCCTTTCCATACTTTTAAGCACAAACATACATCACCAACAGATACATATCAACACAGATCAGATAGCAGAAACACAACAGAACAGATCAGATATTTCATACCCCTTGCTTCAGCAAGCCCTAGTTTGCATACGCGCTTTCCCTTCACTGATGTCGCGTGTATACGCGCTTCCGTCTATACAAACCAGCGTATAACTCAGTGTATATTTTATTGCGCATACGCGCTTTCTCTTCGCTGAAGCTGCGTATATACGCGCTTCCTCCGCGGTGAAGTAGCGTATAGATCTTCAATCATTACAGAGCAGCATACTTCATCAGATCAGATATTCAGTTCAGATCTACCCTTTTGCTTCAGACAGATGTTCGCCTAGATGCTCGCCTCATCACGGATCTAAGCCTTCCATAATCAGATCTAGCAAATACAAGAGCAATTCAGATCTAGATCCCCTTCTTCATCATTGGTGCATCATACATTCAGATTTATCATTCAAGTGTAACCCTTTCCATTCAGATCTACTTCAGAGAGAAGTATTCATTCAAGCTCGGACATCTTGCACCCACACACATGATTTGCACAATGAATTTCATCTCTTTATATAGGTTTATCCTTTTTCAATACCACAGGCCCTTTTTTCAATACCATGAGCCAAAACAATACCATGAGCCTTCAATACCACGGGCCCCTTTTTCAATACCATGAGCCTTCAATACCACGGGCCCCTTTATTTGCACTTTTTGAGCGCTTTTGCCCATACGCGACTTAGCACGTTCTTTTCCGCGTGCATACGCGACTTCCCTTAGACATATCTGCGTATTCATAGAGACATACTCTTTTCATCATACTTTGAGCACATTCTGAATTCCTTTCTTCATTGCCTTCTGTACACACTGTAGATACATCATCAAGAACATATTCTAGCAAGCACAACTTCATCAAGTAATTTGCCATCATCTTCATCAGGTGGGTTGCCATTCAAGAACAAATTTCTTCATCATATTGTTCAACAAACATCATATCACATCAGATTTACATCATTTACCAAGTCCATCAAGTCAAGAATAACTTCATCAAGTGGATTGCCATCAAGGACAACACATGTCAACAGTCGCATGTCTTCATCTTCATTCAGTGGGTTGCCATCAAGGACAACACTCTGCATCATATTTCCAACACTTGTATTGTCGATTCCACTTCCTTAACTGTACTTTGGGAGTTGAATCATATGATAGTAACTCTTCATCACATGTTTACCAAAGTGGTCTGATTAGCTTGGGTAAATGTGGGAGGAGGGTGTTCCAATAATACTTTAAAAAATGAACTCGCCATGAGTATCAACATTGAAATTATTAACAGAAGTTTCCTCATCCCACACGTCAAGTAATCAATTATGGTGATAATAAAATAGGCTTGTGAATGTCACACAAAAGGATTTATGGGCCCAAAAAAATCAATAGAATATTAATCAAAGGATTCAAGAGATTTGGATAGGTGCAATGTAAGTTTGTTCTCATGGGAAGGTCTCCCTACAGTTTGACATACATTGAATTTTTTAGCATATTCTTTAGTATATTTAAAAAGAATTAGCTACCATAGTCCTACTTGGAGTTGTGATATCCCTTATCTAGAAAAATATTTTATAATTAAAAGTAAATGTGTTTAGTTTGAAAATAGTATGCTACTTTAAAGTGACAAACATGGATTTAATTATTAGTAATTTGTTGATAATAACTTATGTACAATTATTTTTTGAAAACCATATTTATGTTTTATTTTATGAATATATATATATATATATATATATATATATATATATATATATATATATATATATATATATATATATAAGAGAGTGGGAAATTAGTGTTTAAAGTACAGATGGTTGAAAGAGGAAAAAAATGTTGCAATTATATTTTATGAGAAATTAATTTATCCATCAGTAAGTCTTAGGCATCTAATCTATGCGATCATATTTAATTCTGAAAATTATATATTGGCCAATTTATTGTTTCTTGGAGGTTGTCTCAAAAAATGGGAAACAAGAAATCATAAACTAGCACTTAACCACCTACCACTTGTTGATTAGGTGGATATAATTAATAACCACCTTAAAGTGGTAGATGGAAAAAAAAATGATTTTATGGCTTTTTCCTTATCAATTTTTGAGAGACAAAAATTGAGAGACTGGAGAGAAGCATAAAAGAGAATTCAAATAGAGAAAAACATTGCAGAATTAATTGATCGGGGGAACCAAGAGAAGATGTGTCAAGGAAGGGAGGAGCCAAGTACTTGACCTTTTAATTTCAGAGAAATAAATTCTTTCAAGTCAATATTCTCTAACTTTTCTCCCATATGTTTGCATATGATATAATGATTGTAATATTTTCTTGATAGCAGAGTAAATTAGGAGTATAGTTTAATGTATTTCATTGATGCAAGAATGATAGTGTTATTATTTTGATGTTCATGTTGTAAAATGAAAGATTGCATGCTATGTGTGCAAGTTAATTTTCTTATAGCGAATATTAGTTGTAAATATGGTTAGGGAAGAATGGTACACTAAGTGCAAGTATATATCAATACATTGTTTTCTTTTTGCCTATATAAAGGATCGACCATTAGGAGAAGAAAAGGAAAGCAATATGAAAGAACCATGATTATAATAATATAGAATAATATGAGTGGGCAATGTATAATTGTATTAATATAAAAAAAATATTGTAGTGAAATTATAAGGTTATTTTCTTTTAATAGAATTGAGAAAAAGGAAAAGACTTAGTAATTACATGATATTATTGGTTCTGGACATGTTTTATTGTATGACTATATTGTCAGTGAAGTTGTTTTGTTATTAGATAAAGAAGGTGATTTACTATATAAAGTTGATAGATTTCTAAATTCGCAATTCAATCATTAGGAATATAAAAATAAGAGCATATCTAGGGAAAAGCTTTTATATTCAAACAAAAAGTAATTTCTGTGAAAAAATTAACGACTATATTGCAATGGAAGCTTGTTATAGGCCAAATTAAACAAAATTACATCTATAAAATATATAATTGTTTTTGAAGAAAAGAAGCAAGAAGTGCTTGTTAAGTTAAGTGATCAATATAGTTGTGTTACAGAAGTATTATAGAAAAAAGTATGCACAATTTTAACAAAGAAGACTTCTATCAAAGACTAGAAATATGCAAACTAGAAGTATAAAATATATATATATATATAGTACCTAGAGTAAGTAATGAATTAAATGAAAAATTAATAGAAGGGATTTTTTTTTTTAACTCCTTCAAGTATTATAGCTCACAAATAGAAAAACTTGTAATCTTCTCAGAAAACAAGAGAATATCGATGATTCTATATATACATATTAAAAATTTAAGTATACAAAAAACTATATTGAAATAAATGTCCTCATGTACATTTCCATATAATCTCAGACATTACAAACCAATTAGAAAGGTCTTGTTTAATTCCAAGCAATTTAAACATTTTGTAGGATAAAGAACCTCTTATAAAAACACCAAGAGAATTTTTTCTCGGAACAGTAAGATTTCCATAGTATGCGATGAAGACCCATCTAGAGGAAATAGAGATAATATTCTTCAAACAAATATTCATCGAGACAATGAAAAGAAGCCAGAAGGTGGAAGAATGTTTTCCAACCTGGAAAAACCAACCGGGAAATAAATTAACTAGTGAAGAAATCTGAGAAAATCTCTTAATACATATGGAAGCTTAAAAATAGAGTGAGTTGTGTATTACCTGCAACAAGTTTAAACCCTTCAATAGTTAGTATAAATATAGACAAAATTATAAATTATATTAATAAATTCATATTCATACCCATAATAAAAGAGGAAAAGAAATTAGCTCGAATGTTTAATGGCCTCTAGAAATTGTCTTGTAAGATGGTAACAAAGTACATAATGAGGAAGGGTTTGAACAGACATTTTAGTATAGAGAAAAAAAAAATCAAAAAGGAATTTATATGGCCTCTGAAAATGGATAGTCGTAATGACAGTTGAATGATTCTAAAAAGAAAAAAGGGATTAGAAATATTAACACAGTTTTGAGCTATCGAAAGGAAACAATGTGATTCTATAAACAAAAACTTTGAAAAGGAAAACATAACTCTTTTTGTAAACCTCAGTATGAGGATCAACTACAATATACACGATGGGAACTACATGGTGAATCTAAGCGTTGTTGGACGAAATATTTTAAGTATAAATAATTATTCATATAATCCTTGTGATTTTCCAAAGGCATATTTCATTTTTGTTGTGAAATTATAATGAAATCCTGAGGGGGCATTTTGTTGTCAAACTCTTAGTTTTATACATTCCTTATAAGAGAAGTATTAAAAATGGAGTCCTTATAAGAGATGTGTTAAAAATGGTTATAAATTCTTTATAAGAGAAGCGTTAAAAATGGAGTTCAGGAAGACATATAAATTTCTTATAAGAGAAGTGTTAAAAATGGAATCCTTATAAGAGAAGTGTTAAAAATGGAAAGATGTGAGTGTAAATGTTATTATAATCATGAAGACATATAAATTCCTTATAAGAGAAGTGTTGAAAATGGAGTCTTTATAAGAGAAGTGTTAAAAATGGAGTCTTTATAAGAGAAGTGTTAAAAATGGAGAGATGTGAGTGTAAACGTTATTATAATCATGAAGACATATTTATAAGAGCATGAGTATGTGTACAAGTTTTTAGATTGTCCAAATGTGTATTGATAGTCATTTTTATGCTATAATGAGTTCTTACTTAGGAAAATAGGTATGGTGTAGTAATTCTTATAAGGAAACAGTGAATTAATTTTAACAAAGAGTACTTAAGTTATATAAATGTATATAATTTCTCAACAAGGATTTCCATAAATTCCTTATAAGAAAAGTGTTAAAAATGGAGAGATGTGATTGTAAACGTTATTATAATCATGAAGACATAATTCCTTATAAAAGAAGTGTTAAAAATAGAGAGATGTGAGTGTAAACGTTATTATAATCATGAAGACATATTTATAAGAGCATGAGTATGTATACAATTTTTTAGATTGTCCAAATGTGTATTGATAGTCATTTTTATGCTATAATGGGTTCTTACTTAGGAAAATAGGTATGGTGTAGTAATTCTTATAAGGAAATAGTGAATTAATTTTAACAAAGAGTACTTAAGTTATATAAATGTATATAATTTCCCAACGAGGATTTTCATACGTTCATATTAGGGTAAACAATATTTTATTTACGAATTGTTAAATATGAAGAAAAAAAAATTGATTAGAATAGAAGAGCATGGGTATGTATACAATTTTTTAGACTGTCCAAATATGTATTGATAGTCATTTTTATGCTATAATGGGTTCTTACATAGGAAAATAGGTATGGTGTAGTAATTCTCATAAGGAAATAATGAATTAATTTTAACAAAGAGTACTTAAATTATATAAATGTATATAATTTCCCAACGAGGATTTTCATACATTCATATTAGGGTAAACTATATTTTATTTACAAATTATTAAATATGAAAAAAAAATTGGTTAGAATAGAAGAGCATGAGTATGTATACAATTTTTTAGACTGTCCAAATGTGTATTGATAGTCATTTTTATGCTATAATGGGTTCTTACTTAGGAAAATAGGTATGATGTAGTAATTTTTATAAGGAAATAGTGAATTAATTTTAACAAAGAGTACTTCAGTTATATAAATGTATATAATTTCCCAACGAGGATTTTCATACGTTCATATTAGGGTAAGCTATATTTTATCTACGAATTATTAAAGATGAAAAAAAATGGTCAGAATAGAGGGTTATTATAGGAGCACATTCCTTGCAATCTTCTTTCCTCCAACATTTCCTCTTGTAACATCACAATGGAATTCCCATAAAATGACCGCTCTTATGATCAAGAATTCATATGTATAGGATATGATCAAGTACCATCTTGTACAACTGGCCTGCAATTAGCTAATAATTTGTAGCATGAAACCACCAATAGCTTCTTCTCTGTTGTAGTATAGTCCTCTAGACACTTTATTTTCACTAAAAATAATGCAATTTCTGCAAGGTAATTTGTAACATTTTCAATTCTAAATAGATCAAAATCAATAAATTGATCATCAAATGACCCTTCTATTTCTCCCGACTTCAAGTGAGAAAGGTGGTATGGTACCACATTAACATGACCTGGATTGATAGCAAATTAAAATGAAAACCCTTGAAAAAAAAAGAAACTATGTGTATATTCTTACTTCAATATTAGGTTTATTGACAAGATATTTCAATGCAGAATGATCAATGAAGAATTTGGAAAGGACTCCAAATGAATAATGCCTGAAATTTTGAAGTGAATATACCACAGCAAGAACTTCCCACTCAATTTGTTATGTAATTTATTTCTGCATAATAAATTTTAATGCTAGAAAAATAAATCGGATCGTTGAGGTTACCTTTTTATCTGGGTGGCTCCAAAAATAGAAATGGCCTTGAAATAGCTCAAAAAAAAAATTCTTCATATTGAAATGAAACTAGGACCAGATCGTAGTGCTCGTCGTCTTGATTCTGATGGTGCAAATGGCACTCAAATCCGAGTTCGTATGCTCAAGTTATAGTCAGTCAAAGTTCTAGTCAAACTAGGTCAAGTGGCAGTGACTAACGAGACAACAATTTTGCAAAGGGGAGGCGCATGGAAAATGATGGTGGGAAAGGGTGAATTTTTCACCTCCTTAATTTTGATGGTAAACCCCAAAAATGGGTCGATTTTTTTTGGATAGTTTTTTATGTATAGAACAAAAAAATATTTAAAAAATGGGGTAGCGAGTTATCACCCACGTTGTCTAGCCAACAATAATTGATATATGTATATATATATATATATATATAGTGTCAGATCTCATGGCTCTAACTCAGGACCCTGCCCATGACCCAAACAACCATAGTATATGTCAAAGCTGACAGGGCTTGAACTCACGCCAGCCAGAGGTCGACCCGCCTACGCAGCGACTCCAAAATACACAACTGCCGAACTATATTCAAACAAAAAAATAAAGCCCCCAAACCATATATATAATGACAATACCATAATGGGGTCCCACAGGACCACTGTAAATAACGACTTAACACAACACTTTTAAGAAATGGGCCAACATCTCGAATGTTGGTAGCTCCACCTCGAAACATTATTTAAACTTTAATCGGATGCATTCGACCAACCAGTGGAGAGAGAAGCACAGAACCATGAGTGGCCAGGGGAGGCAGAACCATGAGTAAGGAATCTTGTTATATGTCGAAAACATTCTTTGGGGGATTAGAGGTGCCAGTGTCGTAAGTTGATAAGTTTAAAGTCATTGTTTTACAATTTATCTCTAGAAATTCAACCATGGAGTTTGTTTCTCCATTTGAGGTCTACATTTTCAGGCTATCATCATAAATGGAAGTATAAGGTTTCATTTTTGTAAAGTTTCTTGTAACTTATTTCTTTGGTGCCATTTAATAAAATAAGGCCTCCCCACATTGAGCAGGGCCCAGAAACGTAGCCCACATTAGGTGAACTCCGTAATCAAATCATTGTGTATTTGATCTCATGTTTGCTTATGATTTCAACTTATTTTCATGTGTTTAAGTTACTTGGTTATACACTCAATTATATCAAATTATGTATGCATCCATGAAGTAAAACATATGGATCAAGTTTGGCATTAGATCAGGTCTTGTTGTGAGTTGCATGAGTGAATACTAACTAGGAACAAGCTCCAAGGAGGTGAAGGAAAACTCAAATCCTTTTCAGATCCTGACGTGGGGCATGCACCACAAAGACAGAACATGGCAGATGTGGAACCTCAATTGAATGACAATGAAGCTATCACAAGATCTTCTACACTATGGCAAAGAAAGTTAACAAGTTGTTTGCAGAATATGAGAAGACACTTAAACCATAGAAGAACAAACTAGATGATCATGCATCGATAAACCATGGAGGGGGAGGAGAAGAGTCTCCTCCCTCTCCATCGACTAGTGAAATTTATTCTTCTTCCTCTTCTCATCATTCTAACAAGAATCATAGAAATGCATATAAGAAACCATTTTTTAAGCTAGATATAAATTTTGATTTTCCCACATATAATGGAGAATGTAATGTAGAGAAACTAAACAATTGGATTAGATAAATCGAGGTTTATTCTTGGATTTAGAAGATCGAAGAGGATGAGGCCAAGATCCAATTAACATCCCTGTGACTGAGTGGAACCGCTCTCGTTTGGTGGGAGAGAAAGTTGCATAAAGACACAAAGACTTGGGTAATCTCCTTTCTTCTTGGTCCAATTTTGTTTCTTCATTAAAAGATTAGTTTTATCCATTGGGTTACCGACAAAAGGCTTTAATGGAATGGTAATATTAGAGACAAGGAAAGGGTCAAAATCTACAAAGCTTCATAGAATAGTTCATAAAACAAGCTTTGAATTTGGGAATTCCACTTGATTCACCAGAAAATGTAACCAAATATATTGGTTCTTTACATAGTTACATCAGGAATTATTTGTTATTGTTTTACTATACTACTATTGATTTGGCCAGTGTGGAGGCCATTCACCTTGAAATAAGGGGAAAGAATAACAAAGAATATCAATCGATGAAATCATATTTCAAACCTCATAATGGAAAGTTCAAAGGAAAAGGAAAGGGAAAAGACAAAAAGGAAGTTACAACTAAGAAGGAGGAAGGGGCAATGTCATCTTGCACACATTGCAAGAAGGAAGGCCATGATTATGAACATTGTTGGAAGTTGCATCTGGAGTTGAAACCAAAAAGAGATTTGGTGGAAACAATAAGAAAAATATGGTAGCAACCATACAACAGGACCTTGGATCTAATTTCGGTGATGAGACACTGATAACAATATTGGGCATGCAAGGTAATCTTTCTCTTAATGCTAAAGAAAATTTTGAATTGCATGCAAGTACAAGTTATTCAGATGAATCTATTATTAGTGAACGAAAGAGAATTGAATTGTTAAACATTACAGTCGTGATGAAACATACTAAAGTGGAGACCTTGTTTGCTCCAATTTAACAAGCAAGTTTGATTTCAGAATCCTTGGTTAAAAAATTAGGATTGGAAACCAAGCCTCATCCAAGACCCTACACTCTTGGTTGGTTTTGTGATAAAGCCAAATTACATGTAACCAAGCAGTGTAGAGCTAGATTTGTGACTGCTTCCAAACTAGTAGATGAGGTTGATCTTGATGTTCTACCCTTGGATATATGTGGCATTGTCTTGGGGAGTCCATATTTGTATGAGTATAGGAAATAATTTTTCTTTCACCACGAAAAAAATTATCATCACAAGATGAGGTGGAATATATTTTAAGAGCTCATTGTACCAAAGTTGGTGCCAATATTGTAAGTGTAGGATAGATGAAGAGGTTGGTGAATTCCAGCAAAGGGTGCATGATCATGGTTGTGAAAATATGAACCTTTCAAAGGTTCTGATCCCACTCATAAGAATAAATTGTGTGAAATCGTTTCTAACTATGATGGGATTTTTCCAGAACCAATTGGGTGGCCTCTAAAGCGTGAGATCCAACATGATATTCACTTGCAGTAGGATGCTTCTTTACCCAACATTTGTATGTACATGTTGTCATCCATTGAGATGGAGGAGATAAATAAAAAAGTGCAGGAATTGTTGAACCAAGGGGTCATAAGACCAAGTTCTTCTCCATGCGGTTCACCTATTGTGTTTATGCCAAATAAGGATGGCACATGGAGGATGTGCATGGACTGCATAACATTCAACAAAATAATGGTGAAGAATCAATGCCCTCTCCCTCACATTGATGATTTATTAGATAAATTGATAAATGTTGTCTATTTCACAAAAATGGACTTGTGCAATGGCTATCATCAGGTCAGAATTGCAGAATAGGATGTGTGGAAGACTACATTCAAAACCAAGTAGGGTTTGTTTGAATGGCTGGTGATTCCATTCAGACTATGTAATGCTCCAGCCACATTCATGAGGGCAATGAATGATATTTGTAGGAATTTTCTTGATGATTTTGTACTTGTGTATCTTGAAAAAAATCTTGTTTACAGTATGACATGGGATGATCATGTGAGTCATGTTAAAAAGGTGCTTGATATTTTTCAAAAAGACAAATTGTATGTCAAAATTTCTAAGTGTGAATTTGGTAAGACCTATTTGGTTTACTTGGGTCACATTTTCGGTGGTGGAAAATTGAAAACAAATCCTTATAAATATCTGCGTGCAGAGATTTCAAAAACCATTCCAAAATAAATTCACCCAGAATATAAGCTTTAATGAGCCTCTTCCTTCTCCGCCATTCCTGAATATGATCAGAAATATGGGTTGCGTCGTCCCGCTTAAAATTAGCTAGGAGTTCAGTCCCGACATCATAACGGACAAGAAACTGGAAATGATTTAGAAATATAGTAGCCAGATCTCCAAAAGTAGCAAAACAGCCCCGAGTTAACTCAATATACCACTTGCTAGCGTTTCCAGTCAAGGTGCGTTGAAACAACCTCAACCTAATCAAATCCTCGATCAGGGAATTAGATGAACACCATAAATGGAAAGTGGTGATATGATCAGTCGGGTCCTCTCCATTCTTGCCTTCAAACTTTGGAATGTCTGAAGGTAGTTTGGTAGGAACCGGAGGCCACCCTAGACTATATCAGATCGGATCATTCGTCAATTTTGACAAATAAAGGCAAGTTCAACGTTGCCAGAAAAGGTAAACGAGGAGGAGCCTGAGGATTCCATCCTTGGTGGGATGAATTCCCCACATTCTGAAAAGAATAACATGGATTTGATGAGGCACCAGGTTGCCAGAAAGAACTAGTAGAAAATGTTGGGCCATAGGACCCAGCATTTGGAGAAGGACCCCCTCCCAACGTAGAGTTACCATAGACCAGACCAGTTCCCCCCCCCCCGAAGTAGTGAATAAAGAGGAAACCCCCTGGTAGGGGTTCCAAGCATTAGAAAGAGGGGAAAATATCTGATAAGCACTCGACGAAGGGAAAGAAACATTCCCTTGTTGACCAGCGAGAAACTGATTCCCTGCCCCCACTGATGTAAATACAGGGTTCCAACCTGTAAAGGTAGTCGAACTCTGACCTCCAGACCAAGGGTTGAAACTCTGAGTCTGAGAAGTAAAAGGAAAAGACCCTAAGGAAGGATTCAAACTAGGAATATGCCCACTTCCAAAGGGGAACCCTTGAAAAGAAGCTGACCCACTAGCCATGGAGGACATGGGTGTAGATGCAGTTGCAGCAGCGGAAAAGGAAAACAAAGGAATCCCACTCATAGGCATTCCAAAACAAAAGGGACCAGATTGAGAAGCTTGTGCTTGGGTGAAACCAGAGCCAAACACAGCAGTACTAGAAGCAACCGAAGATATATCAATTGTGCCTCCTCCTTCTACTGAAGCAGGAGTCTGAATGCCTGCAGCACTCACAGCTGAAGCCGCGTTCCCAGTTGTGGCCATCAAAAGGTATGAATAGGATGGATAAGGACTTTCTGATCTTTCTGACTCAAGTCTGATATACTCAACAACAAATGGATAATCAGGAGGAAAAGGAGATGGAAGTGACTCAGAAAGCTGAGATACTTCCTCTACTTCTACTTCTTCTTCTCTCGGAAATAAGACTCTCGAGGTGAGCGGAGCGCTCCTATCGGAACCAACTACAAAACCTTCAAGCCCTTGTGGGGGATCTCTCTCTGCTGCGTTAGATACCACTGGGTGATATTCACTTGCTATATTACTCCTACGCCTTCTTGAAGAAGGCTCTACACTTTCAGGAGATAACCCCCGAACTCTCCTCGATCGACGAGGCACTTGATCAGCCACTTTAACAGATTAATTAGACTCAAAAAAGTATAAAGCTAAGCAAGCTAGGAGCAAAGAGCACTCACTACAAAAAACCCCTAAGATGAAACCAAGCAAGCAGCCTTCAGGTATTTTTGCTCCGGGTGATTAGGACCGGACACCAAAATACGAGAAAGTGAAAAATAGGACCTCCCGAAAGTAGTCTGGGATAATTACAGCCTAGGCCTACTAACGAAGGTAACAAAAATAGTTACGCTGACCTCCTAACAACAGCCTTTGCCGGTGCAAGTACCCAAGCTTTGCTGGGGCACCCTCCAGAAGTACTGCTGGAAGTGATATGACGTCTGCCTTAGGTACCACGGGTATCCCCCCCCGCGTAGTCACCTGTGTGGTCCCTAGGAATGGAAACTAAGGGCACCAATCCGTGTCAGCAGCCGGGCGGAACGGTCTTAAGGCAAGATCCAGTAAATCGGAGAGGGGGTATCTCTCGTCTCAACCTTCACTTCCCCTCACGCTTGACTCTCTGGAGGAGAGCTTTCCCGGTCCACCTAACGGTGTTGGATTTCACTTATTTAATAAACTTCTATGTTTTAGTTTGAGCAGCCTTCGAGAGTTAACTCTCCACTCACCTAATCCAAGGCCCTACAACCTAGCTAGTTCATGTATGACACTTAATAAAAACTTGCTAGTTGTTTTTAAATTAATGCGCTTATTTTAGTTGGTTGTTATATTAAGTCAAGGGAATATGGAAATGAAAATCGTGATGTTTTATGACGCAGAAAAGAAATTAATGAAAACCAAACTACATGCAGATGCAGTAATTGCCTTTCAATGAAAACAAATTTCTACACGGGTTCTATGAGACTATTTTTTCCTTTTCAGATATCAAACTTCACACTCGCAAAATTTATGAAAAATACTACAACTGTTCAAGTGCACCTAATGCAAATTACTAAGAGCATGCCAATTCTAAGATGCAAAATCTAACAAAGCAAAGAGAAATTTCTACGAATCCCTCAGTTCTATCACTTTTCCGGATGTCCACAAAGCTAGTTCCCAAATCAGAAACTCTCAATATAAAGACACCAAAATATGCTCGAAATAAGAGAAAGAAACCAATGAAAATTCCCTTCCCAAATCAAGTCAGAAACCGAAGGTAAGAAATCTCAACAAGGCTTCAAAATATGGAAAGAAACCAAAATAAAAATTCAAAACAAAATCAATGGAAAAACAAAATGTTTTTGAGCTTTTTGAAAATTATAAAAGAAGACTTCAAAGAGACTAAGAAAACTATCCAATTACCAAGCCAAACAACCTCTGAATTTCAAGCAAAAACTTCAACAAAAATGCTCCAAATCTCATAGTGCCACTTAGTAGCAAGATTTATACGAGCAAGAGGAAGACAAGAAACTCAGTGACTCAGCCCAGAATAATAGCACACTCTTGAAGTAAACAAAACTTCAAAGCACCAAGAATGACTCTTCAAAAATTGCAACAAGACCTAGTCAAATGAAATCAAGAAAACCAACCGAAAAGCAGGCAAAAATTAAAGTGCAAAGCAAAACATAAAGTGAGGAAAGAGCATATGAGCAGAAGCTCTCTGTCCTGATTAAGCAAAAAAGCAAAGAATCTCCAGAAAGATATCTTGGTACTCGAACCAGAAATGCAAGCACTAAAAAACAAGATTTTCCAAATGAGCCAGTCTTCAACCAAATAAGAGAGAAAAAGACCAATAACCACCTTCAACACAATCTAGAGACTAAAAGGACACTGCAGGAACAGGTCTCCACAGGTAGACAAGACCAAAAAGTCAAAAAATCATAAATTTCAAAATTTTCCCAAGCATACGCTGCTTAACAGTTTTGAAACAAGCGTGCATACACGACTGTGGCAAAGGAAAAGCATGTATACGCGACTTCCTTTGACAAAACCTGCGTGTATACGCATCTGTGTAGAGGAAAACTAGCGTATGGAAAGGTAAATAATGAAAAATAAAAATGATCAAGCCTGGCTAAAGAACCAGGTCTTTAGTCTGACTGAGAAAAAACTAACTGGACTGGAAATAATGATTAAAACTATCGGAAACCTTTTAAAACAACTGAAACCACCCAACAAGAGAATCACAAGAATGCGATCCCCAGTGGAGTCGCCAGTTCTATTTCGGGAAATAACTCCCTAGAGGTCGTTGGGTCTAATAACTCCACAGATCAGGGCATGCTATTCAAGAAGGACTCACACAACCAAACTTGTATGCTAAAAACTAGATAACATCAATTGTAGAACTCACCCGTAAATCCTACGTTTGATGTAGATCCCGCGGGGTCCAAACCCCCAGCAACCCTTCTTCCTCTTCAACCTGGAAATCAAGAAAGAATTTGCATGGAAATCTAGTTGTACAACATATATCTCTCCTAAATGTTAGTGTAATCCATGTGAAACATCATATAAAAGATAATAAATGCTTAATTAACAATCTTTTCACATATGCAAGCAGATATTAACACGTGAATTCGGGAACAAGATGGTTCTTCTTCATTACGAATAGCATGTACAATAATAGAAAGGTGGAGAGATCACCTGAATCCTTCCACGATCTTCGAACAGACCGTCGTCCGAATCCGTCCCGCCCTTGCCTCGCTAGGATACTTTCAAGACTTGTGCACACGAGATGACATATAAGCTGATGAACATCTCCAGGAAACAAGGGTTTCCTGTAAAAATATGGGAAGTGCAGGAGGCACGGGAAATCAAACTTGAATTAAGGCTCCAACAGAGTATAATTTCTATAATTTTCTCCCTCTCCCTTAGGCCATGCACATGAGGGCTTTTATACTCCCTCAAAGTAGTTTCAATCTGTTAGAAACAGTTGGCCATGGGCTGGGGTGGTTGAATTATGGGAATAACCATCAACCCAGCCTCGAAAATAGGGATTTATATATATATATTTTTAATGATTTTAATGGCATACGCGGAAAAGTATCTATGGACTCGCGTATACACACGAAAAATTCTAGGCATACCCGCGTATGGGATTTTAAACACTGTTTTTTATGAACTTTATTCAAGTCTGTGGGAATGGGTGCCCAAGGCCAAAAAGACAATCATGAATCACATGAGGGTGAAAAATGATGCTATAACATAAACCCACCAATGTTATAGAGGTTCATAGATTTTTGGGTGCAGTACAATAATGGAGAAGGCTCATTTCAAACTTCTCCATCATTGCATCCCCCTTACATGCATTAACAAGTGTGAAGCAGACTTTCAGTGTGGATGAAAGCAACATAAATCCTTTGATACACTAAAAGAGAAGATCAATACCACACCATTTTTTTCCTTACCAGTCCTCCAACAACCTTTTGAGATTGAGACAGATGCCAGTGGATAACCCATGGGAGCAGTATTGATGAAACTAAGGGAACCTACATGTTATCATTCTGAGACATTCTCCTAAGTTGTTGTGAACTATCCCACATCTGAAAAGGAGTTGTATGCCTTGGTTCAAAGCATGAAGAAGTGGAAGCACTATTTGATTGGAGAGGAGACAATCATTCACACAGATCACCATCCCTTGCATTACCTTCAGTCACAAACCAAGCTTTAACATGCACGTCATTACAGATGGATGGGATTCCTCCAGAAATTTCACTTGGTAATAAAATACAAAAAGGTAACCAACAACATAGTGGTAAATACGCTTTCTCGCCATTCTGTTTCTGCATCTATTGTTTTTCAAAATTCTTATTTATCTTTTGAAATTTATGTTGAACAATATGTTGATAATGATTATTTTAAGGATATTTATGCAAAACTGATACATGGATCACACGTGGATAATTATCACTTGCAGGGAAAATTGTTGTACCATCTTGGAAAAATTTGTATTCCCACCAATGAAAGGATACATGTAATCAGAGAGGCACACGCCTCTCTTGTGTCAGGTCATTTTGGTGTATAAAATACTTTGTTTCATTCGGAGTTTTTTTTTTTGGCCTCACATGAAAATTATTGTGACTCGATATGTAAAGGGATGTGTGTTGTGTACAGTGTGCAATCCCTCTAATATAAAATTGGGGCTCTACACACCGCTCCCTATTATTATTCTTCCATGGGAAAGTGTGTTAATGGACTTTGTAGGCAGTTTGAATTTATCTAGGAGAGGTCATGACTATTTTTATGTTGTTGTGGATAAATTTAGCAAAATGTGTGCCTTAATTCCTTCTAAGAAGTAGGTCACTACAAAGCATACTTCTCATCTCTTCTTCCAATTTGTATGGGTCCATTTTGTGCTACCCACATCCATTGTGTTTGTTCGATACTCTCACTTTCTTGGAGAGTTTCAGATGATTTTATGGTCAATGGTGGACACCAAGCGGAAGAGGAGAGAAAATTTTCATCCGCAAACCGATGAACAAACAAAGGTTGTAAACCACACAATGATACACTTACTTCGAGGCTATTGTGGCAAGCATCCTAATTTTTGGGATGAGAAACTTCCCTATGCGCAACATGCATACAATTGGGGAGTGAATTCATCTACTCAAATCTCATCGTTCGAGACATGATTTGGATATTTTCTAAGGATCCCTTAGACATGGTATTTGTAAGAGATGGAGATTCCAGTGGGTAAGATGACACGGACAAGGCACAAAAATTCATTTAGCGGATTCAGATGATTCACAATGAAGTGTAGGAGAAGTTGGAGAAAAGTAAAGCTCAATACAAAGCTCAACATGACAGGCACCGAGTCGATCACTAATTACAGGTTGGAGGCAGGGTGTGGATCCACATCAACAAAGACAGAATGAAAGGGGAAGGAAAGATGTTGAGACCAATCCAATATGGCCCATTCATCATATTAGATAAGATTGGAGAAAATATTTTCATCTCGATTTTCTAGCATACATGCATATGTAATCAACGGTGAACATTGAAACTTGAATCTTTATGAGCATCTTTTGATCATGGACACCTTAGAGGTTGGGCAGGTTCATACAATGGATGAATTTTCACCTGAATACTTGGAGAATCTTCCATAGGATATCATTCTTGATAGGAATATCAGGACTTCACGACGAGGATACATGGAGTATCTTCGTATTATTTTCAAAGGAATGCATCCAAGTAAGGTTTGATGGATGGAAAATGAGAAAGTGAGGGAGCAATTCCCTCACTTTCCAATTGACTAATAAATATTTTGTCAACCCAAATTCTCTTTAGTGTGGAGGAATGATTTCGGTGGCTCTAGAAATAGAAATGGCCTTGAAATAGCTCAAACATAAAATTCCTCATATTGAAGTGAAACCAGGACCAGATCATAGTGCTCGTCGTTCTGATTCCAATGGTGTGAACGAAACTCAAAAACGAGTTAGTATGCTCAAGCTATAAGTGGTAACATTTATGGTAAAACTAGGCCAAGTGGCAATCACTAATAACGAAACAATTTGGTGAATGGAAGGAACATGGAAAACAATGGTCAAAACTGGTGAATTTGTCGCCTCCTTAATTTTGCTAGTAAAACCCAAAAACTAGTTGAATTGTTTTTAGATAGTTTGTTATATATATATATATATATATATATATATATATATATATATATATATATATATATATATATATATAGGGGGGTGCAGGGTTACCACCCCCCGCCACCTTGCCAATGGTTATATATATATATATATATATATATATATATATATATATATATATATATATATATATAGAATCGAACCGCCGGCTACGACACAGGACATCGCCCATGACCTAACCGACCATACTATTTTTCGAAGCTGGCGAGGCTTAAACCCACACCAACTAGAGGGTGCCCCGCCCACGTGAAGGCTCCACAATACACAACCATCGAACTATATTCAAACAAAAAAATAAATCCACTGAACCATACATATAAAAACCAAGTCATAACGGGGTCCCACAAGGATTGGACCCTGGGACCACTGGTAACCAACTCCTTAACACAACACTGCCAACCAACGAGCTAAAATCCTAAACATTGGTAGCTCTACCTCAAAACATTATTCAAATATTAATCGAATGCATTTGACCCAACCGTCAGAGATTGAAGTGCAAAACTAGGAGCGACCAGCGACGTCAGAACCCTGAGAAGGGAATCTTACTAGATGTTCAAAATATTTCTTGGGGGGCCAAAGGTTCCAGTGTCAAAATTTGACAATTTTATAGTCATTTTTTCACGATTTCTCTCTAAGAATCCAAATGCATTGTCTATTTCTCCAGTCGGGGTCTCCATTTTAGGTTATCATCAGAAATGGAGGTATAAGGTGTCATTTTTGTAAATTTTCTTGTAACTTAATTCTTTGCTACCATTCAATGAAATAATACCTCCCCACATTGAGCAGGGCCCGGAGACATAGCCCACATTGGGTGAACTTCGTAATCAAATCGTTATGTATTTGATATCATGTTTGCTTATGATTTCCACTTCTTTTCATGTGTTTAAGTTACTTGGTTATACACTTTTTATATGAAATTTTATATGCATCCATGAAGAAAAATGTTTGGATCACCTTCACCAAGTTGCACCAAGATAGCTCCAAGAGAAATACCATATGCATCAATTTGTACATTAAATTATTTTCCCCAATTTGGATAAACCAATATTGGGGAATTGGAAATCTTTCCCTTTAGAGTGTTGAAAGGAGCATCACATTCTTCATTCCGCACAAACCACTCATCCTTCCAAAAATTCTCCAATGGTGCGGTAATCAAATCATAGTTGCTAATGAATCTGTGATAGTACCCTATATGTCCCAAAGTAGATTGCAATTGTTTAACACTAGTGGGCGGTGACATATTTAGGATCATTGAAATTTTGGCATGGTCAACACACACACACCATATTTGTAGACAATATGTCCTATTAAAGTTCCAAATGGCACTACAATACATTTCTTCATATTAGATTATAAATCTTCCAGGAAATCACATGAGAATTTTAGGACCAACGCATTCGAACTACCAACTGTAGTTCATCATCAGGATAATGAAGATTGGCTGATCAGACAAACCTATTTATACCAGGAGGAGAGAAGAAATGGTCAAAACCCAAGAAAAGTAAAAGAACGGTTAAAATTAAAAATATAAACCAAAAATAAACAGTCAAAAATAGAAATAAAAACAGAAAACATAACTAACCCAACCCTAAAAATGCTAGTCAAAACTAAAAATAATATAAAACCAAAAATAAAAACTAAAATGACACCCCAAAAAATAAATAAATAAATAAAAATCAAATCAAATCAAAATCAAAATCAAATAAAAGTTAAAGTCCAAATAAAAGAAATTAATCTACAAATACATTAATAGATAAAATGTTTAATTAGGATTAAAAAAAAATTAATAATAATAATAATAATAATAATAATAATTAAATTAAATATATATATATAACAAAAAATAAATAAATAAATATTAAAAATAAATTTAATTAATTAATTAATTTAATTAAATTAAATAAATAAATCAAAACCCTGATATTGTTGTCCTCAAGGCTGATAAGGGTGGTGCTACTGTAATCTTGAATAAGGAAGATTATAAAGCTAAGATGCTTGACCATCTCTGTAATAGTGGGAGTTATAAGAAGCTCTCCAAGAACCCTATTAATAAAGTCTCGAAGATTGTGGCTAATGCTATTAAATCTAGTTGCACTGTGGGTTCCTTGAGCTCAAAGCTTATTGAAAGCAATCCTGTCACCCCTAGGATTTATGGGCTCCCAAAGAGGGTGTTCCTATTAGACCCATTGTTAATACTATTGGTGGGCCCACTTATCTCCTAGCTAAGTATTTAGCCCGCAAGCTTAAGCCTCTTATTGGTCAAACAGATTCTTTCGTGAAAGATTCAGCTTCTTTTGTTCATGAGATAAAAAGCTAGGTTTGCGAACCCAATGACTCTATGGTTATTTTTGATGTTGTTTCTCTCCACATGAATATTCCTATCATGGAGGTAGTAGAAGTTATCAGGCGTATCACTGATCCTGATACTGCTAATTTGGTGGAAATTTGCCTCACTTCTACCTTTTTTAGTTTTGAAGGAGAGTTTTATGAGCAAACTTGTGGTGTCGCCATGGGTTCCCCGCTCTCGCCAGTAGTGGCCAACCTATTTATGGAAGATTTTGAATCTAGAGCTTTAGCGTCTACTCCCTTAAAACCCAAGGTTTGGAAGCGGTTTGTAGATGATAATTTCATCAATTGGTCTCATGGACAGCAAGAATTAAAGGCGTTTCATCAGCACTTGAATAATCAATCTGATTCCATTAAGTTCACTATGGAAATGGAGAATGAGGGGAGTCTTCCTTTCCTTGATGTTCTCATCTCTAGAAATAATAATGGCTCTTTCTCGCATCATGTTTTTCGGAAAAAGACACACACTGAGCAGTATCTTCATTCTGGTTCTCATCATTTTCCTGCTCAGAAAATTGGGGTCCTAAACATTTTAGCTACGAGAGCTCTTAGAATTTCTGATGATGATCATTTAGATGAGGAAAAGGCCCATCTCCTTAAGGTCTTAGGAGAAAATGGATATAGTAGAAGTAAGGGTTTGAAGGCTTTCATGAATGTGAGCAAAGGTCCCAAGCAGAAAATGATGATGGATGATGTTATTGGAAAATTTCATTTACCTTTTATTCAAGGTACTACTAAAAATATCGCTTGGATTTTAAGGAAGCATAAGATCTCGTCTTCTTTTAAGCCTTTAAACACCATTCGGAGCTCCCTTAAATCGGTTAAGGACAAGTTGGACCCAAAAAGTATGAAAGGTGTTTATTTGATCCCGTGCTCTTGTGGGACTCCCTACATTGGCGAAACTGGTCGATCGATTAATAAGAGGATCTAGGAGCATTCTGCGGATATTAGACATGGTAGAACCAAGTCCTCAGCGCTAGCTGAGCATACGGAGAAGATGAAGCATCATATTTGTTTGGAAGACGCTAGGGTCCTTGCTAGGGTGAATCATTTCCATCACCGGAAATTTAGGGAGGCGTTAGAGATTGAGAAGAGGCCTTGTACGTTGAATAGGGATGATGGATGGAAGGTTAGTAGTTGCTGGATTCCATCTCTTCACTCCTTGTAAAGGTCCTTCCTTTCTTTTTCTTTGGTATTTTTATTTTTATGTTTTTTATCTTGTTATTATTATTATATGATTTGATATTTATAATTTATTTTATTTTTATTTTTTCTTTTTCTAGTTTTAATTTTATTTACTAATAATTTTAATTATTAATTTATTAATTTATTTATGGATTATATCCTTTATTTTTATTTTTATTATTTTTACTCAAAATTTTACTTCTAATTTTATGTATTTATTAATATTTTTATTTATTAATTTACTTATTTATAAATTTATTTATTTATTTATTTAATTTTTTTTATTTATATATACATATTTTATTTTATTTTATTTTATTTAATTATTATTATTATTATTATTATTATTATTATTATTATTATCCTAATTAAACATTTTATCTATTAATGTATTTATAGATTCATTTCTTTTATTTGGACTTTGACTTTTATTTTTATTTTATTTTTATTTTTATTTTTATTTATTTATTTATTTTTTGGGGTGTCATTTTAGTTTTTAGTTTTGGTTTTATATTATTTTTAGTTTTGACTAGCATTTTTAGGGTTGGGTTAGTTATGTTTTCTGTTTTTATTTCTATTTTTGACCATTTATTTTTTGTTTATATTTTTAATTTTAACCGTTCTTTAACTTTTCTTGGGTTTTGACTGTTGCTTCTCTCCTCCTGGTATAAATAGGTTTGTCTAATCAGGCAATCTTCATTATCCTGATGATGAACTACAGTTGGTAGTTCGAAACGCGTCGATCCTAAAATTCTCATGTGATTTCCCTGAAGATTTATAATCTAATATGTTATGGATCATAGAAGCTTGCACTCTCAAACATTTCTTCATATTTAATGAAATCTACAACTATATACAATTAACAAACATAACTCGCAACAAGTTAGAATTCTTTTTCAAGGGACTATAAATTGTCCAATCACCCATATAAGATTCGAGAAACTTATGAATATACTCCTTGAAGGTAGTAATAAAAATCCTCGAGAGCATATTTGGAGCATTTTTTAGGTTGAATGGCATGACATGGTAAGCATATGAACCCCATTATGTTGTAAAAGTGGGTTTTCTATTATCCTCCTTTGTAATATGGACTTGATGATATTTATAAAACCCATATATAAAGGAATATGATTCATTTTCTGCAACATTGTCTAATTCTTCATCACTAAACAAAGTAGGGAATAGATCATGAACATAAGTTATTAAGGCTTTGATAGTCCACATAGCACTGATCCATTCAGCTTCATCAACTAGGAAAATGCGACCCAAAACTAACATTTTATCTATCTCCTTCTTTACCTTTTACTTAAATCACAGATTTAAATGATAGGGTTGATGATTGATTGGCCTCATGTCAGATTTTAAGACAAAATAAATTTCTTCCAAATATCCCTTTATCGCTTTGAGCTCTGAAACATGCATATGAAAAACATCCTCGTGTTCCTTTAATAAATTAAAGATTCATTTTGTGGTTCTCTCATCCTAGTAGTCGTGAATAGATTCTGACTTGGGATTTTCTTCTATCCTAAGGATATGTTTCCACAACATTAAGGGCTTCATATGTGGAGCATCATTGAAAGGATCAAATTTGATATTTCTTTCACCTTTAGATTCCTTAAATGTCAAATGCCTTAACTCTTCCAAGACATCTTCTTCAAGTTCCTTATTAACCTTGCTGCAAGCAACAAATTTGTGAAATATAGATTCATACAGATGTCTGCAACCTTCATAGCTACTACTTTTAGTAATAATTTTTCCAATGGGGAATAATAGTCTCTTAATTTCTTTTAAAGCCTCAACTATCCTCGCATCCTCATATGAGAAGGAAAAATCACTAATAAATTGTGTTGTCAAAGCCTCCCAATTAATTGTCTATATTTTCATTTCTTCTTTTAGGTACTAGGCTTGTCAAAAATGTTCCCAATGTGTGAATGAAATAATTCACCCATAATTCAACAGGAAATCAAAGTATTATCTAGGTTTTACTACAAGTTTGAATGTTCTTCTGACTATTAATGTATCACTCATATACAAGAATAGATATTGACTTCTTGTAAGGAACAATAAATCGACATAACATAGCTTTTTTAACTGATTCCCAGTTTTGAAAATAATCATGATGATCTCCCCACCATCTTGCAGGGGTTGCG